>JBAJHW010000002.1:114505083-115112199 GCA_037013535.1 Intellagama lesueurii
ATGAGATGCATGTTAAGCTGAATTGCTATCTTGTGCCTGAAATCTTGAATGGCTACTGCTAAGGGTCCTTACATTAGTCTGGGACCTGTCCACTCCTCCCCTCTAGTTTCAACCCTATTATTTATCCAATGTACACTGGAGCATTTTTTAATAGGCTTTTGGCAGGCAAGAACAGCATAGGGAGGTTTCGGGGTTGCTTTGTCTGAGAGATTAAGCAGCTGCTTGGGCCCTGCTTCACTGCACTTCATTGTAATGAATTCTGCAGGTGAACAAGGATAAGTATTTTTATTTGTCTTTATTCTACTGCCTATCAATTTCCTTGTCTGTCCCCTAGTACTTGTATTATGAGAAAATATAACTTAAGATTTCCCCAGTTGCTATTTCTACATCATCCATATGGTTCATAAAATGCATACTCTATCATATATATAAATATATAGTTATACAAGAGTGCTTATGACTGAACTGGGGATAGCATGGATTTTTATTCAGTGTAAATGTGAATTTTGTAAGCTCACCTAGAATTCTTTTCTTTTACTGTTTTTGGTGGCGGGCTTTTTTCAGGGGAGAGTCAAATTTTAATGAGAGAATTTGTAACATGCCAACAGAAAGAAAAATAAAGTACTTGTAGGTTAAATTATTATGCAAGAGAGAAAAATAGGAACATATAAAGTGCAATGTGGGGACAGTTTCCTTGTTTCCTTTAAAAACAATTAGACTTCAGTTGCCATTTCCTCAAAGACTTTTTTTTTTAATGTGCAGAGCAAGTGTCAAAATACATTCCTAGCAAAGAAGACAACTCCTTTCAGATTGCAAGTGCCATTGGTAACCCTTTGGCCTGGTAATTGTTGTTGATAAAAGAAGACATAAAGGTAAACAGAAATGCATCACCAAAGCAGGAACATCCACACTGCTGCAATTGACGGCAGTCTTTCTACTGAAGGATGAGTAGTTGACCTCAAGGAATTATACAGCAGTTGAAACGCTTGCCTCTGTAGATCAAAACATGACATAATTGGAGTTGTATATAACCAGAAGAGAGGAGGGTTTGCCAGGACAGACTAGTGTCATCAGCTGCTATAGGTAAATCTTTCCAGTGCATGTTTTTAGATTTTACCAAATCATTTGGCTGATTTAGGTTTTTTAACTTCTGAAGTCAATGGTACTGCACTTCTACATTTGTCGTTTTGATGTATTTTCATTGCTTTATTTTAATTCTTAGTCACCACCCTTTTAACATAGGAAGGCAAGTTTAAAAAGTATATATAGAGACTAAGCAAATGTATTGCCCAGTCCTTGGGCTTGAAGAACAGTAGGCAAAAAACATCACAGTTCATATTCACCAGGCAAGATAATAAGCAAAGATTAAGGAGATATTGTCTGGCCATTCTAGAGGCTGAGAAATTAAGGAGGAGTAGCTTATAGGTTGCATGTGCTACATGTACAGAGATCCCCAAATTCAGTCCCCATGTTTTCCACTAGAAAAAGGTTAACATGAAGTAGCAAAAGATGTGGGAAACCTTGAGAACTGCAGCCAGTCAGTCCTTACCAGTGCTTAAGATACTAATAATATATTAACCATTGCTAGTAATCATTATAACGATCCTTCTCACATTGTAAATTGGCCTTGGGGATATCTCTTCATGCTAAAAAATGGAAGAGTAGTCCTTAAAGACTTCTCTATTGTTTTCCCCACTCATAATAATTTATAATAACTGCATGCTGTCAAGTCTTTTCCGACTTATGGTTATCTTTCCTAGGGTTTTCTAGGTAGATAATAAAAAGTGATTTCTGATTCACCTCTTCATGGGGAGGGGCATCCTGAGACTGTGCAATATACCCGTGACTACACAGGCTGGCTCTTCTCCCATGAGGCACAATGGAGAATTGAACTCCCAACCCCTGGCTCTGCAGCCAGACACCTAAACCACGGAGCTTTCCAGCCAACTTCCCACTCATACTCTGTGTGTTTTGTGTTGGAAGCACAAGTATAAAGCGAAGTGTAGTATAATTATCAGCCTCCCTTTGAATGCAGGGTGCTATTTAGTTTTCTTACTTTACTGCACTCCCAGCTAGGGAATCTGAAATAATTTCATTGGATTTAACAGTCCTAACGAAAGCAGCCTTTTCATACCACTCAAGGCCAGTAGTACTATGGCAAATCTGGAAGTAAGGTAACTCCTCATAGCCATTCCCTCAAAAAAGAGGATCAAACATTTTGGACAGTTGTATCTGTTCTTGTATACAAATGAGGAACTTCTTTTTTTTTTGTAAACTTAGTAGTTCTAAGTAGTTCCACCCTCAAATACTTAACATTACAGCTAAGATAGTTTACAAAATTATATTTCTCCTAGGAAAATCTGTATCTCTGCTGTGAGGACTGCAGTTCAGCTCAAAAGAGAAAGGGAAGCCTGAGGCAGGCAGGAACAGATAATACAGTAGAACTCCAGTATCCATGGGGATTGGTTTCAAGCTCCTCTGTGGATGTTGAAAAGTGTGGAAAGTCGCAAACACCTCACAATCTCCTAGCAAATATGCTTTTAAAGTTTAATTTATTAATTCTACACTTGTATGGAAAGAGGCGACTGAAGCACATCGCACTCATGACTTTGGTCATGGCCACCAGTAGGTTTCTCAATGGGCTGAGGAAGGCACTGCTGGCACAGGCCCACACCAGCAGCCACACCATGGTGTACACCTCAGTGAGGAGAGGCTGCATGCTGAAAACGCAAAGCCCTCACGTGGAGTGGGCCAGGTGCAGCTGCCTTCTTCCTCTGGTGGAAGGAAGTTCTCTGTGTAACTTTGCTCCAGGCATTTTGAAAATGTGGCCTGGATCCAAGGAATGGATCTGCCAGAGTTTTAACTGCTCCTGAATACTGAGAATAGCTACTGGCTGGGTAGCCTATAAGGTGTGGATTCCATGGACAAAGGGATGATTAGCATCCTCAGAACAGCATACACAATTTAAATACGTAAGGACTGTTTATAGGAACTCTATGGTACTGTACTTCTGGAATTGTCTACTAATGTACTGTATATTTTTATACTCAATTCCTTTCTTGAATTGTGAGATTAACCTTTTTTCCTGTCAGAATCCACCACCACCACGTTGGTATGAATCCTCCCATAGCTTCACTGTGCTCCTTTGCTCTAGGCATTTTGAAAACTTGGACTGTATCCAATGAATGGATCTGCAGAATTTAAACAGCTTCTGGTGATCTCCTTTCATTGACTGCAGATGAGCGTGGTTAAGTGAATCAGCAGATTCTGGGGTTCTACTGTATTACAATTCTTGCTGCTCAGAAAAACTTGGGGCTTCCACCTTATAAATCGGGGCCCCACTACATTACTGCTCAGGATTCATTATGAATCCTGCCTCAAGAATAATGTGTACATGTGTGATGTTTAAAGAATGCTTTGGAGAAATTACACGGACATGAAACAATTTGCACATTTTAAAACTTCAGTGTAGAATCTGACAAACCTGATGCAAAATAAGGACAGGATAAAAGATGGTGAACTTCGCAGTGTAATCAAAAGTGAGATATCCAGTGTGGCACTGTGGAGACAAATGGACTATAAATTAGGAGACCTGGGTTCAAATCCCTTCTTGGCCATGGAAATTTGGGGATGCACTGGAAAAACCACTCCTTAAATATCCCACTTACCTTGAAAACCCTATTAGGTATATGACTTGACAGCCAATAACATACATTATCACTACCGGATAGTGCAGTAAATTTCAAGAGTACCACAGCCCACACCACTGTATTCATATTTCCTTTGGTTTTTTATCATATAATTCATCTGAAATGATACGGAGATCTAGAAAAAAAGCAATTCCTTAGTAAGAGCCAGGAAATCTTATGGATAAGAAACTATCAGGATGTTATTTTACACTTCTGTGATCAGTTATATAGCCCTCTGTTTGAAGGCAGACTGTAGAAGGTTGAGTGGATTTCTTGTAATTTAATTTAGCTCCATGTAAAAAGGAAAACTTACAACTATCATGGTGGTAAGATTAAATTAAAAATTCCATGTGAAACCAGAAAGTGTCTTGGTAAATTTTACTGAAATAAAAGAAGGTATCCTGAGCAAAGCCTTACCTGTGACCTGCAATCTTTCTTCTCTCCTTCACTTGCAAACAACTTCCTGTCTCCCAAGATTTTCTCACATTTCTCCTAATTTCATTCTAAAATTCTAACATACAAATACAAAGCAAAATCCAGAACTGCGTAGAAAACCCTGCAAAAATACTCCTTTAAAAAAAATACTGTATATATGTCTGTTCAGTGTTCATAACTGTAGTATTTGAGTTGTGTGTGACTGCAAAATTAGGAAAGTTTTTACACAGAATTCCAGAGCCCATATAAGCTATTCCACAAGTGCAGAAGAAGGACAAGTAATGATTATACTCTACTATGATTAACCAAGCAGGAAGAAAAATGGCATCATGAAGAAAGTGAAATATATTCCTGCAATAATGAAACAGCTGTCTTGCTTTTGGTAAACATCTGTCTTATGCTGGAACCAGAATGCCCACGTTGTTCTTCATTGGCTGTTGTTTGCAGGGGGCACATGAAGCACAATGATGTCATGTCATGCCTTTAATATTACCAGATGTTACAAAAGAAGGAGAGTGAAAAAGAATGTGGGTGCACTATTTTTGACAGTAGCAATGAATCTTCTGCAAGATTCAGATTTAACCTTAAAAAAATCAAGGTTACCTGTTTCAGGTTTTACCAATCTCACTTTTGGATTCTACAGACATGACAAAGCATACAGTGGTGCCTCGACTTACGAACCGAATCCGTTCCGGAAGATGGGTGTAAGTCGAAATGGTTGTAAGTCGAAGCACCATTTCCCATTGAAATGCATTGAAATGCAATTAATCCGTTCTGGCTGAAGAAAAAAAATCACACACACACAAAAAATCACAGCAAGACCCATCGGAAACGCGATTAATCCCTTCTAGCCGAGGGAGTGGGGGGAAGAAAAGCAAGTAAAGCATGCAAGACAGATGGAAATGGGGGAAAAGCAATGCAAAAAGCAAACGAAGCATGCAAGACAGATCGGAAATGGGGAAAAGCAATGCAAAAAGCAAACGAAGCATGCAAGACAGATCGGAAATGGGGAAAAGGCAATGCAAAAAGCAAACGAAGCATGCAAGACAGATTGGAAATGGGGAAAAGGCAATGCAAAAAGCAAACGAAGCATGCAAGACAGATCGGAAATAGGAAAGAGCAATGCAAAAAGCAAACGAAGCATGCAAGACAGATAAGAAATGGGGAAAGAGCAATGCAAAAAGCAAGCAAAGCATGCAAGACAGATCTGAAATGGGGGAAAAGCAAAGCACCAACAAACAAACAAACCCCCAAGACCCATCGGAAATGGGGGGAAAACACTCCAAAAAGCAACCAAACCCCCCAAGACCCATCGGAAATGGGGGGGGGGGAACCAAAAAACAAACAAACCCCCCAAGACCCATCGGAAATGGGAAGAAACACTCCAAAAAGCAACAACCCCCCCCAAGACCCATCACAGCACAGAAACATAACCCCCTCCCAGCCCAAAACCACACTGCAAAAACACCCAGAACAGTTTTTAAAAAGCAGAAAACAGCACCTTACCTTACCAGGCAGCCTTCTCCGATCGCACACTCTCTAACTGCTGGGGCGAAAGAGCTACAAAGAAGCAGTCTCGTCGCCACCTACAGTTAGAAATTTGAATTTCCCGCCTTTTCCCCCTGCCTTTTTCTGTTCATAAGTGGAAGCTCCGGTCACAAGTAGAAGCAAAATTTTGCGGCCGGAGCTGGTCGTAACTCGAAATGGTCGTAAGTAGGGACGTTCGTAAGTCGAGGCACCGCTGTATTTACCATTTTTATTCACTGCAATAACAAACCAAGGTTTAATGCAAAAGTACTGAATAGTCACTCTTAAGTTTAGGGGTGTGAGTATAACAAATTCACAACTTTACTATAATGCTTATCAGTTAATTATAAAGAAGTGACTACAGAGTGGGGAGAATACAGTTTGATCAACTGTGATTTGAACCTGTGGAAATTAGGTTTCCATGGGTGAAATCACTGTAACTGTCCAGATGACAATTTGCAGGAGTTAGCAAGGACAAAGACTCCCTTGACAGAACTCCAACAGCAGAAGCTTCTTTGAGGTGCTAACAAGGTGCTAACTATCAATTTACACCTCTCTCTATCTCTCTTTTTTTTTATTAAATGTTCTCCTAAGTGGCCCAGTGATAATGTATTTCAGGACTGATTTGAAACCTTAAAAACAAAGAAAAGAGATGGTTTGGAGACAAGGGGCGCTGTCAGCCGTGCTAACAGATAACAGCCCGGCAAATGACCCTTTGCATTGGATCAGGCAATCACACTGGTCAGTTTGGTTTAGAAATACCAGTGAATCAACAAATGTTTCCCATTCTGGTCACATAATATACCAAACAAGTTTAATGTGAACAATTCCTTTTCGGAAACATCAGTGTCAGTATTGAAAAAAATAGACAAAAAATTTATGACTGAAACCATGACCAATGAGGCCCTCTCTTTTGTCATCCTGTTTTTTGGCAACTTTAAATTTAAACAATTTAGCCATCAGGAAAACGGGGTTATAGAGCTGAAGAGACTTTTGACTGTGTTCCTGCATTGAGCAGGGGGTTGGACTTGATGGCCTTGTAGGCCCCTTCCAACTTCACTTTTCTATGATTCTATGATTCTATGACTTAGACATAGGCCTGAATCCCAAAAGGATTCAACAGTTAAAGGAACAGCTAGGGCAGAAAATATACCTGGATGCAATTGTACCAAATTATCCATTTTGTTGGTATACTAAAGTCCAGAACCAAATAGTGAGACCATTAACACCTTATGAATTGCTGATCATTCATATTGCTGGATTATTAAAAGGAGTGGCTTCCAAAATTTATAGAATTTTACCGGACAACAAGCATGGTGAAGCTGGAGGTATTAGACAGTGTGGAGAAAAGACTTAGGACAGAAGGTTTAATGAATGACAGTGAAGAGCAATGTGGTCAAAAGCCCCAGTGAAGACATTGTCATCAAAAATAAGGGAGAGTATTATCAAATTTATATGACACCAGTCAAACACAGCTATATCCATAGAAATCTAACTGTGGATTGCCAGAGAAAATGTGATGGATTGGAAATACATTTCACATGTGGTGGAAGTCCCGGGTGGTTAAAAAGTTGTGAGAAGAAGTATTTGTGGAAACTGAACAAATTATAGGTCAGACTATACTGATATCCTCAATACTAACATTGTCATCGGTTTGCTGACAAAACAATGAAAGTTAATAGTAGAAAGACGTCCTTTTGTTAGCTTAAAATGTAGAAATTGCCAACAACTGAAAGGGAGAACATGAAATCTCCCTGCAACAATGAACATCACAAATTTAGGCAACAGCACTAGTGGAAAAATTGACAAAGCGTGGGAAAATACTCATCACCCTCAAGGAGAAGAGACATTTTGTAACACATGGTTTAAATTTATTGTATATGATAATCAGGATAAAGACTCTGTGTCTCATGGGAACTTGTGGACCAACTGGGCTAGACTAAGCACAGATGTCACTGTGAAATCTTGTATGACGTATTTATGTAAAATCAAGGAAACAAAATGCCTCTGTGATTCAATATCCTCCACTTGTTTTGTTCCATTTTATTGTTTTCCAGTGTTTATTGTTGTGCATTGTTATAAAACCAACTTCCTTTTTTTAAAAAGTTACCATTACATCTATATTTACTCTTGTGCTTATGACCCACAAGGGAATGCCATTAGATATGTCCCTGACTGTGAAGGTAGATTTCTTGGTTCAAAAATTGGAAAAATAGTTCCAAATAACTTTCTCTCAAAAGGAAACTGATTTTTAAAATCTTTATATGGAAGTTGAGAATTTATTATTCCATCTGAGTATTGTGCAGGTCAAAAAAGTCTTAACACTGAGCAAGAGTGTCAGTTCAGTTCACAGTACGATAGATGAGTTGGATACAGTTGTCACTGAGTAATCCATTTCATTATAGTGTGAACAGTTTTTTGCTTTAATAGTGATTACCCTATCTTTTCAGTCCTAGCATTATTGCTTAATAATTATATTAATAGGGAGCACTTTTTATATTTAGCGGCCAATATCCTGTTGAGTAAAATATACCATTGTACTAGAAAACCCATCATTCAGCAACAGAATTTGCTGTAATTACAGAGTTTCGGCTTTGACCCTGAGGCTTGCACAGGTCATGTGCAATCATTGCCTGTGAACCATGGGAGGCCTAGGGTAAAAACAGGAACTCTTTAATTAGTGGCACTCTGCTACTACCACTAATATACAGCATCAAAAATACAACAGTGGCCAACCTGGTGCTCTTTAGATTTGTTGGGGTATAAGTGCTATTATGTTGGGAGCTGCTGCACATTCAGAGGGCTGCATCAGACACTTCTTAATACTTTTGTCCTACTGCATTCATTTTATTTTATAGAATTTCAGCCCAATCCCCCCTTCTCCTGATATGAAATAATCAACTTTCTAGAGCTCATTATGATTTATAGGTTAGCATTTATTAATGCTGCTGTCCCATAGAGGGCTGGCGTCTGCACACAGAGAAAACTCCATTCACAGAGCTTCCCAATCATATACATAACAGAAGAGTGAAACAGGTTATATGCATGTTGCTACTCATGAAGACTGGTTCTTAAGCTCAGGTTTTTTTTCTTCTCAGCTTTTTTTCTTCTCCTTTAAGAAGAAAAAAAGAGAGAATAAATCCTCATCAGCACTTTCAGTGAAGAAAGGCCTTGCAACCATGGCTATGTCTAACCTGTGGGTATGTCTGCAACATTTTCTCTCTTTCTTCTCCATTTCTCCTTTTGTTGTTGTTTAGTCGTTTAGTCGTGTCCGACTCTTCGTGACCCCATGGACCAGAGCACGCCAGGCCCTCCTGTCTTCCACTGCCTCCCGAAGTTGGGTCAAATTCATGTTGGTTGCTTCGATGACACTGTCCAACCATCTCGTCCTATGTCGTCCCCTTCTCCTCTTGCCTTCACACTTTCCCAACATCAGGGCCTTTTCCAGGGAGTCTTCTCTTCTCATGAGATGGCCAAAGTATTGGAGCCTCAGCTTCAGGATCTGTCCTTCCAGTGAACACTCAGGGTTGATTTTCTTCAAAATGGATAGGTTTGTTCTCCTTGCAGTCCAGGGGACTCTCAAGAGTCTCCTCCAGCACCACAATTCAAAAGCATCAATTCTTCGGCGGTCAGCCTTCTTTATGGTCCAGCTCTCACTTCCATACATCACTACTGGAAAAACCATAGCTTTGACTATGCGGACCTTTGTCGGCAAGGTGATGTCTCTGCTTTTTAAGATGCTGTCTAGGTTTGTCATCGCTTTCCTCCCAAGAAGCAGGCGTCTTTTAATTTCGTGGCTGCTGTCACCATCTGCAGTGATCGTGGAGCCCAGGAAGGTAAACTCTGTCACTGCCTCCATATCTTCCCCTTCTATTTGCCAGGAGGTGATGGGGCCCGTGGCCATGATCTTAGTTTTTTTGATGTTGAGCTTCAGACCATGTTTTGCGCTCTCCTCTTTCACTCTCATTAAGAGGTTCTTTAATTCCTCCTCACTTTCTGCCATCAGAGTGGTATCATCTGCATATCTGAGGCTGCTGATATTTCTTCCGGCAATCTTAATTCCGGCTTGGGATTCATCCAGTCCAGCCTTCCGCATGATGTATTCTGCATATAAGTTAAATAAGCAGGGGGACAATATACAGCCTTGTCGTACTCCTTTCCCAATTTTGAACCAATCAGTTGTTCCATATCCAGTTCTAACTGTTGCTTCCTGTCCCACATATAGATTTCTAAGGAGATGGATAAGGTGGTCAGGCACTCCCATTTCTTTAAGAACTTGCCATAGTTTGCTGTGGTCCACACAGTCAAAGGCTTTTGCGTAGTCAATGAAGCAGAAGTAGATGTTTTTCTGGAACTCTCTGGCTTTCTCCATAATCCAGCGCATGTTAGCAATTTGGTCTCTAGTTCCTCTGCCCCTTTGAAATCCAGCTTGTACTTCTGGGAGTTCTCGGTCCACATACTGCTGAAGCCTGCTTTGGAGGATTTTGAGCATAATCTTGCTAGCGTGTGAAATGAGTGCAATTGTACGGTAGTTGGAGCATTCTTTAGCACTTCCCTTCTTTGGGATTGGGATGTAGACTGATCTTTTCCAATCCTCTGGCCACTGCTGAGTTTTCCAAACTTGCTGGCATATTGAGTGTAGCACCTTAACAGCATCATCTTTTAAGATTTTAAATAGTTCCACTGGAATGCCATCTCCTCCACTGGCCTTGTTGTTAGCCATGCTTTCTAAGGCCCACTTGACTTCACTCTCCAGGATGTCTGGCTCAAGGTCACCAACCACACTATCTGGGTTGTCCGGGACATCCAGATCTTTCTGGTATAATTCCTCTGTGTATTCTTGCCACCTCTTCTTGATGTCTTCTGCTTCTGTAAGGTCCCTACCATTTTTGTCCTTTATCATGTCCATCTTTGCACAAAATGTTCCTTTAATGGCTCCAATTTTTTTGAACAGATCTCTGGTTTTTCCCTTTCTATTGTTTTCCTCTATATCTTTGCATTGTTCATTTAAGAAGGCCCTCTTGTCTCTCCTTGCTATTCTTTGGAAGTCCGCATTCAATTTTCTGTAACTTTCCCTATCTCCCTTGCATTTTGTTTCCCTTCTCTTCTCTGCTATTTGTAAGGCCTCGTTGGACAGCCACTTTGCTTTCTTGCATTTCCTTTTCTTTGGGATGGTTTTTGTTGCTGCCTCCTGTACCATGTTACGAGCCTCTATCCATAATTCTTCAGGCACTCTGTCCACCAAATCTAGTTCCTTAAATCTGTTCTTCACTTCCACTGTGTACTCATAAGGGATTTGGTTTAGATTATACCTGGCTAGCCCAGTGGTTTTTCCTACTTTCTTCAGTTTAAGCTTGAATTTTGCTATAAGAAGCTGATGGTCAGAGCCGCAATCAGCTCCAGGTCTTGTTTTTGCTGACTGTATAGAGCTTCTCCATCTTTGGCTGCAGAGAATATAATCAATCTGATTTCGGTATTGCCCATTTGGTGATGTCCATGTGTAGAGTCGCCTCTTGTGTTGTTGGAAAAGAGTGTTTGTGACGACCAGCTTGTTCTCTTGACAGAACTCTATTAGCCTTTGCCCTGCTTCGTTCTGAACTCCAAGGCCAAACTTACCTGTTGTTCCTTTTATCTCTTGACTCCCTACTTTAGCATTCCAGTCCCCTAGAATGAGAAGAACATCTTTCTTTGGTGTCAGTTCTAGAAGGTGTTGTAGGTCTTCATAGAATTGGTCAATTTCCGCCTCTTCAGCATCGGTGGTTGGTGCATAAACTTGGATTACTGTGATGTTGAGAGGTCTGCCTTGGATTCGTATTGAAATCATTCTATCATTTTTGAGATTGTATCCCAGTACAGCTTTCCCCACTCTTTTGTTGACTATGAGGGCTACTCCATTTCTTCTACGGGATTCTTGCCCACAATAGTAGATATGGTAATCATCTGAATTGAATTCGCCCATTCCTGTCCATTTTAGTTCACTGACGCCCAGGATGTCAATGTTTATTCTTGCCATCTCCTGTTTGACCACATCCAACTTACCAAGGTTCATAGATCTTACATTCCAGGTTCCTATGCAGTATTCTTCTTTGCAGCATCGGACTTTCCTTTCACTTCCAGGCGCGTCCACAGCTGAGCGTCCTTTCGGCTTTGGCCCAACCGCTTCATTAGCTCTGGAGCTACTTGTACTTGCCCTCCGCTCTTCCTCAGTAGCATGTTGGACGCCTTCCGACCTGAGGGGCCCATCTTCCAGCGTCATATCTGTTAGCCTTTTGTTTCTGTTCATGGGGTTTTCTTGGCAAAGATACTGGAGTGGCTTGCCAGTTCCTGCTCCAGGTGGATCGCGTTTAGTCAGAACTCTCCACTATGACCTGTCCGTCTTGGGTGTCCCTGCACGGCATAGCCCATAGCTTCTCTGAATTACTCAAGCCCCTTTGCCACGACAAGGCAGCAATCCGTGAAGGGGATTTCTCCTTTTACCCTTTTCCATTTGTGTCAGATCCTTTCTGCATCTCTATAGCTGCAACTAGACAGCTCAATTATCCCAATCTAGAGCAGTGGTCCCCAACTTTTTTCAAGGTGCAGTCCCTTTTTATAATAGCCAGGTAATCTGAGAAAGGCATTTTTAATGGGGTAAAGTCATCCCTTCTCAGAAAGTAGAGGCTGCTTTCACCCACAAAGGGCCTCTCTCTCATACATACACATACACACTAACTTTAATATCCTATTCGGAAAGGTCAAGGAAGAAATTATTTAACAAGGGCTATAACACATATAAGGTGGCCCTTAACCCTGCCAGAAAATACTTTGTGACCCCCTTGGGGGCCATCATGACCCCTAGGTTGGGAAACACTAATCTAGAGCATGTTAAACAGTGTCGCTTTGAGGTATGGCATGTAATTTGGGGCAATCTTTGCATCCACCTGCAAGGGCCAACCACATCACACCTGTTTAGCACAATGTAGACTGATCTTCTTTCCTTTTCCCATACCCATAAATTTAACACTGGAAAAGTAAAGTGGCTTCCCTTTAGAGGGAAATAAAACAAAACCAAACAAAGTTCCCCACCTATCTCCTCCTCCATGCTTCTCCTAAGCTGCTTCACGATTTTGAGAAATGGGAAGTTTCCTTACCCCTTGCCTGTGGCAGAGAAAATCTGAATGCTTTGAAAGCATCACTGATGCATTAGCAACAATTAAAAGAAAATGGAAAACTTCATCTCCCTTCCTCTGCAGGTGAGTGGCATGGAGGTTTCCCATTTCTCAAGATCACTGAGCGGTTTCAGTGGAGGGACAGCCAGCCAGCTGCTTTGGTTCTATTCCAGCAATCACACACGCTGGAACCAAACCAAAATGAAGTGATCCCATCTGCACCAAAAAAAAAAAACCCCAAAAAGCAGTACTCCCTGATGGGGACTCAAAAAGGTGCAGGTAGGCATCAACCAGGGGTGGACTAGTTTGTGATAGTATGTATGTGATGTGGTCACTGGGAAAAGATGTGAATCAGCCAAAACTGCAGGATAAATGTCCATCTGACTGCACCCTTAATCCTCTGCAATTCTGGGTCCTCAGCATTAGCTTTTTTGTTCATTACCAAGGAGCTATATTGGCTGTAGGCATGGGTACTCCTGGTCAGCCACTTGGAAATTTGTACTTCAACTCTTCAGTATCTTACTTAATACCCTCAATAACATTTCTAAAGCCTTAGAGCAACAGATCTTGAACAAGAGCATCTTTCGTACATGTTTAATTTTAAAAATGCCTAGTTACTTCATTGAGAAAAATATCAACCCAACTCATCAATCTTTTCCTACCTGACAGAAAAAATACAGTAATAAGTAATCAAATAACTTATAATTGTATAACTAATAATTTGCCACTCCTTCATGACTACCCAAATCTGCTGCCTGTGGCAGCTTCCTCATGGTTACTAACGGGAGGGCCAGCCCTATGAAACCTGGTCAGTAAACAGAGAATGCATTCCCATTTTATTTGCAATGGGTCTATGCTGAGCTCTGTTGTGAGCATTTCTAAGAAATACAATGGAAAGGCATACTCCAGGCAAACCACTGTGCAGCATTCCTGCCAAGCTCTCAAAAAGGCGGAACGAGAAAACAAAGTTGTCCCTTCTCAGTCACTGCACAGAAGATTTTAATGTAGGTGAAGTGCATGGTAACTTGCTTAATAAGGCTCTTCGTTCCACTTACCACTGGAAAAGCAAATGGGCTTTGCAGGAGCCCTTGTGTATTAGGTCTGCAACACAGTGTCTGCTAAAAAAACAAAAACAAATAAATTGAAATGCACTGAGAGGGGAAAATGAACCCGCATGAGGCATTTTAAAAATACACAGTGATGCCCTATTGCACAGAAACAACAAGTGGTCTGTCTTTCTAGCAGGAGGTATTGGGCCAAATTGTCCTCTCATTTACACCCCTGTAGCTTCATTAAGAACAAATGGTGCATAAGTAGGCAGAACCAGACTCCTTTAAAGAGCACAATAACTGAAAATGATGAAATCCTAGTAGAGCCTGTTGAACTTGCCTTTGGTTAGTCGTGCCGTTTGCAATGCAGCTGTGAGTCAACAGTTTTTATGAGGTTATTCTAATGATCCATTCTGCTTGCTGGAGCCCCATTTGTCTGTTCCGTCACAAGAAGCTCCTGTGATTATTGCGGCTCTGGGAACGGTGATGCAGATATGTGGGACAGTGCATGGGCATACTATCAGAAAGAAAAGAAAAGGCTTCTGTCCTAAGGGTGTAGTTGTGGTTTTTAGATCCAGAAGGTGAAATGGGGATTAAATTATGAGAGGCAGGGCAAGACTAGAATCCAATGAACATGGAAGAAACATGCAGTGGAACCAATGAGTTGAGGACACACACAGAGGACCAAGCATGGAAGCAGGCACATCCGAGAATTATTCCCAAAGTTTTTAGCTAGTTTGTTAGGAATTCCAAAACATTGCTTTTCCACAGTCTGGGAATGGTGGACAAGCCCTTGTTAGGTCGGCTTGTTTCACTGAGTTGAAAAGAGAAACAGACTGTGAGGACTAGTATTGCACCTCACATCCGGGATCTACTTTTTCCCCTCACCAGTTCTAAAGTGAAATTCCTAAGCAAGGATTCGACTTGGATGCCACTACTGTACAGACTATGTACCGCAGAAAAGGAACTGTAATATGACACATCCAAACACCTATGTTAGGAACTTGCTTTTCTGCTTCTAGTGAGGCACTAATGTCCTACTCATTCACCTTTCCTTTGGTAATTACTTACTTTTGATCATTGCTTCTGATTACTAGATGTTGAAGACAAATATGGAATGGCTACCTCCTCCTGTGAGCTTCGTAAATACATCAGGATTATCTCTGATGACTTCTGAACTAAATGGATTTTAGTTTGAGCCAGAAAAGCAAAGGCAGTTCTTTTGTACTCAGTCCTTTAACAGGTACCTGCCTTCAGTCTGCATGACCTCCCTTCTCTCCTTCACCTCTGCAGTTCTTTGCTTGAACTGAAAAGACTCTTCGAGAGCCCAAATATTGAAATGATAATCAGAGTGTCCAAAGTAAATATATGGCAATTACAGAAATTATATTTTATTCTGAAGGTAGAATTGGGATTCCTGCCCTTTTAGCACCAAGTCCTTGCACCTGGGGTATACTTCTTTGCCATTGCTGCTCTTAACATTTTGCAACCCCTTATGTCATCTTCTGTGGAGCACAACAGGGCACTGCTGTTTCCTAAGATAATGCATGAATGTGACCTCTGTTTAAAAACTCCCCAGAGTAGAGTGGGAGGAGGATTGCACAGGTTGCAGTTGGCAGAGGACTAAAGCACAAAATCCATATTGCTGTGAATATTATGGAGGCCTCCGGAAATTTGCCCTGTGAGGTCTGCAATCTTCAGAGATGCATGCGACTTCTGCAATTGCAAGGATTTGGCAGTGCTAAGGTTGAGACGGTGATGCTATGGAGATGGGAGAAAAGGTAGAGCAGGAGATCAAAATCCATTTCTGTTTGTGAAAAGTTGTGGGGAACCAGGTCCATGAGCTGAAAACCACTGCTTTTCAGCAGAAGCATGCGGAGTCTGAAGTGAACAAACTGCTCAGTCACCATGATTGGTCTAAGACGAACAGTACATCAGCAGCTTAATTGGTAGAATTTGCTTAGAGAAAGGCAAGTCAAGCAGAGACCAAAATAACACATTCTTAATAATGCTTAGCACTTTTACAATATTCAGAGGACTTCATGTGCATTACCCTTGCAACAAACGTGTAAGGTATTAGAATGTGTTTGTATTGTAGATAGAGAAAGATAGGGATGGGAGATGATGGCATTGTCTTGAGCTATCTCATGAGTGAAGAGGAGAGGTGAAATTTAATCCAGAGACCTGGTCGATATTATACATGTATCTTCAGAAATAAACTGCATTGAGTTCACTCTGAGTTAGGTTAATGGGTATAGTGTTGCGGACTTAATCCTATGGGCACTGTGATAATAACATCAAATCATATTGTAGTTGCCCTGTCGGTTGATGGGCACAATCAACCATCTTCCTAAGCAGAGTGGACATAGTGCTTCTCTTTTCCTCAACAAGTCCAACAAATAGCCCAAGGTTTGATTTAAGGTTATTTTTTTTTTAGCTTGTTATGAGGCAAATAACCCAAATAGCTGGCTCCCTGCCTGGTTCACATGTCACAGGAAGTGGATGATTCATGGGAACCCTGGCTCATCATGGATGAACAACATGCTGATGTACCCTAATTAATCTCTCCCACTTACAGCAGGACTGGCTAAACAAATTGCATCTGAAGTCTGTGGTTAGTTTATTGTGATGTGCAAAAATTGGCAGGGAGTTAGCCATCTGGGTTGTTTCCCTCATGACATGCTAGAGAATTAACCTTAAACCAAACCCTGGGTTATTTGTCTGGCTTGTTGAGGAAGGCATAAGTCAGACAGCTGAAACCTCCTAGGCTTCCACAACACAGTAAACAGACCGTGATCCTGAGGTTCATGCTTTGCTTAGCGACTTCCACTGCAAGGAAGAAGAGATTAGTCAGTATTCATCAGTATGCTAGCTCGTCTTTGCCCAGCTGGAATTCCTTTGAATGCCACCTTGTCATGGCATCTGAATATAGCTGCAGTGTCAAAAGCTTGCTTTAAATCAAGTCAGTGGGAAGCAAGCAAGGTCTTGGGATCAAGTCTATTAAGGAGAGGCTGATAGAGAGGGAGAGAGAGGGAGCAGCAAAATCATGTCCATTGCTTTCATTCTGTGCACATGACATGGTGCCAAGAGTTCCACTGGAGCTGGTTGGGAGAGGGATCCCTCAGGTTTTCTATCTTCAAAATTAGTATTTTTTGAAATCTCATGGTTATACGGATCATAAATCAGAAAGGCTATTGAAAAAGCATGAGAAATATTCCAGGGTCAAAGAGGAATCTTTTCCATCCAATTCCCCCCCCCCCTCCACATCTTTGTTTATGAATCATTGTAGTAGCCACATGGACTCTGTGGCTTCCCACCAGAGATTACAGTGATTGCAGAGGTCTGAGATGGTGCATTGCAGTGAGGCTGTAAGTGGGGGGTAAAGCTTAAAAGTAAATAAAGTTGCAAAGAGCTTTGGGATACATTTTGATATGACGAAGAATATTGTGCCCTTCAGCCGCAGCTCTGGTTCCATCAGCATAAAATGAGCTTTACTTTTCTTCCCATCTCTTTCCTTTCTCCTCCAACTATCTTGATGCAATAAAAATGTTTTGCTGGGAGAGTGAAAATTCAAACTACACATTCTGTGTGATTTGGTACAGCAACTCAGGCTGTACCAGCAACATGTCACACATTTTGCCATCCTTAAATTGCCAGCTTTTATTAGAAAGGGCACTCTGACCTACCCCCCCCAAAAAAAATTGTTTTCAAGGGTTCATTTAGGATGTTATCCTTTTCTCCCCCGTATTTCTTTGGTGTCTTCCGTGCTGTGATAACTTTAGAGTAAGCTCCATGAGGACAAGTACCTGTCGTCCTCCACTTTTTTATTTATTTATTACTTAAATTTGTATACCACTCCCTATTAGTGCCGAAGCATGACTCTGGACAGCTTACAATAATAACCAAACCAAAATAAAATTAAAACTATTTAAAACCAAAATAACAACTAACCAATAAAACCAGATAGTGCTAAAACTATAGAACACTAAAATGGTGGACAAAAGGCGGTCAGTTAGGTCAGCTAGGGTCAGTGTGGAAAGCCTCCCTGAAAAGCCACATCTTCAGTTGCCTTCTGAATATCCAAAGGGAGGGGCCCTGGCGAAGCTATTCCCGAAGCTGGTTCCATAAGATTGGGGCCACTGCAAAGAAGGCCCTACTTCTAGTAGATGATATACG
Organism: Intellagama lesueurii; assembly: GCA_037013535.1. Lineage (NCBI taxonomy): Eukaryota > Metazoa > Chordata > Lepidosauria > Squamata > Agamidae > Intellagama > Intellagama lesueurii. Next base: position 114,523,108 of record JBAJHW010000002.1, read on the forward strand.
GGCCTCCCTTGAGGTGGCCACCTGACGGAGCCTCACGAGTGATGAGGGTTGGGAAGATGACAGATTAGGCTGATCTGGACATGGGTGCAATCTGGGACTCCCCAGAAATAGCTGGGTCCAGAAGAACACCCAAATTATGAACTTGGTCCCTAAATGGGAGGACAATGCCATCCAGCCTAGGGACGATTCTCCCCAACCTTTCAGAAGCCCTCCCCTCGAAGAAAATCTCTGTCTTGTCCAGGTTCAGTTTGAGCCTGTTAGCCCTGGTCCATTCCAGTACTGAAGCCAGGCAGAGCACAAGCATTCAGATGGCATGTACTGCAGAGATGGTAACAAGAGAGATAGAGTTATGTGTCATCAGCATACTGATGACACCTTACTCCAAAACTACTGATGACACCCTCCCCCAGCAGCTTCATATAGATGTTAAACAGCATTGGGGACAGCGCTAACCCCTGGGGAACCCCACACCTTAGGATCCAAGGGACCGACACTTCATCCCCTAGCTGAACTCTCTGGACACGGTCCTCAGGAAAGGATTGGAGCCAGCTCAGTTCTAAGCTTTTTTCTCCTTGTGAACTTGAATAGAATTTACCTTTCTTATATACTCAGGATTGCAGATATATCCTTACGCATACTAAGATGCCGGACAGGCCAAATATAATCTAGTCTCCCTCCAGATAAACACTTGCAGTTGTAGAGAACTAGCTGTTAGCCTTGACTGTTCTCATTTGCTGCCTTGCCTACTTGATTAAAATTGACATTAAACAAAATCCTTCTGCCTTGATCCAGAATTCTTGTACTTTAAATGGCATTGATTTGCAATTCTGGCTTGAGCTTTATTCTTATCTGTTTAGAACTGAAAACTCCTGGGCTAAAGCCTTTACTGACATACGTAGGCTGAAGAAGGACATTTTAACATCTTGCTTTTAACTTTTTGTTATTATAGTGGAAAAAAGGCTGCTGTGTTCTGCATACAGAAGTTGGTGGATGGGAGGAGAACTATAAGTTTTTATGTATTGGAACAGAAAAAAGAATCCACATTGCTTTATGGGAAACAGCAGATGTAAAATTAAAATTGGAAGAATACATCAAGCAGCAAACTCTGATAGTGACAAACTTGTCGAATTAGAAGGAATTTAGGCTGGAAATTGTAAAGAATGTGAAAAACAAAAAGTGCAGAATGTTATATCAGGTGCAGAATTAAGGCTGAAATTCTTTATACACTAACTTTAAGACTAAAGTCCATTGAACTGGAATGATTCTTCCAGGTATCTCAATTTTCATCAACTTTAAAACCACTTCTGACTGTGAGAATAGGTTCGTCTGCATTCAGAAGCTGCATTAAGAAGTGTCTGAAAGGGTTTCCTTCCACCTAGAAGCATATGATCACCACAAAACTGCAGATATGTAACAGTACATGAAGTTGGACCGAAAATAAGGAATAAATAAGTAATGGTCACAGTAGACTGTTGAAATTTATTGAATGAATATATTATTTTGACTCAGTTCAGTCGTACTCATATCAGTAAGCATACAAAGCATGAGTGAGGGTGCAGTCACATTGGTAAAAAAAAATGCAGGAAATGCTAAGGGATTGGGATGGGCTTATTTATATTTTTTCCATTGACCACATGATAGAAAAGGAAATGTGAATTAGCTTGGAGACGCCCCTCCTGCATCTGTAGTTTTTGCCTCCACCGCTAGGGCTTCTCCTTAAAAAAAATATGATGTGTTTGCATTGGGATCACTTGAACTCATGCAGAATAGTTGCCACACCAGGATATACATTACATATAAAATCATAGGAATGACAAGCAAAGTTACTAATTTCAGGAAAGCAAAACATGGGAAAGAGAAAGCATTATGTTGGTTATATCTGTAAGAACAATTATGAGACCCTTCTTCATCAGCAACATCTCTCTCACACACACACACATGTTTTATTTTTTCTTTTCAATAGCTGGGTGCCAGCACTCTTGCACTAGGGCATATAGTCACACACACAAGGTAATGAGAGGAGGAAAGAAGAGGAGGAAACTGGCACAATCTTTGTTTAAAGCTTGTTACGTAGTTCCCTTTTACTGCACCTTTTGCAGGGCTACAAGTGACCTACATTAACAACCTGCAAACAAGGCTTTCTTCCTCATTCCTTATATGGCCAGTTAATGCAAACAGACCTGGGAAACCTGAATTCTCTAGTGTGACTTCACAGTGACTGAATTTGCATTTCCCTCACTGTCTTGTTTCACCCTAAGTCTGGATCCAAATAATGATGTGAACAACTCCAGTCTAAATTTTGTTGTGTTTCTCTGAATCTCAGCTGCATTCTTATCCCATCCTTTGATTGTGATACTTATTGTTTCCTCCCATGTGGATTTTCATACACGTTTTTCCTAAACATTGTCTCTAAGTTATAGAATGTTGAGACATTTTTTTAAAATTGTATGCTTATTTCTATGCATTTTCCCCATTAACAAAAAAAATTACACTCATCCATATTTTTCAACAGTGCATGTTTTCAGTCCGATGCATTTTAAAAATGTATTAAGTTTTTATATATTCTGTTGTACAAAATGGTGGACAGTGGTGGATTTCTGAGGCAAGATGTGCTTTGTCTTGCAAGAAATCTCAGAAATCTTAACTTTATCAATGCCCTTTTCCATTCCTAAACCCATCCCATAGAAGCTTCTGTAAAAGCTGAAGGTGCTGAATTAAAGATTGGAAATGAGGCAATGGAGAGCAGGAAGAAGGACAAAGAGTAGTTTTAAAAAATGCTTAGGAACAATTCCTGCAAAATCTGAAAGAAGATACTATATTGTCAAAGAACAGATATGCAATATTCACACAATGCTATAAAATCATGCACAAGGATCCACAAATTATTGGTGGGCTTAATTGTAGGTTGCTATTTATGCTTCTCATGATTCTGCTTAAATTAGATAGAATGTCTCTGGATTTACTGAACTTTTTAGAAACAAGTGCTTCTGATGTATGGACAATCACCCACTTCCTCCTGAGTTCTAAGCACAGGAAAAAGATGGAGAATCGTTCTGGTGCATTGCACTCTCCAGAGTTCATCACCATGTGGAAGATGCAACCTTTGCTCTTCTCTGCCTCTCTCCCCTACCTGTCTGGAGCTGCATTGGCTACAACGTAGTTCCCAGCACTTAAAGAGTTCAGTGTACAAACCAAACCTGCAGAAGGAGCAGATCTATTTTGGTGAAAGGCAGAGGCAACTTGTACTCTAAATCAGCCATTCTCAACATGGGCCCTATTGCCCCCTGGGGTATCCTGGCACATTTGAAGGGGGGCACAGACTGGAAACAATTCTTCACACACCATCTTATAATTTATAATTTATAACTTTCATTATGTGACTTACACAGTTCTGATTAAGCCTATATTTCTTTCATATTATGTTTATGGGAAAAGCCAAATAAAGGTTGAGAATGGCTGCTCTAACAAGTGGTTCCAAGACTTGGGTAACCCAGGTCTTCTTGGACTGCAGCTGCCAGAAGCCTTCACCAATAGCTGTGCTGGCCGGGGTTTCTGGGAGTTGCAGTCCAAGAACACCTGAATGACCCAACGTCAGGAACTACTGCTCGAATTGGCACTGGGAAGCAGGGGGCAGATCAGGAAGAAGCACAGACTCTCTGTTCTGCTGGTCTGGGAGAAAAAGAAGAGAAAGCAGGAAGTGTACATGTTGTAGTAATTCTGTGGATCCTTCAGTCCATACTACCTTTTGAAAATAATGTACTTTTGTCAATACATGTGTAATTTATGGGAGCAATGTCAGTTTACAGGGAGACCTAATGCAGAAATTTATCCAAAGCATGAGGTACCCTTTTGAAGGTGCTTTATTTGCAAAATGACATGATTTTTGCAAAATATGATTTCTGGCTCCAAAAAAAATATTAAAATTATCTCTAACTGAAAGAGAATTTGAGCATTACCTTGGAATAACGAGGTGTTCTACTGATTGCTTTCATATAAACAGTATATGAGTGGAACACAGGAACTGCAGAACAGAGCTTGGTCAGCAAGACATTTTTCAGTTCCTTTACTATTCAAGGATTTACTGTCAGAGCACCTTTCTGCTTATCTCAAATGCAGGAAAATTTGTGCCCATTCAGCAGATTAAAGCTAAGTCAAACTGGTGAGGACATGTCCTCTGTAGATCCTTGTTAAATACATAAAGGCACAATGTGGGAAAGTTTTGTAATATCTAGCTTAGGGATGATAGACTTGGGTATTTCATTTCAAGACACATTCAAGCTTTATTCTCAGCCCACTCAATCAGAAGTTATTGAACACAAAATGACAGGTGATGCTGATGAAAACATCCTATAACATATGACGTATACTTCAATAGTGATGGTGCAATGCTGAATCCCGGGAAAGTTGCTGTATCATGTACACACAATATTCCACAGAATTGCTGCAAATGCCCACCTGCTGATTGTACACTAGTTCTCTGATGTGCACATACTGAATCAAAGCATCCTGTATTGTTGCAGGATTATCTACATGCAACAGTACCTGCCTCCAGGACGCATTAACCCGACCCCACCCCACCTATAGGCTAAATTCCACATTCCATATTATAGTAACATAGACCTAGAGCGTCAGCAAGGAAGACTCCCTGTTAATTGAGTGAGATTACAGTAGAAATGTTAGCACAGATGCGACTCCTTCTATTTAGGGGTAGAAACCAAAGATTTGATACTGTAGGGTGTCCCCCCCCCCCCCAAAATATGTGACGACTATGCATGTGTTTGCCTTAGTTGACTCTTGGTCACCAGCACTGGCTTCTGCTACTTAGGTACCCTTTCCCCTTCATGGCTGTGTCATCCTCATCCTTTGATTAGTCAAATAGGATATCCCAGATGAACGATGATCCTACAATGACATCACAGTGCTATACAAGCCAGAGGTGGAGACCTATCCCTGCCAGCTTTTGAGGGACTGCAGCTCCCATCTACCCTAGTCAGCATAGCTAGGAGTGAGATTGTGGGAGTTGCAGTCCAGCCCTGGCCCACGTGTCTGCTTTCAGTTCCTACCGATGCCTCTGAGAGCAAGAAAAACAATGTAAACATACGTGGAAATTGTCAGGATTGACCACCAAAATTCTGCCAAAGTGTAAGATATTATAGAAAGCTGTGTCATTTTCCCCCAGCTTTTGATAATAACTCTGCAGCTGGAGAATCTGTACATTCACCCATTATTTATTTATTTTTCCAAGTAATTACACTGTAATCTGCTAATAAAGTGTTAGCATGTAATATCACTGCATCAGTGCTACAGAGTAGCATATTTCTGTGTATATGTTTATGCAGAAGGAGGTAATAAGTTTGGAAAGCTACCTAGTTGCAGATACACTTGGGGAATTCATTACAAATAACATAACCTTTATCAGTCCAATATGGAAACATATCTGCAGAATCAAGATAGGCTTCCATCAAGACCAGATTTTCTTAATGAGGGCATGAAAGCTTTAGTACACTTTTCACTGAAAATGCACTCTAGCACCTCCAAAGGCATTTAGAAGGAAGTTTTTTGTTAAAGTGGTTTTTATTTATGTCCTAAGCCACAGTAGCGACATAAGGCATGGATAACAAAAGTGTGGTTGTGTAACAACAGTGTCGTGAGCACTCATACTCAGAGGGTGATGGTTAATGGGTCCTTCTCTAACTGGGAGGAGGTCACAAGTGGGGTACCCCAAGGCTCAGTCCTGGGCCCGGTGCTCTTCAATATCTTTATTAATGACTTGGATGAGGGAGTGCAGGGAATGCTTGTCAAATTTGTAGATGATACAAAATTGGGTGGAATAGCTAATACCCTAGAAGACAGAAACAAAATTCAAAATGACCTTGATGAGCACTGGGCCGAAAGCAACAGAATGAAATTCAACAGGGATAAGTGCAAAGTACTGCACCTCGGAAAAAGAAACCAATTGCACAGTTACAAGATGGGGGATACCTGGCTCAGCAAAACTACGAGCAAGAGGGATCTTGGAATTGTCATAGATCACAAGCTAAATATGAGCCAACAGTGTGATGTGGCTACAAAAAAGGCAAATGCTATTTTAGGCTGCATTAATAGAAGCATAGTTTCCAAATCCCGCAAGGTGCTAGTCCCCCTCTATTCAGCATTGGTTAGGCCTCACCTTGAGTACTGTGTCCAGTTCTGGACACCACACTTCAAGAAGGATGCTAACAAATTGGAACAAGTTCAGAGGAGGGCGACAAGGATGATCAGGGGACTGGAAACCAAGCCTTATGAGGAAAGGCTGAAAAAAATGGGGATGTTTAGCCTTGAGAAAAAAGGCTGAGGGGTGATATGATAGCACTTTTCAAATATTTGAAAGGCTGTCATACAGAGGAGGGACAAGATCTGTTCTCGATCATCCAGAGTGCAGGACACGCAACAATGGGCTCAAGTTAAAGGAAGCCAGATTTCAGTTGAATATCAGGAAAAACGTCCTAACTGTTAGAGCAGTACGACAGTGGAACCAGTTACCTCGGAAGTTGGTGAGTGCTCCAACACTGGAGGCATTCAAGAAAAACTTGGATAATCACCTGGCAGATATCCTTTGATTGTATTCCTGCATTGAGCAGGGGGTTGGACTTGATGGCTTTGTAGGCCCCTTCCAACTTCACTTTTCTATGATTCTATGATAAATCAGGGCCAAACCACATGTCATAATAAATGCAGAACTGCTAACAATAGCAGTCACAATGCATGTTCTTCTCTTCCCTCTGTCATCGTGTCGTCCAATAAAGTGTAACTCCTATCGTGATGTCACAGTGTTCAGCATGTCCTGATCCCTTCCCCTAACAGTTAACAGTGTAAAACAAGAGCAGAGTAATTTATGATGCCAAGATGCAAGGGAAGTACTACTGGATGTTATGAAAACAGAAAGGAACACAACCGTGTGTGGTTTTCTCTTTCTCTTTTGGTGCGAACCACATAGCTTCTGTAATGCCTAGTTTCCCTCTCTGTTGTAGAAATGTTGTAGAAATGTTGGCAAGCCCAGAAAAGGGGAGGGGTGAGTGGGTTGTGAGTGACACGTTGGGCCTGAGTCATTGAAAAAACAAACAAACCAAAATTGAGTCTGAGTTGAGTCATTGGAGCTAAGTCCGACTTGACAAGGAGTCCCACGACTTGAGTCCCCATCCCTGCTCTTTGGTTAATTATATTAATACACAGAAGCCTCAAGTTCTTATAAAAATGCTACAGTTATTTGATGATCTGAAACACTTACACTATACCCTTTGACCAAAAAGGTTTCTGGAACAGCTAACAAAGCACTGTGACAGTCTTTGATCTCAGGCTTACGAATGGAACAGGTTGTAAGAACAAAAAATGGAATGAACAATGGGGCGGGGGGGAGAGAAGAGTTACAGTTGTTGTAAAGACTGTGTGGGATGGAAGCATAAACCCATATGATCCCACCATTTGGCAGATTTGGTGATTAAGGAAGCTGACATCATTTTATATGTTTTTGTTTATTTTACTTTCTAGTCAAAGAATATACCAGAAAACTCTGGACACAGTTAATTGAAACAGTTAAAGATAAAAACCCATCCTTCTTTTGGGGTTTAATCTCAGGTAGATCAACCCTGAGTGCTCACTGGAAGGACAGATCCTGATGCTGAGGCTCCAATACTTTGGCCATCTCATGAGAAGAGAAGACTCCCTGAAAAAGACCCTGATGTTGGGAAAGTGTGAAGGCAAGAGGAGAAGGGGACGACAGAGGATGAGATGGTTGGACAGTGTCATCGAAGCTACCAACATGAATCTGACCAAACTCCGGGAGGCAGTGGAAGACAGGAGGGCCTGGCGTGCTCTGGTCCATGGGGTCACGAAGAGTCGGAGACGACTAAACGACTAAACGACTAAACAACAAAAAGATCCTTTGGTCAAAAATCCCCTACATTCTCATGTATACCAGCAGATAAATGGGTCTCCTTTTTTGCAAAACTGTATGAGGATGCTATTCAACCTTCCTCTCCAACAATTCTAGAAAGCACCTCTAAATGGCCTGCTGTAACCCCAGGAGAGATTCGATCACATACAGACCAACTAAAAAATGCCAAAGCCCCTGGGCCAGATGGCATTCCACCAGAATTTTTAAAAGAAAATAAGGAGTGGTGGGCCGTTCTTCTGGCCTTACTTTTTACGCACATTGATACTACAGGCTATATACCCAAATCCTGGAAAATACCCATTGTAGTCCCATTTTATAAGAAGTGCAACAGGGAGAACCCGTCCAACTACAGGCTGATTAGTTTGCTAAACATCATAAGCAAACTCTAAGCAAGCACCTTCTGGATAAATTTTTGGTTTGGCTTGAGCAAGAGAATGTCATAGTGGCAGAACAAGAAGGTTTTAGGCCAGGGAGATCTACAATAGATCAATGCCTAGTTATTCAACATCTTATTGAGAAATATTCCTCTAAGAGTACAACCTCCCTTTATGCAGCATTTGTTGATTTCAAATCTGCATTTGACTCCATATCTAGAATGCAACTCTGGGATAATACTTAGGGGTAATTCTACAAGCCACAGGCTCAAAGTTTCAACATAGTAAGTATGCGGCTGATCAAGGAGAAAGGACCACAATTAGTATAGCAAAGTTTCACCGCTCTCAGCGCGGATTCTTTGTTCCTGCACCTCTTAAATTCTATAAGGCTAAGACGCTTGCACAACTGCTATATGGTTCATTTTTGGGGCCACCTAGTTCACATTTTGCACCCCAAGAAAGAGTACAATCGAAATTTTTAAGAACCATCCTTCAGGTTTCCAGATGTGTCTCAAATGCAAGGATACAATTGGAGACAGGTCTCCTAAGAGTCGAGGCCTGGGTTTGTATCCTGTCTATATATACATGGCTAAAGGGACATAACAACTCCCAAGGCCTTCTGCCTTTGATTTTCTATGATAATTTCCAATCCAACTGGCTAAAGGCTGTCCAGAGCCATTTGATGAAAATCGGTCTATCTCCACAAGTGTTGCTGTTGTACCAAATAAATGAGGCAAGGAAATTAGTCAAACAAAGAATTGAGGATATAGAACATCAAGCTGACTTTGCTAGTGTACAGAATCTGCTTCTTAAGGGCCTACATTAAGAACCCCATGGAACCGGCAGACTTATCTATCACTCTTAGAAGTGAGAGGATTTAGAAGAGCTTTTACACTAGTAAGATGCTCTGCCCTTCCGTCTGCCGTCCTTGAAGGGAAATATAGGAATGTTAGCGCAAAATAGCGGAAATTCAGTAGAATCAGCAGAGTAATGTCCAGTCCAGGTGGTCCAAATAAATCACGCACACACCAGCAGCTTCTCCCAACACCAACGTGTATTTACAGGATATATACAGAAGTTCAGTCTGGCAGCATAACAGGTAGCATTCATCACAAAGCAGGAAGATACATCTACTGTACAGTTTCACACATATATACATATGCACATCTGCCTGTGGCCAATCACATTGGATATTGCATCATGATTGCATCATGCATGAGTCAGCATTCATGAGTCATCATGACTCAGCATTATTACACACCTGTTCATCATGGCTGCTCATTAACACACCTTGTTCTGCTCAGGCCTGGAAATTTTCCTTGACACCCCTCCTAATTTACGCCTGAGCAGAGCATATGCCCAATTCTTCAGTTATTTCCATGTGTTTTTGTATATTCAGGGGTTTTGTCAAAATGTCAGCTACATTTCTCTCTGTCTCGCAATATTGCAACTCAATTAACTTTTCTTTTATTGCTTCCCTGACATTATGATACTTTATATCAATGTGCTTACTTCTGCTCCGCATCTTCTCAGTGGTCACCATATGAATGCACGTGGTATTGTCTTCATATACCGTTATGGCCTGATCCACTACAACTTTTAAATCTGTGATTAACTGTTTGTACCACACAATTTCTGAACAAAGTTCTGATAAGGCTGCAAATTCTGCTTCAGCTGTTGATGTGGCGATGGAACTCTATTTTCTTGATTTCCATCCCACTAAAGTATCAGCAAACATTACTGCAAACCCAGACACTGATTTTCTGTCTGTTGCATCATTTGCCCAATCACTGTCTACATAGGCTTTTAACTTCAATTCATTTGAGGGTTTTATGACTAGACATTTGTCAAGTGTTCCTTTTAAATATCTGAACACCCTTTTTACTCCTTGCCAGTGTTTTTGTGTAGGTTTAGACACATGTCTACTCAGGATGTTTACCACTACAGCAATGTCTGGTCTTGTCCAATTTGCAAGATACATCAGACTTCCTATTGCTGATTGGTATATTTCCTGATTTTCAAACTCCTTACTTTCAGTTTCTGCCTTCTGAAAGTCCACTATCATAGGAGTTTGTGCACTTTTACATTCTTCCATGCTATACTTTACCAGCATTTGTTCTATTTTCACTTTTTGACCTAGCACAAAACCTTTGTCTTGTTTCTGAATTTGCACCCCCAAATAATTTTGTATTGGGCCTAGGTTCTTCAATTTGAATTCCTTTTTTAACTGTCTTTCAAATAAATCTATTTGGCTTTGATCCTTGGACATAAAGCATATGTCATCTACATAGGCTAACAAAATGCTTAGCTCCTTTCCGTATTCTTTTACATATAAACATGGATCTGCCAAACTGTTTCTGTATTTTAACTTTTCCAATGCTGAATGCAGACACTGATTCCAATTTCTCGCCGATTGTTTCAATCCATAAATTGTTGTTGTTGTTGTTTAGTCGTTTAGTCATGTCCGACTCTTCGTGACCCCATGGACCAGAGCACGCCAGGCCCTCCTGTCTTCCACTGCCTCCCGGAGTTGGGTCAAATTCATGTTGGTAGCTTCGGTGACACTGTCCAACCATCTCATCCTCTGTCGTCCCCTTCTCCTCTTGCCTTCACACTTTCCCAACATCAGGGTCTTTTTCAGGGAGTCTTCTCTTCTCATGAGATGGCCAAAGTATTGGAGCCTCAGCTTCAGGATCTGTCCTTCCAATGAGCACTCAGGGTTGATTTCCTTTAGAATGGATAGGTTTGTTCTCCTTGTAGTCCAGGGGACTCTCAAGAGTCTCCTCCAGCACCACAATTCAAAAGCATCAATTCTTCGGCGGTCAGCTTTCTTTATGGTCCAGCTCTCGCTTCCATACATCACTACAGGAAAAAACATAGCTTTGACTATGCGGACTTTTGTTGGCAAGGTGATGTCTCTGCTTTTTAAGATGCTGTCTAGGTTTGTCATCGCTTTCCTCCCAAGAAGCAGGTGTCTTTTAATTTCGTGGCTGCTGTCACCATCTGCAGTGATCATGGAGCCCAAGAAAGTCAAATCTGTCACTGCCTCCATATCTTCCCCTTCTATTTGCCAGGAGGTGATGGGACCAGTGGCCATGATCTTCGTTTTTTTGATGTTGAGCTTCAGACCATTTTTGGCGCTCTCCTCTTTCACCCTCATTAAGAGGTTCTTTAATTCCTCCTCACTTTCTGCCATCAGAGTGGTATCATCTGCATATCTGAGGTTGTTGATATTTCTTCCGGCAATCTTAATTCCGGCTTGGGATTCCTCCAGTCCGGCCTTTTGCATGATGTATTCTGCATATAAGTTAAATATGCCGGGGGACAATATACAGCCTTGTCGTACTCCTTTCCCAATTTTGAACCAATCAGTTGTTCCATATCCAGTTCTAACTGTTGCTTCCTGTCCCACGTATAGATTTCTCAGGAGATGGATAAGGTGGTCAGGCACTCCCATTTCTTTAAGAACTTGCCATAGTTTGCTGTGGTCCACACAGTCAAAGGCTTTTGCGTAGTCAATGAAGCAGAAGTAGATGTTTTTCTGGAACTCTCTGGTTTTCTCCATAATCCAGTGCATGTTAGCAATTTGGTCTCTAGTTCCTCTGCCCCTTTGAAATCCAGCTTGTACTTTAATCCATAAATAGCTTTGTTTAATTTGTATACTACTCCTGGTTCAGAGCTTTCAAAACCAGGCGCTTGCGCCATGTATAACTCTTCCTGTAATTCTGCATTTAAATAAGCAGTTGTAATGTCAAAGTGGTTTACTAAGTAGTTTCTGGAAGCAGCCAAAGTTAAAGCCAACCTCATTGTTTATGCTTTTACCGTTGGTGAAAACACTTCGTCATAATGCACATTTTTCTTTTGTGTGTACCCCTGAGCCACTAATCTTGCTTTGTACCTGTAATCCCCATTGTTTTGTAATTTTCTTTTATAGACCCATTTGCTACCAATTACCTTATGTTCTGGTGGCAACTTTGTCTCTGTGAATACTCCATGCTCATCCATGGACTTTAATTCCTCTTTCATGGCCTGTTGCCATTTCTTTTTCTCTATTTCTGGAAGAAGCATCACTTCCTCAAAATTCTTGGGCTCTTGGTATACATGACATACTTTTATTTCCCCTACACCAAACCTTGTTGGAGGGATTCCTTTATTAGCCCTTTCAGACCTTCTGGGGATTTGTGGCTCTTCTTTAATTGCAGGCTGACTCACTACCTGACTACAATCTCCATCATCTTCTTCTGAGGTGCTTTGGCTTGTGCTTTCTTCAGCCTCTTCCTTTGGCTCTATCTCATTTCCCTGACTTTTCTCTCTTTCTCTTATGGGAATCTATACTTGGGAATTTGCGTGTACCTTGTCCCAGTTCTCATGCTCACAAAAATTTGCTGATCTGGAGATTACTACATTTTTGTTTCCATCCAGGAAACGATATGCCTTGGACCCTCTTTCATAGCCCAAGAACCTCATTTTCTTAGCTTTTGGTCTCCCTTTTCTTCTGGTTTCTTTTGGTACGTGCACCCAGGCACTACACCCAAACACTTGCATATGTTGTAAAGAAGGCTCTCTCCCATACAACATATAATATGGGGTTTGCTCTATAGCTGATGACCACAATCTGTTAAGAATGTAATTCGAGGTCAAAAGAGCTGTACCCCAATACCCATGACTCATATTAGCGTCTGCTAATAGAGCATCCTTCATTGTTTGCAGAACTCCATTCCTACGCTCTGCAACCCCATTTTGGAAAGGAGAATATGGGCTGGTTTTCCTATGAAATATTCCAGTGTTATTTAACCATGTCTGGAATTTTCCTGACATAAATTCAGACCCTCTATCTGTCTGTATTTGAGCCACTTACTGGTCATAACGTTTTTCCACAAAGTTCACCCAATTTCTGAAATGGTTGAACACCTCTGCTTTGTTTGTCATCAAATAGCAGAAAGAATAGCGTGTATAGTCATCTACAATGACTAGAACATACTTTGCTCCTCCCATAGATGGCGCAAAAGGCCCAATTATGTCAGCATGAACTAACTGAAATGGCCTCTGTGTCTGACTGGTTCGTTCTTTGCTTTTTGGACTTTCTTTTGATTTTGCAAGCTTACACACATTGCAGTCTAAATAATTTTTACAAGGCTTCATTTTTACACCTTTAGCCATGCTTTGCATTTTCTGAATCACTCTAAAATTTGCATGACCAAACCTTCTATGCAACAAGTGGGCACACTGGTCATGTTGAGGTGTGTTCCTAACCATGGCATGTTTCACGGTATTCTGTGTTTTACCTTTCAACACATATAAATTATTTTCTAGCTTTGCTGAGGCACATATTTCGTTTCCTTTCTTAATTGCACAAGTGCTATCAGCAAATGACACTGTATAACCTTCTTTATCAAGGCTAGACACACTTAGGATATTACAATCCAGTTTTGGAACTAGTAAAACACCTCTAAGTTCCCTTTTCAAACATGGTACAAACACAGTCCCTTCTCCAGTGACGGCAGACTTCTCTCCGTTTGCTAGGCTCACGAAGCTGTGCTCTGAAGCTCCTAGAAAAGAAAACAAGTCTTTTTTGTTAGTTAGATGACACACAGCTCCATTGTCCAGGATCCAGCTGGTGACCTTGGTTTTATCAGCAGCCTGTACGAGAGAAATCCTCCCTTGTTTCTTTCTTTCGCTTCTGCGGCCAGCTTCTTTGCAGTCTCTCTGTAAATGGTTTTCAGAACCACACTTAAAACAGCGTCTCACAGTGAAAGCTTTGCTTGTCTCTCCCCTCCTGGAAGCAGCTCTCCTCCGCTGTGGGCCGTCATCTCTCCTCCGCTGTGGGCTTTCATCTCTCTTTTTATTTTCGGATCTTTCACTTCTCCGTTGTTCCTCCTCCAGCAGTCTGCCTGTTAGGTACTCAATGGTTAAATCATCTTCTGGCATGGACTCCAGGCTCGTCACTAACACATCAAAGTCCTCCGGGAGACTGCTCAAGATTACATACACTTGGTGGCTTTCTGTAAATTCCATGCCTCTTTGCTGAAGCTCTATAAACAGGTTTTTCATTTTCTGTAGGTGCTCAGACATGCTCCCGCCTCGTTCAAGTCTGGATCTATACAGCTTTCTGGTCAAAGACACCTTTGTTCCTGCTGTATTTCTAACATAAATTCGTCTCAGAGCCTCCCAGCATTCTCTAGCTGAGGTCAGTCCACGTACATGAATTAACTGGCTGTCCTCCAGGCATAAAATTATTGTGGTTAAAGCCCTTTCATTTAGTTTTTCTTGATCCTCATCAAGTGCCGGGGGGGGGGGGGATCGTCAACAATCTTCCACAAGTCCTCCCTTCTTAACAGCATTTCGGCTTTAACTGCCCATGTCTGATAATTCTTTTCATTCAGACTTGTTAAGGGAAAGCCTCCCATGCCTGCTGCCCCAAACGACTGCATGCTGCTGCCTTTTCTCTCGGTCCTCCGTTTTCTTTCCCCTCCTGGTCTCTCAACGGCAGAACTCTCACCTCCCTGGACTTCTTCCATATGCCTCTGAAGCACCCTCTGGTACTCACCAGCTTCCTTGGCGCAAAGTAGGCATCGCAGGGCGCGTCGCTGGGCCCATAACTCCTTGTTAGCGCGAAATAGCGGAAATTCAGTAGAATCAGCAGAGTAATGTCCAGTCCAGGCGGTCCAAATAAATCACGCACACACCAGCAGCTTCTCCCAACACCAACGTGTATTTACAGGATATATACAGAAGTTCAGTCTGGCAGCATAACAGGTAGCATTCACCACAAAGCAGGAAGATACATCTACTGTACAGTTTCACACATATATACATATGCACATCTGCCTGTGGCCAATCACATTGGATATTGCATCATGATTGCATCATGCATGAGTCAGCATTCATGAGTCATCATGACTCAGCATTATTACACACCTGTTCATCATGGCTGCTCATTAACACACCTTGTTCTGCTCAGGCCTGGAAATTTTCCTTGACAAGGAACGTGCCTGTGGCATCCGCCCAGGTCATGCATATTCATATGCTGTCTGCATAGACCAATGGAGGGGTGGAGTCACAAGATATAAGAGACTCAGCAGCAGGAGGAGGAGTTTAGATAGGGTTTTGAGATTGAGAGTTAGAGTGTTAGTTAGATAGCTGAAGAGATTGAGAGAGAGTTTAGGAGTTTGGGCGGGGGAGTGGTGGTTGAGAGTGGATAAAGGAGAATGTTTGTTTAAGAGCTAACAACATTGCTTGTTCTGTCAACACCTATATCAATAAACAATTTCTATTTGGTTCTTTTAAAATGACATATGGCCTGGACCTCGATTATTAATAATAGGTATTGTTGATGAAATCAACTGGTGGCAGCTGAGGGGCACATAGCGTGAGCTCCTCGTTTGGTGAAGCAAGCAGGGGCCACGTGGGAATCGTGACAAATTGGTGGCAGTGGGTGGGATACAAAGCAATCCAGTTAAAAATTGAATGGGCTTGAGTTCGAAGGTATTCCTAGCTAGAAGGAGTTAGGATCTGTGGTAAAAAATGGTTACCCGTTAGAGTCTTGGTGAAGACTGGTGGCAGCTGAGGGGCACGTAGCGTGAGCTCCTAGTTTGGTGAAGCAAGAGCTTTTACACTAGCAAGATACTCTGCCCTTCCATCTGCCATCCTCGAAGGGAAATATAGGAACGTGCCTCATGCAGAACAGCTTTGCTCCTGTTCGCTAGGGGTGGTAGAAACTATGCAACACATGTTTTTTACCTGACCCCACTATGGGATTGTACGTAACCATATTATTTTTCCACTGATTAAAAAAATCTCAGGTCGTACAGAAGAAAGTAGACTTCAGTTTCCTCTCTCAGATAAAGACCCTAAGATTACCTATCACGTTGCAAGTTTCTGCATGGTGATGCTTAGATTCCAGAAATCAAAGTGTAGATAAATTTTAGATGTGTAGATTCTAAATGGTTTTAAATTGTGGATTTTAAATGGATTTAAACTGTAAGATTTTAAATGGATTTTAAACTAAGTGGTAATTTTGTATGTTTTTATGCTGGAAAGGTTGAAACTGTAATTGTTTTTGTTTAATTGGTCTAAGGACTGTAAATAAATAAGTAAAGTACTTTCTAGTCTGTTCTTATTAGATGTCTAGAGCCCCATTTAGTTGAAAAGCTGGACAGAAATTTAGCAAACAAAAAGATCAGAGAACCTCAGTCTTTCCTCACTCACAAACCACACTGTGAGACAGAAGGCAAGAGGGATACCCCACTCGCTGGAGAGCCGTCCCTCCTCCACAACGAGGATAAGAAGGCAAGACCCCAGCCAGCACCAGAACCTACGGAGAGAGCTCAGCAAGGGACAGAAATAGAGGAACTGAGTGAAGAGATACAGAAAATAACGATGGAGGAGGTTCAGGAGGAAAAGGTGGGAAAGGAGAGGAAAAAGAAGGTGGAGTTTGAGGCAGGAACAGGGGAGGTAAAAAGGAAGGAAGGGCAGTTGCCACCAGGCTGGGAATGGGTGTGGATGGAGGATCCCTGGACAGGATCATGGGAGAGGCTAGAAGTGCCTAAGGAGGAGGCTGATTATAGAAGGAGAAGAGAGATTCCACCCAGACCCTCTTATTGGGGAGAAGCCGAGGTGAGAGAGTGGAGGAGGAGACTGAGAGAGGAGAAAGAGGGAGTTGAGAGAGAAAGGAAAGAAAGACTAGAATGGTGAATAAGGGAGAGGAGGAGGAAGAGTTACAGGGAGGACCCTGGGAGAATCGAGACCCTGAGAGGCGAACCCTGTGGAATGACGACCGGGATATCGAGACCGTGCCCCTATTGGAAGGTTCGACGGGGCAGACCATAAGAGACTGGGTCCCTTCAGATTTGCCGGGACCATGGAACACTAGTTGTGGAAATCCGTTCCTGTTAGAAGGTTGGAAACCCCTTCAAGACCCGTTAGCAGAAGGAGAAAAGCCTCAAGATCATGTTATGGACACTTGTTTATTGTTAAATGCACCAATAAATCTTTCACCTGTTTTGAAGCAACAAAAATCTACTGATTTCTTTGAGTCGAACATGGAGCCGAAAGCTGAACCTTCACACACACACTGGCTGCATTGCTAGATTCTGGCCAGTAACTATCATTTGCAGGAGCTGCTGGCTTTGCTGATTTGTTTCTTGTAGGTGTGAGACATACAGTGACAAAGAAAGTAAAGGCGTCTTTCTGTTTTTCAAGGATACACTTGCAGACATGTGCGCACACAGAGGCCAGTGTGGTGAAAGGGCTTAGTGCTGTGCAGTAGCTTTCTTGAGTTTCAAGCCCTGGTGTTAAAATGATGTAAAACAGGCTGGTAAATGTAACCTTTTGTCCTAGTGGCTTTGCTGATAAGAGGTGTGGGCTTGCAGAAATGTTTTCTGAGATTAGCACTCCTCCTGGGTGTTGTGGAGATGCCAAGGATAGGACTACAGTCCTGGTTGCACTGAGTGCCATTTTTCAGTCTCCCTTCAGAACTGAGGGGAAGCATTTTAATCGCCTGTGTTTTGCCGTGGGATTTCTTGCTCTCCTGATATAGACTATGAGGCCAAGTGGTGGGAGAATGTGAGATCCCACCCCCTTTAAACAGGAATGATTTCTCAAGGCGACTGCCTGTGATTAATTTACAAAGAAAGAATTCAGCCAAAGCTGAGGCTTGCTTGAAATTTATTCTGAGCTGTGATCCAGGATGTGTGTGGCAGTCGATTGTGACTGATGGTGAAAGAAAGGCACTCTGCACATGCTCATGGGACCTCTTTGCTATTTCAGTACCACTACCATTACGATGCTATTGTCCATGGCTGAGCTACGGAGCCCCGCCTCAGCTGAAACCAGTGATGATGTCCTCCCAGCTCACAAGGCTAACTTGGCTCACCAATTCAGCCCCCTGAGCTTCCTAGCCCCATTCCTTAGAATGGTGAGTGAGTACAAGGATGATTATGATGTGACTCCAGGCTCTGGTTTCAATTGCTTCACATCAGCAGGTCAGAAAAATATTTGGGGTGTGTGTGTGCCGGGGGAAGACTCTGTTTCCCTCTCGTGGCCACCTCTGATATTGCACCTCTGATATTGCAAATCTTTTTTACAATTCTCTTAAAGGAACAGAACACTGTGGTTAAAGAGAATTCCGCAACAGAAGCTGTTTGGGGAATCATGCACTTCTGTATCATGATTGATCTGCCTCAGATTTCATGTACTGAAGAATTAATCCTCTGTATTGATTTGCAGTTATTCTCACAGCTGGTTTATCACTTCGCATAAAAGTAATTCCAAAATCTATTTATTTATATTGTGTGCACTGTGCTAGGTCCCAGTATTCTAAAAATATGAGCATATAATCATTCTGTGATGTGAATGGAACTGCCCCTACAGCCAGAGTTTCTTTTTCAGTAAGTTATTTCTACAATTCCAAGAAAATGTAAAGAACTGTGTGTATTACATCATTCTAACTACTGTCTTTTCCTCTGCACACACACATGTGCGTAATTAGTCAAATTAGTCACTAGTAGACAGAAACTCCCACAGTGTTTGTTGATGGTGCAAAATTGAAAATTTCTGAAAGCCTCATTAATGCCTTTTGAAAAATGAGCACTACCTTCCGGAATATGTAGACAAAGCTTCATGTCTTCTACCTGCTACCTTCTAGAATTGCAACTAAATAACAATAAAATAAATCAAAGATGATAATTTTAAAAACAGAGGTTGGCAAGGACTGCAATTCATTTCTGCTTGTCAGTATCTCTCCATGAAGAACACACAGAGCTTGGAAATAACTAGTTACAAATAATCTAGTAACACTTGCAAATAGTTACTGTGAGAGTAATGAGTAATTCAATCAGTGACAAACACCTATTGTTTCCCTTTAACAAGTTAAATCTAAATTACTTAGATGCAATGAGTAACTCATATGAACTTTTCTACAGTTTCCTTTAAAGAGCATTTTAAGGCATTTTTGAAGGCTATTGAACAACAGTTTTTCAAGTTTTATATTATTCCCTTATCAATAATAATGGTGGTAGAAGTATCCCTTGTTTTTGTCTTTTTACATTTTCAAAGTGTAGGGGGAGTGTTTTCCCTGTATTTTTCCCCTCTGACCCATTGTTAGCAACCATGCAACATGCTAATAATTCACAACAGAAAAGATTTCTGGTGAGACTGGAACAAAGATAAAGGTAATGGCAACCTGGCTTTGAAGAAGCAATAAGTAATGCAGTGAGTTTTCTGAAAAGTAACATTCAGAGTTCTGAGAATGTGAACTGACTTTCTCAAGTCTGAAAAATGAGATGTCGTAGCAAATGAACCGGGAATAAACTGTATTTATTGGAAAGCAACGGTGGAGCTTGGCAGAACTATCTCAAATAACAGTGTGAGCAAGAACATCCCCTGCTCATTTTATACCACAGTTGTATCAGTGTTAACTTCTTCACCTTGCTATTTCTTGCCTGCTCTCTCATTTCATGGCACTCTCGGTGACAGGAGAGGAAGGAAGAGGAGGAGCCTCCATTGCCACTTGTTCTCTTGCTTGCCCACCAGCTATTTGCTTACCAGGTGAGCAAAAGTGACCAAACCTAGGATGTCTTGAAAGCTTCACTGTTTTTTAAGTCCAGCAAAGCCAGACTTCCTATATAAGACTGGCAAGCTGTGTGGCCATATTTTGCAGACCTAAGTTGGCAAAGACTTAACTGGCCCTCATACTTGTGGTTGCTCAAAATGCACCTGGTTCAAAATGTTAATGGCTGGGTTCCACACTGTGAGAGGGTGCAAGCACACACTCCTAGCAAGCTGTCTGGCCCCAGCACACAGGTAGCAGACAGCCAGGAGGAGGGTGAGTTTTCACAGGAGTGGGATGGCTGGAGGGAATCTCTGTAGCTGCAGGAGAGAGAGTGCCCTAATGAGAGACAGTTGGAGGACAAAGGACCAAGGGGAATAAAAAACTAATAAAAAATAATCTTAGAACTACAGAGCTGGAAGGGACCCTATGGGTCATCAAATCCAGCTTTTGTCAAGGAAGCATGAGGTGGGGGGAATCAAACTCTCAACCTCTGGCTCCACAGTCGGATACCTAAACCGCTCAGCTATCTAGTAGTAGAACTGAGAGGTCAAGGGGTTGCTGCAGATTTTGGAAGAAGAGGATGTGTGGGAGGATACCAGAAGCTGTCTACTCTCACCTGGTTGATGGACTTGCAAAAGACATCAGGCACCAAAGAATTCAGCCACATGCTTGGACAAGGCTACATTAGCCTGGACACTGAAGAGGCAAGTGAGGGAAGTGACTGAGTTCTTGTGATCATTGATAAAAGCCTTTTCTCAAACTGGTGTGTTCTGGACCTAGGCTCTCTCCTCTCTCCTGCCTTCCAGAACCTAGATTCTGGGGGTAATTCCAGTGAAACTAACCGGGCCTCCAAGCCCTATGAGGAAAGACTGAAGGAACTGAGCATGTTTTGCCTTAAGAAAAGAAGACTGAGGGGAGATGATACCACTTCTCAAATGATTGAGAGGGAGCACAAACACCTCATATCAGCTATCAAGCACGGTGGTGGAGGGGTGATGGTTTGGGCTAATTTTGTAGCCACAGGACCTGGGCACCTTGCAGTCATTGAGTCAACTATGAACTCCTCTGTATACCAATGTATTCTAGAGTCAAATGTGGGGCCATCTGTCCGACAGCTAAAGTTTGGCCAAAATTGGGTCATGCAACAGGACGATGATCCCAAGAACACCAACAAATCTACAACAGAATGGCTGAAAAAGAAAAGAATCAAGGTGTTGCAATAGCCTAGTAAAAGTCCAGACCTCAACCTGATTGCAATGCTGTGGCAGGACCTTAAGAGAGATGTGCATAAACAAATGCCTGCAAACCTCAATGAACTGAAGCAACAATGCAAAGAAGAGTGTGCCAAAATTCTTCCACAACCATGTGAGAGACTGATAAAATCATACAGAAAGCTATTACTTCAAGTTATTGCTGCTAAAGATGGTTTTACAAGCTATTGAATCATAAGATGTACTTAGTCTTTCACACATGGCTTCTTCATGTTGGTTATATTCTTGTTAAATAAATTATGACATAGTGTAATATGTCATATGTTGTTGTTCATCTGAGGTTGTGTTTACCTAATTTTCAAAAGTCTAGGCAGCAAGATGGCAACTAGAGATGGGCATGAACCTTCGGTTGGAGGTTTGTGCCAGATCGTCGGAATGGCACCACAGGTGCTGCGTGCTCCCTCCCCCCACCCCTGGCCAGATCTCCCATTCACCAGCTGGTGTGCACTGCTGTTCTTCTCCTCTTCAGGCACTCGATCTGTCCCAGCAGGAGCACATGCTTCCCTCCTCTGCCTCCACTGGCAGCCACCCACTCAGACAAGGAAGTGGGCAGGGATTCCTGCAGGGACTGGTCAAACACTCGAAGAGGAAAAGAGCAGCATGCACCAGCTGGTGAGTGGGGGATCCAGGTGGGCTTGGGGGAATGGAATGCACGGCATCTATGGTGCTGGTCCAGTGATCCGGCACAAACCTCCAAATCGAGGTTCTTGCCCATCTCTAAAGGTAACATTATTGTTGTTTTAAGTTATTGTTATTTTGCAATTGTACTAAAACTGATCTCGAAAAGGTGCAAATCTCTCCTGGGATAAATTTTAAAATTGGTGCTCTTTTTCCCTCAAAGAGAAAAAAAATGTGCAATTTCTTGTCTAATGGACAAGGGCAAACTAAGGTCTGGTTTACATCCCTATTTTTACATCAACCTGCTGGATGTGAGGCATCTAACTCTCCCAGCAAGGACAGCAATATCAATGTCACTATTTTTATACAAGGTAATGAAGACAGCAAGGAAAAGACAGGAGCCTAGCTGGGAATGAACAGGTCATACTATATTGACTTTAAACACTTTGAAACTGTTTAAGAACAAATGGACCACTGATGAGGTGAATCTGTCTGAAATCTATGTTCCCTGGCTAACCTGCCAGAAATGTCCTCCAAGCCTGTCAGCAAGCACTTCAATGATTGTAAGCAAGCCTGCCTTCTTTCTCTGTCCAGGTATCCAAAGAGTGTTATATGAGCAGCCTGTCCCTTTACCACACTGCTTCACCTAGGTGGAGGTCATAGAGCTCTATGCTTTGATCTCTAACCAGCCCCTATTTAATAGTCTAGCTTACCTGCTCGTTTGTTAAACCTTGTCATCAAGATAGCATCTCTTCATAAGGTTAGTAAGATGCAAATCAGGTTCTTTCCAGTGTAATGTATATAACCCTTATATATATAACACTCATTCTTGGTTATGCCCATCTGCCTGATGAACATGCCCCTTTGTTAAGACCTCACCCTGACAATTTCTGCATCTGTCTTTAGATGTGCCTATTCAGCCAGTAATGCACCTACTGAAATCCTGAAATGGATTATCACGGTCCATATATAAAGCAATATAGCAAAAGCAAAATAGGATCTACAAACTGATTTACTAAAAACGGAGCAAAGATGACTAACCCTCAGCTGTTTGGGTGACTGGTGCAATTTTAATATGGTGCAAAAATATGTCCATCATGATGCCATTGTGTCTTCAGTGAGAAGTATTCCACAACCAGGTAACAACAGCTGACAAAGCTCTAACTTGCAGCTAATATTGCTGCGAAAATGGGCTGGGAAAAATCCACCACCCTTAAATATGTTTATTTATGCATTGCTTGGGAGGCAGTTTGACTGCATGCCAGTTTGATCCCATCATGTTAAAAACAAGCATTACTTGTGCTGACAGTCTGACTGTGAGCAGCATCAATAAACGATAGCATTTCAGGCATGCTGACATAGCTTCCTAAAACACATTAAAAGATACTACCGCTTAACCTTCTGAGCAATACAGCAAGTCACATAAAGCATTAAATGTGCAGGTATGATAGTTACAATTGCTGACAGCTGGCTGGCTATAAGGCAGTAGAGACTGTTGTTTTTCACTTATGTTCCCATCACTTTCAGGTCTTTAAGGAATTTGATTTTTTTGTTTTTGTTTTACAATGAACTTCCCTGATCTACATCTCCTGGAGAAATATGCTGAACAGAATGCAATTATTTTTCAGATTTTGCACTTCTACATGTGTTTTCCATGCAGCTCTCAATGCCCTCCCCCCAAAAAGCACCAAAATGCACTTATAAATGTGCTCTTTGAGATAAAAATGTTAATTCATGCAAATGATGTCAAAATATATTGAAATATTTATTAAAATTTAATATTTAAATGTGATTTTGTGTGTGTGTGTAAAGTCTTTAAAGAATTGTGCTTTAATGCAAGATATTACAGAATAGACCTGTGAGTTAACAAATGTAATATTGACAGGGACCAGAAACAGATAAATCCATCTATCATCCCTAGTCATCACCACATTATTTTGAGGAATGGGAATTTTAGGGTTGGTTTGCTGCTTCTTTCCAGAACCATATGTTGGAGGATGTATCGTTTCGCATGCAATATTACATAAAACTATTTACTTAATGAACTGACCATGTCTGCATGCACAATACTGTGCATTGCAGTGGTGCTATTTTCTCCAGGCAATCACGGTCTAAGAGATATAGACTGTTTCATACAAAGGATGCCTTTTGGAGATCTAGCTAAGGATCTCTTCATGTGTTAAAAATTGGATTGTATTTAAGATTTTAGTTGCCATTATCTAGTATTATAATTGGTTGGTTGGTCAGTTTATTAAGTCGTTTTGTAGCTGCACCCTTTGAAAACAAATCATCCAGAGTTGCACCAAAAGCAATAAATGTTTTAAAACAGTACAAATAATAAAATTAAACACATTGTTGCAGGGCGGGGGGGGGGGGGGAGAAGAGAATTTCATAGACTAGGGCTTACATCCAGTGTTCTGCTGGCAAAAACTTTTGTAACTTTCTTCCTCCACTCCTGCAGCCCTCCCTGGCAGCCTTAACATACGTTCTGGATAGTTTCCCAGCTCTTATAACCAATTATTGGGGTGCACAAGTGGTTGCAGTGGAAGGGTGATGGCCCCACTTTCTGTTTCTTTTGGAATTCACTGAAATCATTAGAGCCATTTTCATTCATAAGTATTTACACATTGTTCTACCATGTTCATAATATTATACCCCACAGAGATTGCAGTCCTCAACATTCTCTCTTTTTGTATCTGTAGTTGACTTCACTAGGGACTTGCACTAAAGGAATTATCAGGTGTCTTGATGTGAAGAAAAGGGTGGGAAGTGGGGAGCTTGTCTAACTTCTACCTTGACATGGATTAAAGGAAAACTCAAACTGCCTTGATGGTAGGTCTCTTAGCTGCTCGGAGCATTGTTCAAAAAGCCTTTGGCCTTATAGCCTGCGGCTTTAATCACAGAGAAAAAGCAGAGTTTCTGAAATCTATAATATTGGATTAACTGTTACTTCATTTTTAGCATGCTGTGAAAAATATATTCAGAGCCATTCACAATGCCTTAGCACAAATGGCTATACATTAGAATATGAAGGGTATTATGCTCAGTACAGCATAGCTAGATGTGGCATACAACTGAGAAAATAGTGGTGGTTTAATGCAATATACAAACTTTTTTAAAAATGTAATTCATGCTGCATAATGAGCTTGTAAACATCTGTTTCACCATAGCATGGCTTAAATGGGCTCTTACCTGAACACAGGAGTGATTTTGCCTTCCAATATCATGCTATCAACTTGTGTTCCAATTTTTTTAGCCTATACAATAAAATTTTAATGTGTGATTTCTCAGATGTAAGCCCTCTTCCACATGCAAGGCCTCACTCTTCATAAAATGTGAACATAGTTGTAGCCTTAGTTATTACCTCCTCCTCCTTATACGTTTTTTAAAGAGACGTGGAAATAAAATTTTTCCAGAGCTGAATGTTATGAGTAGTTTCCTTGAGGAAAGTACAAGTGCATAAATTACAATGGCTGGGAGGTCTTGGAAGTCAACAGTCCTAAAAGTTAACTTGTCTGGGCTCTGATTTTGACAATAGGAATATGGGATGAATCAATCAGATACATCTCATTGCCCTTTATCAAAACTTATTTGCTGCCCTTGAAATTTGTCAAATAGCGTAGCTGAGTATAAACCACCAAAGTTGTTGCCCAGAAATTCTAATTAGATGAAAATTCATAGCAATTCATATTTTGCTGCCCCGTATTGCATGTTCTGAGAACATGCTCATAAATGTCTGAATGACGAAATAATTCATGTCTTAATGGATATTTGCTGCTGTGCCAAACCTTTGACACAATTTTAATATGAAAAGTGCCATTTTAAAGGATACCAAAAGTGTGACATCACCCCAGAGCTTGAAAAGTTACTTTAAAAAAGTGTCACAGCACTGTTTCATATGTTAGTGTTTACCATGTAAATAGTTGCCATTAGTCCTTCCTGGCTGAAATCCAGAAGTAAGTCACGACTACAGTGGACCCAATGAATCAGTGGAATTTACACAGACATTGATTTACCAAATCTCTACTGATCCAATTGGTCTACTCTAGTTGCAGCTTACTCCTGGATTTCAGCCATCATGTCAGAAAAGTAACTTGTTACATGGCTTCTCATTCCTTTTCTTTAAAAAAACTTTTTCAAATTATTTTCTTATTAATTCTTGCAATTAATTAATTAAAAGTTTCAAAAATCCTAATGCAAAAACTTGTGATGTGATAGTACCAGACTGTTTGATTAGCAGGACATTAAAATCCTTATGGCATCATATGTATATCTTAAATTATGGATATTTATTCTACCAATATGTTCTGCATATGTTTTGAGAAGATAAAGTGGAAAAATACACCCTTGTTTGACATCTTTGCTTATGCAAAACCATTATGTTTCTTCATATCCAGTTATATTAGTAGCTTCTTGTCCAGGGCATAGGATATGCATTAAGAGAATCAAATGTTGAGGCACAAAACATTTTGGAGTGTTTTTCCCTTATTTACCAGACAATTGTATAGTGACAAGACAGGTAGAATGGTTGAAACTATGACAGGACACCAAAACTTTGCTAACATTGTGTAAAACCATTCCCAACCACAAAACAAAAAACAGTAATTTCAAAGCTTCAGCAAGTGAGCTTCTGAATATTTGTTCTCTTTTTTTAAAAAATCATTTAAAATAATTTTACAACCAGACACAGAATCTCTTTGTAATGTCCGTTTGGCCAGGAAAGAGTTTAAAGGTTTTTCTCCTGAGAGTCAGCTAATTGGGTTCTGACAGACAAGGTCAAAAACTCAGATTGCCCTGGAGACCTAGAGCTGATTTCCCTTTTGAAGACTTGTTTCAGGAGCCTAGTCTCAGAAATCCTGGGATAATGTTTACTGAAAGCACTCAGGGCTGGGAGAAATACAGGTGGTCTGAGCTTTCATAATGCAGAAATACTTTGAATATGCCTTACATAATTGTATGTTAATTCTCTGGAGATACATGGCAAAATGTCCCTTTTTGGAAGATGGTCACTCCATTTACTTTCTTTAAAGCAAGCCTTTTTTTTTTAAACTCTTCAAAGAAAATCTGTCTTTGGACTGTTTCTGTGACCTTTCATTGCGCTCCAAACAAATCCCTTCTTGGCCCATTAAACTGCAACAATGTATCCACATTGGAAGGCTCTTTCTGGTAAACCTGTTCACCCATGCTCAGTCTTATAAAAAAAGTGGTTATTTTTCCCTTTGAAAGGCCTTTTTTGAGAATCAATATTTCAGCCCCTGAAGTGGGTGAGGCCAACCATTCTCTTCCTAATTTGCAAGATTGGTCTTTTCAATTTGAATAAGCTATTTTAAATCTGGGGATGTTTAGGGTCACATGTTTCTCTATAATGGGAGAACTTTTAAAAAACTTGAAAACTCTTTGCCCAAACTTCCCCAAATTTGTCAAGAGCAAGAACAGTCTGTCTGCTACACTTCTGCCAAATTTGGTGCTGATCTGAATTTAAGTTTCAAAGTTATAATTTTTTGTTTGGACTACCCTCATTTTTAGAATTGCGTTATCTAGTCCTTATGAGCCTCCCTACCTTCCAAAGGGTCCTACCTGCCAGTGCCGCTGCCCTCCACCACCATTTTCAGAGGCAGCAGGCCTGGCTTCCATTCCTGGAGCTGGCTGTTGCCTCCCTGGTGCATGCACAGAGACAGAGGGCTGGCTTCCCTTCCAGAAGACGGCTGCTGCCTCCCCAGCACATGCGCAGGGACAATGGGCCAGTTCCCCTTCCAGGAGCCAGCTGCCACTTCCCTGGTGCATGCACAGAGACAGCAGGCTGGCGTCCCTACCAGAAGCTGGCTGCTGCCTCCCCAGCACATGTACAGAGGCAGAGGCCAGCTCCTGGAAGGGAAGCTGGCCCGCTGTCTCTGTGCATGTGCAGAGACAGTGGCTCAGCTTTCCTTACTGGAGCCACCCTTGCCTCCTGGCACATGTGCAGAGGCAGGAACCTGCTCTGAGAAAGGATGTTGGCTTACTGTCTCTGCACATGCGCCGGCCCGGTTTCACTTCTAGTCCCACTGTCTTGATGCGTGTGCCCCCATAGGGGGAGCAGACAACTTCAGGCTCAGACTTGGGGCTTGGGACTCCAGACTTAGTCCCAAAAACTCAGATTCAGACTTGGGAGTCAGTCCCAAAGACTTGCCAACATCCCTGCTGATTAGTTTGCCTATTTTGCATAATATGCAAATCATGCAGTCCAGATTTACAGAACTGGAAGACAGCAGTCCTATATTAACCCCTATTCCAGGTTGCTATTTTTTTTTTTAATGGTCAATGTTTTAGGGCATTATGCTGATGCATAGCTACTGGGCTTTTAAAAAAACCCTATGGTATTTGGGAATTATACTGTGCCTTTAGTTGTTTATGGACTGTATTGTGTTTTAATCTGTATAACACTTAGAGACTTTGTCATTTAAGGGGATTTAAATAAATGCAAGTCATTCAATAAATGAGTACACTTAATGTATTTGTTTTCAAAAGGCAGTTCTCAGAAAACTCATTATATAAAGCTTTCTAGGTTGGCCACTGTGAAAGGAAGCTTCTAGCACCTACTCCAAAGATCAGCAGTTTCATTCATATCATTTGCTCTGTTGCACTTGTGAATACTTGAGCAATACTTTGAATAGTTTATGACTCTCAATGACTGTGTGCTGTAAATGTTTAATGTGCAGGGGCATTCCTCTAAAACCTGGCCAAAAAAAACACAAAAAACAGCTATTACTAGAGCTGGCATTCTAAGTTATTAGGGCAAGCCTGGGGAGTAGAGCACATTCCTAAGAGTGAGCTACAAAACTGCAGTTTGGATACTGCGTGGTGCTTCAGCCAACACAATGGCAAGTGACATCCATTTGGCATCACAATCAGTTATAACAAACGAAAGCCCATACATTTTATAAGGTAGGGCATCATAGGGGTAGAAGCTATGTATCCTCTGGGGAGGGCATTTGTGAAGTGAGCATACATTTGAAGGATGTAGGGCTGCTAGATCTCTGGGTAACAGCTATGCTTCTCCATATCTCTAGTTGGAGAGAAAGATCTCAGAGACAGCAGCACTGGAAGAGGAGACAGATTGATATGTGTGTGTATGTGCAGATAGGGCTTTAAAGCCTGGACACCCATCTTTCATCTCAGCTGGCAGAGGGCTTGCTGGCTCAGCATGAAGGTGCTTGTCTGTCTTTTGCTCTAAATGGTGTGTACCTATTCTCCAGTTGCCTCTCCTTGTTTCTGGCATTCTGGCAGTTTTGGTCCTGTCATGCAGTCCAGAGCAACGCAGGAAGTGGAGCACCAGTGTTATAACTCATAAGCCTTTTTATTCCACAAGCATTGGCAGTAGCAGTGCACAGTTGTGTGTGGTGGGGTGGATCTCATTACTAACCTTTGCCTGTCATACAGGTTTGTGACATCCAAAAGACTACATCAATCTCAAATTGTGGCTCTGAAATGTAACAAACTGGGACACTGCTGACCAAGCAAGGAATACAGATCCAAACCTGACTTAAAACTAACCTCTGGGCCCACAGATTATCCAGATACACTCACTCAGGAAGCAAGCATCGTCCATTTCATGGGCACAACCATTTCCATTTTGCTCCATTTTCTGATGGAGTGATGGAGGGGCCAAAGACCTACAAACAGACAATGTTACTGGGTGTAGCTAAAGTTACACTGGAGATGATGCACGTTCTTGCTTGAGAAGGAATAGATAAAGACAGAAAGACCCTGTCGGGTTTCCCAGGAAGTTCTTTAGCTACTCTAACCTCTGCAGACCTTCCTTCAACCTAAACTGATATTCTTGAGGTTGTTAATGTCACTTCCTTTCCTTCACACATTTTTCACTCAAAAAGTGGCAAAGGAGACATCTTGCCTTTGTTTTTGAGAAATGAGGAGACAGTCATGGCTTTTTGCCTCTCCATCTTAGTCAGCTAGGACTGGGATTGCTATTATCTTTTCTACTGCAATGTATATCACTGGTAAACACAAGCTATTATATTTTCTTAGAACAAGAAATGTGGGTTTGATTTCTTTCCAAAGGGGGAAGTGGGCTCTATTAGCCATTCCAATATTCAGGGGCTGAGTTAACTTAGCTGCTGCTTGCTTTTATAACACAAAAAAGAAGAAAAGGAATACCACAAGACAGCAGGTCAATGAGAAAGTTAATGCTTGTATTCCCTGTATTCCCAGGTGCTGCTTTCCTATTGGCCACGTGTGCCGTTCTCTCCCTTATTTGTTGTTGTTGTTGTTGGCTGTAGGTCCACCAGATGATCTATAGTTTTGTGGCTCTTAATGTTTCCAGGGTAGCTAGCTAGCTACAAATAAAGAAGGGTTACTCACCCAGTTGGAAATAAGATCTCAGTCTGTTTTTGTTCATCCCAAGACCAATAACGATATTGCCTTAAAAAGTCAGGGAGAGTGGGTATGTCCCAGCGGTGGTGTTGAAAACTGAACTAATTACATGCATTATTGGAAAGAGCATCTCATTTCCGTGAAGGTGGTAGATGTCAAGCCACAGCAGGCGGAGAGGCAGTTATTCCTAGTTTGTCTTTGCACAGGCTTTCTGCATCACTTTTAAAATGGCATATAGCGCAGTTAAATCCTCAGACTACAGCAGAGTCTCCAACTGATAGCTACAAAGTCTCACATTAAAACCAATTCAGCTAATGTAAAGCCATGATTTTTTTAAAAACTCCATTTTAAGCAGCTGGACAGTATTCATATAAATTAGGCGGCAGAGCAGTGTGTACTCTGTGCCAAAGTAAAAGTTATACTTCTACAACAAAATAAGAAAGAGCACAACAGCTCAACAAATACAGAAAAGCTATTGCCTTTTGGGATGTCAAGAAAAAACAGAATTAGTTGAGTTTATAAATTACACATTTTTAAAAAGCTTGCATGAACCAGAGAAGGCCATGCATAGGAATTTTTCGAGAAAGGGGGAAATTACATAGTAGCATGTTAAAATAATTTGTTCATCTTAGTATAATTTCTATCATATACAAATCGTATTTGTATAGTATAATCTTATCATCTAAAACATGCCACTATAATCAGTGTGTCTGCCTGTCTATACGGATTTAAAAAAATACATTTGTTTAACATTCAGGTGAGAGCAAGTGGCCCTCCTTGCTTCACAGGAACACTCTTCTTTCCAGGAAACAAACCCTGCTGCTTACAACAACTAGAAACTTGGACAATCTTAGGACTTCCAAAATTCAGCAGGACTTATCTATAAGCGTAAAGACAACTCAACAGTCATAAGGCCACGAAAGTAAGACTTCTTTAATTCTAAAAGATTACGTAGCAACACAATCTCCTGAAAAGGACAAAGAGCTGTTCCCACAGCTACAAATACTCAACTACACTACACCAGAACACAGACAGAGTTCTAACTCCTGTCCTCTGAAGATGCCAGCCACAGAGACTGGTGAAACGTTAGGAAGAAAAACCTTCAGAACATGGCCAAACAGCCAGAAAACCTACAAAAACTATCGGATCCTGGCCGTGAAAGCCTTCCAGAATGCATTTATACAGTGCTTTATAATCATGTTTAACAACTTGTTGGACTAGATCAACAGTTGAAACAAGATCACAAGTACAGAATCTAGTGGGTTTCATTTAAAAGGGGGAGCAGTAGCTCTTCTGTATTTTTTGGGCTACTATAATCAGCTTTTTGCTATGTACAGTCATTTTATGATACTCAGATATTCTGTCTTCCTTGCATATCTCTCCTCTTGAAAAATGCTCTGTATTTTTCAAATATTGGTTTTTGTTCAGGAAAGAAAGCCTAAGAGCTGAATTCACCCTTTATGGAATTGTGGACACAGAAATCACTGTATAAAATGATTAATAGCGATCATTGTAATGATGACACTTGCAGTCCTGAAATATCAGTAGATAATATGCCTGGGAGATTTTCACAGACCTCTGTGGCATATAAGGAACTTATGCCAGTAACTCACTGTAGTTGCCCCATCACTTGACAAGCAAACTTGTACCATTATAAATGAAAATAGCCCTTGCTAGGTACATACAAAAAAAATCAAGTGCTAAAAAGATTTAAAACTCACCATCATGCCTTTAGGGCTTAAAATTCAAAGGATAATTTTAAAAACTCGCATGCAAACTCTAGCAGAAGCAACCGATTTCTCTTTAAAGCATGAAGCATTTATTTGGGATTCTGAATATCATTTAAAAAAAACACACACATTTTCAAGAAAGCCAAATGGTTTCCAACAGAATCGGTCAAATCCCTCAGGAAAGTTTTGCAGATTGTCATGTTGTTGCTGAATTATTCTAGAAGGAAAACTGAGGCCAGAATGAATATTTGTGCTCTGGCAAAATGGATGAGGAATCTTTAGAGAAGCTTCAGGCTGCCAAAATAACTTTATAGAGAGTTTCTTTCCCTAATCCTCAACCTGTTTGCAATCATTTGTTAGACATGCTCATAACGGGAATCTTACAAGTATATATAATTTCCATGCTAGTCATTTTGTGTGAATAAGCTGAAGGAGGATTTAAGAGCACTTAAAGTAATTGGGCAACTCATGGGCTTCCAGTTGTTGATCGACCTCAGTTCTCACCAGTCTTAGCCAGCATTGTTAGTAGTTTGGGATGATCAGATATTTAGTCCAACAATATTCAGTGGACCACATGTTTAAAGAAACCATCTAAAAGCTACTCATGTATTCAAGAAGCCTCAGGCTTAGAACAGAGCTGTTGGATAGCTCTGGTATTTATTCTGAGATCCCCACCTTTCTAACTGATTTGTATTTATACTCCATTCTGGGCTTCTTTTTCTTCCAAATTGTAATTGCTTACTTTGTACATGTTCCTATCTTCTGTGAGGTGGCAGTGGTGACGATCTATGTCATCCACGTGCTCCTATCCCATCTCTTTGATTAACAGAAGGACTTCACAGACAATAGTAAATTACAATGGCATTTTTCAAACAAATACAGTGGTGCCTCGACTTACGAACTTAATCCGTCCCAGAAGATGTTCGCAAGTCGAAATGTTCGTAAGTCGAATCAACATTTCCCATTGAAATGCATTGAAACTCGATTAATCCGTTCTGGCTGTTTTTTGTTTGTATGTAGAGGCGCCGTTTGTAAGTCGAAGCATTAGTTCCCATAGGAACTAATGCAAAACCGGTTAATCCGTCCTCTACCACTAGGGGGAGAATTTTTTTTAAAACCTAAGATGACTTAGGTTAAAAAAAGGGCAGGAAAGGAGGGAGGGAGGGAACAATGGGGAAAAGAGGAAAGAAAGAAGGTCATCACTGGGGCACACAGACCCCTCAGACAAAGGTTTGTGCTTTTAAGCACAAAAAGAGAGAAGACAGAGAGAGAGAAGACAATGGGGGGGGGGAGAGAGTTTGGAGTCTAAAACACAGTTTAAACCCACACATGCTAAACCCACACATTTTAAACCCACACATTTTACACCAACACATTTTAAACCAAACCAAGCAACTTTTAAACAAAACACATTTTAAACCAAACCAAGCACCTTTTAAACCCACCCACCAACACCTTTTAAAACAAAAGAGAGGTCACACCACAGTACACAAACCCTAGGAGCCACAGAATCCAGCAACCATTATTCCAGCAAACAGACCCCCTCAGCATAGGGGGGGAGCATAGAGAGAGAGAGAAGACAATGGGGGTGGGAGAGACTTGAGTCTAAACTCCATTTTAGAGCAAACCAGCCAGCACAGACCCTTGCAAAAACTTTTCTGATTTTAAAACCAAAAGACTAAACTCCATTTTAGAGCAAACCAACCAGCACAGACCCTTGCAGAAAGGGTCTGCCAGACCCATCAGAGCACAGAAACATAACCCCCCCCACCTAGACCAAACCCAAGCTGCAAAAACCCTGTACAGAAAACAAATGGAGCAGATCAGAAATGCAAAGAGAACAAAGCAAAAAGCAAGGGAAGCATGGAAGACATATCGAAAATGGGGGGAAAAAAACCCAAAAAGAAAC
Source organism: Intellagama lesueurii (assembly GCA_037013535.1). Lineage (NCBI taxonomy): Eukaryota > Metazoa > Chordata > Lepidosauria > Squamata > Agamidae > Intellagama > Intellagama lesueurii. The sequence continues at coordinate 114,556,861 of JBAJHW010000002.1, forward strand.
CAAACCCCCCAAGACCCATCGGAAATGGGGGGGGAGAAACCAAAAAACAAACAAACCCCCCCCACCTAGACCAAACCCAAGCTGCAAAAACCCTGTACAGAAAACAAATGGAGCAGATCAGATATGCAAAGAGAATAAAGCAAAAAGCAAGGGAAGCATGCAAGACATATCAAAAATGGGGAAAAAAACCCCAAAAAGAAACCAAACCCCCCAAGACCCATCGGAAATGGGGGGGGGAACCAAAAAACAAACAAACCCCCCAAGACCCATCACAGCACAGAAACATAACCCCCCAGCCGAAAACCACGCTGCAAAAATACCCAGAACAGTTTTTAAACAGTATAAAGCAGCACCTTACCTTAGCAGGCAGCCTCCTCGGATCGCACACTCTCTAACTGCCCGGGGCGAAAGAGCTACAAAGTAGCAGCCTCGTCGCCACCTACAGTTAGCTATTTGAATTTCCCGCCTTTTTTCCCTGCCTTTTTCTGTTCGTAAGTGGAAGCTCCGGTCGCAAGTAGAAGCCAAATTTTGCAACCGGAGCTGTTCATAAGTCGAAATGTTCGTATGTAGGGGCGTTCATACGTCGAGGCACCACTGTACAACTACAAATAGTCCAGATGTGTATGTGTGTACAGATATGTGTGTAGGCATGTACACAAACACACATAGATGCAGAAGTAAAAGGAACTTCAGCTTCACCAGAGGAAACTACTATTTCCCTAATGAAGCTGCTCTTTACATCATGTCCTTCATAATCTCTCTCTCTCTCTTTTTTTTTTTTTTTTAGAGTATAGGGGCACTACAGAGGTAGGCAGAATACAGTCAACCCTCGACTTACGAATTTAATCCGTTCCGGATTAACGTTCGTATGTCGAAAAGTTCGTATGTCGAACTATGCATTCCCATAGGAATGCATTGAAAACCCATTAATCCATTCCGGCCGAAGAAAAAAATACCCCCCCCCCAAAAAAGAAATTAAAAATAAAACACTTGCAGTCCCAGCGTGGGACTGCAAAACACACACACACACAAAACAAAAACATCCAAAAATAAACATTTGAGCAAGTCCCACGGTGGGACTGCAAAAAAAAAATCACCAAAAAAACCAACAACACAGAAACATACCCCCCCAGCCCAAACCTACCCTCCAAAACCCACCCAGAACAACTTTTTAAAAGAAAAAACAGCAGCACCTTACCGTCCGAAGCCTCCCTAGCAAAGCACCAGCACCCGCGGCTTCTCCTTCCTCCTCTTGCGCAGCTTCGGCGGCGCTTACTCGCGAGTAGACCCGCGCTGTCCACAGCGCTTACTCGCGAGTAGACCCGCGCCAGGAATGGGCAGGGAGCGCACCGGACTGGGCCCCCCCCCCATCGCCCGCCGCTGCCTTTTTTACCTGCTGGGCAAGCCTCTGAGACCCAGCGCCGATCAGCTGAGAGGCGGGGAGAGGGGGGCGGGAGCGGAGAAGAACACAAAATGGCTGCCAGGAAGGCAGGGAAATAAAAAAATGGTGCTTCTCCCCTGCCCCCGGGAGGCTTCTGAAAGTGGCGCTTGCTGCGGGGGGAGGGGGGAGGGAGGTTCCCTGCCTTCCCCGTGGGTTTTTTTCCCTGTTCGTAACTCGGAAAAAGTTCTCAAGTCGAGTCTGTTTTTTCCTATTAGAGTGGTTCGTAAGTTGAAATGTTCGTATCTGGAGCCGTTCGTAAGTCGAGGGTTGACTGTATTAAGTTGCCTTTACACCTTTTGGAGAATGACTTTTCTAGCCCTGCCTCCAATTGTCTAGCACTTACAGAAGATTTCACAACTAGCTGCTGAAATTAAATGTTGTAAGCCGCCCAGAGACCTTTGGGTAGTGTGAGCGGCATATAAGTTAAATAAAATAAAATAAATAAATAAATAAATAAATAAATTATGTGTGTGTAAAATAGAGAGATCTGTTGTCAAGTCACTTCTGACCCTAATGGTATGTGAGATATTTAAAGAGTAGTTTCACCAGTACCATCTCCATTTCCACCTCCATGGGTTTCCATGGTTGAGGGGGATTGGAGCCCAGGTCTGCTGAGTCCTAGAACAACACTCTAAATGCTTGTGTATTCCGTAACAACCTCAGATTCTGCATGCTCAGCCAGCTCCCCAATCCCACCCTCTGGAGCAAGAGTTGTATAGCTGTCTGAATCTCTTGAAAGCTGATCATGGAACATGTGTCACGGGTAAAATGGAAGGCTTCATCAAATAAAATACAGTGGTGCCTCGCAAGACGAAAGTAATTCGTTCCGCAAGTAGCGCCGTCTTGCGAAATGTGAGCAGAGCACCGAACAGCTGAGAGTCGGCAACCAGCAGAGAGGCGGCAGCCATTTTGGAGAGGCGGCAGCCATTTTGAGAGGCAGTAGCCATGTGGTCGCCTCTCAAAATGGCTACCGCCTCTCTGCTGGTTGCTGACTCTCAGCTGTTCGGCGCTCTGCTCACACAGGGTCCGGCTGTTCTGGGGCTACCAAGGCACTGCGAGGAGCGGGGCTGGGTCTACTGTACCTGGTAAGTGACTTTTTTCTGACTTTTTTTTGGTTTCTGACTTTTTTTCCCCCATAGGAATGCATTAATTAAATTTCAATGCATTCCTATGGGAAACCCGCCTCGCAAGACGAAAAATATCCAAAAAACTCACAAGACCCGTTCGTCTTGCGAGTTTTTCGTCCCGCAAGGCATTCGTCTTGCGAGGCACCACTGTAAAATGATCCAAGCTGAAAACAAAGTAACCCTGAAATGCACACCCTAAGGATCTCCCTAATAGCCATACCTAGATGATAAATTGAGGGGGAGGGAGAAGTTATAGTTTTATTTATTTATTTTATTTATTATTTCTTACATTTTTATCCCGCCCATCTAGTCGTTTTGACTACTCTGGGCGGCGTTTTGCATTATATCCTTTTGGAAGAATGCTGATAGAGTACTGTATGCCCAGTGTTCTGCAGCAGTGGTTCTTCTGATAGAGGCCACTATTCATACATTTTCAAAACTATAAAGATGAATTAAGCTTTCTAAAATTAAAAGAGCTTTGTGTCTCTCTTGTACTGTGCAAGAGCATTGCCTATACCAGCGGTCCCCAACCTTTTTGGGGCCGCGGACCGGCTGGGGGAAGCGAGCTCCATGCGCGGGGGGGCAGGGTGCGAGTGTGACACGCCCACCACGGGCACAACATGCCCACCGCGCGAGCGTGCAGGGGGCGGAGATCCGTATCCGCGGCCCAGTTCCGGCAAGCCCATGGACCGTCACTGGGCCGCGGACCAGGGGTTAACGACCCCTGGCCTATACCATTCACATGGTATATGGAGTATTTGTTGTCAAGTACAAATCAAACTGTTACAGAATCTGTAGCCAAGTTCCTGTTTCTCGTTGTAAGATATCATAAAAAGGCCTTTTAATTCAACTTATTAGTTTTTCTAAATATGGGATTGTTTTAATAATTGTCTTTATTTTGTTCTTATTGTTGTATTGTTTAACTTGAGTCTGTGACTGCATAATAAATGATTTGATTTGCTACAAAATTTGCTATCTTGCAGCAACATTTTTGCATTTTGCCATTAAATACCTTTCTTTTTTTCTTTCCCCTTCCTTTCTTTGCACAATTGATGATGATTTTAATTTGATGATTCACACTATTTTTCTTTCCTGCTAGTTTTATTTCAGTTGTATGGGTCTGTTATTCAAAAGGAATTGATTTCTTGACAAATAAATTGCTTTGAGTCTGAAAAAATGGGAAAATGACATGTGTATATGTCTCTAAATAAAATGTACTGGTGGAAAGCTTGCTTCTTTATAATTGTTTGTGAAAGAAACATATTTAAGAAGATCGATAATACAGTCTATGCTTCAGTTTCATAATACAGTAGAGCTGCAGTATCCATAGGGGATCAGTTCCAAGCCACACTGTGGATGCCAAAAATCCACAGTGTGGCTTGAATTACAGTGAGCCCTATGCATAGCATGGACTCTGGCCCCATCTACTGGACAGTTTTGGTAATTAAATCATGGAGATATGTATTTCTGTGGTTTTTTTCATTTAATATTTTTAATATTTTCAAACTGTGGATAAGTGAAATCATGGATACCGCAGTCTTACTGTATAAACCAATCAGTTTCTGAAAGGACTGGTGACACACATGACATGACGTGATGGTGGTGATGGTGTTCCTTGATTGTTCGGTGTTTCATGACTATCCCATTAATTTGTGGACTGAATATACTGAAAAATATTCCATTTTGGATAACACATTGTTGTGAAGAAAGTGTTGGCTGAAGTGTTGACTAAGTGGTGGCTCATACACAGAGGTAACTCGTCACTTTATGTTGTAATCAGAGGATGAATATTATTGCGTGGCAGCCATTCCGAAGACATTGAATCTTTTGGGGACTACTAGAAAGAGCAGAAACTAATTGTGGCTTTATGGCAGCCTTCCCAGCCTGGTGCCCTTCTGGTATTTGGGGCTACCATTCCTGTCATTCCTAACCATTGATGTCCTAGCCGGGGATTTTGGAAGTTGTAGCCCAACACCAAACTGCAGAAGGCTGCTTTATAACAAATCCTACATAAATGCAGAGAAAAACATGGTCTTGTAATGAAGAGGCTACAGCACCTAATTGGGACAAGTTTTCATTGTTTTACTTGCAAATAATGATGCCACATCCATCTTGAGCACATAAAATATACACCCTACTTTGTCATTATGATGTATTTTCATATGTTAGCACATAACTACTGAGAATATATGGGAGGCAATCCTGGAGTGCAGCTGGCACACATCCCAGATTACATAAACCTCTGCTGTAAAATAATAGTAATGTGAAGAGACTGTGAAAACATAATTTTGTTTTTTCTAAACTTCCTGGTGAGGTTTACCCAATGTTTTAATTTACTAGCACACTCACTGAATGTGTACAAGAATTAAGATTTGGTTGTGCCTCTACAAAATGTATTTCCCCCACCTGTAGTGTGCGTAGGATGCCTTCCTCAGCCGTGCAATATAATAGCAAAATGTTTGAGTTTAATATCTCCTCACTAAGACTATGTTAGTATTTGCAATAGTTCATATTCTGTTTTCTTTTTTTACTTAATTCAGTAAACAGTACCAAAATCTATAACTCTGATAATTACGATATGTTATTTTTTGAAATAATCGATTTCCAACCTGCAATTGTGTTAGAATAAAGTCTCTTGAAAATACTGTGATGTTTTGTCTGTTGAAATGTACATTATATCTACTTTCTCCAGATGTCGCAGCCACTTACAACATGGAACACTGCTCGATCAATTGATAGATTGCAGTTTTAGAGTGGTGCCAAATAACTATAAATAATATGATACACAACATAGTAAAAATACAAGAGACAAGCTGTAAAAATGTATAAAACAGTGGTCAGAATCCTGTTGTATGTTTCCAGCAGTTTAAATTTCAGCGGTGAACTGCTCCAAGTTAGGAAGACATTTACTTATTGCATACCAAGTTATATGTTTACTTCTTAATTGCTGAAATTTACACTGCTAGGGTTGTCAGATCTCAGTGTTCCAGCTGAAACCTTAGGGAATTGCTATACTTCTTGGGGTCTTGGGAAAGAAGACCAATCTCAGGTCAAATCCCATACTTTGTGGATGAGGTGGCTTTAGAGCCTAGATACCTGCCCCTACAGATTCCAAGGTGGCACCTAGTCCCACTGGCTTAGTACAAAGGTGTTTGTGTGTTGCATGTGCCCAAAACTGATGTGCTGAAAGGCCAGGAGCACAGAGAGGGGACTGGGGAGAAAGGCAGCGGGTGCAAACACTTGGGCCAATTGTGGTGTTTAAACCAAGGTGAAATATTCTTGCTGAGATTTGTGAGCCTTCTTGTGTAAGCCCTTGCCATGATAGTACAAGGCCTGGATAAAGTCCCAGTAGGCTGGTGATGTGTCTTCCACAAAATAGAGCAGCAGCATGGGGCCAAAAAACCTCCTCATGTGTAACTCACTCTGCTGGTAACACTGTGTGAGAAGAATGGTCATTTGATGTAGTTCCTGGACACTTCCCCCCCCCTTTCCCCCTCTTTTTTTCCCTTTCTCTTTCCCTTTCCTTTCCTTCCTTCCTTCCTTCTGCCTGCTTAGCTGCCTGCGGGGGGGGGGGGGGGACGACGACGACATTTTTCTCCCTCTGGCTCTGGGTTATCTGACTAACCAAGTTTTATCTGGATACTAAGCCCATTTCTCCCTCTTCCCATTTCGAACTGGACTAGAAGAAGCCCCCTTCTCAACCGTTGCCTGCACCCCTGGCATCTAGTTTTGACTCTGAAGTCACAGGGAATAGGACATTGCTATATATTCCAAAATAATAGGACATTATTTTGGAACCAAAATAAAAACAAAAGCAAAACAGAAAAGTGCTATGATCTAAAAGCATCAAAAACATTTATTGAAATGGTTGGGAGAGAAAAAAAGGTTGTCACCTGGTGTTGGAAAATCCATAACATAGAGTGTCTCTCTGGGAGGGACACAGATCTTCTAGCTACCTGTCTCAATTGATTTGTCAGGGTGGCCTATCATCTGAGCAGGGAGACATACATCATCCCAAAATAGTGGGGTAAAGTGTTCCCATGCTTAGGCTACAAGTCACCAATGTTCATTAGACAGGTACATTTGGCAGAGGGTGTTGGATCTCAGTAGGTAGACAAGAGAGGAGATGCTGCTTTATGTAATTTGACCCCAAACAATGTAGGTCTTAAAATCAGAACTCTAAATTAGGCTTAGAAATGATCTCATTTCCAGTGCATTTAGATTACAAAGTAGTGACATAATAGCAAAGTGCTAGCAACATGTGATCATACTAAAAACAAACAGGAAGTGTATGAGTATTCAATATGTAAAAGTACAATAAACAAACATAATTAAAATAATAGCAAAATTAAAATAAAGAAAAGCAGCACTGCCCCCTCAAAAGAAACTCAGCATTAGAGACAGGCATGAAACAAACCATGAATCAAAAAACCTCACAACCTAGGTCAGTTTGTGGTTCAATTCATAGGCAATTCGTGGAACTGTGCTTTCACAAAGCAAAACACTGAACTTTTTCATAGTTGGTGTTTCATTTCATTCCCCCCCCCCCAAAAAAAACCCCTCCCCTTCAAGGGCCCCATCACCTACCTTACTCACTCTGGGTCTCTGTTGCTGCTACCCAGCTGAGTAGGACTGTAGGCTGTCCAGGACCTACTTCCTGCCCCAGTGCTTCATGAGAGGCTTAGGGTAAGTGTCGTTTTGCTGCCCATTGAGCTATAGAGAGAGAGAAAACCCTTTAAAGAACTACATTTCCCACAATCCCTAAGCACTGGTGCAGGACGTAGGCACCAGGCAGCCTACTGTCCTACTCAGCTGGGCAGTGCAGCAGTGGCAGAGCGGAGGAAGAGGTGGTCTGGAGCAAGTAAGGTAGGTGCTGGGGCCCATGAAGGAGGGTGGGAAACCCATAAAGGGGAAATTTCTGGGTAGCTGAGCTACACAGAATGCCCCTCTTTATTAAGAAATGGGCTCGAACTGAACGAACCTTGAATTGGTTCATTTTTTAAAAAAATTCAGCATGGTATATGGACACCGGCGGATCACAAACCATCATGAACTGCTATTGTGCCGGTTTGTACCCATCTCTAAAAAGCAAAAAAAGAGTGTGTGCTGCTTATATACTGCCCCATAGCGCTTAAAGCACTCTGGGCGGTTTACAAGTTAATTATGCAGGCTACACATTGTCCCCCCCCCCCACCTCAGCAAGCTGGGTACTCATTTTACTGACCTCAGAAGGATAGAAGGCTGAGTCAACATTGAATTGGCTACCTGGGATTGAACCCCGGGTCGTGAGCACAGTTTTGGCTGCAGTACAGCAATTTAACCACTGCTGTACTGCACCACGAGGCTCTCTACTCAGCATTGAAAGGTGCACTCCGTAAAAATGGATATAAAGCAAAGCACAATCTATGCTTGGAAAACTGAAGTAGGCAGAAAATTTGAGGAATAAGTGAATTGAGTACAAAAGAGAAAGAGTTCTCAAAGATACATCACTGAACAGATTATGCTGGACTGAAGCTATGCATGAACTATTAGTGAACTATTCTTTTCTCCTAGGGCTTGGTATACAGTCCCCTGATCATCTTTGTTGCCCTCCTCTGAACTTGTTCCAGTTTGTTGACATCCTCCTTAAAGTGTGGTGTCCAGAATTGGACACAGTACTCAATATGAGGCTTAATCAGTGCCGTATAGGGGGGAACTAGTACCTCGCAGGATTTGGAGACTATACTTCGGTTAATGCAGCCTAAAATAGCATTTATCTTTTTTTGCAGCCACATCACACTGTTGGCTCATATCCAACTTGCGACCTACAACAATTCTAAGGTCCTTCCCGCTTGTAGTATTACTTAGCCAAGTATCCCCTATCTTGTAACTGTGTGTTTGTTTATTTTTTCCCCCTAGGTATAGAACTTTGCACTTTTCCCTGATAAATTTCATTCTGTTGTTTTCAGCCCAGTGCTCTAGCCTACCAAGAACTTTTTGAATTTTGTTTCTGTAACACAAAACAGTGCAGGGCCAATAGTTAATCACATCTAATTCCAAAGGAAAGTAATTTAGATTTTGAAAGGCAACAGTCTCAAATAAAAATGAATAGGCAATAAAATGTTTTAAAAGTAGAAAGGAAAAAATTATGCCAAAGCCAGTTCAATACATCCCCTTTTACCTAAAGGCAGTCCCTCCTCCTCCTGAGTCCCTGGGTCATACCATAAACCCTGGTCTGTACAGACTGAAGTGACTCCCCATAAGAAGACTGTGTACTTCCAGTACAAAATAAAGCATACTCATTCGTAAAGCAAGGAGAGAATGAGATGATCATATTTAAAATCCATTACCTTGTTATTTTATTTTGCATCTCTAATCCATTGCTTAAAAACCATTCCTTTAACATTCAATACACGTTATGTTTTCCACATTGTTACTGAAGGCCTACAATGCATGTCTTCTATATCTTTTCTATAATACTGGATTGTGTTGATCTAGATCACTTCTATAAACAATAATTAATTTTTATTTCATGGTGAGATGTTTCATGTAAAATGGTAAAGCTATAACAGTTTAGATTCCTTTCAGTTGTTCTGGAGCCCTGGGATAAAATAATAATATTATGATGCCATATGCTATTCTAGTTGGCTAGCCTTCTACCATATCCACTGATTTGAATGACTACAGATGTTCAGAAAGGTCACCAGATCTTGAGATGCTGGCTAAAGTCTCAGGGAATTGCCATGCTTCCCCAGTGCTCTAGCTAGGGAGAGAACTCTCAGGGCAAAGGATGCTGGAGGAGTAAGTTTGATTTTAGTGTGTGTATCTGTCCATCTGTCTGTGTGATCTCTTCAAATCTCACCCATGGTTCATGAGCTCATTGTGATAGTGTCTACCTATATGTTGCATGCACAGGATTTGTTTCAGAGGTAGCACTGCAAGTCCACCGTATCTTTCTAACTCTCCCATGCACACACAGATGCACCCATATTATTTTCACAAGAGACCAACCCACTTGTTACACAAGAGACCAACCCACTTGTTACACAAGAGACCAACCCACTTTGACATCAAAAGGGCCTGCCACCTGGTCTTAAAATATCCTTTAAAAATGGGAAGCTGCTGACCTGGCAACCCTAATTGGATGGTCCATGTGTTTCACATGAAGAAGCTTTATCATGTACTGAATGCAAACCACGTACATGGAGACAGCCAAGGCCATTTTTGCTATTCCAGTGTCATTTCTTGTCAAGCAAATAGCAGTGATTTCTGTAAGCACACAGCTACATGCAGTTCATACTAGTGTTTTATTACACTGTCATGTAGATGATTTTATGGAGGAAGGAGAGTATGGATACTCACAAATGGGAACTCCCTTTCAAACCATATTAACTGCCCTCCCCAAGCCATAACCATAATGAGCACCCAAGAACAGTATCTCAGTTGAATTCTATAGTTTAAGTTAGAAGATATTTAGTCAGGAAACACTCAGAAAATAGAAACTCATTAGAAAATAAAGCATTAATGGATGTAGTATATATCTCCTCTTAAACATTTGGGAGTCCCAGTCCACAGGGTGATAACAATTGCCTGAATCCGATCGGTGGTCCCAGTTTGTATTGATCACCATTCAGTTGGTCTATTCTAGTTGAGACTTGCAATTAAATTTAAGCAAATGTATTCATGTTGTTGTTTAGTCGTTAAGTCGTGTCCGACTCTTCGTGACCCCATGGACCAGAGCACGCCAGGCCCTCCTGTCTTCCACTGCCTCCCGGAGTTTGGTCAAATTCACGTTGGTAGCTTCGATGACACTGTCCAACCATCTCGTCCTCTGTCATCCCCTTCTCCTCTTGCCTTCACACTTTCCCAACATCAGGGTCTTTTCCAGGGAGTCTTCTCTTCTCATGAGATGGCCAAAGTATTGGAGCCTCAGCTTCAGGATCTGTCCTTCCAGTGAGCACTCAGGGTTGATTTCCTTCAAAATGGATAGGTTTGCTCTCTTTGCAGTCCAGGGGACTCTCAAGAGTCTCCTCCAGCACCACAATTCAAAAGCATCAATTCTTCGGTGGTCAGCCTTCTTTATGGTCCAGCTCTCACTTCCATACATCTCTACTGGAAAAACCATAGCTTTGACTATGCGGACCTTTGTCGGCAAGGTGATGTCTCTGCTTTTTAAGATGCTGTCTAGGTTTGTCATCGCTTTCCTCCCAAGAAGCAGGCGTCTTGTAATTTCGTGGCTGCTCTCACCATCTGCAATGACCATGGAGCCCAAGAAAGTAAACTCTGTCACTGCCTCCATATCTTCCCCTTCTATTTGCCAGGAGGTGATGGGGCCAGTGGCCATGATCTTAGTTTTTTTGATGTTGAGCTTCAGACCATTTTTGGCGCTCTCCTCTTTCACCCTCATTAAGAGGTTCCTTAATTCCTCCTCACTTTCTGCCATCAGAGTGGTATCATCTGCATATCTGAGGTTGTTGTTATTTCTTCCGGCAATCTTAATTCTGGCTTGGGATTCATCCAATTCTGCCTTTCGCATGATGTATTCTACATATAAGTTAAATAAGCAGGGAGACAATATACAGCCTTGTCGTATTCCTTTCCCAATTTTGAACCAATCAGTTGTTCCATATCCAGTTCTAACTGTTGCTTCCTGTCCCACATATAGATTTCTCAGGAGGTAGATAAGGTGGTCAGGCACTCCCATTTCTTTAAGGACTTGCCATAGTTTGCTTTGGTCCACACAGTCAAAGGCTTTTGCGTAGTCAATGAGCAGAAGTAGATGTTTTTCTGGAACTCTCTGGCTTTCTCCATCATCCAGCGCATGTTAGCAATTTGGTCTCTAGTTCCTCTGCCCCTTCGAAATCCAGCTTGTACTTCTGGGAATTCTCGATCCACATACTGCTGAAGCCTACCTTGTAGGATTTTGAGCATAACCTTGCTAGCGTGTGAAATGAGTGCAATTGTATGGTAGTTGGAGCATTCTTTGGCACTGCCCTTCTTTGGGATTGGGATGTAGACTGATCTTTTCCAATCCTCTGGCCACTGCTGAGTTTTCCAAACTTGCTGGCATATTGAGTGTAGCACCTTAACAGCATCATCTTTTAAGATTTTAAATAGTTCCACTGGAATGCCATCACCTCCACTGGCCTTGTTGTTAGCCATGCTTTCTAAGGCCCACTTGACTTCACTCTCCAGGATGTCTGGCTCAAGGTCAGCAACCACACTATGTATGTATATTCATACATTTTCATTAATTTTTCATTCTAATCCAATGTCATGTAGAGTAATATTTTTTTTATTTCTAGTAACACTAAGTATGTTGGATTCTATTCTATCACCATCCTTAGAGTAGACGAGCTGAAATAAATGTGACTTAATATCCTTTTTCTCTATCTTACCTAAATTGGGAATGGAAGAAAATCTGTGAAAATGCTGTGTTCCAGTTTAAAATGGAAGTTCCTGTAAATCTGAAAACTTTCTCATATATAATAATTAATAATTGTATGATGTCAAGTCAATTCTGACTTATGGCAGCCCTTTTCGGGGTTTTCTAGGTAGAGAGTACTCAGAAGTGGTTTATCATCCTCTTCTTCTTGGGGATCCTGAGACTGTGCAGTTTGCCCAAAGACACACAGGCTGGCTGTTCTCCCTGGAGGTACAGTGGGGAATTCACCTCCTAATCTCTGGTTCTGCGTTCAGATACCTAACAGGGCAACAATTTTAGTGTGTATCTGAATTTGTCCAGTTGTAGCCATCACTCACCAATAGAATGGCAGCTATCAGCCAAATGGATTTCCCTTTGCAACCCAGTGTGCTATCCCAAAGTCTTCTCCAGGGGGGGAGTTATGGGAGTAACGAGAAGGTTCTGTTGTATGAGTGGAAATACAGTCATGCAGCATTGGATCCTGCTTACTTTCTTTTGGTTATAAGTGATTCATGTAAGAATGGGGACCCTTTTGTTGGGACTCTGGGAAATTGGAAGAGATGTGGTTTAATACTATGGATGTGCCAAGAAGACAGTGTTGGTCACCTAGCTGCTACCTCCTGAAACTCAGACATTCAGAATTCTTGTTGTATTCTGATCTTACTGATGAATGTCAGATATGCCAAATTGTGAACAAATTGTGGTGACTGACAGTGGGGATAGATAGCCAGCAGCAAAGTTCTCTAGTACCCTTAAGGCTGTCCAGAAACTGCCCTACTTAAGAATCTGAAAGACAGCTATCATCAAAAAAAAGTGAAGTGCTGTGAGAAAAGGGTAATGAAGGTTTTTTAAAATGACCTCACACACAATGAAAGTGGTCTGCCAGAGTAAATTCTATATTTAATGGCATAGGTAATCTTCTGCCACCTGGGGCATCTGAGATGCCAAGAATCTAAATTCAATACAAAAGGTATTAGAATGACACAGAATTTTTGAAATTAGCAGTTGCTTTGGTTATGTATATATATTATCATGGTTCAGAATTGCATTATGTAAAAATGTATTGACTATGTTTTGAAATATCTAAATCTTTTTTTGTGGAGAAATTAGGTGTAGTGTGAAGGAAGCTCTTCAAATGTGAGATTGGAGTCTCTAGCAGAGGATTTACTTCCACAAAGTTTAACATGGTCCTACATCATATTTAAACCCTTGGTCCATCTTCCAGTGCCTTTGTAAACAGCATTAGCAAGAGAGCAGTTTGTACTCCTAAGAAAAGCCACAGTGGGGTGCTTGTTGTAGAGTTTTGAATTCTTGGTAAAATTCCTTTTGCTACACAGTAGGAGTACAGAGACCCACAGAGGAGAATTGCTATAAGTTCCCCAGAGCCCACTCCTTTCTCATTAACTGGCACTGAAAGTCTCAATAACTCACTCTTGAGACATTTGTAGGAGAAAGAATAAACACCATTTATTTACCTACAGCTGCTTGAAAGGGGGTGAGTAGGGAGACATGAAATATCTTGATTTTTATAGGACACTAGAAATAATTAGCACAGTTGTCCTCTGCCGCTCATATATGCATCAATAGCATGCCCTCATGAAGTTGGGAAAATGCCATTCAAAGGAAAAATCTACAAAATTGATGGCTAATATGATGCTTAAACTTGAATATGATCTTAAGGTGGAGTGGAAGACTCATCCTCTGATTAATGGTTCTCTGCGGCACTCAGGGCTATGGCTTGGTAGGTCTTAACACATTTGCCTCTCTGTATACCTTTGATAGTCAAGCATGAAGGTTATTCCTAAGCATCCTGCACACTAAGCACATTAATTTCTAAAAGTCTGGGTTCTTGCTGCTCTGTCAGCTTTTCAGCAGTGAAATTAGCTGTTAAAATGCAGTTGTAGTAGAGGTCATTTCATGCTGGGGGGGGGGGGGAGCAGGAGAGAAAGAGTTGTCAACTGTTCTGCTGTGTGAAACCTAAAGGTGTCATGGGAGAGAGCTTTGACAAGCCACTGCCTGGTAATGTCTTTTAAAAGTACCAGCCTAACATGCTGGAGTAAAACCCACCAAGTTCCACTGAGGTTTCACAGCCTACATCTCTGGGGATCCTAGCATTCAAGATAGAATAAGAATAGAGGTAAGAGATTAAGAGTTTTGCCAGTGCAGGGCTTGCTAAAGAAAAGACAGAACCTTGTTATAGCATTTATAGGTAGCCTTATGTTTTTCCCCCTATTCCATTCTAATCTATATGAATCAAAAGTTTATAAAGTGGCACATGTTTTTATGTAAACGCTTTAAAAATATTTGTGTTTTATCTGGATTTTCCCCAATATTGCATAAGAAAATTAAAAGGAAAGGCTGAGGTCTTGCCTACAAAACTGAAGCTCCTCTAGTTCCTGCAGGTATTGGGTTGTCTGTTCATCTGTATCAGCTGTTGGTGGAAGCTCCCTCTGCTTCTTCCCCCACCATCCCTTCTACTAGTGCTTCTTCTGCCCTACAGCCCTAATGCGATCACATTCCAAAGGGTGAAACTGGAATTGTCAAGAAACGTGTTGTGTCCTCCATGAATAGAACCAGACTGTACTCTGTGCTTCTGGTCCAAGGCCCCTAACTATTCAGTCTACAGCCTTAGGAGAAGAGAATTTGTGCCTTGGGCACAAGTAGACAGGATAGTTGTAATCAGGATGAGTTTTATCATTAACATGTATATCTACAAATTAAAGTGGCACTGGTTGTTGCCACGCTTGGATTATGTTGGACTATTGCAGTGTTGTTTGTGTTGAAGGACAATGTTAGTAAAATATATAATCTTGCTTATCTAGCAAGTCTGTATCTGCCTTTCCCTACCAAAGGGGTTTAGTTTGGCATACACATTTTCTTTAAAAGACTGTGAAGGTCACAGTGATGATAATGACCGTTCATGACTACTTTACTGTATGGCTGAGCAGGACTTGTACTCATACCTTTCTTGTTTGTCCCAGGCAACATGCCTTCCATTGTGCTGTTCTAATTCTCATGATGGACTGGGGCTAAATTATACTCTCCTGAAAGTAAACTCAGCAAACACAGTAAAACTTGGTTCAGCATAAATTACCAGAGGATTGTGTTCTGTGTGACTTTGGCTGCAGTCCTATACAAACGTAATGAGGATTAAACCCTGCAGAATATAATGAGTTTTACAGATGAGTAGACATGTGTAGGACTACACTTCTAAGAAAATGAAGGGACCTCCAGAAGTGCCACCTGTCATGCTTTGCTGAGCATCTTCTTTTCACAATGCATCACACTTGCTGTTACTTGTTCTCGTGGAGCCTCGTGGCGCAGTGGTTAAACCACTGTACTGCAGCCAAAACTGTGCTCATAACCTGGGGTTCTATCTCGGGTAGCCGGCTCAAGGTTGACTCAGCCTTCTATCCTTCCGAGGTTGGTAAAATGAGTACCCAGATTGCTGGGCTGGGGCGGGGGGCAATGTGTAGCCTGCATAATTAACTTGTAAACTGCCCAGAGAGTGCTTTAAGCGCTATGGGGCGGTATATAAGCAGCACGCTTTGCTTTGCTTTTTGCTTTCTCACTTTTTGTTGGTTCCACATCCAAATGCATTTCTCCTTCCATCCTTCTCCCATCTTCCTCTCTTCCTCTGCCTTCACTTCAGTTTCTCCAATCTCTCATCAGACCCCAGCAGTGAAAGGCCTTGATACGTCTGGTGCTGACACTGGTTTGCTTTTTAAATTAATTTCCATGATTGCTCTCAGTTCACAAAAAGCATTCAACCTATAAGTTGAATTAAAAAGGAAAGCCACAAGGCTGGGGGATATTGTATAACCCAAACAACCTGAAAGTGGGCATTACACTGCAGCAGAGAGCAAAGGTGGGGGGGGGGGGAAGTATCCTGCCTAGCCTCACCCTACTGAACCCTTTTGTAATTTGAGCTTTGGACTGTGGAACTCCCACCATTGCAAGTACCAATCCTGATATAAAGCAGTACCCCCCCCACAAAAAAGCCAAGGGGTTTGAGGAGGGACCAAAAGGTGCAGGAATTTATTTCCAAAAATGACATAGAATAACAAGATGAACATCATGCAAATGTCAAGAGAATTTCAGTTCTTACAAGCAAATCAGTGCTTATTGGCAAACTTAGAGAGATACAAATGCTCTGTCTGGAAGAGCCCTAAGTAAGAAGAATATGCTTTGGTATGCTGTAAGTAATTTATTGTTTCCTCCTGCTCACAAAGGAAAGGCCATTCAACTTCTTCTTCTTCATTTGTGTCAGAAGTAATTCAGTGGTACTTCTGCAGTGAAAAGATCAGCCAACAGGGTGCTGTTGTTGACCAGGGGATGCACAAATGTGCTCACAGTGCTCACATTCTTTGGGAAGGCTTCTTTTGTATTAACCAAAGAAAAAAGACATCTAGCCCCCAATTCTCTAATTTGGCAAGACTGTGGCAAATATGTTTGGATTAAATATCTATTAATATACAAAAATGCTGACTATCACATCTGGTACCATGTTGTGCCCTTCTCTGTACTTGATTCAGTGATGTCTGATGCATTTTGCCACTGAAAAAAACAAAACAAATCATCAGTATGCACAACCCCTGGGATCTCTGAGCAGTGGTTGTGTACTGTATTTCTGTCTCTGCTGCTTGCTTCTTGCCAAGTAGTTGTCATAGTGAGTTTTCCTCCAAGGTGATACAGTGCCACTCATTTCCATTTGCC
The DNA here is from genome assembly GCA_037013535.1 of Intellagama lesueurii. Taxonomy (NCBI): domain Eukaryota; kingdom Metazoa; phylum Chordata; class Lepidosauria; order Squamata; family Agamidae; genus Intellagama; species Intellagama lesueurii. Next base: position 114,573,548 of record JBAJHW010000002.1, read on the forward strand.
ACCAGGTCTCTCCGGTTAGCAATAAATGCTGCAAGGCATAAAGTCAAGGCCATCATCAGTTGACTTGTTTTGGAAATCACTGAACTCTTCTGTCAAATCATTGCTAGTCTTCTCACACACAGGAATCCGTGTGTGTTTTGTTGAGAAGTCTGAGTCATGGGATCTGCATCGCTGAAGCCATTGAATCCCACATGCCACTTTGCAGTCACCTCTGTAATGATTTTACTGGGAAACTAAAATAAATATGGCTGCTTTTTCATACCAGAAAGCTTTGTTTTCAGTCTGAGAATCATTTCTGAGCATAAGCCAGGCTTCACAGCAGAGCTTATGAGGAAAGTAACTTAACTGATTTTCTGTCTGGAAAGAGATATTTGGAAACACAGACTGAATCTGAAGTAAAGCCTTCAAATATGGAAATGACCTGGATAATCAGGAAATAAAAAGAAGCAAATGTGTCATCAAATGGAGAGAGAAGTGTTCCCTTAAAGAGATTCTCAAAATTTGAAATTTGCATGGGGCTAACTAGTGCAAACCTTTTAACTTCTCACTGGAAATGCTTCCACCGGTTTCTTTCCAGATTATGAGGGGATCAAAATCCAAGAGAACATTGCTGACTGAGAGTGTTCTATATCCTATAGTGTCCCTGTATCTTAATAAAACAGTACAATTGCAGCAGAAAGCAGAAGGACCAAGGCCTTTTAATTATATTATAATGGGAAATAAATTTGATGACATTATACCTGTGTGTCTCAGTGAGACCTTCTTTATTATCTGACATGTTAGTCTAAACTAATGGTAGCAAACCTTTTTTGGTAAATGTGCACAAATTAAATTCAGTGATTTAGATAGCACCATTTGTGGATGCTGCAGCACATATACAACCCTCTGCACATCGGTATGGTTTGCCTATCATCCAAGAAGCATGTAGCAGGCAGTAGTGCAGACCTGACTATGTGGCACAGTCGCCTGTAGATTTTCTAGCCTTTTTATTCCAGAATCTTAAACACTCCCATTGTCTGTGCTACTTGTCACAACTGAGTTGCAGGTTAGCCACCCACAGGTTAAACTGGGCTTCCTGAGCTTATGATAAGCCAAGCCAAGCATACCTCAGCAGTCATGTACTAGCCCAACAATAATTTGTAAATACTATGGTTTTGTACTGAATGTGGGGGATTTCAAGCATATGCAAAGTTCAGCTTAATAATTGCAGCAAATTATGTCAGCCATACATGGAGGATTTGTTTTCACAGGTGAAATATGTATGTGTTTGTTACATTTATAATAACAATTGTGTGCTATCAAGTAAATTCTGACTTTTTAAATGGATTGTTGTGCTCTGATGCTTTTAAATGTTTTTTTCCTATTGATTTTATTTCTGTTTTTAATATAATACTTGCTTAATTATTTTTAATATTTTTAAATATTTGTATACTTACTGTTTTTAGCTTTTAAATATTGTCTTTTTAATTCTGTAAACCACCTTGAGTCCTTTTAAGGAGAAAGGAGGGTAAAAATATTTTAAACAAACAAACTTTTTTCAGGGTTTTCTACGTACAGAGTACTCAGAAGTAGTTTACCATGGGGGTATCCTGGGACAGTGCAGCTTCCACAAGGCCACACAGGCTGGTTCTTCTGGGATACACAGTGGCAAATTGTACCCCTAGCCTCTGATTCCACAGCCAGATACCTAACTCATTGAGTTGTCCTGCCAGGAACATGTTACATGTGTGTGTGTGTTTCTCTGTGTCACTTTTGCAGTGCAAATATGCCTTATCTTATCCTCTACTTGTAAAATAGAAGCAATGATCAAAACATAGTGTTTTATGGTATGATTTTTTGAGGGAGGGGCTGCCTGAGTGGCATGGATTTAAGGAGGCTCATTCTGCTTTGTACAGAATCACAAGTTTTTATTGGGCACAATTGGATGTCATAGTAAGCCAAAGACTTGACTTTTCTTTCTTTCTTTCTTTCTTTCTTTCTTTCTTTCTTTCTTTCTTTCTTTCTTTCTTTCTTTCTTTCTTTCTTTCTTTCTTTCTTGTGATGTCCAGATGCAGGAGCAGTTGGCTCACTGGTTTGTTTCTCTCCAAGTAAACCAGAGAAACAAACTTAAAAACAACAACCATCCTGGATTCTTTTTTTGGTCTGAAATTTGATTAGGTGTGCTCTCAGCAAACATGAGACTTATCATGCAGGCTTGTTGTAATGTGCAAACCTGGCCACTGGCTTCTTCTGGGATAGATTAATTATTTAGCACTCTTCCTTCATCTTTTAGTACAAATTTCCTGACAATCTCTCTCCAGTTGGTGTATTTCAATCCACACATTGGTTTTGTTCCACTAAAGAAACAATTTTTGGTTGGCAGATGGCAAGAAAAAAATGTTTTCAAAAAGAGGGTGAGCCTTTTAGGAAATAAACCCTTTGGTTTTGTTCTTTCCATTTTTAAATTTTTTTTCCAAAACTTCATTTAAAATTAACTGTAAAATTATATTCACAAAAGCCAATGTATTGTATGTTGATGAAACATGCCGTATTATTGATCAACATTGTCATCTGCGAGGGTCAAATTCAAAAGAGAAGAACATTGAGGATAATTAAATCACTAAAGCTTGTGGCTTGTCTTGACTTGGCCAAAATGTGCATAACTGTTTCCACTGAGTCAGGAGGATAGTTATTTGTTTAAGTGTAAAAGAAAACAACACAAACACAATGAAACAAAATCCAGAAAAATAAGAGAATATGTGTTATTTGCCATGAAATCGTATCCAACTTATAGTGACTTTAATTGGGTTGCTAAGGTATGTGAGATATTTAAAGAGTGTGTTTTACTACCTACTCAGTGAGTTTCCATGACCAAGTGAGGATTTGAACCCAGGAATCCTGAGTTTAGGCTCATTTGCATTTTCAGTGGAAACACTTTTCCTGTCTTCAAGAACAAATTTAAGGACTTCCAGTCTTTGTCAGATTAACACATGCTCATTCATAAGTTTGGAGTGGGCAAAGTATGGCCTTCCAAATGTTGTTGGATCATAATAACATCCTTACCATCTGCTATGGTTTATGGGAGTTGCAGTCCAACAACATTTAAAGGCCTGCGCTTTTCTATTCCTTGCCTAAGATTGTTCCATTCTGGATTATTATTGCACCAATTTTCTTATTGAAATATGCATTTTAAACTGTATTTTTGCACAGTCTGTGCATGTATAAACATGCTTTTAATACGTAATAAAATGTATTCTAAAATATTTTGGCTCCAGGGCCAAGAACTGTGTCACAGCATCCAGAGAAATATGAAATCTGAAGGATAATTATGTTCTCATCCACATACATCTAGTAGATGTAGATTTTTTTTAATTTATTTCATTTAAGACCTGTCTTTCTTGCAGAACTGGGACCCAAGGAAGCTCACAACAAATTTAGAACAGATAGGGGGAAAATAGATTTTTAAAAATGTATCGATAAAAACATGCAACAAATTATAAACAAAATATAACATTAAAACAAGATTGAATTAAAAAGGCAGTTGAAAAATTATTCAATGAAAAAAAAAACCCTTTCCCTAGCTGCCCATTCTTTATCACAAGCCAGCAGGAACGGAATAGTCTTTGCCTGCTGGTGGAAGGATAGCAGAAAGAGAGCAAGCCTAGCCTTGCTTGGAAGGGTTTGAGAAAGCCCTTCTCTATGTGTTTGTACCAAATGTGTCCCCTGAGACAAGAGTGGCTTGTAACTGGAGCAGAGAGGGCTCCTCGCCCTGAAAGTTTGGCGTGAGGCACCCACTGTGCTGGTCCATGAGCCACCTTAAACCCTGAGATAAAAATTTTCACAGCGAAGTGCAGACTGAGCTAAATGCTTGAATATCCTGATTTCAGAGTGAATCAGCCATACCCAATTTTCAGAGGCGTATGATCAGCAGATCAAGTAAAGCATCTTATTGTCAATTGAAAGCCTTTGATGTCTTCAGATAAGTAGTCTTTATTAATCTGGATATAGGGATACTTCTTGGCTTTGAATTTTCTGCACAATTATGAATTAAAGTAACTACTTCAGGGGTTAACTCTGAATTTAAAAGAACTTAAGAAAGTTTCACAATATTTTTCTTTAATTAATATCCCTGGATATTGATAAAAAGCATTAATCACATGAATAACCTGTCTCCCAAGTGTTTAGTTGCAGAATCTAACTATTCCAGCAAGTGTGTGAAGTGGAAATTATTTTCAGTGTTCCCCATTTAAAATGGATATACATCCTGGCTTATGTTGTCCTCACAGGGGAGGAAAAAGAATTAAAACATTTTTCTCCTCACTAGCAAGAATAGCAAGGAAGTTCCTGACACTCTGTCTTTATCACATTGGTCATATATCTATGTTCTGTTTATGCAAAATTGTCCATTTTGGCACAAAATTGTGCCATTTGTACAGATGCCCAAAATTAGTCTGCCTACTGATTTGTTTATGAATTGGAAGCCATACATTTGTGGTCTCATCTAAAGCAAGTGTCCAGAGTTTGTTTTATTTTTATTTTTTTAAGAACTGAACTTCAGGCTATTTTAGAGGGGGATTTTTTTGTGAGAGACGAGATTAACAACACCTATCAGACTGCCAACTTTATCAGTTATTTTCAAGCAATCTGTGATGATGCTGGTTAGGAAGCTTTTCAGCTTTGGTGAGGAACTTGTGGCTTTCAATATGTTTTGAACTACACCTTCCATGATTCTCAACCATTGTCCATGCCTGGCTTATGGAATCCAAAAGCATCTGGAGTGTCACACATTCTCTGTCCCTTTTAGATTTATGTGTTGTGAATTTCTGGAATTGGTTATAAAATATTTGACTTTATATTATATGGATAAGCTACAGATTATTTTATTTATTATTATTTTATTTATTTATTATTTTAATTTATATTGTTTAAATTGTTGTTAAATGTGCAAATGACCAACCTAAAAAGAGGATAATAAAAATACAAATGAAAGAGCTATAAGGGCAGTAGCCTTAGAGCAGTGTTTAAATTTTTGCCTAGGAGATGGGAACAGATTAAAAAAAAAAACACCTTTGTGGTGGTATTTGGAACATATTTTATTTGTAAAACTTTTTTCTTACTCCTAAGCCCAGAATCTCTCAGAGTGGCTGTTCATTAAATCATTCTGAACTTCCTTGAAAAACAGAAGACTGACTACTCAGCAGAAGATGGTGCTCAGACATGGTTGTATCAACCAGATGAGAAACACACCACCCCCTTCAAAAGGTCAGCTAAAGCTTTGGCAAAGCCATTTGTCTGCTGTGAACACACAGAGAGACATACAAGCTATCAGAAAACTTCTGTGATCTATCAGCCTCCTGGGGCAGATCCTTGTAGCTTCCGCACACATGCAAAGAATATGAGTCCAAGTAAGTCTAAAACGGACTAGGTAGTATCCATCCATGACAACATAAGTGTAGGGACAGAACTATCATCTCATCTGATGTAGACAACAAGGTCCAGGTGTGCCTCGCTGAATCAGCCGGGCCAGATAGCAGTTAGAACATAGTTACCATGGCAGCCATGAAATTCTCACAGTTACCATGGAAGCTAAAAACCAGTTGCAGCCCAAGCTCTCCTATCACCTAAGCACCATGACTGCAGCCTCCCTCTGTGTTATTGCTCTTCTGTACAGAGCTGACCCTGTCCTAATGCCTGTTTCAATGTGGAGGACTTCTTCAAAGCCTAAGTGTCTGTCTGTGTCACTGCAGCACAGGTAATCATCTGTGACCAGGGCAGAATGGGTAGATATGAGTCCACCATGCATTTGTGGCATGGATGGCTCTCGAAAGCAGTGCATTAACCATTGCAACTAGCAAGGCTCTAGACACCAATGACATCCCTCCTAGCAGGGGTGTATGATTTACTGTATTTCCCTTCAGGTTATGTCACTGCATGTACGTGGGGGGAAACTGGATCTGTCTAGCACCTTCCTTGAGACCATAACCCACAGGTCAGGGAGGGAGTAGAGGGTGGTGCATATACCAGCAAAACCTCAATTCTGTTCTGACCAATCATCCTGCATACACTCAAACTGGGACGCTGTGGTATTTGAGACTGACTCTACCTTGTTTTGAGTTCTTTTGCCTAGACAATTTCTGCCCTTCCTACTCAATTGTTACCTCATTTTAGGAGAAAAAATCAGTGGTAGTGGGTTCTAAGAACAGTGCCTCATATACCTTTGCAACTCCATTGCAAGGGTCAAACTAGAGTAGATTTATGGTTAGCACATTTTTAGAAGAGGTATTTGTTCAAGTAACTAAAGGTATCAGTACTAGCAGTATTACAAATGATTTTCCTCACCTACATACTTCATAATCATGCTTTGTTTTATGATCGGTCAGTGGATGGTAAATACAACCTTAATTTGCCAGTCCAATTATTAAAGTGTTTTTCTTTAAGGAAATAGAAGGCAGAAGGTTAAGTGCAATGATCCTACATTCCCCTTATCATCTCCTTCGAACCTCAAAATCAGTTTTTAATGCTTTTGTCTGTGTACTTCTTCCATGTGACCTTGATAGATAGGTTGGATTTTCCCCCTTTAAAATGAAATTGTTTTTTAGATTCAAACCTAGCTGAAGTCCAGAAACATGAAGTTCCAAACAGGAAAAGAACTGATAATGTTTTCACATCCCAAGGTTCTGCCATGTGCATCTGTCCTAGATTTGCTACAGTTGTTTTCCAACAGGCTTCTGTTTTGTTTGTGCTTCCCACAGGGAGATTCTCAAACTGCTGCTAAGAAGAAGGGAAAAAACTATCTTTCAAATAGCAGTTTTTACTTTCTCAAAGTAAGAACAGGAAACACACACAGAGAGAGAGAGAGAGAGAGGGAGAGAGAGACATTTACTTCAGTCATCTGGACTGTAATACAATTGCAAAATTTCAGGGCATCTCCTCCCTGCTGTTCTCTCTTTGAACTTTTCACTAAATTACTATTTTCAGATCTCTAGAGAAAAGATCTGGTGAGCTACGATGACATCTCCTGGCAAGTGCTGTCTGCAGAAGCGTGTACCTGTCAAAATATGTGATGAATTCAAATGGCCTAAATGGAAGGAAATGTCATTCGTTTGTCATCATGACAAATTATATCTCTGCATGTAATGGATAAAACTTTATCTCCCAAATCAAGAAACTTTAAAATAAGGTGGGATGTCCATAGATTCTTACCTGAAGCATCAGTGCTTCTGGATGAGGGAGGAGGCAGAAACAGTCCATTCCATTCCTGCTTCTTTCAGCTATTTTTTGTATCCAGCAATAGAGTTGATGTCCTTCCTTTCTCTGTTTAGTTCAGAGAATATCAGTACAAATTCAGGTGTGAAACTTTATGAGGCAGCAGCATTTGAACTTAATCAGGTAAATCATAATGATTAAGAAATAGTCTGAATTAATTTTTTTGAGCATCTGTTAAAAAGTAAGAAAAAAAGGGAAACCAGACAGATATTTAATATAATAATCATGTGCCATCAAGTGAATTCTGATTTATGGCAACCTTTTTCAGGATTTTCCATGTACTCAGAAGTGGTTTACCATTCCTTTCTTCTGGGGTGCCCTGGGATTGTGCAGCTTGCTGAAGACTATACAGGCTGGCTCTTTTCCCAGGAAGTACAGAGGGGAATTGAACCCCTAACTTCTGACTCTACAGCCAAATATTTAAACTACTGAGCTATCCAGCCAGTGAGTAATCTTTGCCAGGAGAGAATTATGAAGTCACGGCATCACCTGTGAGAATGTCCTGTCTTGTGTCCCCTTCTGCCTAATCCACACATTCACACAGACTCCTTTGAGCTCTTTCAGATGAACTATTTGTTCTGCTTTGTTTTCCTTCCATCTCTGTTGCTTGATGACAGAAACTTATGATATTTACCCAGATTAGCCTCCAAACTATTAACTGTCTAGCTCTAGGGTGCTTTAGCCCTTGTCAACACCTCATCAACACTTCATTCTATCACCTCTGCTGAAGATTATAATAAATAAGGCTTTGCATTATTGGCTATTGGTGGTGAGGATGTTTCTTTATTACAACAGGAGCAAAGTGTCATGGGGTAGCTAGCAAACTGGCACATGGGTGGTGCCACTGAAGAAGCAGTTAGAAGGAAGGTGTGTGTGAGAGAGAGAGGGGGGGAGAGGGAGGGGGAAAGACAGTAACGCTAAACATGAAACTCAAAGATGACAGAGGAGAAATACTTATCGAAAACAAAGGATTTTTCCTTCTCATTTTTATTTTTTTTTAGCCTGCAGTCAGAGAGGGAGACAAGACTTCAGTGTCCTAAATTGTCTGGGAGGTGCCATAGTGCTGACCTCCATCTCACTGGTACAAAGAGGCATACAAATAAAAACAAAAATAAAATGTTGTTGCTATTATATGCTATCAAGTCACATCTGACTTCTGAATCAAATACTTCCAAAAAGTCTTACATATACTGGTTATGGCTTCATTTACCGAGTCAATTCATCTCATATTAGGTCTTCCTCTTTTCCCACAGCATTCTACTTTTCCCAGTATTGTTCTGTTTTCCAGTGAGTAATGTCTTTTTATGATGTTCCCAAAGTATGATAGCCTCAGTTTAGCTTCTTCAGGGTTCAAGCCTGGCTTGATCTAGAACCCTCTTAGGGCCTAATCACACCTGCCAAAATAACCCCAGTTATACCGAATCTTTCCATACCTCTTTTGTACCAATGCATTTATTTTTGTGGCCATGTGAAATATATACTGGTGGGAGTGTTCACTTTTTAAAAACTGTATTGATTAATTTCTTTCTATTTGAACCATTATAGCAAGCTAAAAGGTAAAGGTTCCCCTTGACATTTAGTCCAGTCGTGTCCGACTCTAGGGCACGGTGCTCATCCCCGTCTCCAAGCCGTAGAGCCAGCGTTTGTCTGTAGACAGTTTCCGTGGTCACGTGGCCAGCACGACTAGACACGGAATGCCGTTACCTTCCCACCATGGTGGTACCTATTTATCTACTCGCATTTACATGCTTTCGAACTGCTAGGTTGGCAGGAGCTGGGACAAGCGACGGGAGCTCACTCCGTCGCGTGGATTTGATCTTATGACTGCTGGTCTTCTGACCTTGCAGCACAGAGGCTTCTGCGGTTTAACCTAAAGCGCCACCATGTCCCACTTATAGCAAGCTACACTGCTCTTAATTTTGTATTGATTCATTTTCTCTACTGTTTCTTGGGGCAATCAGTCTCCCCCCAACTTGTCTTTTTTTTAAAAAAATAACAAAAGTGATACATTGACAGTACAATAGAGAGGTCCAAGCCTTCTCTCCTCCTCCCCTCTTCCCTGCCCTCCTTCACCCAACCCCTTTTCAAAGGAAATAAATCAACAGAATGATACTTTGCAAGTCTTTTTGCACAGTGTCATGAGAAGGAAATGGGTTTTGAAAGACTTGTACAATATCATGAAGAGCGGGATTTAAAAACGAGAGAGGAGATGCAACACTCTTTTCTTTACAATTAGAAGCAGGAAATGTCTCTGCTCAAGCCCTCTTTCACTTGCAAGGGAGAGGGGAAGGCTGTATCCTTCAAGCTATCTCTTTCTGAGCAATGTATTCATGTTATTTTTGCTAGCAGCAGTGGGTGTTACTGCCGATGTGTCAATATACCTTGAAAAGATTTTTTTAAAAAGGGGGGTGCAGGCATAGTGGTAATGAAGTGGCCACAGCACCCAGAAACCGAACCACTTTGCAAAGGAAATAAATTGACAGCAAATGTTCACACAGGCCGAAACAATAAGGAATAAAGCCACTTATCATCAGTACAAAATAAAACAACCCTCCCAGTGAGGGGGAAATAAACTGGAAATAAACCACTGGCTGAGAAAATGAGTTGATGTTGGCCATGCATTGTGTGCTTGGAAATTTATGAAACGACCTAAAAAATGGCCATATCGGTATAACTGGGATTCTTTTGCCAGATGTGATTGAGCCCTTATTTGTCTTTCTTGTGGTCCATGGTATCCATAAAGTTCTCCTCCAATACTACATTTCAAATTATTTTTTCTTCCCCAGTTTTCTTCACTATCCAACTTTCACATCAGTTCATAATGACTGAGAATACCATAGTAGGGTTTGGGAAGGAAGAAAAAAGTCCAGGAACTGAGGGGGGAAATGATACAGAGAAAGATAAGAGAAATGTCATCTGGATGTTCTGATAAGATCATTGCAGAACCTGGAACGTCTGCCAATTGCTGCATCAGGAAGATCTTTTAAAGAAACATCTTCTCAGCTATATTAAAGAATATTGGAGACTCAGAATACTGAACACCTTATCCTTGTGAGGAAGGCTCAGTGGGGAAAACTCCTATTCCCATACATCTCCAGTGCTGGCTGTCACAAGGTTTGAAAGTGGTGGATCAAAGTAGTGAATCTTTTTTAAAAAAGAATTTTGGGGTGTGTGGTTTTTTCAATTTATTATTATTATTTTTACTTTTTTGTGGTTGTTCATTGCTTTGGGGGCTCCCATGGGCTGGAAAGCAATGACTAAAAATCTCTAATAAATAATACAGAACTGGAATGGACCCTGTGGATCATTCAGTCCAGTCCTCGTTAAAGAAGCACAATGGGGAATCGAACTCCCAATCTCTGGTTCCGCAGCCAGATACCTAAACCACTGAGCTATCTAGCAGTTCAAATAATAAAATAACATGGAAAGAACCCTAATGGATCCAACCAACCACCTATTTTGTCCAGCATTCTTTTCCCGCAGCGACCAATCAGGTGCATCTTGGGAAATCCAAAACTAGAGCGCAAGTGAAACAGCATCCTCTCCTAGATGGTTCTCAGGAGTACCAGTGGAAGCTCCCCTTGCCACCTGAGGGAGGAGACCTCCCTGCAACTACCCCATCACCCTAATGCAACTCCCAAACTTAACAAAAACAAGGATAAGAGAGGGTGGCGGCGGCAGCAGTGCCTTTTTTCCCTTAGTCACCTCCCTACCTCTACAGCATGGAATTTAGCCTGAGGCCAGCCATTATGCAGAGAGCCAACCAAGAAACAGGGGGCAGTGGCCATAACATGAAAAGGGAGCAACTGTTGGCAGTGGCAGGCTCCGGTGGCAGAAAGTTGGAGGCAGTAGCAACACCACTGCCACCCCTGGTTTTCCACTGGCTGAGATTATTGCTTTACCCTGGCTAATGGATGTTCTGGCTCTGCTCCTCAGGAACTCCCACACAGAGATTTATTGCCAGTCATAGAGTACATGATACCTAGCCATGATGATTTGCAACTATTGGTAGCCTTATCCTCTACAAATGTATTTAATCTCCGGTTAAAGATACCCAAGTTATCAACTATCGTGGTGTCCTTCAGTGGTGAGTTTCCATAGTTGAACTATGCACTTTCTGATGAAGTATTCCCTTTAATCTGTCCTAATCTCCCCATTGTTCAGGCTCATTGGGCAATCACAATGAAGACAGAGGGTGAAAAATCTCCCTATCTGTTTTTCCCCACATCATACATAATTTTGTACATCTTCATCAAGCGTCTGCTTACTTGCCTTTTTCAAGCTAGGGAGCCTCAACCATTGTCAGACTTCCTTATAAAAAAGGTTTCTCCATTCCTTTAATCATTTAGACTCTCCTTTGCTTCTCTTTTCTGCACATTTCAAGCTCTACAATGTCTTGTAGACCACAACTGTGCACAGTAAAGCAGGTCTGGTTGTGCTATAGATTTCTATAAGTGGGCTATCGTATTGGGGATTGACAACAAAAACACTGCACTTTATAAATGAAAGTCAGCTTTGAGTTTTTTGTGCATTCATAAGAAATTATAAATGTATATTATTATTAGTTTCATTGCCAGTTTTCTTATCTCTTCCCAAAACAGTATAGTTACAGATCATTCTGATAACATTTTTCTTTCACTAAATCACTTTAAATTGAAAATTAGTACACATAAATTTACATTTATTGTTTTGTATTATGCCTTTCATTATCAGATTTCAGAGCGTGCTACTAAACATAGTATCGGCATTTTCAAAATAGATACTCATCAGCTTTAGTCAGTGATAAGGTGCTTTGTACAACACTTTTAAGGTTGCAATTCAGTGTACATTTCCCTGATGCTATATCTCACTGAGCATAAGGAGCATAATTCTGAGTTAACATAGAAGTTTAAATTATTATTTAACTTACTATTTTATTTTTAATTGTTTTTCTCAGCCTTGCAATTTTTTGTTTATTTAGTCCAACTTGTTTCAGTCATTTGTGAGCCACCTTAGGTCCCTTCACTGAGTGAAAAGTGAACCAAAAATGAAGCAAACAGAGAGAGAATTGTGCAACACAATTAATTTTTTCCCCACATAGAAGAGGAGTGAATTGTGGTTTGTTTGTTTTTCTAAAACTAACTGGTGGAACAGTTGGCTATGTTCTCTTTTATGGGATATGCTACTTTGTTAGAATCCCAGAACGCTCGTAACTCTTGGACTAGCTCATTTTTAATGGTAGAATAATACACCAGCTGTATCACTGCATTGTGCAAAGCTAGAGGTGCTTGCCATTAAATGTTAAATGGAATCACAAAGTCTAGAGATGAAAAGTTCCTTGTCATCTCAACTGCGCACAATTCTACATGGTTCCATCTGTCAGGGTTCTAACAGATGTCCATGTGAGACAGTGGTGATGTCACCATATATTTACGTATTTAATTTGTGTACCATATCCAATATAAGTTCTCTCAGTACATCTTACCTTGGCAAATCAAATCAATGGAAACATATTAGGAACACTGCCACATTAAAACTATAAGTAAGACTGACAGAAGACTCTTGTAAGAGATTAAAAGCTTGGGAGAATAAAAAGACCTTCAGCTGGTACCAAGAAGTCAGCAAAGTACGTGACAGTCAAGTCTCTCTGGGGAGAGAATTCAATAAACAGTGCATTATTGCTCAGAAGTCTGCTGCCCTCAATCACTACCTACCTTATCACTGATAGAGTTTAGGGAAGCATGGAAGAAAGTTTCCAAAGAAAATCTCAGTTCATGCACTGGTTGATGGGGATACTTTCAGAAGAACAAACAAAGAAATGGATAGATAGAGATGTTTAAAAACTGTAAATATAGGAATATAGGATCCCACTGTTCAATCCCTTCCAGCCATGTTCTGAATTAATTGATGTTATATATGTAAAGCTCAACGTCCCAGTCACAAACTCTAAAGGAGTCTCTGCCCTCATATTCAACTCTTTAAATGTGATATAGGAACAGCTCTTGACATACAATCTGAAATCCTGTAGGAAGTTGCCACTATTATAGGCCTGTTGAATCAATGGAACTTATGGATGAGTTGACTCAATGGGACTATGCTAGTTGCAACTTACTACTGGATTTCAGTCTCTATGTTTTTGTTCTTTACCTGAAAGTCTTAGGCTGAGTTTAATGCAATTAATTAATTTCCCCCATCTGGGGCAAAAAGAGAAGGGGAGGGAATTAGATGTCTGTCAGGCTAGGCATTGTCTCATTTACTGCTGCTCTCTTAAGTGTCATAAAAACATTATTTCCCAGGTGGATGAGCTGCCTTGTGTTGTCCTTTAAAGCTTCTGATAAACAGAGTGTGTGTTTCATCCAGCAGTGTCTGTCACACTGCTGATGCTCTGCAGTTAGGAATTTCATTGGGAGCATTTCATTTCAGGTTGCAAGGGGAATTATTTTCTCTGCTTGACTGCACACTTCATTTTCCTTAGTATTTCCCTTCATGCTTCCTTCAGGTGGTTTCCCAGTGACAAACTTCAATGACTTCTCCTGTTAGTCATTTTTTAAAAATGTGGGCTGGAGTCCAAATTAACAAGGCCCGCTGTTATCTACAGTATACTAAACTCACTCACTGTTCTTAGTTCCTATATTTGTTAGTAGGAAGGGAATTTTGTTTTGCAAAAGCAAATACCTTCGTTATTTCCACCTGTGCGGGGATATTCGTATACGTATTCGTATACGAATACAAATACCCCCATCTCTTATTGATGGTGTTTTGCTTCATGAATCCATTTTTCAATAGTACATAGCTTAAGTATGTCTGTACATTGTAGTTTAAAATTTATCACACTCAGAAATATGATAAAGAAAAGGAAATGGGGAGATGACTTATATATTTATTCATGAAAAATATTCATTACATCCTCTGCCTACAAGGCAACATAGGATGAAAATGTAATTAACCATTCTCATAAACCAACAAACATGTGTGAGCTGGCAGCCAAAAAGGTGATACAATAATACAGCATCTGAGAACAGCATTAAATTCAAAACTGAAAAGAAACAAACCATTATGCAGAGCTGAAAGCACAACAAAACCTGACTAGCCAGATAAAACAATGTAAAAGAAGAACCCAATCTCTCTTCCTTTAGGAAGTGATTCCACAACTGAAGTGTTGCTACTGAAAAGGCCCTGTTTAGTGTGCTGATTATGAAAAGCACTGTCGGAATAATGGGACACATATAGAATAAAAATCTAGCTACCATATTTCATAATAGCTCTAGTTTGTCAATATTTTTCAAAGGCAGCCTCACATACAGTGTTTTACAGTAATCTAAATGAGAAGTAATTAAGGTCTAAATCTATGCGGCCCCTTTATTCCTTCTTTAAGAAAGGGCATAGCTAGCACACGAAATGAAGCTGAATAAAGCTAGATTGCCAGATTAAGTTGTTTGCCCTTTCTGCTCATCTTCTAGCAGCAGTGCTATATCCAAGAATACATGAAGTTATGTAGCTAATCTCTTAGAGGAAATTCTCTCCGTATCAGCCAGCATCCCAGAAGGCTGCTATGATCAGTAGACTTTTATGCCACTGAGAGATCCAGCAAAACTAACAGGTGGGGAGAATATACTCTCCACCATCCAGGTCTCAGCATAGGTCATCTACTGAGGGACCAAGGCAGTTTCAGTCCTGAAACCAAGAGTGGCCCTCGTTGAAAGGAATCTATATAATCAGCTTTGTGGAAGGAAACCTTGAGTTGTAATGCTGTTATCTGCTACTAGCTCTTAATTTTAAGAAAGCATATTTGAGACTGGAAGGTAATTATCTAGAATGACAGAAGCCAGTGATGACTTCTTTGATAAAGAACTGGCTCCCTTAAAGGAATCAGAACATGTCCCTCTCTCAAGAAAAGATGTACAACTATCATCACCATTTAGCTGGCTCTGATCTAGCAAATTTTATAAACTAAATTGGACACATCTTGAAAAAGAAGTCAGTCTCTTTATACAACTTGTTCACATCCTCACAAAATATAAACCAAAATTCATCTATCAAAAGTGGACAAGCTTTTACCTTAATCATCTCGCTTTAGTCAATGTTAGCAACTTGAACAAGGAAGTCTTATAAACATGTTGTAGAGTGTTGGAAGGCTCTTCTCATTTCTCTGGACGTCAAACTGTAGGGGGCCTTTGAACTCCAACAGTAATTTTGCCTAACAACACTGTGGTAGTGTAATGGAGACAAAGAAGAATTTCTTCTCTCCCTGGCATTAACTAGGGCGTAGGGCGTAAATGGGCTGTGACCCATGTTTTGGGGGATTCACCCCAGGTGTTTCTGCACTGTGCCTAATTGTGTTCTGAGGCTCTTCATTGTCCTAATTTCCTTAACAAATGAAGAGGTCCATGATCTGAGTGCCAGCAGATAACTGAATTGTGTCGTGTGCCAAAGTCACCTCCTATTTCACAGATCAACCAGGGTTTTGACAATATCATCATATGTAATATCTGCAAGAACAATTAAAGCATACAAGAGACTTTCGGGTTCCGTTGGTCACTGAGGGAAGACAAATTTAATAGGATAAAAGTGTATTCTATGATAGTAATCAATCAGAACAGGTTTTGTTCTGAAGGGTTGCATCAATTTTTTTAAAAAAAAACACATGGATTACAATCAACAACAAAAACTGGTTTCCCCAAGCAAATACAGCAACAGGAATATGAATAGGTCTTCATATTACCTTTGTACTTTTGTTCAAGCATGCCCCTGAGAATGCACAGACTTTATACTATATAAAGAAAATGGATGCCATTCACTCATATGTGAGGGTGGAGGGGACTACAATTCCCAAAAGGAAATCATTACAATTGGACTGAACTAGACTCTTTTACTGGGTCACATTCCATGACATGCAGAGTTACAGAATGTCCATAGGAAAAGCAAGAAGGCAAATAACCTTATCAACTCCATTTCATAAAGTTGCTTTGGAATGTTAATCATTTCTTCTTTTACAAAGTACTCTTCGTTCTTTTAAGAGTAATGATAACACCACAAAGTATTGTCATTAGCTACAGAACAATAAACACCAGGATATTACATGTCAATATTATCTGAAATGTCAGGGTATAATGGCTACCATAAGTTTACAACCAGGTCTGCTTGTTTATTCACATCCCCAGCCACACAGGCCTACACCTTTCCTTGTTAAACATTTCTTCTACATATCACTTTTCTGACAGCTAAGCAATAAAGTTGTAATAAACTCAAATTATGCACCTAACTAATGGATCTTCTTTACAGACTCACTATGGTAGGTGTCAAGTGCTGCAATAGTTTTGATTTAGCAGGCTATTAATGGCTGCATGTCGCATGACATAATCAAAGCATTAAAGCAGATTCCCAGGGGGTTCATTTACATGGGGAGAAGGGGGAGGAATTTGTGCACTGAGGAGCAGAGAGACAGTAAACCACACAGAATTTAGATGACTGAGACACGCCATAACAGCTCCTCATTTCCCCTGCAAAATATATTACCATTATTTCTTCTGCATAAATGTTTGCTTTTCAGAGGAGGTTAGTTAGGGGAGAAACGTCTGGTGACCTTCATAGGAATCTGATGTGATGGAGAAATAGCCTTATCACAATTGCCAATTGCACAATTTCTAACCAATTTAGAAAGTTATATTATCAATGAATAATTCCATGCCGCCAAGTTGATGTTGAGTTATAACAATGCTTTTCCGGGTTTTCTAGGTACAGAGCACTCTTACAGAGTTTTCCATTCCCTTCTTCTGGGGGTACCCTGAGACTGTGCAGCTTGCCCAAGGGCACACAGGATGGCTCTTCTCCCAGGAGGCACAGTGGAGAATTAAACTCACAGCCTCTGGTTTTGCATCCAGATATTTAACTCACTGAGTTATCTATCTCAGTGTCTTAGTTATCTGTCTGTGGAGCCAAAGGCTGAGAGTTCAATTTCCCACTGAGCCTCCTGAGAGAAGAGCCCAGCTCTGTAGCCCTGGGCAAGCTGCAAACTCACAGAATGCCCCCAAAAGAAGGAAATGGTAGACCACTTCTGAGTGCTTGATACCAAGAAAATCCTAGAAGGGGCTGGCATAAGCCAGAATTGACTTGGTGGCACATTTATGATGGTAATGATAACATAATCAAAGAAGAAGAGAAGGATTCAGAGATGTGGGATGATTCTGTGGAAATACAGAATTGAGCTAAAAACATTTGGTTGCCAAAAACAGAGAGACCTGCTGTCATGACCTTAGTAGCCTGATCTCATCTCTCTCTTCAGAGGATTTAACCTTGGGGCTAAAGAAGGTATCTGAATAGGAAAGGTGTTGCTTTCACAACAGCCCCAGATCACCTCATAGTCCAGGAAACTCCATTTTGCCAGCATCTTACTGAACGGATGAGGCTCTGTTGCTTTTCATGGTCTCCTGGGCTCTAGCTCAGAAGCTACCACAGAACTTCAGTCTCCTTTACACCAGTGGTTCGCAAAGTGTGCGCTGTAGTGCCCTGTGTCCCTCGCAGCTCCCTGTGGCTCCTTGGTGCACCGTCAAGCCAGACAGGAGCAATGCGGAACTCTCTTTTTTCACCAAGTCAGCAATGCTGCTGCTGCTCTTCTGGCTCAAGTTCCAGCTCCTTCGGGTTTCTTTGCTTCCTGCTCCACCCCACACCCCTCGCTACTCCTCCTGCTCTGCTGCCACTCAGGGAAACTGTGGGTCCAAAAAGTTTGGGAACCACTGCCTTACACCATTCGAGTTGGTGGCTACTGAAATAGCTTAAGACTCTATCTCTGGAGGCAGAGCGAGTGAACCAGTTAGAGCTTCAGCGTTTATTAAAGCTTAGTGTGGGTTTGCTTGTTGCTGAAGTGCTATGTGAATCTGTATGTATCAATCTCTAGCTTAAGATTCACATGGAGCTATCAAGGGTACATTGCTTGATACTGTCTTACTGGGAGCTGACCTCACCTTTTATTGGTTTTGTCTTGCTTCCTTTGCTGCAGTGGCAGCTTGTGGACTACGTAGAGAGGCCTATCCCACATGTGGTCCATGAGGATCATGTATTTTGTTGGAACCCGAACATGTGCCTCCATATATACAAGGAAGGAAAGTGTGAGCCCAATAGCTTTGTCCCCGCTGGGGACTGTGGGCCTTCAACCTCCTCATGATGAAGCATGTGGGTTCGGAGACTGACAGATTTAAGGAGGAGAATGAGTCAGAGGAGGACTGCTGGACTGATACACTGGAGGTGCTAGAAACCGAGGAGGTGACCATGACAGTGTGGCGTTCCATGGAGGGTTGGGAGATGATCTGCTGCCGTGACCTGGACTCTGACCGTTGGGAGGAATTCTTCATTCCTCTGGAGCAGGTGGCCCAGGTGTGCCATGACAAAGCTAGGTGATGGGAGGCGAAATGTTGGAAGGACCAGCACTGGTCATGCCACCGCCATAGGCTGCCACAGGACCACCCTTTCCCAATACCAGGCTCCAGCCAGAAAGATACACTGGGTTGGCCAGCTGCCCCACCTGCCACTCCACTGCTAGCAAGACGAGACCTCCTGGGCCTGATTGAACTTTGGGCATGCCTCACGGAAGGCATATCACACTGTGGCTATGCCCTCGATATTGGAGGGTTGTCCAATAACTTACTGGATAGGTGTTGAGGCTACCCTAGTGTGAAGCAGTCTCCAAGCCTGCATCAGACACCCTTGCTGTAACACCTCTTGCCTAGCATACCTGAGGGGTGTATTAGAGCTGGTGGAGGAGGTGAGGATCCCCTCCCATCCTTAAGGACTGAGGCTATCTCATTTGGGAGAACGTAAGAACGTTCTGTTGTATGCTGAGTTGGCCATATTTTGGTTATCATTAAAAAGAATAAAGAATTTTATTTTACCCACTCTACTGACCGTTCAAGGGAAAGAGGCGAAGGGGCTGCTCAGAAAGAGACAGACAAACAGACAAAGACAGATGCAGAGACCTGCAAATGCCATGGCTTTCTAAGACAATTGCCAGATTTAAAATCCAGAGGATCTTAGCTTGAAAGCAAGCATTGTGGGAGATAAGTGTAATGTTGGAACTGGGCATTAATTTTACCTGCTCTTCGTTGCACAATTACCCTACTCTTTAACAAAACATAAAGATAAAATATGGGCTATCAGCCACCTTGAGTGTGAGCTGGAATAAAGGTGGGCTATAAAAAGAGTGTCTGGATGAATGAATAAATGAATGAATGAATAAAGCACATTCATCTCATGTTGTAAAAGGCAAAACTCCATGATGGCGGAAGAAGCAGGAAATGACATAGAATGAAAAGACTAGACTAAATTGTGTGCAGTGAGAGGTGATCAAAAGAAAAGAGGACCTAGGCCAGTGATGGTGAACCTTTTTGAACCGAGTGCCCGAACTGCAACACAAAATCAACTTATTTATTTCAAAGTGCCAATACTGCAATTAAAACCCGAATGCTGAGGTTTTAGTTTAGAAAAAACAACTGTTCCTACACTGCAAGAGTTAAATGCTTGGGTTTCCCCCCCCCCTATGGGTGGTATTAACAAAGGTCCTCCAATCCCCCATTGGGCTAGACCAGTAATGGTCGCCATTGCACCCCTCTGCTGGACCACTGCACCAGCAGAGGGGAGTGCCAAAATCTGGGATCGGAGGATGGGTAAGTATTTCTCTATGGCGACTTATGGCTCGTGTGCCCACAGAGAGGGCTCTGTGTGCCAGCTGTGGCACACGTGCCATAGGTTCACCATCACTGACCTAGGCCATTTCTTTTCTGTAAGAGAAGTGTAGCGCATGCATGGCCGAAGGCATTTCACAGAGAATGGAGAGGTGATCTCTCTTACCATTCTTATCCTTTTAAAATGACGAATGTGTGCCTTGAGCCAGCCTTATCAGACTAACAAGACATTTCTGTGGAATAACCTTTCTAGAAGTAACAAAGCGTGATTTCCTTTAATTTGCTGTGCTCAGTCTGTTCTCCAATTTAGCTGTTTTCAGTCACTGGCTTCAAACAATTGTATCTGCCAAAGGAAATTCCACCACGACACTTTCCATCCTTTGGAAGCTTTTTATCCATTGCATTTCACCCTATTTCCTGAACCAGTTTCTTATTTCAGAAACTTCTGGCCATGCCAAGTGATTTCAAGGCAAAATGAAGTCTGCTGGAAATAGGGACTGCATATGAATTGTCACATTAGTTTTGTTTTCGAAAGAAGAGCTTGGGGAATCTTCTTACCTGAGATGGAACAATAACAAAACTTGAGACATCATTCACTGGAAATGTAATAGCCAGAATCCTAACTGGCATTTATACTAGCTTAAGTTCAAAGGCATAAATTGCAGCAGTGAATTGCTGCTAGCTGACAAGTCACCACTTGTTTTTTTTCCTTGCATGCCAGCTCACACAACTGGAGAGCAATGAGGATTACCAGTGGTCACTCATTAACTAGTGATAACTTGCTGCTATTATTTACACCATTGTATTTAACATTAGTATAAATAATCAGTAGGATTCTGGTCAATATAATCCTTCCATTAAAAGGATTGGGCTGCAATTCTATACACAATTAAGACATATGAGTGGATTTAACAGCCTATATGTTATTTAGGAGGCAGTTGGACATCTTATGTTTAGCCAGAAAGGTATGGATATTAATTTTCCTTTGAAGTAAAGTTGAATAGATTTAACAGCAAGGTTCATATGTCATATTTTTTATTTGCTATGCTGAGAGCTACCATGAGATATATTACTACATTAAAGCAGTGGTTCCCCAACCTTGGGTCCCCAGATGTTCTTGAGCTACAACTCCCAGAAATCCTAGCCAGCACAGCTAGTGGTGAAAGCTTCAGGGAGTTTTAGTCCAAAAGCATCTGGGGACCCAAGGCTGGGAACCTCTAGATTAGAGGAAGAGGTTGCTGTAGCCCATGTCCAAAATCATGCCTGACAAAGAACAATTTAGAACTGCATGGGTGAGTTAATCAAAATCCTGTGAAGCAACCATGCCAGTGCATCAATTGTGACATTACTGTGATTTTTCTTATGTTATCCTGTTCCTAGCACATTTCATTTACTCTTGCGTTCCTAAAAGTGGTATGAATAGAAATCTATGGATAATAGACATATGGGCCTTAATTATTGCTCCCAGTAATGGACCTCAGCTCTGTAGTGCACCAGAACCCATAATTTTATCATATTTCAGCAGAAAGGCTTTCCATTCAGGGATGCTACTTAGGATCCCAGCCAGAAATATCAAGCTATTATCATTACTTGTCTTTTCATTGTTGTGAAAGATTCTAAAAGCAATTGTTTTGTAATAAATAAATTAAAACTACCAGATCCGAATTTCTTAGCATTATTTTTTTTCCCTACTGAAAGACAGACAAGAGACTTTGAAGGGGATGTTCAGCACATGCATCAAACAGACCTTGACCAGCTATCAGTCACAGTGCTTTGCTGAAGTCTTTAAAACTTCTTAAAGTCACTCATAGTATTCATATGAATAATGTGAGGTGGCCTTCCCAGGGAGTTTCAGCAGCACTCTGTTTTCTTATTTTGTTTCAAAACTGTATCCAAATTATTTATTTTTTAAAACTTGGAAGTCTACTCTTTATTATTTTCTTCCAGTAAGCTTTAACATGAAATATCTATCTCTAACAGCAATATACAATAGGAAATAAAACCTTATAGCAATACTAAAATTGGAAAGATAATATATTTTGCATTGCATAGGAGCTGCCAAGCCAGCTAGAATATAATTCAGAGGACATTATTTTAATGGTTCATTCAGCATTCAGCCAGAACATTAACAAAAATAAACCAGGCAAAAGAAATCTTTGTATGCTGCATTATATGTTGGGAGGGATGATGTGTTCCATTGTTTCTCCTATAAGATACAAATTTTAATGTTTTTAATGTGCTATAGCAAATGTCTTTCTATTGTATACTATTGTGAATGTACTCCAGATACCAAAACAATTTCACACATCATCATTATCATTATGCATTGTATTTAGATAGCATGTCATGATTCTCAAAACACTTCATGTACTTAACCTCAGTACAACAACCCTGTAAGGTTGATTAGCACTGATTGCTAGTCCGTTTCTAATCTTCTGGGTCCAATTTGACTACAACATCTATATCTAGAATAATTAGCTCTATCTCCCTCCCTACTTCTCTGGATCTTGTCTGAAGGGGTGAAGATGTACATTTGTCTCTCAACAATACACATGTGCTCACTTAGGGACAAAGGGATACCTTCACACAGCAAAAAGGATAAAGACTGTGGCTGAAATCCCATTGGCAAAGCTGCGCCATGCAACAAGGATGATGTCATCAGCCACAGGCACTTTGGGGTAATACAAAGTTTCCTAGAGCCTCCCTACACCATTTCAGGGATCCCTAAGTATATCCTTTGTCCTAGGACAGCCTTGGAGCTTCAAAACAGAAGGGAAAACAATTTAAAACCAGCAAATCACCACTTCTGTTCCCACTAGATTTTCCATCTTTAAATCCTCCTCCTCCCATTCTGTAGCTCAGGAAAGTTGCTCTAGAACAAAGGGATTCCCTAAGGATCCCTGAGGCCTGGGGGAGTGGCTGTCAGAAACTTTTTATTGCCCCCAAACAGCTGTGACATGCCTGTGGCTGAGATGTCATCCACATTGCATGGTTTAAAACGGTGTAACAGGATTTCAGCCTATATCTGATAAAGTGAATGGGGAGCAGTTCTTTCTTTATCCCCACATGCTAATCTTTGCAGTGAATTTACTGCCACTACATTAAAGACTTTTAACTAGAGTTCACCTCAGATTTTGCCTACACACAATTTAAAAAATATACTATTTGGGAAAAGAATAGGGAGATAAACACACCCTATTTCTTCTATAGCAGAAGAATTTGTTTCTGTGCATGTCAACAAGTAGAGTATGATACTCCTGAATATATTTTTACTATTTATTTCAGGTATTTATACCATTCCTTGAAAGAAGGAAGGAGGGCAGACTTTCCCAGGACATCTTACAGTAAAATAAAGCTTACTAGGGTGGGTGGGTGGGTGTGCTAATGGCCAGGATCCAATAGCTTACTTGCACCAGATCGTGTTGCTTTTTCCAAAATCTGCAGTCTCCCTGTGCATGCACACTAAAACAAAAAAACAAAAAACCACGACTCTACTCTGGAGGGTTGCAGCAGGAAGAGAAGGAAGCCCAGATTCTCCTGCCCTTTAAAAATAGTGAATTATATCACTGGATCTCAGCCATTAACCCCCAATGGAAGATTCATATTTCATTAAAGAGAGCATATATTAAATTGTCTTCTTTATTAGCATGCATGGGTTGAACTTGTGAAAGGCATAGCTTTCCATGCAGCTGATCAGCTGCATGGATTTCTAAAAATTGTGGTGATATTTGCAGTCCATGTAATGCTGAACCAGGATGGCTTTGCTGCTGTGATCTCCTGTTCCATGTTTTTTATGCTTTCAGAATCTGCCATGTCGACTCCAAACATTAGCACAGTTTCAAGAAGACAGATGACACTTAATTGTGAGCAAATATGCTCTCCCTCATAATCAGCATAGTTTTGCATTATAGATTTCTGACTGTTCTGAAAGTTCAAAATGCAGCTTCTTTTTAATAGAATACTGAATACTAATAGGTTATTGACTCTGCAGATTTAGTAGGCAAAAGAAAATGCTTAGCAACTGGGACCTGGACAACAAGTTCATCTTCATGTTAAAAAGATGAAATATTCAACTTTAGTGTAACAGAGTGAGTAGCAATCAATATATGAGCATAACCATGTCACAAATGGTAGGGACTGGCTTTAGTGTGAATATATAACACCATGTATGTATCCTGCCATACATTCCAGTTGTCAACACAAGTTTCCTAGAGCTTCTTGATTGATTTCAGTAAAACATTCTTCCACGTAAGGGCCACTTCACACATAACAGATGTGCTATACGGATCTCCAAAGTGGGCCTCTTGAGCAGCTTACGAGATGGATCAATAAGTGGTATGATAATATTCCATTAAAGAGTAAAGCTATTTAACCTTCTATTCAATATCCAATAAGTGGTAGGTTGTTCTCTGTACTGGATTCAAGATTCCATGCCTTCCAATAATACCTCACAAGTGAAGTTTCCCTATATTTCCCCCCACTTTTCTGCCTTGTGTCCAGTGAATCCAACAAAGTGCAGGAATGAAACAAGGGAAATGCAAAAGATAGCAATCAGGTCACCAAAGCAATAGTCTGAATTGTTGTTTTTTTTCTGTACAGATAGGAGGAGGTGAGCCAAAGAGTCAACCAGATTCGAGATCTTTAGGACCAGGGACTAGGAATCTGTCTCAATAGCCTAAGGTAGAAATAGTGCCCTACTCCCTTCCCCGTCATTATCTAGATTACTGATTGGGTGCATGTGAGTAGGCAAGTCAGTTGATACTACTTTTGGTTTAAGAAGAATAATTATAGCTGCTGGAAATAGAGTCCAGGTGATGGCATTCACCATATTTATCCAGCATGGGTAGAAAAATATCTAGATGAAACTGCAGGTGTGGGTGCTGCAGAATAATCACACAACAGGGCAGAAAATCATTAAAGACCAGCAAGTACAGTTAAGTATTTTATTTGTTTGATGAGCAGGTAGCTACTGAGGGCTAAACCTGGCAAGTGGAGCTATTATGTCATAAGAAGAGATGGCATTCTGGCCCGTAGAAGGCCAGTGATTGGTTGGATGAGTACAATCTGCACACTGGGGTACAAGCAATTCTATAACTATGTTAGTCACCTGTGGGAGAAAGAGGGGAAGTGAAGTGTGGCTGCGGAAGAAGAAAAGATGTAGCCAAGAACTTATACACAGTGCAATCCTACAAATTCCTACTCAGAAATTGGTTCCACTGAGTCCAGTAAGACATAGTCCCAGTTAAGTCAGTATAGAATTGCAAATACCAAGCTAAACTGCTTATTTGAGTAGCATTGGGATGTAAAATCCAGGTGCTTGTTATTAATTATTGACTTCAGGCCAAACTATATGTTACAGAGGAACCTTCATTAGTGCTGAAAGAAGTTTCATTTGTAAGATTCAGGCAGTCTTTCCCTTCTCAAGTATCAGATTTGCAATAAACCTACCATGCTTAGCTCCTGAAAACAAATCACAAAAGAAAGCTAACTGCTCTGCAAATTAAAGAAGGTGAGAAAAGTTTGATGAGTCATTCACACCTAGCGAATGCTTAAGGAATTCCCTCTTTTAATCACTAGCTATCTGTAATGTGCAGTGTTTGGCATAAAGTTTGGCTTTTAGATACAACAGAATTGGAGGCCCCTAACTCTCCAAATTTGAACCTAAGTGGATTCTGGGATGGGAGAGCACAGTTATTCTGAACTCTTTCTCTTACACTTTGGGATGGTTTTTAATAATGCCCAGATTAAGTCTAGATTTGTTTTCTACTTGAGCTGTCCTATATTTGGATTTAAATTTTTCATTTGGTAAAGTACAGTAAACCTTCATGGTCAACCCAATAATTCAGCTCCTTTGCCATCCTTCCTATTAAGGATGAAGTGGGTGCAGCCAAAAATATTATAGGATCAATTGGGATAAACATAATCAAGAGCCATATTACCTTTTCCCCTCACTTCTATTGCAGGGTTCTTTTAAGTGGTGTAGTTCAGTAGGTTGGAACACCCAGCTCTGGAGCTGGGACTCTTTGCTCTGCCACCCAGGAGTGGAACTAGCCAAGATCAGCTGCAGTATACAGTATGTGGGCTTATGTGCCCCACTCTGTGTGGTCTTAGGCAAGCTGCATGGTCTCAGAATTCCACTAGAAGACAGAAATGGTAACCACTTCTGTATAGTTTGTACCAAGAAAGACCTGGGAGTTGTCATAAGTTGGAACCAACTTGATGGCACATAATTATTACAACAACAACTAGTAATAGTATTTCAGGGCTGGGGAGTGTGCTAATGTGATCCTCCAGATGTTGGCTTGCACCTCCCATTATCCATCACCATTCACTCTGCTGCTTAGGGCCAGTGAAGCTTGTAGTTCAACAACAGCTGGATATCCACAAGTTGCTCACTACTGCTGTATAGTTTGATTCCTTGAATATGGGTACAAGGAAACCTGTCATTTAATATAATTATGTAACCTTATATGGACTGTTTTGTTAGGGGTGGTTTTGTCTGCAACTGTAGTGCCATAATAATATTCCATTTTGATTATATTGGGAACCATCAGTTATATTTAAGAATGTGTGTGCTTGGCTGGGAGTAAATTATTATGCATTGCAATGGCCAGTTGGCTGAGAAATAAACACAAGTTTGATCTGACTGCTCAAGTAGTTTTTGCGATTACAAAACTCATTTTTAAAAGCTGGGGTGGGGGATGCTGGAGCAGCCTTTGACAGTTACCCACCCATGCTCTAAATCATTATTAAAGTTGCAATTGCCAAAACTACTGGAATAGTCAACTCAAGTTTGAGTTTATTGCTCAGGCAATTGGCCATTGCAATGCATAATTTATTTTCAGCCAAACACAAAAGGTTCTTCCTCAGGCTAAACCAATACGTGAGGAGTAAGAGATATGGCAAAATTGCTGCCTGTGCCCCCTAGGCTCAAAGGGACTCTTAAAGAAAAACAATTTTTAAAAATTGATGGTTCCAAATGCAATTAAAATGGAATATTATTATGGCACTACAGTTATGAACAAAATAAGCAATGCACTCCTAACAAAACCATCCATATAAAGTTCCATAATTATATTAACTGATAGCTTTCTCTATACCCATATTCAAGGGCCCCTAGCAGTACTGGGGATGGAATTGAGCTGTGGGGTGGGGAGCTGCATGGTACCCATGAGCTCCACTTTGCCAGCCCCTTAAATAGAGTAATTTATTTCCTCTTCTGCAACCGTTCCTTTCTGGGAAGTGTGTCTGGGGTAGTGGGGGAAGAGAAAAAACATGCATGCACAGGCTCCTTGGATTGCCAGCCCATCAGAGGTTTAAGAATATATGATCATTATGTGTGTGGGACAAGATTATGAAGGACATTTCTTTGTCTGTGTCATTGCAAAAGTTGTCTTTTGAGCACATGTGGTAGGCTGACACTTATTTGTCTTTCATAAAGTACTCTGAACAATAACTTTTGATTACAAGATTCAATGAGAAACATACATTTTGCATTTCAGTCTTACCGTGTTTGTCTTGAACACTTCAATCAGTTGAAAACAGACTCGTGACGGGGTTCTGCAGAGCCTGTATGTTTGTTCAGAAAATCTGCAAAGCACCCTAGTATCTTGCCATGCCCAGCAGATTTCTGCAAACTCCTGAAATTTATGTTGCAAATGTTATACTGCTTTATTGCCAGTGCCATAAATAAATTATGGTCTTTCCAAATAATGAAAATACCTTGATTGTAAAACTGCTTGCCAGAAAATGACTACATTTTGCTTTTTTTTATTTTAAAGACTATATAGCTGACAGCAAGATATTACATCAAGGCGTTTAAGCATTCTGTTGTCTTGAAGCAGCCAAACAACAATTTCTTTAAATCGATACTGCTGATATTACTGTTCAGTTTAACATAAAACTAGTTTTTTGCATGCATTGTTAAAACTCTATGGGTGTTTTGACCGATATTCAAAGGACATACATTTCAATTTCAAACCTAGAGGTTGCTTTGCACATGTTAGGTCTTTGAAGAAATAGATCCTATTGAGTGTCTACCTCTTTAGAGATCTGTGGTGGAGTCTCCAAGTCTGTGCAGTGTTATCCCTTCGGATTTGATGTGAATAAGGACTACATCACATATACATGTTCACTATTTGATGACTGTCACCTCAAATGATTGTTTCCACATGTGAATGTTGCAGCACAGATTAAATTACAGGTTACTCAAATCCACTGTTTTTCCAATAATTTGCATATTACCGTATTTTCCGTGTATAAGACGCCCCCATGTATAAGACGCCCCCATTTTTCTAACCCAAAATTAAGAAATCTAAGTGGGGCTTAGCAAGTGTATGGGGAAAGGGATCAAAGCACTGCAGGATCGCTTTGATCCATGCTTTCTCCCTTCGTGCTAAGCCCCGCGGGGCTTAGCAAAAGGAGGGGGAAAGGGATCAAAGCAATCCCACGACTGCATGATCGTTTTGATCCCTTTCCCCCTTATACAGCCATGGGGTTGCTTTGATCCTTTCCCCCTCCTTTTGCTAAGCCCCATGGGACTTAGTAAGCAGAGGGGAAAGGTAAAAGGTAAAGGTTCCCCTTGACAATTTGTCCAGTCGTGTCCGACTCTAGGCGGCGGTGCTCATCTCCGTTTTCAACCCATAGAGCTAGCGTTTGACCGCAGACAATCCTTCATGGTCACGTGGCCAGCGTGACTAGACACGGAATGCCATTTACCTTTCCACCGAGGTGGTACCTATTTATCTACTCGCATTTTTGCATGCTTTCGAACCGCTAGGTTGGCGGGAGCTGGGACAAGCGACAGGGGCTCACTCCGTCGCGTGGATTCGATCTTACGACTGCAGGTCTTCTGACCTTGCAGCACAGAGGCTTCCCTGCTTTCCTTTTGCTAAGGCTTAGCAAGTGCAGGGGAAAGCAGGGATCAAAGCCCTGCAGGATCACTTTGATCCCTGCTTTCTCCTCCACTTGTTTTTCTCTCTCCTCAGCTTACTTCCGTGTATAAGACGACCCTCAATTTTTAGTCTAAAGATTTTAGACAAAAGTATAGTCTTATACATGAAAAAATACAGTAATCTGTGAGTCATCAAGGCATATAAGTAGCAAACATAAATGTCCAAGGAAAAACATGTAAGGGAATGATCAAAGCACCATCACACTGAGCTAACCGATCTCAGTCTTTCCTATTCATAGGCCAGTTGTTACTTTGCAAAATTCAAGGCCTGTAGCATTTGTGAGTTTGCAAGGTTCACTCAGTTCACTCAGGCTTCCATACTTTTTGTATGCAACAATTCTATGCTTTTAAGTATTTTTTTCAATAATATATCACCAAGGCTAAGAATCGTATAGTAAAAGCCAAAATGAAAACAATTTTAAGCTTTCTACGGCTTTTCACTCAAAAACATAAAGCCCAACAACCTTGACATTTACATATTGCAAAATTTATAGATGAACTTTACAATGAAAGCAGGTCCTCGGCATGGTGTACACACACACATGTGCATGCAAACAAAAGACACAATAAAATAAAACATAGATTTGCAACAGTTATCAACATCTTAAATAGCACAAAAGCAGGAGCAAGATTAAGCAACTGAAATCCTTAATATCAAGCACTGGGGGGGGGGGAACAGTTCAGCTGACACTGAAAGCACGTCTAAAATGAAAGGACATATTCAGCAGGAAAGCAGGCTCCATTGAAGTGGAAAGTCATTCAATGGAGTGAGTCATTTCAGAATAACTGACTTTCACAATAACAACTTTGATGGCCTCATCTCTCCTAATCTGTTACTACTCAAAGCACAGTTTAAATATAGTAGAGCTGGGGGTATTCGTATATGTATATCCCCATGCAGCTGGACCTAATGAGGGTCCAGCCCCCGGGGCTGGACTGTCCACTCACATGTCCTGTTGCAGCACTGGTCCCACTCATCCTACCAGTCACACCCGGAGCGCCACTCTCTTCCCACTCAGCTGGCCACTCATCCAGACTCGTCCTTCCGCCCCCTGCCTGGAGTGGCCAGCCAAGTGGGAAGAGAGCGGCCCTCTGGGTGCAATTGGAAGGATGAGCGGGATCGGTGCCACAGCAAGATGTGTGAGTGGACGGCTCAGCCCCGGTGTCCGGACCCTTGTTAAGTCCAGCTGCGCAGAGATATTCATACACAAATACCCCCATCTCTATAAAGGAGAGATGAGGCCATCTAAGTTGCTTCTTACTATGAACATCTTTCAATACCTAGGCCATGATCTCATTGGGTCCTTGTTCTAAGGGAAGGAACCTCTCAGCAGATCACCTCCTTCCTCATTCAGCTCCTGCACACCTGCAACCAGATATTCTCCTTTTCTCCTTCCCTTTCCCCAACTTCACATCACTTGAAACCTTGTTCTAGGGTGTTTCCCAGCCTTATGAAGTAGATACTGAGGGCCCATGTGGGCTGCATGTGTAGGGGAGATGCACTACCTCTGAGATCTGCCAATGGGCTTATTGTGCCAGTGTACAGATTTGGTAGGGCCCTGGTCCTAGTAATTATGTACTGCATATAACTTAAATACTTTCGTGTTGAAACCTTTTTGGTAAAATAAAGCATACCATTTCATAACATACTTCATTATCACTATGAATATGAAGTATGTTAATAGATTAAGGACAGATGACAAGTAATTCTTCAACCATACAGCACACAATCAACAAATCTCTTTCCATTAGAAGAGGCACTAACTTGGGTTGCTTTTAAAAATAGTCCTTAATAGCCATAGAATATAGAGTTCATCCTTTAGTTCACAACATTTTGACAGCTTGTTCTTGCAAAGAAATGGATGCATTGCAATAAACCAGGATAGTCTACTATGATGTAACCAGAGGTCAGTTTCTTCTCCCTCAGAACTTATTATGCAGGTTATCCCTCCACTGCTGCCAGACTGCTGAAATTCAGTAGCAAACCCAGGGGAAAGCCCTCAGCAAGCAAGATTTATTTTTAGAAACATAGTTCTCACATATGTTGTATTTAAATGAAGGGTTTCCTAGGCAGAGGCCACTGCTAGCCCTACTGTTCTGTCTGACTCTGAACAGATTATAGGTGTTGATGCCATGTGTAAAGATGAGGCAATAACTACTTAAAATCCATGATTATCAAATAGTTCTGCAGCTGCTTGATATTTCTGGAAAAGGCATATTGTTTGTTAATTTAACTTGTTACTAATTTTTGTAGGAGTTCAACAATTTTAAAAAGTGGATTTAAATTGAATTGATCAGAATAAGATAGGAGAAACCACAGAGAATATCTATCTTGTGCTTCTAGTGGTTTTTCCCTATCCAATGTCTGTCATTACATGTATGAGGCATGTATTTTGACAGACTGCTATTTCAATATTATTGTGGACTCATAATTAAAGATTTCAATTTTGGAATCAAAATATGAATTTTTACAATGTAACTACTTTGATTGCTCAGAAAAGGAATCCAGTAAATATAGGTGAGTGCTGGATCCTACAGCACATCATTGATTAGAGAGTTTCAGATGTTGACTGCTCCTACAGAACCTTTGGGTGCCCAATGCTGATAGTAAGCATCAGATATTTGCACATTCAAACTCAGACCATATTTGCTGTGAAAATTCACAGAGAACAACTTTCTTTTAGTTAGGGATGTGCATTAGGATTTGGAAATATTCAGAATTCACCAAATAATGGCATAACTGGGATAGTTTCAAATATATCTGAATTCAAATTTGATAGTTCAGAATATATATATTATATTATACTATATTATATTATATTTTTAGGAATAATAATTCCTAATATTCAGAGTCTCATTTCCTCCTATAGATTAGAAAGCAAAAGGCTGAGTTTCTGCTTGCTAGAGGAAGCAGTGAAAGTGAACCATATTTCTCAGGCATCCAGGAGAGATTTCTTGAGAAACAAAAATTAGACACTCTAGCATGAAAGTAGTGGTGGCACAGAACTCAGTATCTAATGATTGAGGTTTCCCTGCTTTTTCCAAGGGAGGGGGCTGGAGTGAGAGCAAAACCTCTAAATGATGTCTGTCTGCAGCAATGAATCTAGAAGCAGGCATGGTCACCAGCAGGTATTTTTTCACATTGGTACTTTACAATGGAAAGATGCACCTAGCTGCTTATAAATTCCTGAAGCATTTGCTGTTAGAATATGCTCTGCACTCTAGCAGTTTTCTCTGTGCCCTTTTCTGAACCTTCAAATTACATTGACATTCTTTACATCTCACTGCCTCTGCACCTAATCCAGGATGTGGCAACTCAGTGGAACTCCACTTTCTACCTGCTTGAAAGAGTTATGGAGCAGCAAATGGTACTCCATAATGTGGCACTGGAGACCTCCATGGGTGTGGCTGCTCCTCTGGGCAGAGAAGAGTGGGACATTATAAGTCAAGTTGTCTGTGTCCTCCCAGACTTTGAGAGTGCAAACACAGGTCTTTAGTGCAGAGATTGCCATCCTTAGCCAGGTGATTTCAATGTTCCAGAGCTTGGTTGGTATGATGGAGGGCATAATGAGGGGACAGTCTAGATGAATGGGGGATTCCATAGAGGGAGAGCAGCATTTTTTTTCCAGCCTGAAGTGATGGCCCTGGCTAGCAAGCAAAGAAACTTCTCCACTACAGGTTTGCCTCCTCGTGGAAGGAGGAGGAGTATGTTCTAGCCACCGTCTTAAGCCCCTGAATTAAACAGTGGTGAATGGATATAAAGCAGGGGAGTGGGAAACACCATCACATGCAGCATCAGCTAGTAAAGAAGGTCAGGCTAGCACTGAAGGGTCCCTAGAGAGTAGGAAGAAACTAGCAATGTTTATAGCATTGCAAACAGCAGTAATGGCAGTCCCCCCCCCCACACACACAACAGCAGGACAAGCTTTCTTAGCCATTGTCTTGACAAGCATGGCAAGCGTCTATCCTCCAAAGACACCACCCTAGAGGAAGGACATGGCAGAGGATACATGCAGTAGCCCTACATGCCAAAAGAGACTGATCCCTTGTCTTACTAGGCTGAGAAGGAGTGTGTTTAGGGAACTGTGGCCAAGGTAGCAGTGTAGACTGCTGTCTTGCCCACCAACAAGTGTGCCCAGTGAGAGAGCGTTCTCTCAGGCAGGGACTTTGTCCACACCACTCATGCCTAGAACCTGGATTTGTAGAAAAACTTATTTCCTTAAAGACAGCCTACCATTGCTGGTAGGAGAGAATGGCACATTCTGCTCACAGTACTACTACCTATGCCGTCCTTCAGTCTGCTGCCCCCTCCTTCTGCCTCTTTCGTTCTTCCAACTGCTAGCCCCAAGATTGTATCCACTCAACTATGCCATGTCCCATGCTGTTGGCACAGTTCACACTCACCACAGCTGCTCCAATCTGCCTGCCAGAACTGACCAGGGTATTTGCCCACTCCCAAGTGCAACCTGTCCTCTGCTTGCCCAATGCTGCTGGCATTTCCTGATGATGTTTACGCTGTTCAGGGTTCAGTCAGTATGCCCATTATTGTTGTTGTTTAGTCGTTAAGTCGTGTCCGACTCTTCGTGACCCCATGGACCAGAGCACGCCAGGCCCTCCTGTCTTCCACTGCCTCCCGGAGTTTGGTCAAATTCATGTTGGTAGCTTCGATGACACTGTCCATCCATCTGGTCCTCTGTCATCCCCTTCTCCTCTTGCCTTCACACTTTCCCAACATCAGGGTCTTTTCAGGGAGTCTTCTCTTCTCATGAGATGGCCAAAGTATTGGAGCCTCAGCTTCAGGATTTATTTATTTTATTTATTTATTTATTTCATTTATACCCCGCCTATCTGGTCAATTATGACCACTCTAGGCGGCTTACAACACACACTAAAAACAATAAACAAAAACATACACATAACATAACATAATTTTCCCAAAGATGGCAAGAAACAGAGTGTATTATAGTGAAAAAAGAAAGAAAAAAAAATAATAGGAGTTAACTGGAAAGGGGGAAGGCCTGCCTAAACATCCATGTTTTCAGTTGTTTCTTGAAAATACCCAGCGAGGGAGCTGTGCGAATCTCAGGAGGTAAGCTGTTCCAGAGGCGAGGAGCCACCGCCGAGAAGGCCCGGCTTCTTGTTTTTTCCTTCCGGGCCTCCCTCGGCGTCAGGCTCCTCAACCTCACCTCCTGACTCGCGCGAGTGACACGGGTAGAACTGGGTGGGAGTAAGCGTTCCGACAAGTATCAAGGCCCTAAACCGTTTAGGGCTTTAAACGTAAGCATCAAAACTTTGAAGTCAACGCGGAACCGAATGGGCAGCCAATGCAACGCGGCCAGGGTAGGGGAGATGTGATGGTGTCTTCTCACTCCACTTAGGAGTCTGGCCACTGCATTCTGCACCACTTGGAGTTTCCGCGTCAGCCTCAAAGGTAGCCCCACGTAGAGCGCGTTACAGTGGTCTAATCTTGAGATTATGAGCGCATGGACCAAGGTGGTGAGCGCCCCCACATCGAGATAGGGTCGCAGCCGGGCTATCCGCCAGAGGTGAAAAAAGGCGGTGCGGACCACCGACGCCACCTGAGTCTCCATGGAGAGCGCTGGGTCCAGATGGATCCCCAGACTGCGAACCCCACTCTTTGCAGCCAGGGCCACCCCCCCAAACGAGAGGGAGTCGCCCAAGCCGCCAACAGTGGGGGCACCCACCCTCAAGACCTCCGTCTTGTCCGGGTTCAGCCTCAGCCCATTCTCCTGCATCCATTCCAGTACAGTCCCCAGGCAGCGCTGAAGGGACAGGACGGCATCACCTGCAGTTGGTGAAAAGGAGATGTAGAGCTGAGTGTCATCCGCATACTGATGACACGATGCCCCACATCCCCTGATGACCCCACCCAGCGGCCTCATGAAGATATTGAACAGCATTGGGGAGATAATCAACCCCTGTGGAACCCCACAATTGAGACTCCACGGGGCCGAGACACTCTCCCCAAGCTGTACTCTCTCGGGACGGTTCTCCAAGAAGGAACGGAGCCAGGCAAGCACCAAGCCACCAATTCCCAGATCGGAGAGCCTCCCCAGGAGGATACCGTGGTCAATGGTATCAAAGGCCGCCGAGATGTTGAGAAGGACTAACAGAGAGATTTTTCCCCTGTCAGCCTCCCTCAATAGGTCATCATACAGGGCGACCAATACCGTCTCTGTTCCGTGGCGCGGCCTGAAGCCCGACTGAAACGGAGCCAGGGCATCCGCTTCTTCCAAGAGAGCTTGAAGCTGGTCGGCCACCACCCTCTCCACCACTTTGCTCATGAAAGAGACATTGGCGACGGGCCTATAATTGCCAATTTCGTCCGCCGCCAAACTAGGTTTCTTTCTTATGGGCCTAATGAGTGTTTCCTTCAGGGCAGAAGGAAACCTGCCCTCAAGGAAAGACCCATTTATTATTACAGTGGCCCATTCTGTTGTTATCGGCCTGGCTGCTTTGATTAGCCAGGCCGGGCAAGGGTCAAAGGAGGAGGTGGTGGCTCGACAGCGATCAAGGACCTTGGCCACAGAATCGGGCGTGACAGGCTGAAAGGTGTCAAGAGTTACCGGGCAAGACGGAGTGCTGGACATCTCTGCTCGACTCACTGTGTTCAAAAAAGGAGAGAGGTCCTTCTAGTGAGCACTCAGGGCTGATTTCCTTCAGAATGGATAGGTTTGTTCTCCTTGCAGTCCAGGGGACTCTCAAGAGTCTCCTCCAGCACCACAATTCAAAAGCATCAATTCTTCGGCGGTCAGCCTTCTTTATGGCCATTATAGTCATTTCCTAATACCTAGGCACTGCTGGCTTTTGGTGTGTACTCTTTCTGTTTGGCAAAATCACTGGGAAGGTGTCAGAGGACAAAGGAAAATCCTTTAAAAATGTTTTGCCTGCTCTGTTTTTTAAGGGGAAAATAATTACTATATAATATTCATATGCTCATAACATTGTACAGCAAGCAGCAACAAAAACCATCCCAAAGAAAAGGAAATGCAAGAAAGGACAAAAATGGTAGGGACCTCAAAGAAGCAGAAGACATCAAGAAGAGGTGGCAAGAATACACAAAGGAATTATACCAGAAAGATCTGGATGTACCGGACAACCCAGATAGTGTGGTTGCTGACCTTGAGCCAGACATCCTGGAGAGTGAAGTCAAGTGGGCCTTAGAAAGCATGGCTAACAACAAGGCCAGTGGAGGTGATGGCATTCCACTTGAACTATTTAAAATCTTAAAAGATGACGCTGTTAAGGTGCTACACTCAATATGCCAGCAAGTTTGGAAAACTCAGCAGTGGCCAGAGGATTGGAAAAGATCAGTCTACATCCCAGTCCCAAAGAAGGGCAGTGCCAAAGAATGCTCCAACTACCATACAATTGCACTCATTTCACACACTAGCAAGGTTATGCTCAAAATCCTCCAAGGTAAGCTTCAGCAGTATGTGGACCGAGAACTCCCAGAAGTACAAGCTGGATTTCGAAGGGGCAGAGGAACTAGAGACCAAATTGCTAACATGCGCTGGATGATGGAGAAAGCCAGAGAGTTCCAGAAAAACATCTACTTCTGCTTCATTGACTATGCAAAAGCCTTTGACTGTGTGGACCACAGCAAACTATGGCAAGTTCTTAAAGAAATGGGAGTGCCTGACCACCTTATCTACCTCCTGAGAAATCTATATGTGGGACAGGAAGCCACAGTTAGAACTGGATATGGAACAACTGATTGGTTCAAAATTGGGAAAGGAGTACGACAAGGCTGTTTATTGTCTCCCTGCTTATTTAACTTATATGCAGAAAACATCATGCAAAAGGCAGGATTGGATGAATCCCAAACTGGAATTAAGATTGCCGGAAGAAATATCAACAACCTCAGATATGCAGATGATACCACTCTGATGGCAGAAAGTGACGAGGAATTAAAGAACCTCTTAATGAGGGTGAAAGAGGAGAGCGCCAAAAATGGTCTGAAGCTAAACATCAAAAAAACTAAGATCATGGCCACTGGTCCCATCACCTCCCGGCAAATAGAAGGGGAAGATATGGAGGCAGTGACAGATTTTACCTTCTTGGGCTCCATGATCACTGCAGATGGTGACAGCAGCCACGCAATTAAAAGACACCTGCTTCTTGGGAGGAAAGTGATGACAAACCTAGACAGCATCTTAAAAAGCAGAGACATCACCTTGCCGACAAAGGTCCACATAGTCAAAGCTATGGTTTTTCCAGTAGAGATGTATGGAAGTGAGAGCTGGACCATAAGGAAGGCTGTCCACCGAAGAATTGATGCTTTTGAATTGTGGTGCTGGAGGAGACTCTTGAGAGTCCCCTGGACTGCAAGGAGAACAAACCTATCCATTTTGAAGGAAATCAACCCTGAGTGCTCACTGGAAGGACAGATCCTGAAGCTGAGGCTCCAATCCTTTGGCCATCTCATGAGAAGAGAAGACTCCCTGGAAAAGACCCTGATGTTGGGAAAGTGTGAGGGCAAGAGGAGAAGGGGACGACAGAGGACGAGATGGATGGACAGTGTCACCGAAGCTACCAACATGAATTTGACCAAACTCCGGGAGGCAGTGGAAGACAGGAGGGCCTGGCGTGCTGTGGTCAATGGGGTCACGAAGAGTCGGACACGACTTAACGACTAAAGAACAACATTCATATGGACTGTTGGAGATATCTGGAAATTCCAGTTTTTTTAAATTCTGAATTCCGAATCCCAAAGGCTGTAACTCCAATTCTGAATTCTGAATCTGATTTTTGGTTCTAGTGTACATCCCTACCTTTTGTATTGACTGTAGCCAATGCTATTCAGGAACCCCCACCATTCTTTCCCACTGCTTATTGCTAATCTTCTATTCATGATATTATTTGTATTAATCTTTATTTGGTACTGAAAACTGTATTTCCTTTTTTGAGGATTGTATCTACATGGTAAGCCTTGCTACCCCTTTCCCTTCCTCCTTGGCTTTGAACAGTTGAAACAAACAATAGAAAGAGATTAGCACCACTCTGAACCTTTAATTAGTGCTTCATGACTAGAGTGTGAGAGACAAAGTTAATATATTTAAAGGCATTAAGTTCCTTCTCATTTCTGTCACCCTTAGTGAAATATCTGCTTTTCACTTGACAGTCTGTGCCTGTAGTGTGGACTGCATATGAAACAAATATTAAAGGAGGGAGATGGTTCTGTTATTATGGGTTGTGCTGCATTTTGTTTACTCTTTCATCTGCCCACTAGAAAATGGAATCATATATATGTAATTGGCATTTTCTAACTTCTGTCTCTTTGCTACACACTAAGCTTTCACTCTCAGGCCATGACAGAATCAGAAAAAGCTAGCTTTTCATTTGCGGGGGCAGAAGGGGAGTTAGAAGCTATGAATAGAAGCTATGTATTTTGATGCATCATCATTCCTCTCTCTTCCTCCCTCATCTTGAAATCAGCTTTTAGAATAGGAGCAAAGCAATCTAAACTTACAAGTAGGGTAGGCAGTAAAAAGCAGTGAAGTGTAGAATTCTCAGAATTCCAGTGGCTCCATTCAATCCCTCTTACCCCAGGGGTTCCCAACCTTGGATCCCCAGATGTTCTTGGACTAAAACCCCCAGAAGCCTTCACCACTAGCTATGCCACCCAGGATTTCTGAGCATTGTAATCCAAGAACATCTGGGGACCCAAAGTTGGGGGAGTTGTTTTTTTTTTAAAGGAGGCATAGGAGAAATTCTGGAACACAGT
Source organism: Intellagama lesueurii (assembly GCA_037013535.1). Lineage (NCBI taxonomy): Eukaryota > Metazoa > Chordata > Lepidosauria > Squamata > Agamidae > Intellagama > Intellagama lesueurii. The sequence continues at coordinate 114,612,147 of JBAJHW010000002.1, forward strand.
GGTATAGGCATGAAAATAATCTGGGTTCCTAGGAGTGATTTGAATGAATGGTGTTGTCATAACATAACTTTACAACAGCCTTGCAAGGTTGTGCTACAGAGACATCATTATGCAGATGACTCCAGCTCTGCCTTTCATTTTCATTTAAAGTTAGGGATTTTGTAGAACTCCTAAATCACTGTTTGGAAGCATTAAGAAAATGGATAGGACAGAGCATGTTGAAGCTTATTCCATATAAGACAGAGGTACTGTTGGTTGGGGGACTATATGTTTCAGGACTGACAGGTGGCATCAGAGGAAAGGGATGTTTATTCTAGGTTCGGCAACACACTAGAGTTTTTTTTAATTAAATTAAACTTTGCTGTGGCCATTCATGTCCTAGTGAATTCCACTTTAGAATAATATAACATTGTGCATGCCCTTGAAAAGCATTCAGAGACATCAATTGGTACCAAATGCAGTCCCATTTGGTACCAATAGGGGCTAGGCGACAAGAATGTTTTACGTCGACCGAAGATTTCCCCCTGATGTCTCTGCCCTTCTGATTTAAATGTTTAATTCTGAGATCAAATGGGAGTTCGTGTTTTGACCTTTAAACACCTAAAATGCATAAGATCCACTTTCTTTGACATGTTCCTCCTTCCATGTCCAACATCTGAGCCTTAGGACTTGATTCTTTTTGCTTATGGACCAAAGCCAGTTAAATATTAGATCAGGGACTTGCCTCTGCTGGCTCCCTACCTGTGGAATGCTCTCCTTGGTGAAATCAGCCAGGCTCCAACTCTTCATTCTTTCTGGAATTTCATGAAAAACAGCTAGCGAGAAACATGTTCAGCTGCAAGCTTTCCTGATATTTCTTTTAATCCCTTCTCTATTAAGTTTAACATACTATTTTTAATCCCCCCCCCCCAAAAAAAAGTGGGATACAAGCTTGAAGAAAATGGAGAAGCAAATGTCAGAATAATGTAATTTAGAACTGGCTAGGGGAACAGGGATGAGGTGTAATGACTTGGCTTAAGAACATTGAGGGGCTTCAAGGAAAAGATGACAGTTTCCTAGCTCATTAGAAAATTGTTTGTGGCACCAATTGTGCCAACACAAATAGGTTTTATGTACAATTTACAAACTGCATTACATAATATGTATCTATGCCCAGAATGCACTAGGTACAACGTTTGGGATTTGTTGTTCCCTGAGTTTTGTACTCATTGCCACCAGTATACAAATAATTCCAAATTCCTGATTTAGAAATAGAAAGGGTGGCGTGAAATTTGGTGACTGTTCTTATTTTGCCGTTCAGCGAATCTCTAAAGAGGTTTTCTTTCTGCAGTATTATGTAAAGACAAACAAGAGATGCTGGTTTTCTTAAACCAGGTGTAAGAAAACCAGCTACTCTGACTGGCACCTTCTGTATTTTGAAAAAAACTCATTCAAAATTGCCATTCTGGACAGTTGTGTAATAAGAAGCTCCCAAGCTCTCTCTAAGATCAGGAGCAATTCTTTTCATGTCAGTTGGTGTGCATGCATGTGTGACTTGGTGCTGAGCTTCAGTATTTCTGAGTCATCCTCTGCTGTAGCTGGCTTGCAAGTACGTTCAAGGAATCATCATTAAAGCTTCTCAGTGCATTCAAATAGTTTTTTTTTTTTTTTTTTAGGGATCCTGAGGTGGGAGGGTGGGTATGTCATTCCAAAACTAACTGTACTGTTTCTGCTGTCATAGAAGAGAGAGAAGGAAAGATAAAATGTTAGATAAAGATCTGTCAGGTCTCAGATCAGTCTCCTCACTTACTGTTGTTTATCATGTCAGTTTTGTCAGTGTCCCCCGCCCCCACTTCTGGGTCTTTGTCAATGTCTGACCAATTTCCTGGACTGCACAAAATCCAGATAATTCAAGTTCTACCATCAATGGAAAGATTTTGTAGTACTGTGTATGGTGTAGTGCCCAAAGTGATGGACTAAGACTCAGGGGGACTGGGTTCAAATCTCCACCCAGCCATGGAAACTCACTGGGAATTGGAACTGGTAAAGCCACTCCTTGGATATCTCACATATCCTAAAAGCCCCATTAGGGTTGCTACAAGTCAGTTTCGACTTGACAGCACATAACAAAAACAATACCCTGCTTAGAGGTAAGTCCTACTGGCAATTAATAATAAAGCTCAAAAACATGGAGACACATGCATATTTATCACTTGCATCAGGTGGCAACCTGAATGGTGGGGTGGAGCTATCACAAAACAAGCACCACAAGATGGGACTTTACTGTTCCTTTGGAATCAATGTATCCAGGGATGTCATTCCAATAGCAGAAGATCCATTGTACTAGCAGCTGAGCCTTAGCACACAGGTAGCCAATGCAACTTTGCAGAAACTTTTAAACAGGTGCTTGAGCTATCATGTATATGACTGTTTGTACAGCTGCTGATTGTGCAACAATGCAATCTAACACAATTGAACTGGTAGGTATTTTCACTCTGTTGGAGGTATGATGGATGTAGGCCAGTGCTTTTCACTAGACAGCGTTCACATTTGGCTATCATTATGAGTTATTGAGCGACATACCTGAATTTATGTATTCTGGCCCTATGGAGTTTAATAGGTGCATTCTGTGTATTCTATGTCTTAAACACACCACCGGGTGGGTAAACCATCCTTATTCCTGCTCTCTATGAGGTTCCATGACAGGAACAGTCAACTGTGTTATTCTAGATGTCATTCAATCCTCTAGACGCTGTTTAGCCCTCAGTGCCGGTACTATAATAAATGCAGGACAAAATGGCACTAGGGGATCCACACATAAGGAGCACATGTGCCCTGAATAAGGGATCTGCCCTTTACCCTGTCTTTCTCCCAGGACCTAAGGCAATTTAAATTAACAAGTATTTTATGGTAAATAAATAGACAGACCAACAATTGTTCTCCTTTGCTTTTTCAAAACATCATGAAAGCAGTTAATACTCACTGATTCTTTACAAGCAAAAGTGTGAATTTCAGTTTTAAAAAACAGATCTAGCCTTCAATTAACCAGTTAATTAATTTTCCTTTGTATGGTGAATTATATGGGCTAATGCTCTAGTAAAGTGATGGTACAAGGGACTAAACCAGAGGACCTGTAGGATTTTGTAACCCCTCCACTGCTATGATTTGATGATAACAGGCTTGCCAATAAGTCTGTCAAACATCTCTGAGCTCAGCCTGTCTAAACGAGGAGCCTGGTGAGAATTAAACAATTAGTGTGCATTAATTAAAAGAGGCAATCCTGGCTCCAATGTGTATCTGCTGTATTTCTCCTGCATAATATTCCACCATTTATACAAGGATTTATTTCAGACAGTGTCATTCTAATTAGAGTAATAAGCCAAGGTTAATATTTTACTCCATAATCATTACATGCTTAAACCTAATTTTGTCTTGGCTATTATTCCTAAGATGCTTCTGTTGCCTTTTAATATTGTTGGCCATTATTTGTGGCAGCACTGCTTAGACATCCCAAATTACAGCTGAGTGCTTAGCTTTGTCATGTATACACTCATCCTCCCACTCATAAACAAACAAAAATTCTACAAATTGCAACCATGTGGTATTTTCACATAGACATCATAAAAGGAAGTTAGAACAGTTCACATTGTTGGCTGAAATCAAAGCTAGAGTTGATATTCTTTCAACAAGACTTATATATATATATGGACTAAATCCAATATTATTCACAATTTGAGTAGCTCCTTTAAAATAAATTGGACTTACTAGTCACCATTTACAGGTCCCACAGATTTTAAAGCTCATCTCTAATGGAGAATAATATTGCATTTAGCCCTTTTCTTTAAAATAATTAAATTGATTGAATTTAAATCAAAACTGCTACATAACTGCAATTAGGATGTTAACCGTATTTAATATTTTAACTCCAGTAAGTTAGGTCAACCAAAATATATCCTCAGAAATAAACCAGTGTGCCCTTAAAGCTCAGCCACACTGTTTAAAATTATAGCACAAGTTAATTTATTGTCTGCGGCTTAAGGGAAATCTACCAAAGCAAGTTTGTAGAAGTTAGGAGTTGGAAATATTTAGTATTCACTGAATAAAGCTATGTTCAGGTATTCTGAATATATCTGAATACAAATTTGATTAAAATTGTAATTATAATAATAACGAAATACTTCTGGGAGGTTTAAATTAATGTAACAAATAATGTCCCACCTTGAACCTTGCTACCTCTTTGGAGGAGACACACCCACCCTGCACTGCTGCCTGCTTCTCTTTCATAGTGTCAGTGCTGAACACATCTGGGTGACAGATTTTGTTTGGGGGCTCATAATAACAGTTGTAGGCTATCTTTTTCCTTTCCCTCTCTCTCCTCAGTTAAAGCTGAGCCTTCCTACAGCCTTCCCCAAGTGCCTACTTCTTGTACCACACCCACATTTCATACTGCCTGCACACTCTAGGACAGGATCTGATTCTGTTACAGCTTGGGGAAAAACCTTCCAATAAAAATCATAGACACACACACAGACACAAAATCTATTAACTTAATATATCTGTCTATATACAACAAAATCTTATTCTCCTGCTTGATATATCTCAAAGGGGCTAAATCTGATAGAACATTTCTCTGTTGATCTGTAACAGATTAATCTATGAATCTACTAATCCTAAATCTTATTCCTAACTATATTAAGTAAATAATATACAGTGAGATTTAGAAAATATAGATGTACCTAACTTGAGAATTCAGAAAAGGCCACAGAGAAAACTGCTGCAGTGCAGGCTGCAACCAGAGCATATCCTAATGGCAAATGCTCTGGGAATTTATAAGCAGCGATGCTCACCTTTCAGTTAGAAAGAACCAATGTGAAAGAAATACCTTCTGGTGTCTATACCTGCTTCTAGTTTTCATTGCTGCAGACAGACATCATTTAATGGTTTTGCTCTCACCCCAGCCCTCCTTCTTTGGGAAAACCATAGCAATCCCGATCAGAATTTGTCCTCACCACCCTTTCTGCCAGAGTGTCTTTAAGTTTCATTTCTCCAGAAATCCCCCCCCCCCATGTCTGTGAAATAGGTTTTAGTTTCACGTCCCCCTCTAGTAAGCAGAAACCTAGCCTTTTGCTTTCTAATCTATAGGAGTAAATGGGACTCTTGCAGTATAATACTAAGTTATTCCCCATTAAATTACAGTTACAGTGTGATGCAGTTATATCGTCATTTGCGGGGGTGTTAATTAACATTAGCCAGTTGCTTTCAACTTCTGAATCTTATGCATGTTTATTGATCAGTCAGTGCCATTCATTGTCTCATAGACTATAAGGTCATTACTGAAGGAACATGCTGTGTAATTCCGCACATGTCTCCTATAAATCCCACTGAGGTGAGCAGGACATACTACTAGGCACACGTAAAATTTTACCACAGGTGTTTTGATTAATATGCCCGTGGCATTTATGGGAAATTTTAGTAAAGGCTTTCACACAATACAACAGCATGCTCTCTTCACTAGGAGATGATAGCTGTTATTCCAGGCATTATAAGATTAGTAAAATGCTTGAAATTACACTTTATAGGCTTGCCAATCAACAAACATTACAGCCCAAAATTATGTTACCAACTACATGCCCAGATGAGTCCTATTTCATCTTTTTGATGTGAGTACTTGAGAGGCCATTTTTATTCACAGTGATGAACTCAGCTCTGAACTAAGGTGCTACATGACCTCTACAACTACCTGCCAGTTTCAGGCCAGACGAGAACTCTTCCACTCTAATAGATGTGTGGAAGGATGAAAGGAGAACAGCAGCTGCATTGAATCCTGCTACTGCAGCATCTGCCAAGATTCTCCCATTCAAACAACTGTTAAAGGCCATGGAAGCCCCAACCTGTATTGAATTTGGCAATCCTACCTCAGTGCTTAATTGTTCCCACTAGAAGCCATATGGGTCTGGATATAATAGACCTTTGTCCCCCGTGCCTTGTGTTCAGTTAATTTATGTCCATTAAACAATGCATCTCCTATTTCTCTGCTGAGTAACCTAGCTCTTCCTTTGTTGAGAGAGTCCTCAGCTTTACAATAGCAACAACAACAATTTATTTAAACACTTTATTTAACAAATAATAAAATATTAGTAGTATTTATTCACACAGACTGTACTACCTTTTGGCTCTAAGAAGAGCCCATAAGGCAGGTGACAAAGCAAAAACTAAACAATAACAAAATTAAAACAAAACATTAAAGCCAAGCAGAGTTAAAAGTCATCAGTCCTCAAGTAACAACTATTAAAAGCCAGAGAGAATAAACATGTTTCACCACTTACCTAAGTCATAAAGGATGGGGCAGATCTAGCTTCCCTTGGCAGGTAATGCCATAACTGGGATGATGCCAAAAACAGCTTCCTCTGCAAATGGGACATACAATAGGGTTTCCAAGCACAAAGAGAGTTTTGTGGGGGTGGGGGCACAGATTCTAATAATGTCCAAAGTGTCTAAAAAGTCAAGGGGATTTGCATTGTATATAGCGGGTAGAGATGGGCATGAACCTCGATTCAAAGGTTCATGCTGGTTTGTACACATGTGCCACGTGTTCTCTTCTTCCACCTCCCCGGCTGGATCCCCCACTCACCAGCTGGTGCATACTCCTCTCCTTTTCCTCTTCGGCTTTTTGATCAATTTCCTGCAGGAGCATAGGCTTCCCTGCCCCTCCTCCTTGACTGATCATCCACTCAGAAAAGGCAACCCTGTGGTCCTGCCAGAGGCTGGTCGAACAGCTGAAGAGGAGGAGCAGGAGAGCGTGTGCTGGCTGCTGAGTGGGTGATTGACCGAGGAAGTGCCCATCTCTAGTAGTGGGTAAACCTTGCACTAAAGGAAAATGAAAACCTTAGAAGAGAAGGCTGTACATACCCAGCCATGATTCTCATCAACTGCTGCCTTAATTCTGGAGAATAACTATTTGTGTGGTATACGTAGCAGTAAGACTTGATGAAATGTGCATTCAGAATTATTTTCCTCTCTTTAGGGGGAGAATTCTTGCACTATCCTCTTCTTAACTTTCCTTGCATCCACTAGGCATGAGGTAAAGCCAGATACTCAAGGATAAATTGACTCTTTCTTTCCTTCTCTCTCAATTCTCAACCACTTGTTGTTGTTGTTGTTGTTGTTTATATTGGCCACAGCTGACACTGAAATGATATGCCTAGGACTTTCATTTCAGATCTTCTACAATGAACATGAAGAATGTTGTAAGCATGGGAGAAGAATGGGTAACAGGAAGGGCTGTTTAAACTTGCTTAACATGCCTTTCCTCACCTGTTATCTTTCCACCTATGGATGAAAAGATATGGGCAGCCCAACTGGGAGGCAAAAAAAAAAATCACTGGAAAAATGTGCTCAAGGAAGGAGATAAAAGGCCATAATGAAAGGTTTGAGGGCTCAGCATCCCACTCCCATCTCTTTTCCACCATCTCCTGTGCCTACTTCTCTTTCTCTCTGTGTTTTTTTAAACAAGTATAAGGGAAAGATACAGGAAAGTGTTATGTATGTCGCATCTAGTTTGGGCCTGACTATTATTGAGCCTAATTGGGCCTGGAGTGCTCATATTATTCCAGCTATTTATGCTTTTTTTTCCCCTGGCTTGTCAGGATAGTGACAAATGTCAGCCAGTCACATGCTTCCAGCATGATCCAGGTGGCTAAATTGTTTATTGACTTCTTGAAATATACAATAAAACAAGTTTCGTTTGTGGCCAGATTTCAACAGTGGCAAAATCTGGCTCAAATTGTGCCATTGCAATGTACTGGGGTGTTATTCTGAAAGTGCAGGCAGCCAGACCATAATCTGCAGTACTTTTGTCAAGTCTATTGCATGCTGCTCCAACAATGTAGTGTTTTCTGGAAATATTGGCCAAAATCCTGTTGCCTAGCATAGTAGGTCACAGTTAGAATAGAATTAATGAACTGAATTAATGCTAAAATAAGTCAACATCAGAGTAGGCCCATTTGAATCTATGGAATTTATGGAAGAGTTGCCTCACCAAGTCCCCATTAAATCAATGGCCCTACTCTAATCTTGTTAAGCAACGTAGGAATGGTGCTGCATGTTATGTTTTTTCATAAAATCTATTCTCACAATAGTCTAATAATTTTGTGTCAAGCCAGTTTCTGAGATTTGTTATGTTTTGATCCTGCTTATCACCCAACAAGTTTAAGGCAGAACACAAGGTCTTCCTCTCCATTTTTATTGTCACAACAACTCTATGAAGTAAACTTATAGGCTAAGAGTTATGGACTTAGCCCTAACACTTATTCAGTAATTTGAACCTAGATCCACTCAGTAGGAATTTGATATCAGATCTATGCAGTCACAATTAGAGATGCCCATGAACTGCCAAACCAGTGGTTTGTCCCAGTTCATTTTTTTGCTGAATAGGTATTCGGCTCTTCTGAGCTCTGCCTCCTCCAGCAGGCGCCCATTTAGAGGTAGCACCCTGGCTTCCCTGCCCTGCCTCCTCTGGGCGCTGCCTTTGAGCCCCACCTCCTCTGCCCATCAGAGGAGGTGGGGCTGGGAAGCTTCAAACACCTGTTCAGCTGAAAAATGAACTGGCATGAATCACCGGTTCGGTGCTTCATGCCCATCTCTAGTCACAAACAATCTAACACTATAGCCACTACACCATATTTGTTTCCAACTCAATTGTCTTTTTAGTTTTAGTCTCCAATTCACCTTTGTTCCACTGTAGATTACACTGCAAACTCAGTGAAATATGCATGTATAAGAAAAACTGGTACCTCATAATCAAGACTATTGTTTTGTTTTCCACATTAAACAAGAACATGCAGCTCCAGTCCTTTGATCAATGTACATACAGTTCTGCTGCTAATTTCAGGCCTCACCACCTCGAGTCAATCACCTCTTGATCTGACAATTCGGAAAGTAAAAATAATGTTAATATTTTAGGCATATTTATTTCTGAGTAAGTCTAGCTTAGTACCATGGTATTTCAGAGCTTGGAAAGTTAACTTTCTAAAATTAATTCATTTTAACCATTCATTATAGTGTTTGGAAAGTAATTCATTATTTAAGAACTTTATTGAACAAATAATAATATATTAATAGTATTTATTCACACAGACTGTACTACCTTTTGACTCTAAGAAGAGCCCATAAGGCAGGTGACAAAGCAAAAACTAAACAATAACAAAATTAAAACAAAACGTTAAAGCCAACCAGACTTAAAAGTAATCAGTCCTCAAGTAACAACATATTGACATATTGAAAAAAGTAACTTGTGTTACTTGCTGCATTACTTTCATTTTTAATTACTTTTTAAAAAACAGTGGATTGATGAATGAATGGTATGAAAATGGAAATATCGCATCAAAGTGCCTCTAAAATGACCTTCTAATACAGTGGTGCCTCGACTTACGACCAATTCGACTTACGAACAGCTCCGGTCGCAAAATTTTGCTTCTACTTGCGACCAGAGCTTCCACTTACGAACAGAAAAAGGCAGGGGGAAAAGGTGGGAAATTCAAATTGCTAACTGTAGGTGGCGAAAGAGGCTGCTTCTTTGTAGCTCTTTCACCCCGACGGTTAGGGTGAGTGCGATCGAGGAGGGACTGCCTGGCTTCTGCTTCTCAGTGAGCATGTGTGTGTTTGGAGGGAGGCTTGGGACTGCCTGTTAGGTAAGGTAAGGTGCTGTTTTCTGCTTTTTAAAAACTGTTCTGGGTGTTTTTGCAGCGTGGTTTTAGGCTGGGGGGGTTATGTTTCTGTGCTGTGATGGGTCTTGGGGGATTGTTTATTTTTTGGGTTTCCCCCCCCCCATTTCCGATGGGTCTTGGGGGGTTTGGTTGCTTTTTTTGGTTTTTTTTCCCATTTGCAATGGGTCCTGCATGCTTCCCTTGCTTTTTCCTTTGTTTTCTGTGCATTTCCGACCTTGTCCCTTTGTTCTCTGTGCATTTCCAATCTGCTCCGTTTGTTTTCTGTGCATTTGCAATGGGCCCTGCATGCTTCCCTTGCTTTTTCCTTTGTTTTCTGTGCATTTCCGACCTTGTTCCTTTGTTCTCTGTGCATTTCCAATCTGCTCCGTTTGTTTTCTGTGCATTTGCAATGGGTCTTGCATGCTTCCCTTGCTTTTTCCTTTGTTTTCTGTGCATTTCCAACCTTGTCCCTTTGTTCTCTGTGCATTTCCAATCTGCTCCGTTTGTTTTCTGTGCATTTGCAATGGGTCTTGCACGCTTGATTGCTTTTCTTTTCTTTTTCTCTCTTCGGCCGGAAGGGATTAATCACGTTTCCAATGAGTCTTGCAGTGATTTTTTTTTTTAGGGGGGGTGTTTTTTTCTTTGGCCGGAACGGATTAATTGCATTTCAATGCATTCCTATGGGAAATGGTGCTTCGACTTACAACCATTTCGAGTTACGTCCACCTTCTGGAACGGATTATGGTCGTAAGTCAAGGCACCACTGTATTACCATTAAAAATAACAAGAAAATGTTATCTTTTAACTTAATATAGAGATTCATTTGGTATGCTACTTTTGAAAAGTGAATTTGATGTGTCTTTTTCACCTTTGTGGTGACATAGTTTATAATCCAGTGACATTCTTTTTGTGTTAATTAGTTTGTAATTTAAGGACTACCTGTAGATATTTGGTGTGTGTTTACCTAAAGGGCTATGATTGTTGTACGGCGAAGATAGGCAGCCTTCAGGGGGATGGGAAAAGTTTGAACATGGATGTAGGAGGGCCACAGGAGCCCTCCAATGTGCACTCTGTGCACCCAGTCCCTTCTGGGAGATCAGAATTTGTATTATATACCCATTTCAGCACAACCAGTGCCTGTTAATAGACTTCAAAAGGTATTTTGTAGAAACAAGAAGTGACTGACTTGTCATTTCCAGTTTTCCTAAGGCTTAAAACAATCTGGAGGAGGCACTCAAATGAGATATGCCTTGTAAATTACAAACCCTGAGGCCTCTGAGGGTGCAATTTGCATTTTGGGGCAAAATGTTGGGTGGAGGAATTATTGGATTTGGTATGTTTAAGAAAAGAAATAGTCTGCAGAATACAGTTGTTGCTGTTGTACTCCTCAGTCCTCTAGCCTTGTTTGTGAACCTGGGCACATTATACCTGTAACTTGTTATAATAACTTCTGCCTTGTTAGTTCCCAGTTGTATGCTGCTTTTCTGCAGCTTTAAAACTACAAAATCCAAGAAAACAGCATGGTTGTGATTGAACACGAGTATCTGTGGCTTGAGTTTTATTGTATGTTGTTTGTTATTGCCTCTTTCTTTAAAAATTAAAAGAAGTAACTTACAACCAGCTTTAAATCAAAAAAATATCAACAAAAAGTAATACAATACATTGTAAGAAATTGCTTACTCTAAAAGTAGTTCAGCTGATGATGAAATTTATCGTGCTACAAGTGTTGCATGCATTGGGCCTGATTAAGGCGAAAAAGGCTTACAGCCAATGCTGTGCAGCTTTCCAATTATGGAATGCTCTGGGTTATTACCACCTGTTAATCAGGACCATCATCCCTAGCTGGCATCTATTTTCTGCTAATGAGCTACTAATGAGCAATAGCAGCTGTGTGTTTCTGAAGGTCAGTAACAAAGTTACCTCTAGCTATTTGTTTAGATGGCAGTTTGTGGGGGACCCCGAGCCACCAGTGGTCAGGGCTAGAAGCTGCAGTCAGTAAGAATAGAGCCTGTTTTTGTTTTCTCTTATTGGTACTTCCTTTCTCTCTCTCCCCCCCCCCCCTTTCTCTTTCTGTCTGGGTGAAACTGCTTCAGTGAACTTGATTTTCAAGCTAGTGGGATTTTTAGCCTTTTTCTCTGATTGGTCAATTGAGACTGGTTTATTTGTAAGTTGTAAGGGATGAAGTGATGTGACTAATTCTGGGTAATAAGTATTATAACTAGTAATTAGAAAATCCTGGTGTAACAAGTAGCACCTATGTTACTTTCAGAAGTTATTTTAAAGGCCACACAAGGTATTTTCAGAGGCATTATCTCATGAATGTTCCATGTGGCATGCCATTCCCTTATCAATTCTCAGTGTCAAAGGGAGTTATTCTTTGGTTTTGTCTTCCTATTTTCAAGATACATCAGAATTGGCCACTAGAGGGAACCAGAGAGTATTGCTTTGTATTCTTCCACCCGGTTGGTAATATTATCTTAATAATGCATGACACACAGTCATCTCACCCCATTCCCAAACAGAGTGTTAGTTCTATTTATGCAAACAGCTAAAGCACCACTTTTCATTAAACAGGCCTATGAGAAAAAAAATGGTGGGTAACAGATAGCCAGTTCACATTTTAGAAAGTGAGTTCTGCATATTAAAAGGAAAAAGGAGAATACAGCTTCTGAAATTTCTGTGCAGTGGGCAGTCTGGGAGCACATAGTGTGAAACAACTGCTGATAACCCATCAGATGCTTATTCCATGCTTCATGTCAGAGGCTACTAGCAGCTCACTCATCCATCTACCTAGCCTCCAGAACACCAGATGGTCCTCAAACCAGATGTGCAGGAAACATTCAGGTCCTTCATCACCAGATTCACACTTCTAGGGAACTGGTGGGAAATCCAGTTACCTTGTAGAGAAGGCTTTCCCTGCACCTTGTTTCGAAAGCAGATGCTAGCTACTTTTAAAGAGAAATAACAGGTTGTTTTCAAATGTTAACACCATATGGCTTTAAAACAAAATACTAGATTAGCAACACCACTTTTAGCAGCAGCATATTTTAGAGAACAACAATTTAAAAACAGATGAGGGGATGCATGTGGCCTGCGCATTGCCCACTGCTGCCTACATTTCGGAGCAAAAATCCAAAGGTAAAAGCATTTTATCCTTTGAGCTGACACCTAAAGCCTATCAAAAGAGAGTGGCAATGTCCTCCCCCTCCATGAAAAACATCCCACATTTTAACAGAATTTCAAAAGCAGTGTGTGAAAGAACTCACACATTTGGAATCTGAATTTTTATAATTTACCAGCCATTTCACGGCTCCAGTTACATTCCAAGTACTGGGTAACACAGGATGTGATGTGTGTGTGCAATCCAGCTGTTGTTATTATGTTCTATCAAGTCACCCTTGACCCTATGAATGAGCGATCTCCAACATGTCCTGTCCTCAACAGCCCCGCTCAGCTCCTGCAAACTTAAACCTGTGGTCCTTTAGGGAGTCAATCCACCTCCTGTTTGACCTTCCTCTTCTACTGCTGCCTTCAAGCTTTCGCAATGTTATTGTATTTTCCAGAGAAAAGACAATAATGATAGTGTGGATGATCTTGGTCTTGCTCTCCAGTCGCAAAACCTTACACTTGATGATCTTTTCTAGTTCCTTCATTGCTTCCGAGTCTCAGTCATCTTTTGATTTCTTGGCTGCAGTCTCCATTTGGACTGATGGTTGAACCAAGGTATACAAAATATCTGGCTATTTCAATATCTTCATTGTCCAGCTAGAGCTGTTTATACAGTACTCTGTACTAATTTTTAAAATGTTAAAGTTAAAGTTGAACCCAAACTCTTAAAATCTGAGCCCTGTGAAAATGAATTCAGAGACCAAAAGCCACAACAGTAACCACCTTGGGTTTCTTTTAATTCCAGCATGAAAGTCTCATACATATCCTTTCAACCCTGTGTTCTTAATTATAAGAGCTGAGAACTTTCTTGGGGAAAAATGATAAAGCTGACCATCTTAAAGAATTCATTATTGCAACTTCACCGCATTGGACCCATGCATACAGAGTCACGAAGGATCATACAAACAGCATATGTCTAGGCTGAATTGATCTAAAATAAATAAAACACCATAAACAAATTAGAATGTCCTGAGAATTAAATGTTTTTGAAGAATAAATGTTTGTGGGAATAGGAGAGGAACAGTTTTCTTTCGACATGTTATGTTATATCATAGTAAGTGACAGAAAAGTCAGGACTGCCATCATGGAACTTCTAACATCGTAATTTACAGTTTCAATATATCTTATTGAGATATATATCAATATATCTTAAGCTCTTTTCCTCTCACGCAATACTAGAACCAGGGAACATTCACGCAAATTGAGTGTTGGGAGAGTGAGAACAGACAAAATAAAATATTTCTTCACCCAGCGTGTTGTTAGTTTGTGGAGCGCCTTCCCACAGGATGTAGTGATGGCATCTGGCCTAGATGCTTTTAAAAGGGGATTGGACAGATTTCTGGAGGAAAGGTCCATTGCAGGTTACAAGCCATGATGGGGATGTATAATCTCCAAGCTTAAAAGGAAGGTCCCTCCAAATGCCAGATGCAGGGGAGGGGTATCATGAGACAGGTATCTAGTTGTCTCATATGCTCCCAGAGGCATCTGGTGGGGCCACTGTGAGATACAGGAAGCTGGACTAGATGGGCCCTTGGCCTGATCCAGCAGGGCTCTTCTTATGTTCTTACTGCAACTGAGTATTTTATTTATTTTCCTATTTTATTTGGTTTCTTTTCCAATTATCTGGTTGCAGTCTCTTTCTGCATTCCTTGGTAAATGAGAAAGAGTATCTATCTGAAAAGTTGCAATCAATACCTTTTTGCTTATGTTCCATGCTTATGCAGCTTATTTTTCAGTGGTCATGTTCTGGCTAAGCTACAGACGTGCATCAAGAGCAAACACCTCAAGCAAGGGCCAGCAGGACGTTTTCCTGTTGACCACAGTCTTTGCAAAACAGCTGGATGCTGTCTCAACAGAAGCAGCCCCTTCAGAGTTATAGTAGCAGGTGGCAAAGTGCTTCCTCTTTGGTGGGCAGTCCAAAACAAACTATACATAAGAGGTGTGTGCATATGTATACATCTGAAATGAAGAAGAATAGCTCCACCTGTTGACCAGCTCTCATATGATATTTTGTGACGATGGCTGAATTGGCGCACCAAAGCATTCCATCTCATTTTTCTTGGCATTATTTTCAGGAAATAATGGGTTTTCTTTAAAAGAAAGAAAGAAAGAAACTATATGGTTGAGTTGTATAATAAAGGATCAAGAAAAATGTAGTTTGCAAAGCAAAGAAGCTGAGAGGATTACTCTCTGATGGAGGTATGATTATGTGTGAAAACACAAATAGAAGATTTGGAATGTGCAATGTTTGCTCACCATTCTTATTGCAATGATTTTATTTATTTATTTTGAAGGAGCATCAAGTTTTGAATTTTATTGATTTTTGCAGATGGCTGTTTCCTTCTGTCAACAGGCAGAGGAAATACATGAATGTGCTATTTCAGTCCACAAGAGGCAGGCTGGGAAAACAAATTCATAGACTTGCTTCCTGGTAGGGATTGTGGGTTCATGAAACAAGTTACACTCTCTTTAGGGTGTATTTGCACAACCCAGACACAGTCTACCAGCCACAAATTGTGGCCTGCCACATGTAGTACCATCAACATTCCTTTGACAGTCTTGTTTTTGCAGGCAGGAAGAGCAAGAATGTGAGACCATTACCGGGATTACATACACAGTTAATTGCAGTTAGTGTTGGGCTTGGTGCCTATGTGTTATATGCACCTCAGTACTAAGTGAAATGGGCAAGGTGTGGCCCTTTAATAATTGTTGTTCTCAACCCCCATCAACTTTATCTACCATAGCATGAGGAGAGAGACTGTGTGAGTAAACACTGGGGAAATTATTCTTATGGATTACAACTGCCAGAATCATTTAGTCAGCATGGCCAGTGGGATTCTGGAAGTCCAAAAGTTACTTTCACAAACTATCAGTGGGTATTACAGACCACCAACATCTGGAGGACCCCAAGTCATCCACCTTGTTCTAAAGAAAGGTAGTGAGCAGTTCACATCCAACTACCTGGCTACCATCCAATAGATGTTCAAAAACAAATCAAAAAGCAATAAATGAACCAAACTTGGCAGCCCAGTCAGAATGATTAGCCAAATTCACAATTGCAAAATGCTATCTTAGCCATGAAAGCTAAATCGTAACCGTATTTTTGTAGAGCAAGCAGAAGACATTGATTTTGTTCTACTGTACAACATTAGTTCTGTTCCTTCCCAGTGTCACCATGGGATGCCATGTAAGAAGCTAGGAATCTGGCCTTGTGGTACAGTGGTTATACTGCAGTACTACAGCCAGGACTCTGCTCATCATGACCTGAGTTCAGTCTCAACAGGCTCTGGTAGCTGGCTCAAGATTGACTCAATCTTTCATCCTTCCGAAGTTGACAAATTGAGTACCCAGGTGTGTGTGCAATGTGTAGCCTGCAGAATTAAATTGTAAACTGCCCAGAGACTGCTTTAACAGCTATGGGGCAGTATATAAGCAGCACACACTTTGCTTAGAATTTGTTCTTTATTCTGAGGCTACAAATCCTTGAATCCCTCACCCAGCATGTCTATCAGATTGTGGGAGCTGTAGTCGAAACAGGACATTTTCCCACCTCAGTTCTTCCATTTTCACCTTCCCCAGTGGAGGTGTACTGCAGAAGACTGGAGAAGAAGTTACCACAAGTTTAAATGCTCCACCGTTAAAAAGACTGAAAACAACAGAGGGAAACCTGCAGTGGAAGATAGCAATTCAAGAAGAAGGGTGTTAATTGCCTTCTTATGAAAGGGGGCAGAAAAGCTGGATGTGAAAGTATAAATGTTTGATTCAGGCCGAATTACATGAGACCTTATTTGCAAGTGGTGCCCTTGTGTGCCTGATTTGATTGTTTAATTTAATACATGGCCAGTGAAATTCCCACTAAAGCTGTATTAGGATTGTGGCATGAGGGCAAGGGTGTGTTAATATTTCAGTCACACTCTAACTCAGGTTGTGAAAGAAAAGCTCTCATAACACTATCATCCATACAATCTAAACGTATATTGTTGGAACCCTTCTTGTTAGAAAATACGGCCCTTGCTGTTCTTTGGGTACGGATGAAGTTTCATTAGTTGAATTGCCTCAACTTTTTTGAGAGATTCCTCACGAAGTGAACTGTTGTTGGTCATGAGAGTGAGGTCCTGAACCTGGCTTTGTTACTGTATTCAGCAGCTCCATTTTCAATTTTCTGCTGAAAAACAAATTTGTCCATACTGTAAGTTTAGGCAAGGGCAGAGATATAAAGTAAGTGTTTCAGGGTTTTGTTTATTAATGTCTCCTTGAAGCTTCCTCCTTCTAGCCTTATTCCTGAGTCCTGACCTTTAGATTTTCCCTTTCTTTTAAACAATCACAGGATACATTTAAACTGGTAATATGTAAAATATTGGTAGCAAATTGTGGAAAGCAATTGATGAAGTTTAAGGTGTGTTTCCCCTCCTTTTTCTCTCCCTCCTTTTGAAAAGGCCTCATGGATAACAGCACACACTGAGAAAATCAGAAATTTTGTCTGAGTTACAAGCAGCCATTAGTGTTTCTATTGCCCTACTGCTGTTTTGATCCTTTCTTATCAAGTGTTCAAAAGAAAAAGGGGGAAAATAGCCACTATGATGGTCAGTATAGTGAATGCTTTAAAAAGAGTCATAGTTCACTTGGGGCAGATAGTATTCCTCATCACTATATCTCTTTATTTCATCTTTTAGCAATAAGCAGCTAGTTCTGTTCTACTCATCCTAATAGCTGCAGAATAAACAAGCTCTTCTGACAGCATAAAAACAAATATACTACTTTATTGCAGGATTGGAAGAGAACACAACTGCATATAAAAAGTAGAGTAAAAGTCCACATAGTGAAAGCTACCTGTAATCTATAATACAAAGCTATAATAGTTTAATTCTTCAAGGGACATGTTGTTTTACAGACAGTTCCACTCAGGATTGCTTAAATAATTCATGTGATTATGATAATGAAGAATCCTCCTTCAATAAGAGAATGTCTTGAGTGAGCAGATTTTTGAGGTTCTTCCAGATGAAGCTTTTGCTGTACATTTGCCCTGCTCTACCTTATGTCCCCTATCCTCCTGGTTGTTCACACATGTATAAGTGGAATTGTGCAACTCACCATTGTGCAGTGGTGCTAACTACTAACTAGTGAGGTGCTGGTTGGATTGCAAGGCATGTGCCTGATTTTGCACCAGGTGGGCACCTAATGATGTGACTAGTGCTTTCTTAGTTAGCTGCAATTCACTGCAGTAAGTTACATAATTGAACTTACACATCCATAAACCACTAACAGGATTCTAGCTAAATGACCACATAAGCTGATTTTTTTAGAGGATCCTATTCTTAAACTCTTTTTGCCCATAAACAAACTATTGTTCTTTAAATGAAGTCTGCCATGCTCTTTAAATGGAGATTTCACAGCCTATGTTTTGTAAAGATAAATAAATAAAAGATACATTTTCAAAAAATTATAGGGGGACTGCACCATTTCCCCTACATTGATTACAGGCTGGGTAACTCAATGTAATTGTTAAATGCTACAGCCAATGTTCATATTAAAACAACCTTAAAACACCATTCTTTTCAATGAAGACAGTAACATGATGTAATCATGAATCAAAGCCAACATTTTATAAAACATAATCTATACATGGGATCAAACTCTTAGAAAGCAAGAGAACTGATGTCATTTAGGCCCTAAATGACAATCTTAGATGTCTAAATTTTGTCTTAGCCACTAATGTAGAACATCTTTAGGTGAGTCACTATTTCTTTAGCCTCACTCTTCCTTACCTACCTGTAAAATAGCTGAATATTAGCCAGTGCTACAGTGCTATTATAAAATTTGGTCTATATAGCACCAGTAAAAGGTGTATAGGGGAATGTGGTATAAGAACAATATATGATCATATATGTATATATATGTATATACTATGCAAAAGCTCGGTATTATCAGAAGGTTCATTTAAGAAATGGTGAAAAAAGACAATCACCTCAGTATTGGGGGAGAAAATTGACTTTCATTTCATTCTGCTGAATTTGCTCTTTTCTCCCACAACCCATGTAGACATCCCTCCAAAGCTACAGGCTACCTTTCTACTCCCACCTTCATAAGAATGGCATGAATGGACAAGAATTCAGAAAGGTTTAGAAAACTCTGTTACTCTAATGGGACTTACTTCTCAGAGGTCTTCCATTTTGGCGCTGATCAGGTTGAGATTTCTGGAGCTTTCATGTTCTTATTATTGACCATTCACTGGTCTCAATAAATTCCACTAAGAAAATTATTCATGATGGATCTTCTTTTATCTAAAGGCCAATAGTTCAGTGCTGGAGCACAGGTCTGCATATAGGAAATGCTTCCTGACTTCAGTGCTTGGAATCTCCAATCTACTAAAAAAAAGGACCTAAGGGAGGAGAGTTCAGGGAAAGATACGGGAGAGTCATATAGCACTAGATGGGGCAATGGTCTGACTTTGAGTATGACAACTTTTAAAGTCAGTAATTAAAAATTTAATTTTTAAAAAAGTAATTTAGAAACTATTTAAGGTGACATTATATTCCTGCCTATAATTTAATGTGAATCTTTCAGTTTGTACTTTCTTAATAAAATTTCAGCTGCCAGCATGTGAATCATAATTGCAACAATATCTCACTAAACCAATTCCTTAAATTTTTGGTGCAGAAAGAAAAAAAGTGGCTAAGGAGGAGATAAAGATGTATTTTTCAAGAAAACAACACAGCCTGTCGTGTGTACAGCACCCAAAGAATGTGTCATTTCCAATGTCTCTATGGCAAGTACAAAAGACAAAGAAACACTCAGTTCATCCACTTTTGAAATATGCCAGGAAGGAAGGAAGGCATGCAAGATTAGACAGGCTTATTGTACATTGTTAAGTGACCTTTTTCAGACTAAAACCTCTCTCTGAGTTGCTTCATGTTCAATCATGCACTTGGCTTACCATTCAAATGCAAGGAGAGTTTTTACTTATCAGTGCTACAATTTACCCCACCCCACCCTAACCCCACCCCCAGAATCGGCCTCAAGGGAGGTGTACTTTTCCTGTTTGCATTCCATATTGTGTCAAGAACCTTCATCAAATAAATATAAACATTTCCAAATAGTTTTGATACTTATGCTTACCGCCTGCTTAATTAAATGAGAATACTAGTGTGTGGTGGTGTCATGAGTTAATAACTTGTTCCCTCTGTTTTTTTGTAAGTTAATTTGAGCGATATTCTAATGCCCAGTCTACCTGCAGGGCATAGTCAGGGTAGCATGCTCTCTCTGTCTCCTGTGTTCACTCTCGTTCTGTCACATATTTATGTGCTTGGTGGAGAAAACGGTTTACAGTTGGAACATAGCCAGCAGGATGGACAGGCCTGAGTTTTGCATCCGGCTCTGAAGAATAAATTATGATATTGAGAAGGTGGGGGCTCCAATTTCATTAACATTTGATAATCTTTCTGACTGTCACCTGCAGAACCTGTTTCCAGGCACAGCATTTTACTAGGGAAATGAAGATAGGCTAGGAGGATCAGTAAACTAGAAAGTGAGTCTCTGCTGACCTAGAAACACTTAGATAAGATTGCATCTCATTGCAAACAGATGGCCTTGGATCTAAACATGTTTTAAGATGCTGATGTAAAAGGATTGGACAAGTGAATTGAAGCCACTGAATTTGTCTTTGTTGCTGGAGGCTGAAGTAGCTTACCTTTTCTAGTGTTGCCTAGTATGCCAACTGCATCTATTCTTGGAGTAAGATAGCTTTTGAAGAGTGATCCAGATATTGGTAAACTGGAAGCTACAGCTAGTGTAGTGCAGAATGTTTCAGCTAGGCAAAACCTAACACCTCTGCTAACAGAGTTGCACAGACTGCCTATTTGCGGTCAGGCCAGGATTAAAGTTTTGTTGTTTGTATGTAAAGCTGCAATCAATTAGGAGCTGGTTGCCTGAGATATCACCTTCTTCCTTATAGACCATTTGGTCCTTGAGGTCATCTGACAGATTCTCATGGTAGTACCATACAGTCCTGAAGTCCACTCCACAACAGAAATGTGAGTCCCACTCTTGGAAAGAAACCGGGGGTGAGGGGGTGAAGGATCATTCTTCTCTCCATGCAGTAAGATTTCTCTGCATCAGGGTTCTCCCCACAAAGGAATTTCATGGGAATTATCATGAGAGTTCATGGAAGATTTCTGGTCCATTAAAAAAATCTAAAATGTGCAAGATTGTTACAATTCCTGTGCAGAATGGAATCTTTCCTGCAAAGAATTCATGTGGAAAGAGCAAAAGAAATACCAAACTCTTCAGGATTGTTTTAATTCATGCACAAAATGGCACCTTTCCTGCATAGGGTTTAGTGGAAAGAGCATCAAGATTTGTAGAATTTAGCAGTTTCTTATCCAGAACAAAGGCCCAAAAATGAACAAAAAATAAGACAAAACAAGCATTGAGCTATTGGCCTCTAGATGAAAGGGTCTTATTTTTGTGGGAAGCCAGGAAATCTAGCTGATACAGAGGGAAGTCTTGGTGTAGTGTCACAGCATGCTGATATGTGGAAAATTTGCAGAGTATGAGAAATCTTGTGAGTACTTGTCACAGCCTACCTTACAGTCTTTCTGCATAGAACATTTGATATGGTAGCACCATCATCTAGAATATTTTTTTTGATATTAGATCTGCTTTGATAATTCTTATTTTAGGCACACATTGAAAGTATACTTATTTTTAAATCCTTTCTGTTGAAATCCAGCCTACCATTTATTCTACTCTCATTGATACCTTGGTAAGGTAGATACTGAATATTATGTATCCTTGTATACTGCATGTTTTTGTCATGGTGGTAACTCGCTTTGAAATCCTTTGATATAAGCTATTCAAAAATACTCATGCATAAATGAGTGGTATGGGGAAAGTAATACAGCCTACCCCACCACACAAGTTGTTGGATGAACCACTGAGATAATTTCCTTACACATTACAGTCTGTTTGCTAACAGACACGGTGTGCTTTTCCTCAGCAGTAAGTCCCGCTGAATTCAATGGGACTTACTCCCAACTACATATGCCTAGGACTGAACTTCATTTCCTTGGAATAATCAGCATCTTGATATTGACATAGCCAACCAGCTGCCAAGGACAGAGCCCAGCCATTTCCACCACCTCCCCCCAGATAAGCAGCATAACTACATGAACATATTAAGTAGCAATCAGAGTTACACTTCTTGGATAATTAGTTTGAAACATTTAATATCATACTGTTTCGTTACAGCTAGATTCTGGAACGTAAGCACCTTCCTTTTGCACCTGAAGCCTGTTCTCCTAAGCCACAGCATATCCTGCTCAGGCTTTAGTATCAGGTGCTGTTTATTATTTCAAACTTTTGTACTTCAGCTCACCCACTCTTCCTCCCAGTTCTGCTTTAATAGTGTGGGAGCTGGTCCAGGTACCCTTCCATATAAGATTTATGCTGTTTGAAAATGTTTTATTTCCTCTGTGGAGATTGTTGATTGTTATTAGTCTTATTTTGAAAAGCCTCAGGAATGTATGTTGTCATCCTGAAGATGAAACAATCTGTGAAAGGGGGGGAATGTTACTAATTCCAAATTTCCTTGCAGGTTTAACAAGATGATAGTTACAATCCCTGTAAATGAACAGAAACAGATGTTAGTAACCTGTTTCCCCTGTTAAAAGAAACTCTCTTACTTACAGCCCTGAGTGTAGATAAAAGGAAAAGCTGACTCACACCACCAACTGCTCTCCATAATGCATAATGCGCTCTCCTCTTTCACCCTCATTAAGAGGTTCCTTAATTCCTCCTCACTTTCTGCCATCAGAGTGGTACTATCTGCATATCTGAGGTTGTTGATATTTCTTCCGGCAATCTTAATTCCGGCTTGGGATTCATCCACTCCAGCCTTTCGCATGATGTATTCTGCATATAAAGCAGGGGGACAATATACAGCCTTGTCGTACTCCTTTCCCAATTTTGAACCAATCAGTTGTTCCATATCCAGTTCTAACTGTTGCTTCCTGTCCCACATATAGATTTCTCAGGAGATAGATAAGGTGGTCAGGCACTCCCATTTCTTTAAGAACTTGCCATAGTTTGCTGTGCTCCACACAGTCAAAGGCTTTTGCGTAGTCAATGAAGCAGAAGTAGCTGTTTTTCTGGAATTCTCTGGCTTTCTCCATAATCCAGCACATGTTAGCAATTTGGTCTCTAGTTCCTCTGCCCCTTCGAAATCCAGCTTGTACTTCTGGGAGTTCTCGGTCCACATACTGCTGAAGCCTACTTTGTAGGATTTTGAGTATAACCTTGCTAGTGTGTGAAATGAGTGCAATTGTACAGTAGTTGGAGCATTCTTTGGCACTGCCCTTCTTTGGGATTGGGATGTAGACTGATCTTTTCCAATCCTCTGGCCACTGCTGAGTTTTCCAAACTTGCTGGCATATTGAGTGTAGCACCTTAACAGCGTCATCTTTTAAGATTTTAAATAGTTCAACTGGAATGCCATCACCTCCACTGGCCTTGTTGTTAGCCATGCTTTCTAAGGCCCACTTGACTTCACTCTCCAGGATGTCTGGCTCAAGGTCAGCAACCACACCATCTGTGTTGTCTGGGACATCCAGCTCTTTCTGGTATAATTCCTCTGTGTATTCTTGCCACCTCTTCTTGATGTCTTCTGCTTCTGTGAGGTCCCTACCATTAAAATCCTGCTATCAACCAATTGCAAGAAAGGTCAGAATCTGACTCCTCTTTGCACAAGGTTTGCTCAATTGGTTATGGTTAACTTCAGCTAGTTAGTGAAGAGTCAGGCATATTGCAGTCACCACATGCTCAAATGTGCAACTGAGGTGCACTATAGCACCTTATGAATTAGTTGCAGCAAGTTACAAAAAACGTATGCAAACAACAATAGGATTCAAGTCAATATGTAACAAAAAAAATGGGTGAAAGGTGTGTAGAGGGCAGCACCAAAATTGAACCACATGGGAAAATAGTCAAGCCTCACTCTGACACTGAACTAGAAGATTTACTCTTTCAGAACAAAGATACTGTTTGCTGTTTTAATTAAAATCTTCTTTAGGGACAATGGGATCTGTTATACTCTCTCTGGATTACCTTTTAAAGGATTCTTCAAGAAATATTTTTTCTGAAACAATCAGATCATCATTAGTCAACTTCACATTCTTATTTAATTTAATGAACAGATTATATTCCTTCTGCATTTCTAAGTAAATTCCAAACAAAATAATTTACATTTAAATCCCCCAATAAAGGCCTTGGATTAAAATCAAAAAATAAATAAATAAATTTCCAGTGATTAAACAGTAAGACTATGAGATTTACAATTGTAAATTAAAAACTTGGCTCTTCAGGCAGGCCTTCCCTCCTGTCAATACTTGACTTTATTCTTATTATAATTTTCTGTTTTCCCATCTTGAGCATTACTAATCACTATTGTTTTGAATTGTTTTTAACTGTTTTAGTTTATAATGTTTAATGGAACCCGCCCGGAGTAGACTTTGTCTAAAAGGGCGGGATAGAAATTGAATAAATACAGTGGTGCCTCGCTAGACGATTGCCTTGCAGGACGAGGAAATCGCTAGACGATGCCTTTTTGCGATCGCTACTGCGCTTCGCAAAACGATGTCTCTCTATGGGGAATTTTCGCTAGACGATGAGGTTTCCCCATAGGAATGCGCCGACTAGTGGTGAAAAGCTGTCAGTGCAGCTGTCAGTGCATTCCGACGGGGACCCTCACTCGCTAGACGATGTTTCCCTATGGGAGATTTCGCAAGACGACGAGTTTTCCCTTTGGAACGCATTGAAGAGATTTCAATGCATTCCAATGGGGAAACGTGCTTCGCTAGACGATGTTTTCGCTAGACAGCGATCTTCGTGGAACGGATTAACATCGTCTAGCGAGGCACCACTGTAAATAAATAAAAATAAATAAATTGTAGAAACAATTCTCAACTAATGAAAAAGTTAAGATGTTCCAAAACAGAAGTATTATTTTTAAAAATTGTCTCCTGAAAATAAATTACCTAAGGTACTTCCAGGGGGTTGTTCTGGTTTTTTGAGTTGTTTGGCCGTGTTCTGGAGGTTTTTCTTCCTAACGTTTCGCCAGTCTCTGTGGCCGGCATCTTCAGAGGACAGGAGTTAGAACTCTGTCTGAGTTCTAACCCCTATGCTCTGAAGATGCTGGCCACAGAGACTGGCGAAACATTAGGAAGAAAAACCTCCAGAACATGGCCAAACAGCCCGAAAAAACTACAATACCCATCAGATTCCGGCCGTGAAAGCCTTCAAGAGTACTTCCAGGGCTTTTTTTTTTTTTTAACATTATCACTTTGAACCTTCAAATTGTTATTGATCTTCCTTGGAATATGGCTGTAGAACACATTCTTCACTTTTCTGTGCAGAAAGTAGAATAGATCAGGGACAGGATCAGCCAACCAGCCAACCACCCTCACTGCTAAATGCATATTTTCAGTCTCTCTCCCCCCCCCCATTAAACATCTGCAAAGAGGTAGATGTGGTTTCCCACCCACACACAGAGGAATGTGGCAAACAGGCATGGAATGAAGTAAATGGGCAGAGCTTCAACAACTTAACAGGATCTGCAACAAGCATAAACACATTAGCAACAAGCTAAGTACAGGTACTTGAACTTCACAAAAGAAATGAGAGAATGTTTCTCCCATTGTCTACCTAGCATGCATGATTCCACCCTGCAAGCATCTGTGCTTGTTTTCGCTTGCTCACCTTTATGTAGCAGAGTCAG
Organism: Intellagama lesueurii; assembly: GCA_037013535.1. Taxonomy (NCBI): domain Eukaryota; kingdom Metazoa; phylum Chordata; class Lepidosauria; order Squamata; family Agamidae; genus Intellagama; species Intellagama lesueurii. The sequence goes on from JBAJHW010000002.1 coordinate 114,637,767, forward strand.
GTGATGGTCTGATGCCCTCATGGGTGAATAGCTCAAGATGTGAGAGCCTGACACAGCCCAAGGCCAGTTGCCCATCTTGTTGGTTGGCTGTGAGAGAATGCCTTTGTCAAACTACCTCCTTGTCCATTCTGCATCTGCTAGTTTTACTGAAGACGTATTGCTCCAGATCAACCAAATTATCCAAACCACAGTATGAATTTAATGAAATCAAGAAAGAGGCAAGGACTTAAAGGGGAATAGAAACAAGTTTTTTGTATATGATTAACAACAAGCTCTCCCTGACAGATACTGTTTTGCTTTAACATTAACAAGAGCAAGAGTAATGATCGCAACAATGAAGTGTTCACTATCAAATAGGTAACTGGGCAAATTTTCTGAGGATGAGTTCTGTAATGGAAAATACCTCACTTGTATACTAACTAAACTCATCCTGGAGAAGTAGGTAATACAGAGCAAGGTTTCTCATTCTGATTAGGTGTTTTGGTGTACGCCTGTCGATACTTTGTTAAACCTTTATGTGAAAAGCAACTAACAGTGCACTTGTAAGTCTGTTTAACCCTTGCTAACCCTTGTTGTGGCATGTAGTTACCATGCTTTTAAGTACAATTGAAAAGATGAGGGATAATGTAGGCAACTAGAGAGGTTTGTTGTCTCAGAGCTAGTATCATCGATCAAGAATCCACTGTTTTCATAGGTGAGGTATTCCAGGATGTTTCAACCCCACCCTTTCCTGCTATATCAGATTATTTATTACTTGGAAGGGATTCTCCACATCACCAACTTTGCATACCAGACATAACTGTAGTACTTCTCCTTCTTCACAGCACTGGTTTTCAGTTCTTCTGATCTCAGGAAAATTATTTCCATATCAGATTGTTTGTCTACTGATTGTTTGTCTACATGGGAGCACTTATACATGAGCTGGATTAGAGGTATACTAGAGTAGGAGGAACATTTGTGATTGGCTCCACAAATGAGGTCCATATATTGAGATAGCTATTGCAGGTAGCCAATTGAAGAGGTGGTCTGCAAATGCTTCTGCCAGATAAAAGTGGCTATTCTCTAAGGTGCCAAAATACTCTTTGTTCTTATTGCAAGTAGGAATAGTTGAGGAATTTGATTAAGCAAATTCAGGTAAACAAAGAACTGATCTGATCCACAGCTCCAAGATTAATGGACTGATCAGAAGTGGGTATCACTTCTGATCAGCCTCAGATGTTCCAAGTGACATTCTCAGCTCAACACACACACACAAACACAAACATTTGTAATTTTGTATTTTGATGAGGAAAATATTTAGAAATATGCATTATGAGAGAAAAATATTTTCAAATGTGTATTTCTGTGCAGCTGTTGGATGGATTTTAAAAAAATCTACAGAGCAATTTGGAAAGAGGGTGGAAGAGACTTACATTTGTAAAAGTGGTATGATCATGGGCCAGAACACAGAGTAATTGAGTCACAGGTGAACCACTTAGTGGTATGTCCACAAGGGGCTTGAACAACTGACTGCTTTGTACATCAACTAGCCTTTGCCTGGGGATAGTAAAATCTGTCAATCTTGTTTTTGCTTCCACCTCAATTTTTAAAATCAGTTCGTTCTGTCCCAAACATGAAGCAAAAGTTAATTGTATACAATTCTTAGACATCTGCACTGGTGAAACAGAACAGGTACAAACTATTTTCATTTCAGAGAAATCTATGGTCTGTCATATAGTTATAATGGCTGAGAAGCTTACCAAGCAAACTAAGGGAAACCGTAATTCAGCAGACAAAGCCTAAAGAGAAATGAATTTCTCTAAATGCCTGTATGTATTAAAATGCTCTGCATAGTTTGGGAAAGTCTGTAATTCCTTCACTAGGGTAGACTGTAAATAAAGATAAAACATTTGAAATAGCTAACCAGAAGAAAATCATTACTACAAATATTTTTAAAAGCATATAATAATCTGTAAATAAGAACATAATACATAGCTATATCACATAAAATCCATACCTATTATGAATATTGCAAAAATATACAACTGAAAAATGGGAAGGTAAGTAAATCCACATTTTTCATGACAGAAAAGAAATCTTCCTACATGTCACTCTTACAAATCTGTCAGTTTTACTTTCTTCCATATATGAGATTTTAAAATGTCAGGTTCTTTCAATCTTGCATGTAGAGAAATTTGAGAACTTCAGTACCTTGTTATAAAAAAATGAACTGCAGCAATGTTCTAATGCAAGCATTTCAGAAATAGTTCATAATTTCAGCAGCTCCTTGGAGCACAGAATGAAAAAATCTCCAGCTTGCCAAATCACTCTACTAGAGTAAGTAGCCCAGGCTTCTTACTTGCCACGAGTACATATCTTTCTTTCCATCTCATTTTGATTCATTTCAGATGACCAGCTTGAAGTTATAGACATGCATAGGAATCATGGCAGCAAACATTGAAAAAAGCTCTCTCTGGCATATGGAAAGGTCCCTACCTGTATGTAGGTAGGATCTATTCAGACTATGAATATGTCAGCGTAGGACTTACTACTATGATTCCATTTCCCTTCACTTACACATGTTTATAACCCCAATTTATTATCTGAAAAGAGCTTTGTTTTTCTTTAATAAATAACACATTAGAGTGGAAGGTGCTTCAGAAAGAGGATCATATCAGGGTATAGATATGTCCTATTAAGAAGCTTTTGTTCAAAACATCTGGAACTTATTTCCAAGAGAAGACACATTCTTAAAGTTGCTCATATGAAGTTCTATTGAAATGAAAGGAACATATTCTAGGTAAATGTATTTATAATTGGGATATCACTTGGCAACTGAATATTTATATCCTATGTTTTGGCACTTGTTCCTAATATTTTACAGTGCTCCCCTTACTGTTTCTTCCTGTTATGCAGACTCTATATCGTATGCAGTTCCTCATTAAAATGTGCTGATAGGGAAGCCAAGTTGTAAATTATTTGTGCAGGCACAATAATAAGACCTGTCAACTTTTAAAGCATCCCACCTAGAGGTTTTGAACACAGATTGGAGGAAACAAAGTCTCAGCATTTTTGTGTACCCTGTATAGTTCTATGATGGCGAATATTTTTGGAACAAAATACTGCTTAAAGACTGCTTAAGCAAGTCTAATTGAAAGTCAGCTCAACTGAACTGAATGGGACTTTCTCCAAAACAGGTGTGTGGGGGAGTCATGGTTACCCTTCAATTATTGCCATATGCTGAATGTTTCTCCTCTCAGAAGTCTAGGTATGATCAGGCAGAGGCATGACCATTTGAATTCATCTGCAGAGTAGCCTCCAGGGAGACACCAAGGTGTAAATCTTGTCAAAAATATTGGCTTATTTAAGCCCCCAAGAGTACATTAAACCAGTATTTCTAATATGAGAGGACTAATGATCTGGAATGTTTTTTAAGCTTTGGAGGAAACGATCTTACCTCAGAAACTGATTAGGTATTGATTAGAAATCAATACTGTCTTTTTTGGTGGAAATCCACAATGGTATCCTAATAAATTCTGAGATGGCTAAATGGACCAACCTGCTTTAGAAATAGGAGAAAATGACAGGAAGAAAGGGAGAGTGATATACAAAAAACCAAGTATATTTTGCACCATGATAATCTCCTATATATTAGGGAATATTTGCAGTGTTATTTATCTTATTTTATATTGTCAGATCCATGTGCATTTTTACTTTTTTATTAATATATACCGTATAAGGACTGACAGAATTGGATCTAGCTACAGTTACACTTAAAAGAGATCTTTTTAAACCAGTGGTTCCCAACCTTATGTCCCCAGATGCTCTTGAACTACAACTCCCAGAAATCCTGGCCAGTGCAGCTAGTGGTGAAGGCTTCCGGGAATTTTAGTCCAAGGACATCTGGACCCAAGGTTGGAAACAACTGTTTTAAACCAACGGATCTAGATTCATCACAAATAATTAATAAATAATTTAAGTTTAATCCCTTTAAATTAATCTCTTCTAAGTATGAATGAAGTTGTATCAAACTTAGGTTTTTAATTAAATTGTTTGCCTGTTCAGTCCTATATAGCTGATGAGTTAAGCACCTAAATGTCTTGCTGAACTAGAATTTCCAACATTCCTGACCATTGGCCAAGCTGGATACAGTGAATAGGTGTGAGCTTTACAACGTTTGTATGTCCATGTGCTCCCTATCATTATGAGAGAAAAAGTCTGCAACTTTGAACACATAATCAAAAGTAAGCCATAGGGACGTGCTTTTTTCATTCTTTCTTTTTTACTTCAACTCCGAGAATTCTCCAAGAATTCCCCCGGCCAAATTCTGGGAGTTCTAGGCTAAAAAGAAAGCTGTTGTGGCACTTCCTGCGTATGGCAATCCCAGTGCCCTTTAGGCTCTATGGAGGGCATCTCCTGAAGAGAGGCACTCCTAGGAAGCACTGTGGTAGTTTCATTTTTTGTACATTACCTACAGGAATCAAGACCAGAGCTAGGCCATGCAGCCTCAGAGATAGGGCTTGGTCCAGGTGAGCAAAATGTAGGTGTCTGTAGATGTAGGTCTGTGGGCCGGAACTCCCAGAATTTTGTTTGGGAGTATTCTAGGAGTCCAAACAAACAAACAAACCCAAATTCTAGGAGTTAAAGTCCAAAAAAACCAAAACAACCCGTTCACACATCCCTAACAAGCCCTATGTAACATAAATCTGAGTGAACATATGTAGGGTTGCACCATATTTTTTTCTTTCTAATGAACTAGTAAATGTGTTTTCATTTGTAGACAGACAAATAACATACAGCAAGATGGCTGTTCAGAGTAACAGGAAAAAATAAATCACCATGCGCACATATTTTAATTCCCAAATCTAGTATGTATTAATAAGAAGGAAAGTGAAGCATAAGCAAGGAAATTAGGCAGACAAAGAACATTAGCAATAAACATGAGCAAGGAAATTAAGAGAATAAAAAAAGTGATTGTAATTCAAATAAGATGAAACATGTAAACACAAAGAACAGAATGTTTAAGCATGAACTAATTTCCTTTACCATCCTGCTTTCTAAAAATAACCATAGCCAATGTATCTTTTTGTTCCATCTCGTTAAGAGGCTGTTCTCAGTGTGCCTGCTTATGTCAGTAGCTCAATGGCTTCTGTTTGAGAACTGTGTATTTTGCTCCGCACGACAACACTGGCTGTTATCAGTGATAAACAGAATGGAAGGTTTTGCAGTTAAAGGTGGTGCAGTGGGGCAGGGACAGTGGGAGGGAGAGGATTTTGAGAAGCAGACAGATGCTTATCAGATTAAGAAAGGCACAGACTTGGGTTTGGGAGAACAAAAACTGGGCCAAATATAGGGATTTCTTTCATCCCGAGGGACCCATGCTGCATAGGCCCAAAAAGAATTAAATCTCTGATCACTGCCTATCAGGCACTATTTAACACATGTTTAATAAGAAATCCTATGGGTGCCGTGCTTTAGTGCATTAGGATGACACTTCTGTCTATCACTTTGTCCAAAGAACATTTTGTTTCTGTGTAGGCAACTACATATCATATGTATAATATAGTCAAGCTTGTTCTATAGTGTTTGGGAGCAGGGCATTTTGTGGTGGTTCAATGCCCTTCTGTCGCAGATTCAACATGTTCCTACATTTTTTAGATTTATACACATTATGAAGACATACCTACTTATTAAAGCCTTCCCTTCATAATCCGTCCTTCCCTCTTTCTCATGGATCACATAAATGTTGCATGTTGATGTTTGTGTTTTGGGTCTATATACTGTGTATACTATATATTTTGTCCCCTGCACAACTTTGAAATGTTGGAACTAAGCAAGTTATAAGTACTCATAAAAACAAGAAAGAAATAAAGAATTTTATGGTGTGCGTTATATTGAATTATGAGTGCTGGATTTATGTAGAAGCTTACAAGCAGGTGTAAATGAAGGCAACAATTTGTTCACACCCTGTGTGCATCCAAACTGTATGCACTTAGACTCTGTACATACAGTTGAAGATTGAGAGACAGAGATTGTATGTACAGTCAATTAAACTTGTAAAGCAAATAGAACTTGCTGCTGCTATCCCACTGTCTCATGCCTTAACTGCTTTGCAGACTTTCATGCAGCGATATGTTTTTTCCTTACTCAGAAGAAAATGAAATGCCTAATTCAGATTGAAACCTAGAGGTTAGGGTTTTCCCCATTCCCCTGTTTTGCACTGCTGTCCTGATCTGGGTCAGGAAGAGGGCTGAGCCTGAATATTTCAGAATCTTGTCAGTAGAAAGTGAAAATTCGCAACATTCAAGAATGTTGGGAAGTTCCATAATCATTTCATAGTTCACTCTGTGTAACTGAGAATCAAACAACAGTGTAAGCAGTACACTGTACCCCCAATGCCTCTGTTGGCTGGGCTCCAGTAATTTATTAAAGCAGCTGATAATCTTGTAAAAAGAATTTATTTTTAAAATCCCTTTAAATTATAGGACACAAAAGTACTTCATGGAGTGCTGCAGAACCTAATTAAGGAATACATTTGACCTTCTTCTTGAAGAAGATGCATATAAAGAATAAAATGGGATGACTATCCCCTGTGAACTAAAAGGATGATTATTCTCCAGGAACTAAAATGGACATAGCTTTCAGGCGTTTGAAGAAAAATCGACCCTGGCAATAGTATTGCTTATTCCTCTGTGGATGCTGTATGGTGTTGCTGTTGTTTTAAATCCTAATTTTCCACATGGAAATAAGAATAAGGCTCTGGTTTCTTATCTCTGCATATCTCTTTCATCCTTTGTGTCATTAATAATGGTTAAAGGCCTTTTGTTCAAAGCAGTTATTCTGAGCATTCCAAGTAAAACTGTGATGGAAAGATGTAAGCTTCATTAAGGCAGCAGTCTCCAGGCTCCCTTACTAAGGGTTCTCTTGTCAAAACAATTCAGTCTGTTTTTGGCTAAGTCCCAATGATTGGTCAGGTTTCAGCTGGTGAAATCAGACCTTAAGAAATGTTAAAGCTGACTCCCCCTCCTATACATGTACACAAACGTGTGTGCACACACACAGAGGCAGCAGCAACAGTGCAGGCCCAGATTTAAGATGTGTATGAAAATCAGAGTTGAAGTACTGTAAGTCCCCATGCAATTTTTTCAGAAACCAAGTATACTCCAGAGCTATGACTTATGGAAGAATTCAGTAAGGACAGGCTGGGTTAGAACTTATATTTGATAGGCAGACAGGATTGGGTTTATGAACTGAGCCCTTTGAATAGAAGTCCTAGAACACAATCTGGCTCCTGATATGCTTCCTCCAAAAATATGTCCACCTCAACTTCAATAATCCCATGTTATTTAGTGTCTCTTCTGTGCACCCTTTCTTACCTTGTCAGAAGAAGTATTTGTCCAAATCAGGGTTGTGGGTTGGGATGAAGTGCCACCTGAGAACTACTGTACTGTTTTCCTGTTGCAGACTCATTTTGATTTTCCCTATTCATTTATGTTTTCTGCTCATTTCCATTTCCATTTGAAAGCATTCCACTTTTCCTGGTTAAGAAGAACGGATGAGGATACTAACAAGAGTGAAGAATACAAGCAGGCAACAAAACTCACAGTAGACAAAATATCTAAGAGAGCTGAAAAGCTTGATTGAAAAGATAAACTTTAACAGCCCACCTTAATGTAAGCACTAGCATTGAAGGAGCAATACAGATTGAGGGAGAGGAAATTCCAGAGGCAGGGTCTTGCATAGACAAGTCCCTTTTGTGTCTTGTCACCTCATCACTACCTAGAGAGATAGCAAGAAGGCTGTAGATGTTCTCGGTTCTAAAGTAGAATTATATGGAACATGGCAGTCCTTTTGCAGCTTGATCTTTAAGCCATTTAGTTCTTCATAGGTCAAAACCAGCACTGTGGATTGCATTCACAAACAAACAGGCAGTCAATGAAAATGGTGCAAAAGGCTTGTGGAACTACAGCTGAAATAATCCTGGCTGCAGCATTCTAAACTAATTGAGAAGAAATTGAGGTGTGGATCATTTTATAGCCAGTTTGGAAGTTTCCAGAAAGTGAGGCAGCTGATTGGGCAGTCTTAATTTTGTAGAGATATTCCTGGCCACATACTAGGCTTGAAAATCTAAGTCTAAGACCATGTCCAAAAGTAACCCCAAAATGTGAACTTACATTTTTTTCAGAAGATCTGCAGTAATTTTCAAGTGTAGTTGAATATCCAAACGGAAATACTGGTTGGAAAGACTTCATTAAGAACTTCTTCCTTGCCCATACGAAGTTTCAGTTCATTAGCCATCATCCAGCCCATTGCTGAAAACAAGTACTGGTCTAGGATATCAATCAGATCACAAGAAAAGGTGAGACAATCATGTCATCGGCATACTGATGACACAATCTGAAGATCAGTGTGGGTGATGTCTCTGTTAGACCACTGAAATCTCACTCACAGATACTAGCTTTTGACTCTTAATGAGGATGGGCATCATAGAACTGGAAGTGATGCAAAAGTAAATCTGAAATTTGCCAAGTTCTGAGTGGATTCTGACCCCCACGTATGGCCAAGGATTTTCAAACATTTACCTTTCTTCTGCACTAGTCCCAGCCACGTAGTACCCACCTGAAGATTTGTGTGGAGTTGAAAGCTGGCCTCTATATGCTAGATTCTAATAATCTAATAAAAGTAGCACCTTCCTGTGTCTTTTGATTGTGTACAAGGACCACACAGCTTTTTTCATTTTAATACAGATGATAGTGTATCTGAAAACTTTGAAACATTGACCACTCCCTACATTTTAATACAGATAATAAATGGCATAGAGGACAGAATCAAACACTGAGACCTTCCCTCCTCCAAAACAAAGGCATCAGGCTGAACAAAATTTTCTAAGCCTCATTTTCCTGAAATATCCCTAAGGAAGGACTGGAAGTTCAATGTGATACTTCCAGCACCTAAGAGACAATGTAGAAGGATGTAATAGTTGAGGGTGTTGAATGCTGCTGAGAGGTCCAGAATATCTGACAAGATTACACTCACAATTCTGGAAGCTGAGTCATGGCAACTGGACTTCTTTCTTATTAGGTTCAAACATTTCACTACTCATCCAAGTAGCTTCTCCCGTCTGAGGAGAGTTGGTAGGAGACCCCTGATATATTATCCGCATTGGTTTCACTTCCCCTAGATGGAAAAAAGACTGGGGGTGAGTGAAAATCCCACTTCTGCAGTCCTTCTCCACCCATTGTCATGGGTCATTCACAGTCATTAACAGTGTTTTTTTCTGGTGTGTGGTCCTGATCTTTCTGGGGATGGATGAAAGGGCAGCATGATAAATAGGAAACAGATTGTATCTCAGGCCTCCGCCTCTCTTGAGTGAGGGGTTTTCTATATGCACATGTATGGCCTCCCTGACCCCTCTCTCAAACCACCTATCTTCTCGGTCCAAAATGAGTACATCTTGGTCATCAAATGAGTGTCCTTTGTCCTTCAAATGAAGGAACACTGCTGATTGTGGTCCTGAGCCATTGCCCCTCCTGTGCTGGGCCATTCTCCTGTTTAGTGGCTGTTTGGTTTCTCCAATGTAGAGCTCCGAACACTCTCTTTGCATTGGACCGCATATACTATATCGCTCCTGTTGTGTTTTGGTGTCCAGTCTTTTGGGTGGACGAGTCTCTGCCTTAGTGTGTATGTGGGTTTGAAGTGCATGGGTTTACCAAAAATCCTTTTGAGCTTTTCAGACACACCTGCAATGTAAGGAATTACCAGGTTCTTCCATCAACTCTGGGTCTCAGACTGTTCCATTGTCCTGGTGGGTCTGGACAATGCCTTGTTAAAGGCCCATTTTGGATATCCACAGACCTTAAGGGCTGTCTTCAGATGTCCATCTTCCTTCTTCTTGGCCTCTGTGGATGTGGGGATGTTTCTTATTCTTTGGTTTAACGTCCTGATGACCCCTAGTTTGTGTTGCAATGGGTGATGAGAGTCAAACCTCAGGTATTGATCAGTGTGTGTAGGTTTTCTGTAGATTTCTATTCCTAAACTGCCGTTGCATCCTATTATGACTGCACAGTCCAGGAAAGCCAGCTGGTTGTCTTTGGTGTTTTCCCTGGTGAACTTGATACTGTATTTGGATCCACTGCGTTTATGTGCTCTGTGAAGGCCTGTGCTTCCTGAATCTTGATCTTCATCCAGGTGTTTTCCACATACCTAAACCAATGGGTCAGAGCTGTCCCCTGGAAGGTGTCTAACAAGCCTATTCAGCCCAGGGGGAAGTGAAACCACCGTGGACAATATATCAGGGGTCTCCTGCCAACTCTCTTCAGACTGAAGAAGCTACTTGGATGAGCAGCAAAATGTTTCAACCTAATAAGAAAGAAGCCCGGTTGCCATGACTCAGCTTCCAGATAACCTCTCCTGGATGACTGAGAATCTTCACAGATACACTCACATATGTAATTCTTAGCAAAGATAATCTACTAAGGTAGTCAATTATTTTTCTCTCATGACCAGGCCAGGAACCAAATTAGAACAGGCCTAGAAAATCAATTTCAGGTAATTATTTATGAAAACTAGAGGCTAAAAGTCCAGCACCAACTCTACCACCTTGGTCAAAAGAAGGAATATTCAAAACTCGACAGTAATTATTTAATATCTTTAGGCATCCTTGGATATAACTAGATAAAAAAAGTAACTGCTTATAATTTTTTAATAGTAAGATAGAACTGCATTACAATATGATTTTTTAATAGTAAGATAGAACTGCATTACAATATGATTACAATGTAAGAGGCTGATATTGACTTTTAAAGTTTGTTTATTTATTATACTTTTACACCACATAATCTAGTGACCTTGCTGCTACTCTGGGCAGTTTCCAGAAATAAAATAAACCTTAAAAAAACAGCCAAATCCCACTCAACCCTCTAGTATAAAATAAAATAGTATAAAATAAAATATATATAAAATAAAAAGACAACAGACCTAAAAATCATGATGGCAGCAGTTACTTTTGTTGTTATGGATGAGAGATCTCACTAAATGGAGGATGAATAGAACATTGGTTATGTACTGGCCCATCCTGCCGCCTTATATTCTTAAAACCACATACTGTGGTTTTTGAAGCAACAACAAAGCGGATGGGAGGAGAATGTGTTGTGAGCCCAAGCCAATGGCTTGTAGCACTCGGTTGTTTATTTATTTTTCAATAACTAAAGTAACTTGCTCTGTGCCGGCCACAGAGACTGGCGAAACATTAGGAAGAAAAACCTCAAGAACACGGCCAGACAGCCCAAAAAACCTACAAGAACCAACTAAAGTAACTGCTTAGTTCTTTTTAAGAAAGGGGAGAGTAGAAGTACTTATTTAAAATTGCAACCATAATGATAACTATTTTGGAGGCCTCAGAACTATAATTGCAATTAACTACTTAGCTATTAAATAATAGAAGAAAAACTTTTAATGCTCAGCCCTGGGATTCAGCAAGGTAAGACTAAAATACTGCCGCTTTGAGGCCTGGTGGTATGTTGCCTTGCTGAAGGCGGTTACTGGCTACGTAGCACAAAGCAAAAGAACTGGTCTCTTTTGGTCAGTCTTTGTTAACATTGGTAGCCAAGGATCCTAAGTAGTGGTTCTCAAGCTTTGGCCATCCCAGATGTTTTGGAATTCAACTCCCAGAGTCTTGCTGCCTGGGACTTTTGGGAGATGATGTCTAAAGCATCTGGAGGACCAACAATTGAAAACTGCTGACCTAGAACACAGGTGGTGGACCTCATATCTCTGAAAAATCCCATCCATTTCCTCCAGCAATACAAGCTGAAAGAATCCATCAAAACAGGATGAGCAGGTGCTGAAGCTGTCAAGAAAAAGAAATTGCAACACCTGTATCTAGTTGAGAATGAAGTGTTTTCTCTGTGAACTGTTTTACGTACAGGCCACAGCTGGTTGCTGAATGATTCTGTGCACTTAGGGAGTTACATCAAAGGAAAAACTGGACCACCCACAATGGTTCCATTTAGTGACTATGCATCTGCAATGGTTATGCAGCTTTGCTTGGTACCTTGCATTATTTCACATCCTGAAAACAATCTGTATAGGAAATTGCAACCCTAGTCAAGCAAAAACCATCTTTATAACCTGTGTCATACAAGGAGGCACCATTATATCAATATTTCTTTGACATCTTTCACATCATGGACTAGAACAATGGTAGAGAACATGTGGCCTTCCAGATGTCATTGGACTGTAACTTTCTTTAGCTCTGGTCAGCATAGCCAGTGGTGGCATACCATGGGAAACTGCAGTCCAGCAAAACATGGAGGGGCGTAGATTGCACACCATTGCACTAGAAACATCTGGTTGAAATCAGAATCTATGGCTTCTGGACTTGAACAGACAATTAAAAAGAAGTGCAGTATCATCTCTGGGATTGGTCACCATGAATAGGAAGCCTCTTGATTTGCCAAGCCTGGTTATAAATACTAGGAGGCTGGCATTCCAGCTTCTTTTATTGCTCACCAGCTTTTGCATTTCAAGCTTTACATCTCCAATTCAAGACCTTGACTTATGAATATTAGCCTAAAACATATTCCCTGGGTCTAGATAAAGGTATGGTGGCTCTTGGCCCTTGCCCAGGCCCCAAGAATGAGGATCAAAATCATATACTTCCCAATGATAATCAGACTTACAAAGTAGTATCCCATTCATGATTGTGGACATCGGCATGGGAACACAAACCTTTTAAGATACAAACAGCTCCCTAGATAGTCAGACCCATTCCATCTATCTCAGTGTGCAGAGATATGATGAAATATTATTATTGCCAACATTCTAGCTGAGACAGCTTGTAGACTGAGCTTCTAGATTAAGAGTATATCTACAGTACATAGTTGTACCAGAATGACTCAATTTCAACTAACATGGCTCTTTCCTATGAAATCCTGGTTGGAGTTAAGATTCTCTGCTGTCCTTCAGGGGACTTGGTAGTATTTCTTTCTGGCAGAGAATTCTAACTCCTTCACAAAACTACCAGCGCCAGGATTCTATAGGGTAGAGCTATGGCAGTTGAAATGGAAACAAACTGCTGTAACTGTTTAGTGTAGATACATCCTGACACTGGCTGTTCCAGCATAGTGAAACACCTTCTTCAGGATTGTTCAACCCCATGCCCCAAGAGATCTCACCTGCAAAGACAAGCCTGGGATGATAAATATGTGTGTTAGAGAAGAGATTTTCACAATTTTCTAAAACAGATCGCAGCTGGCTGCTAAGTGATCTTGTGTGCCTGGAGGATTGATTTTATAAAAATCCTGTTTCTAGGGTGAGGAGAAATAGCATCTCTTTCTCTTTGTGAAAATAAGCACACACATGTCATAAGCATAAGAAGCCAGCCTGATCAGTCACAAAGATGCCATGCATGCAATGCTACCGCTTTTACATGCTGGCAACATTGCCATATTTTTCTAATACTGTACATTTTACAGACATGCACAAATAGCACTTGTAAAAACACACTATTTTTAAAAGTTTGTCCTCCCCTCCCTCTCCAAGAAATCACACACACACACACTCTGAGGATAAGTTTTTTTTAAAGGTTTCTTGTTCATCATGCAAGAATGAATCAAGCCAGATTCATCCCTACCAGTTAGTGCCTGAGCTGATTAGTGGCACCTCTCTGAGGCATCATTGCCAGGATCTGGGACCTTATATTTGAAAGCAACTGCTCTGCCCCAATATGACATCCCTCTCCCCAATCTAAATACAATGCTTCAAACAATCATATTCTACAAAATATTATCAAGAAAAAATATTGTACAGATTTGATCAACTGAACTCCTGTTTGTAGTCACTGTGGTGGCTAACATTTTTCATAAAGACAGATGAACCAAATAATTACTGTAGAATGTTTAGGAAGCCTCAGGGATCATTTGTGTGTGTTTAAGAATAGAGAAAGGCTTTGAGTCCTGCTATTGTACTATGTTGTGTTTGGTTGTACTTGTCAAAACTTCCCACAGGCAAAGGGAGTCTCCTCCAAAGCAAAGCATTCAATTCCTGATAACAACCACAAGTTATCAGCCTTGTAGCACTTCCCTCATGCTTAGTTACAAGAGGTGTGATTCTAATTAAGCTGTGACTATACGAAGAAGCTTAAGGGCAGGGTTTTTTTTTGTTTTGTTTTTTTGGTAGCAGACTTCACTGTATGCCCTTTTTTGTCTTTCCCCTTCACAATTAGATGCTCTGGGCAAACTTGGAATGGTGACTAATGCACGTTAAAGACAAATGATTATTAAACAACGCAGGTTACTTCATGCAGCTGACTGCTAGAGCCAAAGAAGGCAATGGCATAGGAAGATGACAAGACATGACAGAGAGAGGGGAGTTGTGGAAGAGCATTGGATTACTGAGCACCATGGGGATATATCTTCTGCAAAAAAATTATATTCGTTTTTTAAAAGCCAGCACCAAGGCAATCCAAATTTTGTGCCAAGAAAAGTCACATTCTGTTACCTTTAACATTTACAATCATGTGCTGTCAAGTTAGTTATGAGTTATGATTACCCTTTTCAGGGTTTTCTAGATAGAGAGTACTCAGAAGTGGTGTCCCTTCCCTTCTTCTGGGGGCGCCCTGGCACTGCGCAGCTTGCCCAAGGCTACACAGGTTGGCTTTTCTCCCAGGAAGCACCGTGGGGAATTGAACTCCCAACCTCTGGCTTTGCATTATATTACCATTATAGTGGCCACATCATTTATCTTATTTTTGCATACTTTATCCTTCTATTTTAATTATTTCACATAACTCTGGATTTGCTATAACTGGCACAGGGATGCTTGAAGCTGTTTCTCATACTGAAATTCTACCTGCAACGGCCACTAGCCATGGCTAATACTAACTCTGATGTAAATGCTGAAGAACTATTTAAGTATTATGCACAGATATGGGCACAAACTGAACTGTGAACCAGAAAAAACAATGAACCAGGCTGGTTCGCAGTTCAATTAATGCTCTGGTCCAAGGATCCTGTATTGCCGAAGCAAAATGTACTGCCGAAGTTTGTTTTTCCCCCTTGGCACTTTAGTTTGTTCAGCAAAAGGGGATGCCCACTTGCCCCTTCCCACTGCCCCAGTCGCCTCCCTTCCTGCCTCTGCCCCCACCATCTTCAGAGGCAGTGAGCTCAGCTTCCCTGCCAGGAGTCAGCCACTGCCTCTGAGCATGCACCTGCCCATCAGCTGGGCGGTGGGCGTATGTGCAGAGGTAGTGGGCCTGGCTTCCCTGCCAGGAGCCAGCTGCTGCCTCTGCACATGCACCCACGGCAGCAGCTGCAGAGGAGGCACAGGTGGAGGCAGTACGAGCAGGTAGGAACCCTGCAAGGCACAGACTGGGAAAACGAACTGCAAATTGGTTTGTTTTTCTGGGGGTTCATGGTGGTTTGTGGTTAGTCAGTAGTTTGTGGTTCCTGGCTAACCACAAACCACCACGAACCACTGGTTTTCCGGTTCGTGCCCATCTCTTAATTATGTGGATTTGTGTGCTCCTCTCTAGCACAGCCACAAGAAAGAAACTGAAAGCATCTTCTTCCTAACCAGAATTTATGATTGTGTCTGAACTGAGAACTCTCATTATTTTGAAGAGGAACCAGAGCGGGGCAGAAGCCAGATGGTATGGTTTCCTCTGAAAACAGGAGACCCATGTTTCCTCCCCTCTGTGTTATGCAATGACACAAAAACAAGCGGTATCATCTCTTTATTCCACACGCTCAATCCATTTTTGTTTGAAGGCTCTGAGAAACCTGTGCTGCGAATATATAACACCCTGCATGTTGTATCAATGTACTAATGCTACTGAAAGTAAAAGGGAAAGTGAGGTTCCTCACCTCCTCTGTAATCTGAAGATCTAAGCACTCTCTCTCATGTTCACTCTGGTTCTTGGGTTGGAACTTTAAATTCAAGTTAATGTGTCCATGTAACGGGCACAATCTAATGGGAGCTTTCAGAGTGTTAAAAGGAAAATGGAATAAATTGGCTGCAAGGGTGTGCAGATGAGGACATGGAGAACAGACTGCATTTAAATCAGCTGGTTAAAGCCTGAAGGATTGCTTGAATAAAAGAGCTTTTTCATTAAGGATTTTAGATGCTTCCTTTACAGAAGTGCTATCTGCAGAGTGTGTGAGAGACGGAAAATATAGATTCTCTATCCCTATCTCTCACCACCAATACCAAGTTATATTACTATTGTCCTCTTAAAATTAATCCAAGCTAAAATGGTATTTGCCTGATATTTCCTGGGGCTTATCAGCACACCTGTCTACAACATCATTCAAAGAAGAAACTCATGTTCTTCACTTCTGGCAGTAAACTCTCAGAAGAATATTTTGTTCTATACACTCACATTGCATTGCACAACTGGCTTATAGGTGGTGGTCAGAGGGGTCTGAAGGATAAACCACATTCCCACTGTGCAGTGGAAGGAGTGAAACCAAACTATGACTATATTGTACCAAATCTGTCAAGTGTGTTCCAATTATTATTTTATTTAATTATTATTAAATTTTATTTATTTAATTATTATTTTAAAATTATTTAAAAATTCAAATTATTTAAAAATTTAAAAATAAATTTTATGTAATTATTATGTAATTATTTTATTAATTATTATTGATTAGGAAGGTTGTCATGGTGACTAGTGTATCTGGTGGCAAACATGTGGCTTTTGTTAGAGCTCCAGCAAAGGAAGGAAGGAAGGAAGGAAGGAAGGAAGGAAGGAAGGAAGGAAGGAAGGAAGGAAGGAAGGAAGGAAGGTGGTTTAAATAGCAAAACTTCAGCTGGCTCTGAATAAGCAATGCAGCAGCAGATGTGCATTCAAATGCATACTGACTGTGCATCACAGAAGCCTGCTGTCACATGGAGATATTCTTTGCTGGACTCCAGCAATTAAGTTTTTAACTCACATAATTTCAAAGTGTATATGATATTAGCCTCAATCTGGATAAAACTCTGTGAGCCCAGCCACTCCTGCCCTTGGCAAAATCGACAGGCAAACCATCATCCATACCCATGTTCATTAACTCCATATGGTCCAGCTGTACTTCAAGAGGATTTATTGCAACAGGAAGTGGGAAACCAACAACAGCCCATGCAATGTGTTCCAGGGACAAAGTTGTTTTCATTTGCCCCTGAACCATTCCAATCACTTCTGGGCTTTGTGTTGACTTCACGGGGGCCTACAAATCTCTGGTCTATTTCAATGGTGGCCTCCATGGGATCCAATGGAAGGCAAGGCATGGGACTCAGCAGGGCTGAGCTGCCAGGAGGCTTTCCCCAACTTGTCCCTCTGCAAGTTTTCCTCTTCAGTGGTGGTCTCTTCCCAAACCACCTCAGAATCAACAGCTGCTGGCTCTGAGGTTCTCGCCTGGGTGTCTGGGGTGAGGGCCGAAGTGACCCCCTCACAAACTCAAATGGTACAAATCACTAGAATTTTAATAAAAATAAGTTTCCTTCCAACTTTGAATACAGTCCTAACCAGCCAAGATGGCTGAGGGCTGGCTGAAAACTGTGCTGAATTTAAACTTTCCCACCCCAGGAATGTTAGAAATTGTTCAAGGCCAACTCTCACTTTCACCTAATTTTGTGTCACCATAGTGTCTGCAAGTAGAGGTAACAGTTTTTTGAGCCTGGCGTAGCTCCTCCCTTTCTTTGCCCCCCTTTTTTTATCTTATCCTGGCAGATATGCCAGCAAATCCAGTTGTGCTAACAACCAACATATATTTCAGTTTGGATCACACTGACTATATTTAGAGTAGACCCATTTAAATGGGCTTACATTATTCAAGATTAACTTAAATCCCACTAATTTCAGTGAGTCCACTCAGAATCTGACTTAATAATGCAATCTTAACTAACATAGATGGGTGAAGGCCAGCTGAGCAAGCACTAATTGACTTGAAGATATGCTAAATACAAACTCCTCCCAATTTAGGGAAGTTGGAAATTATTTAGTACTATCCTTGCCCTGATTTAAATTTATACCAGCACTGTGGATATATTCTCGGACTTGAAAAGATTGTGATCTGGGATAAATTGATAACTTCCTCCCTCCATCCTTTCTGTGTCCCTTTCTTGATTCTTCTGCAGACAGATCTTAGGGCTTATCTATACTACTGATTAACCCCACAATATGTATAGGAGTTTTTTGCTGCAATTTGAAAGTCATGTGACAGTCACATGGTACATGAGTCATTGTCTGTGTCTCCTTGAGATAGTGGTTAAGGCGTTGCATTTTTACGCTGCTTCTCTTGGGAAAACTTTTAATGTGTTTTTAACTGTTGTAAAGGGGCTACACTGGCTTTTAAAATAGTTTCATTTGAGGCTGCTTACCCACTCTGCCCTCATGCTGGCCACTCGTCCCAACTGCTGTGGTGGGGTGAGGGAGGGAGAGAGAGGGCTAAGCTGCTTGTCCTTTTAGAAAGCCTAGCAGCTTTTGTCCCTTTAAGAGTGCTCCAGCTGTTTCCGTTTGTACCCACAGAATACAACAAAGAAATGAGGGGTATCTGGCTTTACAGTGGTGCAAAAACATTGATTCAAGCATGGATCCTCCTGAATCCCCATGATTTTAATATGGGACCTGCCCCCAAACACTGTCAAATCAAGTCCCATTTGTATCAGCATATCAGTTCTGTTGGTAGATCCCTCTGCTGGCAGATATCTGAGAACAGCCAGAAGGAGGAGGCTTCTGAATCTAGAAGGGTATTCTTGTGGGCAGAATAGGATTCTCCCTGTTCCAAACTGTTTACGTTGTGTGCAGTCCTAACGCAGAGACGTACCAGCTGTAGTGACATGCAGAAACCTCACCAGCTGACAGAACTCCCTTTCTGCTGGTTGGAATGTCCTTAGGGCACAGCCAAACCTCCTCCAGCCCAGAGACATGGCTATTATGCCAGCACAAAGTTGGACCAAGGTGACAGTGTTCCTAAGTACATTCCAACATCCCTAGGCTGCTAAGGGTTGGATCTAACACTACTTCAGTTGGCCCAGTGTCAGGTCAGGTCAGGTCAGCTTTCCTGGATACTTAGGATTGTGCTCTCAGACTGGATCTGTCCCTATTATCAGCAGCAATACCTTTCAAAAATAATAGCAATATTTTAAGGTTAAGTCAATAACAGTTCAATAAAAGAAGAAATATTTAAATAGTGCATGTTCCAAATTCCACACAGATACTGTAGTCAAATTATACAAGAGCACCATCAGCAACCAGCCCAGTAATTAGTTTTGTCTTAGGCATTTCAGTCATCACTAGCCTGATCTGTGTGTAGTATCCTATCAGCATCGGTGGAAGAATTGAAGTCCCAGGAATGTTTCTTCATGTGAAGGTCCATTGAATTTGGTATAACGCAAATAATTTCATAGCTGCTTTCTTAGACCATTGGTGATCACTGTCCTGCTGGAACCTTGTCTGTTGACCCAGGATGGGGAAGAATATGGATAGTGCAAACAAATGAAAATTTCATTTCAGTTTCTTATCGGAGAATGTAAAAAAAAATATCATAAAACACATATTCAGGATGAAAAGCATCTGTGTTTTTCATTTTTAAAATTCAAATGTGGGAGAAAGCAACATCAACAGGGGCATCCCTACTGATGAGCACTTATGCTTCAATGTAGATATGCACTGTGGCCCTGGTTTTCATAGCCTAGAATTAAATATAAAGAGACAGTAAAACAAATGAAAAATGTATTTAAAATTGCTGAGTAGTGCTACTGGTCATCTATACCTTATGTCATCTATACTTCATCTTTATTTTTATTTTCGACATTTTAAAAAAATACATATGTATTTATTTTATTTATTTTTCATATTTAAGAAAGATAACTCTCATTAGTGTGACACAGCAAGAAACACTTATCCCCCTTTGAAGCCAGAAAGAACACCAGCTGAAATATCCTGCAACCTATGGCAGACCAGCAAAGGCTTTAATCCCATTCCAGACTGAACTTCAAGAAGCCATGGGGAATGATAGCTAGAGAGGAAACACAACATTTTGTAAGCACACAGGTATGCTTCACTCAGAAACACACACACACACACACACACACGCACGAGGCATGAATACTTTGCATTTTTCTACAATAGCTGAGAGGAAGAAATCGATACCATTAGAATCTCTTGTAAAATCTTGACTGACAATGCATTCCTCGTGTAATAAAACTGTGTCCAGAAAACAAAATCTCTTACTTTTTACTGAAAGAATTTCTCCTCCTCTGGATTCCATGATTGGGGATTCTTTCTATGACTATGTATTCCTCTGTGTCCTTTCTACACATTTCTAATGTAAAAGCTCACTTCAGCTTTAGTAGCTCTTACAGTAGCATCAGTGTGATCTATTTTCTTTTGTTTTGGTGATTCAGTCAGTCTGCTTTAATTAATGCAGCGGAATCCCAGTTTTTTCACATCTATCATTTCATAGTCAGCTCAGTGTGGCAAAGATGGTATTTCAGAAGGGGTTTCTTTCCCCCAAGGGGAAGAAAAATCCCACTTCCCTGGTACTGAACTGATGTATTACTTCTCACACCAGCTACTAGGAAGATATTAGAAGTGGAGTTTATCATTCTGATTGTTATTATCTGTAAGTTCCCATATTCACGATGTGGAACAATGCCAATATAACTGACTCTGGTTTTATTTATAGCTGTATCATTATCCACCGACATTAGAGTAAAAGCTGGTAGAGGGGTTTTCTTAGACAGGCTGCATTTCACTGATATGGGGCTGACTTTTTGTTGTCTGCAAAGCTATGTAGTACATGCTTTCTTGGAGGGTGGTAGACTGAATGTTCTGAATGCTCTCCATATTAAGCAGACTCATGATGTAATCAGATGGGGAGAAGGGACTGCTTTCAAACCTCATACAGACAACAGAGGTTGAGCATATATATGATACAATGGAGTATTTGCATTGCAATATTACAACCAATACATATCCAGTAATGGTGAAAGTGTCGTAAGCTACCTTATTCTGTTTCTGAGTAGCTCATCCTAACTCTGGCAACCAAGGCAGTAAATTCCAGCCAGATGTACACAATTCTGCTGCACTGGACAACAGTTTGTGAGTTACCACAAGTGATCAGTTTGAAAGTGATAATACCAGACTATAGGTGCCTCACTGTCTCCCAGGGTGGACAACATACTACAAGCACTTCCAAATAAGCCACACAATTCCTTCAAAACAAGGCATGAAGTACCTTGTTTTCAAGCTGGTTAGTACTCCCAGGAGCATGCCAGAGGAGTAAGCTGCTATCTCACTCTGCTGTGCCTCAGTACTATTGCTGCAGGTCACCAGAGAGTAGTGCTGCATGTCAGCTCAACAAGGAGCAGGGAATACAAAAGCCTAATACTGTTCTACCTGGTTCTACCAAGCTGCCTTGACTCTTCAGCCTGACTGATTTGGTGCTCCCCTGAATGTTACTGTTCAAATTTTGAGTTGCAGCTCTTCAAATTACCAGTACATATTATGATCTCTGTTGTTGGCTTAAGGTCTCAATGGTCAATGGCAGGCATCCAACATGAACTCTATGTTTCTTTATTGGATTACAGGTGATTTTTATGCGCTACATCAGGGCTCACAGTAACCAGCAAACTCTTTCCAATAGTGCTATTATAGATAGAGCTTTTTGTGTTTTAATGAGAGGGAAAAAACACTTTATCCCTTTTTAAATTTTTTGTTTTCATGTTCGTCCATTGATTATCAAAAGAGAGCCTCTAAAATACAAACTATTTGTATTAACAGAAAAGAGGTACAAAAAAATTTCACATTATTTTGTACCCCCTCCGCTTTGTTTCACCTTTCTTTCACCCTTTGTCAATTCACGCAGAAACTTTTTCATCCAATAGCATCATGAGGACTGCTGTCAGCAGCTAATCAGAATGTCCAGGGGGAGTGGGAATTTTGAATATGTAAAAAGACCTGATTTAGTTGGAACCCAATGATAATGCTTTTTCTCTGTTTCAATATTTCTATGTGGGTATGCAAGCTGCAACATCTTTCTTTGTATGCTGTGTCTGTGCCTCTATCTTGGATCTTTTCTTGTTTTTTTCTCGCCCCCTCCCTCTTTCCTTGCTTTTTTGGGGGGATTTCCCCCCACTCCATGTCTTTGGATTATTTTTGCTGCTGTGTGAGCATGCCCTATTGGCATTTTAGTTTCAGTTTCTTTGGGGATTTTTTCCCTTTGGTCCTTTTCAATCTCAGATTATTTTTGCTAATGCCTGCCTATTCTGCCTGCTGGACTCAAGGGAAAGAAGAAAAGGCATGAATGGTGGTAGAGATTAATTTACCCCATACTTATTCTATTAAAGATTTATATTTTGGTGAGTTTTGCAGGGATCATTTTGTTTGGTGGCAGTGGTAGTTGGCTGTATTGTTGCCTGCTTCTGGAGTAAAAGATTGATCCTCTATAGTTTTGCCTTTGCTTTTTAGGAGCTTTTAATGGGTTCTTTAGGCTTGAAAAATGAAATGAAATGAAATACCCCAAAGCAGCTCTCTCTTTTATGTTAAATGAAAGGACTGGCACACAAAAACATAACAGTGAAAGAAGCACCTCCTCCAGAAAAAAATAATAAATATATATGTATTTTTTCCCTCTGCACATGTCTACTGCTCACTCATTTTATCTTAAAAAGAAAGATACTGGGGCACCTAAAACACTCATAAATTAGTAGTTTTGGATGTTGGTAATTTTCTTTTTGGACTACAGCCCCCAAAAGTCTGCAAAAATTCTCCAGCCAGAATCCTGGGGGCTTTAGGCAAAAAATAAAATAAAATAAAATATCAAAATCCTCTCAGTTGTTTGAATCACTTGCAGATGAAGAATAAATGCTCCATCAGATATTATGAATCTTCATGAAAATAGAAGTGGCTGGATGGGGCGAAGCTCTTTGAGAGCTGCATGGCATTCAGGGTCTTCTAGTCTCCCTGTCTATTATGGTCTGCACAGGGTGCCTCGCAGGAATATTCATCATGTTTGATGGAACCTTTATTCCTCAGCTCTAAGCAATTCAAAACACCTGAGAGGATTGTGAATTCTGGTTAAAGCTTCCAAAATTCTGGCTAGGGGAATTCCTGTCAACATTTGGGGGTTGTAGTCCAAAAAAATATGAAAGTCTTATGCTTGTAAATTAGTGACAGCTTTGGTACAGAAGAACCTACTTCATGAGTTGCAGCTCAGACTGCAGGGGATTGATTACTACACGCGTTTAATACTCTGCTCTTTAATATAATGTCCCAAAATACTTTTCAAGAGAGAAATAAAAAGAAAGATTTGGATCCAGATTTAGTCTTACTCAGAGCAGACCCACTAAAATCAGTAGAACTAAAGTTTCTATGGGTCTATTCTAAATTTGGATTCAGCCCATTAAGTTTTTAAAAATGCATGAACTGGACTCTAGTTCACAAAAACTGATGCCCAATAAATATTTTCAGTCTTTAACGTGCCACAATAATTCTGGGAACTGAGATGACAGTTGAGGTAACTGAGTAGTCTTGGTGTGTGGCTCAACTCTTATCTGAGACAACAATGAACCTGTGACCTATAACCACATTTTTGATCCCACACTGTGGCAGGATTTTGCCCCCTTGTATGTTTTAAAAATTAGGTGGTTGGGTTCTTTTCTTTTGTTTTTTTTCCACAAAAGTTTTCTTTACGTTTAGTATCTGAGACCCCACGCTTACTTGGGGGAACTGAAACTTACTTGCTGCTGCCTTCTGCTGTACCCTTCTTATCTGGCTCGGGTTTGTTAAGGGACCATAACTTCCATCTCATCACAATACCTCCAGCCAGAGCCATGGTTTTATGCAGAAGAAAAAAGAAAGCTGCCATTTTGTCCATATCAATGCTTCTTCCATTTTAATTGTTCTCCTTTTGTTATTTCATCTTTCTTCTGGAGGTTGGGACTTCAGTTCCCCACTCTGCTCCCCCACCATTTGAACTGCTTTCTCAACTACACTGGATCTACACTTCTATTCTAGGACCCATCTCTGTTTTATTGTTGGATCTCCAAGAGCTGATTGGTTTGAGACTAGAATACAAGAAATGATGTTCTGCCATATGGTGCTATCCAAACTTTAAGTTCTCCCACCAATGTCCCATTCCAAGCACCCACACCAAATTAAGCAAAGTAGAAGACTGCTATGAATAGGGACTTATCAGTAGAGGCATCGCAGTTGTTGAACAGCCTACCTAGAGACTTCCACCTGGTGCCAACCCTGCTGGATTTTTCACAGCAAGTGAGGCCATTTTCTCTTCACCCAGGCCTTTATCTGATTTCACTCTGTGATTTCTATGGTTTTTTTATTACCATTTGATTTTAAATTATATGACATTTCTTATCCCTTGTTGTAAGCCACCCAGAAAATACAATATTGTGAAGGGCAGAGAAATGTAACAAACAAACAAACAAACAGGATCCAAATGAGGACCCATCACTCAATTTTCAAAGCACATTTTTTTCCAAAATGAAGAAGCCCATTTCTCTTGTAACTCGGTATTACAACTAGGCATCAAGATTGTTTGATCTATTTCCTTGCAAGTGTATTTTCAATGTGCTTTTGTACAATTAAGCCTCCTTTATTTCTAACAGACTGAATTTGCTGTTTAGCATAACCCATCACTTCCCACGTACAAGATGAGATCAGTAGCCCCCAAGCTCCCTTTAACACCACATTTTGTATCACACAAAATATTGAATAAATTTTATTGGGCTCCTTAGGTTGGTCTGGCAAATCACAGTTAAAGGTTTATAGTACTAAAAACAATATAGAAGCAAAGAAATTGTTAGAACTAAAAAGCTCTGTCCTGTCCTGTTGACTATGTAACCAGAATGTGCGTTTTTCTTGCTTCATTTTCTGGAGGTCATTCAAACATGTAATTTAATTATCATTGCAGTGAGACAGTGCTGAGTTCATTTTTCAGTTCCAAATATTTCCCTACATTTGATTGCAGTTGTCATCCAAATCCAAATGTTATAGACAAAGGTGATGGCTCAGGCCAATTTCTGAATGTTCCAAATAAATTTATATCTTAGAATACAGTGAGCCTGGGTATTTGCTGTTTCAAAACAACATCTTTACGTTTCAAGTCAGATGCGCTACAAAGGGGAAAGGGGGAAACAAAACAGTGTGTTAACTAGTGTAACAAAATAGCACCTTTCAATGCACAGTCTCAAATATTATTTTTATTGTACGTATATCCTTTATGGCAGATTTTAGAGCATCAGAATCAATCAGTGGTGTCTTTTAATTTTGGAAGGAATCCAACTATTTTATGTGCTTCAAACTGGTTGGAGTTATGACAGAGGAAAAACAGTGTTAATATATGATGGTTTCTCTGCCCTGGGGGCTAGTTTTGTGACCCTCACAATTTCTATCATTGTGTTTCCTGTTTATGGAGTTATCTTGGTAAGATTCCTACTCAAAATGTAGATTAGAATTTTTCTCTGTTTTAAGTAGAAGTCTGGGTTGAATTCTGAGCCTATAACCTGTGCCACAGGTGTGGGGGTTTGGCCAGTCAGTTTCTAGTATCTGCATTTACAAGGAACCCAGAAAGCAGTGCTGGAAAAGAAGATGAAGAGACAGTGTCACTCTCAGCAGACACTTCTCAGCCAATGGTTGAACTCTAAGGTGGCTTTGTGTATTCAGATACCCAATGCCTAACATAATGACTTGTAAGTATAACTTCATGAAATATAGCCAAAGGCTATATTATATTATAAACCTGAGCTCTGGAAAGAAGGAATACAATCAGAACTGGAATTTTTGCTGTGGCTGCTACAAAAACAACATGAATACATTGCTCAGAAGTAAACAGCTTTCCCTCAAACCCCCCCCCCCCCCCGGTGAAAGAAGGCTTCAGCAGGGATATTAGCTGCTTTGAATTGTAAAGAAAGGGGCGTTGAATTAACATCTCCTTTTTCTTTTCTTTTTTTAACCCTGCTGTTCACAATGTTTTGGAAGTCTTTTAAACAGGTTCTGCTTCCTCTTTCTGACATTGTGTCAAAGGGAAAAGAAAAATGAAAATATTTTTTTAAAAAAGGACAAAGGGGGCTGCCCCAAGAAAGAGTACAGAAAATGAAATAATACAAAATTAAAGAGCAGTGTAGCCTGCTATAATGGTTCAAATAGAAAGAAATGTAGTAATGCAGTTCAAAACAATGTAAACACTCCCGCCACTATATATACCACATGACAGCTGGAAAAAATGTATTGGTACAACAGAGGGAAGAAAAGGATCAGTTTACTGGGGTTCCTTTCTCTCATGTGATTGAGCCCACACTGTCATATGATCACAGGAGGTTTGAACTCAGAAAGACATGGTGACAAAAATAAAATGGGATCCCAGTCCTGCAGCAATGTAGATGGTGGTATCTGTAATCTTATCACTTCTAAGGCAGGTGTCCATCTTTTCTGATTAATGGTGAATCTTAGCTGCACTTTATAGAAAAGAACAGTTCATGCTTACTCTGCTGTAGGGGTCTAGAAGCCCAGAAGAAATAAAAAATGGTTTAGGAGATACAGTGATTGAATGAGAAATCTTTACCATAAACTAATCGTTTAGTCCTCCTGCTCCTTTTATCTCCAGCTGATGTTGGAGATCTTCTCTCCACTTCCACTTATTTTTCTTAATTTTTCATTTTATAACAAACATTTGCCATGCCATGCCTTTCTGCGTATTTTCCAGTCTGCCTTCATGTACTTCACACAAAACTAGAATTTATGAAAGACTTGTGGCTGCCATAAAAATGGCATTCCATGTTGAATTCTCCCATTCTGTAGCATGTAATAAGATATAATCGATGCCCCAGTGTTACTGCATCCATTTATTTATTTCTTACCCCTGGTGCTAGGAGCTAGTGATGTCAGGTGAAGCTGAAGAAGCATGCGATATGATGATGACAGGACAGGGTATAAATGTTATTACATTTATGTTACTCTCCACCATAGAAGGAGAATTACTACTCAGAATGGTTGAATCAGTTTCAGTTTAGTTAGCCATTTAGCCCAGTACTGTTGACACTGGCTAGGAACAGTATTCCAGGATGTGACACTGTTCCCCGACCCACCCAGCCCTACTCTGAAAGGGCTGACTAGATAGCTCACTGAGTCAGAGGTTGGGATTTGATTCCTCCCAGGAGAAAAGTCAGCCTGTATAACCATGGGCAAGCTCCACAGTCCCAAAGTGCTTCCTAAAGAAGAGAATGATAAACCACTTGGGAAACATTGGGAAGATTTGCTGTAAGTTGGAATCAACTTGACAGTATGTCATTATTATTCCTTTTTTGTCGAAGGATTGAAACTGGGACCATTTGCATGAAAGCATTTGCTGTACCACTGACCAACAGCCACTCCTCAATGTCTTTTATTCACAGGCACTCTTTGTCAGTATTTCCACATGAAATAATAAGAATTCATTTTTTCCAAATATTTGTTTTCTAAAATTAATGAATACATGAATAAATACAAATTTGAGAAAGTGGACTTGTCCACAAAAGCTCACATTAAAATATAGCAGTTAAGTCTTTAAGGTGCCACAACATTTTTGTCTTCTTTATTTCGTATTTTTCTTTTGTTTTTGACTGATATACATGGATAAACAATTTGAAAACCACTGGCTGAAATCCTGTTGTGTAGCTCCATCTGCACAATGGGGATAATGTCAGCAGCAACAGCAAAAAAAAAAACTCAAGAAGAATATTGTGACTCATTAAAAACTGCAAGACTAGGAGCTTTTTTGAAGGTTCTGCTCCACAAACGTTTATCTCATAAAAAGGGTGCAATCCTGTACACACCTGCCTGGGAGTAAGTCCCACTGAACGTACTTTGGAGTAAATACTCATTCAACTATTTTTTTTTTTAAATTTTGCCTTGCAATTTCAGGATTCAGATTTTACCTGTTTTAAGCCAAAGAAAACAATCCATAGGTAGCCTTTATGCTCATGGCACACAATAATATAGATTTGATGAGTTAATAATTAAGCAGTTGTTGAATGGAAAATCCTCAAGACAGTAGCAGGTTGTCCTAAAGAACCTTCAGATCTTGCCTAGCAAAAGATTCTACACAAATGATCTCTAAAGGTTATGTTTAGCTTACAGACATGCAGAAGACTTAACTGGGGGTAAGATTTGTACAGGTTTCTTTGCACCTCTGTCCCTTTATTGCCTTGTGGCTGCTGCTGCTCCTCTGCCGTTGGCTCTGTAACAAGATGCAAAACATGGCATGGGAAGTTGTTGCTAGTGTTTATTTCAACACATTATCTCCCAGTAGGCTCCTTATTTGTGTGTCTGTGAATGTTTAAACCATGACACAGAAAATATATGATAGTTGTAAATTACTGCAGTTATATATGCATGCAGAATTCTATTTGTTACATGAATATAGGCAATTAAGTGATGATGATAGTATCATATGTCCAAGAGACATACACACCTTGTTCTAATTGAGGTTCCTTTAAAAAAAAAGAAGAAGAAGAAGAAGAAGGGAAAAACTTATTAAGCCATACATTTGGGAAACATACCATAAACAAGCCTTTGCAGGGGGTGGCATTGAGCAGTGGCCGCAGGGTGGCTTCTAGGCCTCCCAAAACTGTCTAGCTCTAATTAATACTTTCATAACGGTGGTGGGGCCCTTTAGAAAGCTGCTCTATTCAGTCACTGTAGCTGACTAACAGGGACCAAAATAATTACTTTCACTTGTACTCAAAACAGATGTTTATTAACATTTGTAAAACAAACAAAATTCCCCCCCCCCCCAAACCCAAACTATTAAGACCTGGCTTGTATGCCAAAAGAGGCATTTTGTACAGAACCCGAATATCAGTGGCCCAGCTGGCTTGGAGATTCTGGAATTTACAGTAGGAAAAAAAACCAACCTTTTTTGAAACAGTGTAGCAGAACTTACTTTCAGAAGGATGAGAGCCCCACCACTGTGGAAGCCTTCAGCAGCCTCTCACCCTGAAGCCATGTCTGTCTCTGTCGGAGAGAAGGGGGAAATGGCTACATAGGCTAAAGGCAGCTGCTCCTGAGAATGTCGAGAAGAGAGAGAATAAATAATAACCTCATCTGTGGAATGAGTGGTTTCCTTGTTCATTTAAGTGAGTGGTTGGCTGGAGACAGGGATAGCCTTACTGTTAGGCAGTATAAGGCAGCAACCTCAGGCAGCAGATGCTGAGAGGAAGGCATCAACAAGGAGTTGGAAGGAGAGTGTTGTGGGCACCAGGCCGCCTACTCTGCTCCCTTAAGCTAGGCTGTTGCATCATGAGAGACATTACCCCATTCCTAGAGATGGAATAAAATTCACCACCCAGTCCATGGGGTTTTGCCTATGGAATGGTGCGGTGCCCTTTCGTTAACCTCAGGCACCAAAATGTTTCAGGCTGCCCTTGGGAGAAGGTGTCGGCCTTCTTCAAGTGTATAGAAAGGCTAAAGTAAAGAGGGCTCTAACATGACTGAGTGCTCCTCTGGCTACCTCAGCCAGAGGCCAGTGCAGTGCAATGTGGCTTCAGCAAGCCTGGCTAAAAATGTTATGCCTTTGTAGCTATGCAAGAGGATTTTGTCCAGTGTGGTTTTTCCCTTACAGTGTATGTTGCAATCCTATCAGAATTTCTTCTATTGTGTTTCCTTGTCTATCGGCGCTACATTGCCTATGTATCTCCACATTCACACAAGCAGAGATGCTGTTAGGACTTCTTCTAAAATATCATCCTGTCCCCACCCCCGCCATGCTTTGCTACTTTAGTTTTGAGTTCCTTTTGCCAAGATTGAAACGCTGTCCATGCAGAAATGTACGGTGGGCTCCTGAATTGTGGTCCTTCAACAAACTTCCCTCCCTCTTTCTCTCCCTCCCTTCCTTTGAAGAACATTTTAAATTCTAAAAGAGACAGTTTATTATGTAGGAATCCAAATTCTCCAACTCCATGTGTGTGGGAACACAAATAGAAGTTTATCCATTAGGACCAGTGGGGCACTGCCCCATCTGAGGATCAAGCACCCCCAGCCAGCTCCCTCCTGACTGCCTCCTTGCCTGTGGCAGAGGGTCACAGCCTCATTTGCATTCAGGAATTCATTATTCTCTACTGTTCTTGTTTGACACCCCCTGTTAGATGGGTTGCTTCCTAGCTCAGTTGGTGGGGTAGGGATAGAATATATGGCACCATAGGTTTCACTAAGAGGTCTGCTTGGAAGTTGTTTGGTACTATTCTATTCAATGAACCTCCCCAAAACCCCAAATCTGCAGCCATATATTTAAAAACAGCTGTATTTCCAAGCATGCTGGCTTAGATTCTACCATTAGGTGAACTGCCTCAACCAGTTCTGCAGGAGCTTCTCAAATGTATTCATGGACAAAATTGAGCCCTTTTTGAACTACTGACTTTGAAAGTTATATAGAAGAAGTTCCCCTTCCCTCTGGTCAATTGGCCCCCACTCTTATCATCAAGTACAAACCTTTAAGTACTTAGGGATCCTCTTACACTACAAACTAAATTGGTCCCCTCATAAAAAAGCTGTCATTTCATCCACATCTCAGAACCTAAAGGCAATTGCCAAGTTTCACTTCTCTGCCGGCAATCAATTTGTCCCAGCTGCCCTCCATATATTCCAAACCAAAATCCTTTCACAATTATTATATGGAGTTCCTGTTTGGATTGCATCGGCCCACTCTGACCTTGACCGCTTAGCGACCTCTTTCTTTAGAAAGATCCTTGTTCTCCCAAATTCCATCCGACTTGCCTCTATCCTACTTGAATTAGGGACCCATCTCCCCTCAACCCTGGCTTGGTCTCTCACTTTTAAATATTGGCTTCGCTTGTTTTTAACTAGATCCCCGGATTCGTTACTTTATGCTATGTTAAGAGATTCTTATTCCCCTAAATGCAGACCTGGGCAAAGTGCGGCCCGAGGGCCACATACGGCCCGCGGGCCGCTCCTGTCCGGCCCGCCGGACATCAAAACCATTTATAGCTTTTTGTCTAAAGTTGATCAGTTGCTTATCTTTAACATACTGCAAAAAAAAAAAAAACCTCTTTAGTATTTGTGAAGATTAACAAGTTTAAAATAAAAACAATCATAACATCACTGTTTCATTTTATTTTTAAGTAAAGTTGGTTCGGCCCCCGAACACAGTTCAGATTTTTCATGTGGCCCCCTATAGAAATTAATTGCCCACCCCTGCCTAAATGGATACAACTTATCCATTCTAAACTGTTACTTGTCATCATTTTGAACTCCCTCATCAATGTTGATTGTGTTTATTTCCCTGTCCATACTGTTTAGTGCCAATAAAGGTTTATCGTATCGTATCATACAGAAGAAACTTTAAGAGTCTTGCTTGATTTATCCTTTGCTGCCCTGTCATGAGAGCAACTATGTGTTTTTTTTTTCTTCAGAAAAGGTCCTCAGAGGACTTATTCTTTTATTTTTCCCCTCAGGTTTAGAAATTCTCCTAGGGGTTGCTTGCATGACCAGTTGGTTTAGTTTTTGTTTCAAGGAACAGAAAACAGAAGTGTGGACTGTGTAGATGGAAATTTCTAGGACAACCTGGAATGATTTATTTGCCAGCTTTCAGGAGGCTGAATTAACCTAATCCATCAGCGTTTAAACTTGTACTCTGGATGTCATTTAAAATATTTAGGATATTTTCATGGATACATTGCAGGCCTATTTTTCCTTGAAATGAAGAATATTTACACCACACTTTCACAAGAGACAAGAAGGTTATGACATCCTTATTATATTTGTTTATAGAAAGATTTATATGTACATAAACACATGAAACAAATTTTACTACAGTCTTATATTAAAGCATGTGTCTTTGAACATCAGGTCCACTCCCTTTTCACCTAAACAATATAGGTTTGAAAGATGGTTTGTTTATATCCACCTTATAGCAGCAAGCAGTCTAGTGCTCAGATTTTAATGACTCCTCTCCCAGGGTTTTGTATTTTCTATTCCTGTGCTTTTAACAGTTAGTTGGCACAGACCCAGTTGTGACTGGTCATGTTGAGTTATCAAGCCTGGTTCAATAAGCCATGATGTGCACAAGCAGTATGCTGATGCATAACAGGGTTTAAAGCTGGCTTACAAAATACAGGTTATACGGTCACTTTCTAACCAAAGCTCCTAATTTACTTGTAACAGGAGGATGGGGTAGGTAGGAACAGTCAGCTTGTTACTGCAGGATTGATGGCTCAATGTTATGCACAAACTGGGCTGGAGATATTCAATCAGGGGATTCTTCCAATCACTTTACAGTCATGGTAAGAAATATATAGAGGTAGCAAGTCACTTCTGGGGACAACAGCTCCCAGAACCTGACATGTTAGCCGGCAGATTCTGGGAGTTATAATCCAAAAAAGCAACTTTTCCAAGATCTGAAAATATATATTTTTCAGGCTGCATTTAGAGATATGGAAGCTCAAACTGATTGTTGTTTTTTAAAGGGAGCAAATGCACTTGTTATCCGGTTTCCCCAGGTAGGAAGCTCCCAAAATGAGAGACTGAGGCACGAAGGCTTCTTGTGAGGTTATTTTATTGCAAAGGAAAACGCCTGCTGCAGAAAGCGGGGAGAAAAACAATTCACCACGCGGGGCAAAGGCTTTTCTCCAAAGAACAAAAGGAGTGGTACAATCTCTTATAGCCTGTCCCTTCCGGGCGATTTGGGGTGGGCGCACAATCTCCTTAAAGGGGTCAGAAAGTTAGTTGGCGAAAATTCATTGGATTAGTAAAAACACCTTTCAAACATGCGCAGAACAGATAACCGGACCTTCTTCTCTCCCTGGGGCCCCTGCATTCCATTCTTATCTACTACAAAGCATGTTGTTTCTATCTACTACCAGCGTTGTTTCTCAGTAAACGGATCCTTTGTCTTTCAAGAAACATTAGTCCTTGAGTCAAGAAGAAAAGCAAAAGGAAGGGAGGGGTCGGGCCCGCTTTTACGGGGCCAGTTCTTTTCTCTCTGAATAAGTCAAACACAATTATCCTAACACACTGGTATATTTAGTTTTTTTTTTAAATGAAAACTGAACTTTGCACTAATTATTCATGTCACCATGCTGTGACTAATTCAGGAGATTTGGAATCTGCTTGGAAACCTAATGTGCTTTAGAGAGCTCATGTAATTTGCGTGTAATTGACACTGGGCTTTCATTCTTATGAGCAGAGTTGAAAAGCAAAGTACATAGATAGTGGAAAAGCTATGCCCATTTTACGCTGTTTTTTGCTCTGGGACTGTTAATTGCAAATTAGGGTTAAAAAAAACCCACACACACACATACCAAAAAAACATCAACACGTCTAATCAGAGATGACTGTTTTCCAAATGCACACCTTTAAGCTCCTTTCATTAATTCAACAGGAAAAAAAATGATACAAATGTCCAGATGAAATCAATGGGGCTTCAAGATACTTAATGCTGACTGTACTGTACCCACAGCATTGCTAGGTATTCATTACAGCGGGTACATGCCAGGAACTCTTTCACATTTGGAATGAAGAAGACTAGAGGCCTGGTGCCAATCTCATCAGCACACAGTTAGGGAAAATCTGCTTCTCTGCATATGTGTGTGCCCACAGCCGCTGACAGTCCATACATCATCATAATAGGTATCCATTTGTTTCTGAAGACTTGATTCTTTTTTCTATTCTCCTGAGTTGACAGAGATGTAGCATCAAGACTGAACTGAGCTCAGGAACGAATTGCAGGTGGGAAACGTACAGTTTAAAAATATCAACCTTGCATCTTCACGCACAAGGGGAAACTGAACCTAAGCTTTAGAGTCTGTCTCCCCAGAAGCATGGTTCAAATCTAAATGGTTTTGGTTCTCTAGGTCTGAGCTACTCTTTATAAGTTTATTTATTTATTTATTTATTACATTTATAGCCCGCCTATCTAGTCATATAGACTACTCTATATACAAGTTTCCATTGACTCAATGGGCCTACTCTATTTGCAACTTGACTACTGGATTTAAGCTAGTGAGGTTTTAGAATCCTTAATTTTGGCTGCATAATACTCATTAGCTGAAATCCAGTTGGTGTTAACTTTATGCAGCCCAGCAAAGATGATATCAGTTGGTGAAAGAAATTTTTAATTAAATTAATTTAACGCTTCCTATCCTCCTTCTTCAGGTTCCAAGGTTCCTTAGGGATCCCTTTTGCTCTGGAGAAGCCTTTGGAAACCTCAGGATGGGGGTGGTGGGAGCCATTCATATTGGAAAATCACAGCCAGAGTACCACTAGTGGTTCCAATTCAGCAGCAGAACTGCTGGCAGCAGTTTTGCAATATTAAAGTCTCCCTCTGTCCTGAGGTTCCCAAAGACTTCCCCAGGACAAAAGAGATCCCTAGGGAACTCTGGACCATGAAGAGTGGAAACCTAAAAGTAATTTAATTTAAGATTTCTATCACCAGTTGATGGCATCATCCTCGTTGGATTGCATAAAGTTAACACCAACTGGAGTTCAGCCACTCTTTCACCTTGCTTACTATTCTTTCTAGGTCATGGTTATTTTCTTTTAAAAAAGGAAACAGAGCATGATTTATGCCCCACTGTAATATTTTAGACTGTAATCCCAAATCTTCCAAGGGTCCCAAGTCTCACTGAATTCAGTGAGGCTTATTTCTGAGTCAACACATGCTGCAAATGAACACATATTTCATGGTGAGTATGTCGAATTGAACACAGTGGGATTTCTAAGTAAATATGCACAGGACTGTACTGTTAAAATGCTCAATTTTGTATAATTAAGAACCTTCTGTTCCACCTCTACCCTGTGTCTGTTGCAGCTGTTTGTGAGGGGAAAAAATCTATTCCAGAGGATTTCCCAAGTTCTAGAGCAAATGTTTAGGGTATATAGAGTTATCGCCAATGTTGGTAGTAAGTAGGATCCAGCACAAGTGTACCATTCGATTCTGCCACTGTTTGTTATTACAATTATTATTATTATTCAAAA
This sequence comes from Intellagama lesueurii, assembly GCA_037013535.1. Taxonomy (NCBI): domain Eukaryota; kingdom Metazoa; phylum Chordata; class Lepidosauria; order Squamata; family Agamidae; genus Intellagama; species Intellagama lesueurii. The sequence goes on from JBAJHW010000002.1 coordinate 114,672,721, forward strand.
ACACCAGGCACAGTCAATCAAGATTATAAAAACATTGACTGGTATTATATAACAGATACAAGTTTTAACCAAAAACCTAAGTATCTGTGAAATATTGTTGCAGTATGTATGCTGTTCCTAATATTGCTGTTTTTTTGTACATCTGATGGTGTTATTTCTGAGATCTGCAACTGCTTATAATACTGTGTGAAATTTCTTGATATTGTTCCCAAAGCCCCAATAACTACGGGGACCATTGAAGTGTGTTTCATCCACAAGCAAGATGTTTCGATTGCCTGAACTCAGTACTTTGATAGTTTTTCCAATTCGTTATTTTCAGCTCTGGCATCCCCAGAAATTGCAATGTCAGTGATCCAGACATTTCTTTGTTCTATCACTGCTATGTCTGGTGTGTTATGTTCAAGGTGTCTATCAGTTTGGATCCTGAATTGTTGTTGTTGTTGGTGGTGGTGGTGGTGGTGGTATTAGTAGTAGTAGTACTGGTAGTAGTATCATGATCCTCATCCACATGCAGACCTCTACGATAGAACTGATAGAAAATATTATTTTGTGTCTGAGTATCTGATAATTTCTCTGCTAGACAAAAAGCAGAAAATGAGGAAGGAAGGCTTAATTGGCTTAGCCAGTTCTTAACAGTTACAAAAGCAGTGCATAGAATAGTTACTTGGGGGTGGGGGCTAGAGCTCCCTGAATTTCCAAGTATGAGGGATTTTTAGGAGCTGTCATATAAAGCTAGCTGGATAGCTGAGTGAGTTGGAGTACGAGGGGTCAGGAGTTCAGTTTCTCTTCCTCTAAGAAGAGCCTCCTTGTGTAGCCTTATACATATGCCCCACTGGAAAAATTGAGTCATAAACTACTTCTGAGTCCTTTATACGTAGGAAATCCTGTCAAGAGACTCCATAAGTTGGAATCAACTTGATGGTGCATCATTATTGTTAGTAGATTGGGGGGGGGGGGGGGACACTTCAGTAACTTGGACAAAAACTGAGTTCAGATTGTAACTCAAGATTTCCTTCGGCACGGGTTTTTCAGTCATATATTTTGCTGCAGAATGGGTGTGCCTTTGCAAAATGGTGCCACTACGGATTGCACTGATATTGGTATCCAAATGTTCTTCAGTGTTGAAGGTTGCTGTTGGTCAACTCATGTTCCAGTCAGAACAGAACTGATTTATGCCCCATGTTGTTATGTAGGGCTTCCTAGGGATGTGCAAATTCAGTTTTAGCTAATCTTGGGTGGGGTGGGTTCAATTTGCAATATTTTCCAAGAATTTCCCTGGCAGAATTTTAGGAGTTCCAGCCCACAGGACACACAACTACAGATACCTAAAGAATGTGGCGGCCAGACTCCTTAGTGGGGTGAGAAAGTACCAGCATATCTCTCCCACTCTGGCTGCCTTGCATTGGCTGCCCATTAGCTTCCGCATTGACTTCAAAATGTTGATGATGACGTATAAAGCCCTAAACGGTTTAGGACCTCGATACCTGGCAGATCGCCTTCTCCCACCTAGATCTACCCGAATCACTCGCCATAGCCAGGAGGGACGGTTGAGGGGCCTAACGCCGAGAGAGGCCCGGAAAGAAAGAACAAGAAACCGGGCCTTCTCGGCAGTGGCCCCTTGGCTCTGGAATAACCTCCCATCAGTGATCCGCCTGGCTCCCTCGCTGGGTGTTTTTAAGAGCCAATTAAAAACTTGGCTCTATAGGCAGGCCTTCCCTCCTGTCAATACTTGACTTTATTGTTATTATAATTTTCTGTTTCCCCATCTTGAGCATTACTAAGCATTACCAATCACTATTGTTTTGAATTGTTTTTAACTGTTTTAGATTACAATGTATAATGGAACCCGCCCGGAGTAGACTCTGTCTAAAAGGGCGGGATAGAAATCTAATAAATAAATAAATTTTGCTCACCTGGACCAGAGCCCCATTTCCGAAGCTGCATGGGCCTAGATCTGGCCTTGATTTCTGTTGTTAATGTACATAAAAGGAAGATACAACAGTGCTCCCTAGGGAATGGTAGTTCTTTTAAGAATTGCCCTCTCTACAGCCTGAAGAGCAGCAAAACTACCACTCTCAGGAAGCACTGCGGCAGCACCAAGGTTTGTTTGTACATTACCAACAGGAAGCAAGGCTGAATTAGGTCATGCCACCTCGGACCATGGCAGTCCCAGTCTAGATGAGCAAAATATAGGTGTCCATAGATGTTTGTGTTGGTATATGTTATTGTCCAACACAGTATATATGTATATGTATGTGTAAATGTGCTTAGCAAGACAAGAATGCCATATTTACACTATGAAGCATTCTGATCAATCAGAATGTGTCTGGCATGAGCCAGACGGATATATAAAGGTGTCAGTTAGCAGTCATTCAGATAGGGATGACAGAGTCCAATATGTAATAGTATTCAGGTAAGGTTGACAATATGTGAGAGGGCCAGATAGGACTAAATGTGTAATAGTGTTAGGACGTGAGAGTTAGTTGTTCATAATAGTAAATATGTCTGTCAACAAGTACGGTACATGTATAACAAATACCAATATGTCTAAGCTCTATGAGTTTTATTATGGTATACACATGTTCTAAACAGTTATTCGTGTTTTTAACAAAGACTAAGTGATTTACTCTCAAATGCTGGCACAGAACACACGGAAGGCAGAATATCAACTTTTACTCTGCAAGTGTTTTTTTAATCAGTCCTCTAGAAACTGCTGCGTGCAGACTCTGTTAGTTACATTTTATATATTATTTATTATAGCCACAGTCAGCAGTTTGCAGGTGTCTATAGGTGTGGGTGTGCATCGGAGAGAATTGAAGTAAAAAAAACCCAAAACAACAACAAACAGTGCATCCCTCTTGCCCAACCAGGAGTGAAAGTGGCAATTAGGGGGGGAAGTTCTGTAAAATCAGTCCCACCCATGTGATCATAATATTCAGAGGTATATGCTATAACCATGTACAATTGTATCATATATCATTGTCTGTGCTTATATCATTCCATCAGGTAGGAAGGAGAATGCAAAATGATTTTCTGTATCATCCTTGAGGGAAAGAAATATGCTGTAGTGCTTTAAGCTATTACTTCTCAAATCCTGTAGAACACCGATGCATATTAAAATACAAAAGCATTGCCAAGGCTGTCTCACTGAGGCTACATATGCCATCTTTATGGAAATATGCTGTCATCTGGAATCAAATGCATTTGCAAGACGAAAGCAGACTTTGATATGCCTTTCTTAGGTAAAAGCAGACGTTCAGCAAAAGGAAAGTCTGTCAACTAATTCTGCTGTCATCGTGCCTGAGCACAGAGTTTTGAAGTGAATGTGCATATTCTGGCTTACACCCAACATTCAGCAAGAAGACTTTCACTCACGTAACAGAACTTTCCTGTCCTCTCCTCCCTCCTGCAGCCCCTCATGTGTCCCCCACAACACTCCAGAGCAGATTTGGGGAGCATGGAGTGCTGCACCAGGGAGGGGGGATCCTCCTCTGCTGGTGGATGCTGCTCCGTTGACAGATGGACACAAGTGGATGTCTTCCTCTAATATAAGTGCCTATGAGAGCAGGTCCTATTTTATAGCCCATTATAGTGAAAATATAATGGATTAGCATGAAAATGTCTGTATGTAAATTGAGATCAGACGTAGTTGCCTCATCTCAAAAGCAAAATAAACAAAAATAATTCATAAAGCAGAAAAGGATGCAGAAAAGGGGGTGGAAAGACTTTTGGAGTCTTTTTGGTCTGGAGAAGCCTTTTGGAGGCTTTTTGGTCAACTCATTTTATTAATGTGCCGGTGGTGTGGAGAAATTGCATAGAGAATTCTCTCCCTTCCATAATATTAAAACTTAGAGTCGCCCTGTGCAACTGATTGGTTCACATAATTGCCTTCCACATATTGAATGAATGCAAATGGGGGGTGGGGGGGAGAATACCACTTTAGTCTATATTTGGTGCATCACCACCACCATTACCATGCTCCTCTGGTGAGCATCAGTGTGTTGATATATAAAAGTTTCCAACAGATAACATCTGGATACTCAAGAGTTCATTCTATCAAACCTTAGATAGAATTCATTTGGAGAAGATGGTGGTGGTAATAATGGCAGCCTCTGTGCTAGAGGTGGTGGTATGTGGCATTCTGCTCCCCCTCCCTGCATTTATTCAACATAGATTGAATTCAACATAGTCTCCCAGTATGCTCAGAACTGACTAAATCCTCTTGTCACAGACTTAATTTCAGAGATCCCCTTTGGTGACAAGTCCACACCTGATCAGTGGATTAATGAAACGCCTGGACAACGAGCCTATCATTGATGATTAGCCAACACAAGATTAACAAATAATCTGTTTTTATTTAATGCGGTGGTTCCCAAACTTGGGACCCCAGATGTTCTTACACTACAACTCCCAGAAATCTTAGCCAGCAGAAATAGGGGTGAAGGCTTCTGGGAGTTGCAATCTAAGAACACCTGGGAACCCAAGGCTGGGAATCACTGGTTTAAAGGGAAGGGGTCTCTCCTTCCTTCCTTGTTTGTTTGTTAGTTTCCTGGCTGGCCCAGAACATGGAACTATTACTTGTTGGACTTGTTGGACTTCAACTCCCAGAATTCCCTAAGCAATATGGCCTAATTTTTGTGGCGATGTCCTGCATGAATATGTATTGTTAATGTACAATGATATATAATTTTCTGGGGGGGGGGGGGGCTTTTAGTTGATAATTGTATGAGTTACTTTACAATTTATTTGAAAGAGCATCAAAACTGGGACGATGGATGAAAAATCAAGGTTACTATTTTGGTTTTATTGTTTTTTATTAGTTACAATTATATCCTGGCTTTTGCTTCTGTGTGGTTCTTCTTATTCCCCCCCCCCCCCCACTGTATCTTCACAGCAAGTCTTCTGAACTTCTGCTTAAGGGGGCATGACTTTGAGGCATGGTTTAGTACGTATAATGGAAAGGTGTTCTGTCAGATGTCAAAGTCTGAAGCTATGTAGAGTTTTACTGGATAAAAACTATCACTTTGACTTCAGCCCAAAAATAAATTGGAAGCCAGGCCAGTTAAAAGAGACAGGCATAATATTTTCATAATGCCTGGTTCTGGATGAGAACCTTACAGCCCTATTTTGCAACAGTTGAAATTTGCATAACTGCCCTCCCCAACAGCATCCTCACATTCTGTACAATTCTGTACACTGCAGTAATACGAATAGGATTTATTGTAATAAAGAAAAAATAGCATACCGGGCCTGATCCCATCATTCAGCACTGTTGTTGTTGTTATGGGCTGAGAAGTTGCATCTGATTTATAGTGACCCTATATATTTAAATAGTGCTACCTCCCCAGTAAGTTTCTATGGCTGAGCAGGGTTTTGAACCCACATCATGGTCTATCACTCTGCCCACTATTCTACGCTGGGTCTCATTATTGACTAGGCAAGATGAAAAGGTCTGTTGTAAGCAACAGATTACCAATAAAGTATATTACTTCATCTTTGCCACCAGAAGGTGGACATCATTTAGATATTCTGCCCCAAAGCACCGAAGAGTCCTTAGGCTGGGGACCTCAGCAAGCTGATGTGCAATGCCTCCCTCATACCATAAGAACTGTGACTGTAGTCCTTTAGTTTGTGAGTGAACTGCAAAATGTGAATGATCAGGAGAGTAAAAATGACAGAAGTACCTTGTTATGCATTTCAGTGATAATATCTAAACACCCCCTTTGCCTTCTCTCTTTTTCTCTTTCCTCTCCCTTCTTCCCCTCTCCTTTCCCACTTACTGCCAGGAAGGGCCATTTCCGAAGGGCCAAGTCAGCAAAGCCTGGTATCCACAGAGACTAATGGCAGCAGCAGCAGCTACAACAGTGAGTGGATTTTAAAGGGGTTGGGGAGGAAAACAGTAAATATCAAGCTCTAGTAGCACTGAATGTGTGACATAATTGTGTGATCATCTGTGCTTGTAGAATTGGAAAGATGTCTTGCATCTCTTGAAGGCTTGTCGGTAATGTTCTTGGTGCCCCCACTCCCCCAATAAGATTAGCAGAGTGCAGGATGGTGGTGGTGGTGGTTCCTAATTCCACCCATAGCTTTCCATTCCAATCACTGCCGTCTGCTTATTCCATTGTTGTTCATAGAGACATACCAGTGGCATAAGCTGATGCAAGAGAGCAGGGGCACAGAGCCTGCAGTGCAGTTAATGGATCATGAGCTTAAATGATCCCCATTGCTGGCACGTGCTAAAGGGCCTCTGCCAATCCCAGCTTCGTGCTGAGCTGGCATGCTGATTTATGCAGTGGCATATGCTTTCTCTGCTGTATTCTTGGAATGGGAAGAGGGATCCTGCCTTCTGCACAGCAGGATCATCCAATGAGAAAATCCACATCCCAGTGATACTTACCACAAAAATAAGTTAAAATGAACCAGATCTAATAATCTGATCCTCCTTTTTATAGCACAGTGTTGCATAGGAAGTGTACTCCGGGGGGGGGGGGGGGAGAGTGTTCTCCCCTGGAATGGGGACAGTGCAAAGAATGGAGGTCTTAACAGGTATAGGTTAAAAAACAAACAAACAGATTTAGGTCTTTTCCAATGAGTCCAATAAAAACTATCTGCCATCAGTCTCTGCAAAACTGTTTTCCTTATGAGAAAAAATTCTGAGGCCCTCAGTCTGATGTATTGTAGAGATGGGCAACCTAAACTTGATTAGAATGACTTGTAGGTAAAGGAAAACAGTGAATGAGGAAGAAGAAAAAGAGTAGCTATAAGCTCTTGTCTGCAGGAGGTGAAGCGAAAGGAAATGTGTGGGCAAAGGACAATGGAGAAGGATAAAGGGGAAAGAAAATCAAGGAGATGATCTGAACATTGACTTGTGGAAAGCATGGAAGACTCATGACAGTTATTAGCATAAATGGATCTGGGAAGCAACAGGTTTGTAAAATAGATCTACCTGAATTAAGAGGGAGTTTGGAAAGTGTATTGACATTAGTGCCACATTAACATAAACAGTTAAAGATCATAGAAAGAAGTTATTTAGGGTTGTTTTAATACTTTATCTAAATTAAAATGACTACAACACATAAACATTGGTTCCGGTGAATATTACTGGTAAAAAACTCACACACACAAAAAACACGAACAAACACACAAACAAAAACACCCACCACCCTGGTTTTTTATGATTTTCCAACATTTATGAACAGCTTTTATGAGTCAAATTGGTTTCACTTCCCAGCCCTGCCTCCTCCAGAGGACATCTTGGCTTTCCTGCTCTTTCTCCTCCAGGTGCTGTCTCTGAGTGGACACCCACTGCAAGAGGCAAGGCTGGTAAGTGCTGAACATCTGTTCAGCCAGTAAACGAACTGGCATAAACTGCTGAATCAGCGGCTTGTGTCCATCTCTATTCTTTAGTCTTAGTAATGCTTGTGGGGGACTTACTGGAACAATATGCGCTACAAACCTATCTCAGTGTTACATTGATTTTAACTATCATGATTTCCCTTAAGTTTCAGCTTGCTGAGGGGGTGAAGAATGATCTTTTGGGTTGCCATCTCATAGCAAACCCTGAGAATGTACACTTCTCAGGGTTTCCTATGGACTGCAAAAGGGAGCCACTGGGAAACCAATCTGTAGTTAAAATATACCTAAAATTCAAGGACCTCTGCAAGGGCAGTATTCAATACCAGATGTAGGATGACAGAACAGTGGGATCTAATGGAGACAGGATCAGGTCTCCCATCTTCTACAAATCCCTCCGAGCCTGGTTTTCAGGAGATTCCAAATGCTGCAGGATGAAAAAAGAAGTTCCATTCCCCTGACACAGCAGTGCAATGTTGAATTTAGGTCCAAATCATCTTTGCATCTCTAAGAGCATCAGTGCCTTCTCTGCCCACATAGTAAACAAACATACATTTTCCTAGATTCAGGAAATTAAAATATTGACAAAAGGCAGGTTATTATAAAACATCTCTGTAACAGAACTGAGTTATTGTTTCTGCAGCCTTGGCTTGGAAAGGGAAACAAAGCCATCCTCATTATACTCTTTGTACTGAGGACAGCAGCCATTTATCAGTGTGGTAGATTATATATATCCAATAGGCGAACTAAGCTTTAACTGCCATTAAAATGAGAGTTAAATTTGGAGCTATTAAATTTAATAGGTTATGGAATAATAAGTTACACTTTGCAAAATAACAGACGGTGGCTTATGTAGAGTTGATGGGAGAGTCCATTAAACACAGAATGGAAATGTGCCACCTTATTTTTAAGTGCTCTACCCTACCTTCAATGGCCAAATGAAAAGTAGTGCATCAGAAACAAAGAAATAAAACCCACCCTGAAATTAAAGCTACTAAAATATGAACAAGTAAAATAATATCATATAGATTAAACTTTCACAAATGAAACATTTTTCACAATAGTGCAGTAGGCCAACCCATTTAGAGGGAACCAGGTAAGGGAAGACTTTTCTTTAACATATAATATTTAGGAACTTGAACGATTAAAGATAATCTATGCTACCAGTATATAAATAATATAGAGAATAATATAGTATATTATGTCAGAGCATATATAATATGCATTCATATCTCCTTTTGATCCTCTACCATTTCTTAGGATTAGTCCTCAGCACCATTGTGAGGTTGCATTGTCAAGTTATAACAATTTAACAAAGTAACGTGATGGGTATTTTAAAAATATTAATGACGTCCACTGGCAACATGTCAGGAATTTGGGGTGTGGAGATGGATCTGAGACAAATCAGTCTTCCAGGTCAACAGCAAAGAGACTTGCAGAGACGGTAGAGTCCTTCACCAGCAGTGTATTTCCAAAATATGTACAGCATAACTATGTACATTAGTCAGCAGAGTAAACAATACACTTATCAATAAAATAAATGGACAGCACTTTGTGCAGCAACTCTCCATACAAAGCTCCACATTCCACTCTAGTGTGCAGCTCTTATATTGTGTGAAAGAACCAATCACTGGCACATCACATGTTGCCCTCTCCTAGAAACTACATCATACCCAATACACATTTCAAGGATTGCATCAGCTACACGTGCTGACCTTGTGGCTGCACACCTGTTACAAAATGGATGCCTAATAGAACACTCTGGTTCATGCACTCTGGTTCATGTACAAAGAGTAAGTTCTCTATTATGGGCCACAATATCCTGACACAATATGCATCCAGGTTACTTCAACAGCATTATCCTTAATATTTAGACAACCTAGAACATCACCACTGACTGCCCCCTTATTTATAATAATTATCCAATTCATTCATTAAAATGACTGACTTGGCTTGACAATATGATATTTTATTTTATTTTTGGTACTAAATTGCACAGCCTACCCCATCCTGAAGTCAATTAGTCAGGATGAAAAAGATTAAAAATATATAGCCCTATTAATGAATTATGTATTTTAAACTGAAACAGCCATTCTGTATTCTAACTGCATTTCTGTAGATGAAGTGCCCACACGATGAAGTCAAAATGACATCATCTCTGCAAGACTATTATTCATAAAAATAAGAAAACACAGGCTAAAAACAAAGTCTTGATTAATAAATAGAGTAAAACATTTTTAATGAAAACAATGAAAGAAATAGATTCCACACAATAGGTAAAGCCCCTTTCAACATTGGACCTGTTTAGAGGTCAAACTCCTTCCTGAATAACAGTGTCTTTGATGGCTGTCAGAAAAGTAACAAAGAGGAAGCAAACCTAGTTCTCCATAGCAGAGACAGCCACTTTTCATCTCCACCAGATGTGCCCTCATGGCAGCCTCAGATGGCTTTGGGAAAAGTTTTCAGAAATATTGTTTCAAAAGGTTGGGAAACAGCCATCTAATTGGAAAGCCCAGTAGTTCAAAACCTATTGCATACACATGCAGGTATGTGTCTTCCACATTCTCTGAAGATTACTTTTCAGGTCACTATCTATGGACCCCATATGGAACTCTATTACAAATGTACTTTCTGATAAGGGGGAAGAATCATGGTATACAAAAAGAAAGGATTTATATTATTTCTCCTGTCTTCTCATTTAGTGGTGATCAGTAGGAATCACCATAGTAAAGGCTATCTTTTATTTCTCTTGGCACATTCTTTATTCTTAACTGACCTGCTGCATACTAATACAGCTTAATCTCCTTTTTAGTCTCATTCATGGTCACCGTTCTCTGCTGCTCTTACTTATTTCTCTTACCATTTTTATCCTTGATTCTGCTCTCCTCTATTCATTCTAAATATAAAAATGCCTACATATTTGTGCATTTCAACACAGCTGTAAATCATGTGGCTGGCCCTTTCAGCTTTCTAGTTCAATGGCTGAAAACAGATTAGTACTCATTTGATAATTCTGAGGCTCCTAGAATGTTTGAAAAGAGAATAGCCTGCTCTATCATTTTGATGAATTTCCACTTTCCCGCCATGCACTTGAATCACTGGAGTTATTCATTTTGGAGCAAACTGCGTTCTGGCACACTGGAATCTGTATTCATTTAAACTAACTTCTATCATGCCAGGTTTTGCCAGCCCATGTGCCTATGCTGTACCCTCTGAAGGTGGCAAATCGTCACTCCTTAGAATAGGGTTGACAAACTCTGGGCTAACTGTCCTTGGCTTAATTTTAAAAGTATGCTGAAAGTGACCGTTTCAGACAAGGACTAGGAAATCTCTGCATTTCAGGTTTAAAAATGTTCATGCCAAATATGAAGACATTTGCAAATTGTGGCAAATTCTTCAAAGAATAACTCAAACAGAATTCATTTCTATCTGCACTAGACAAATGCACTTCGTTATTGTTGTTATGTGCCAGCAAGTCAGAACTGACTTACAGTGACCCTAGAAGGGCTTTCAAAGTAAGTGAGATATTTAAGGAGTAGCTTTCCCAGTTCCACTCCGCAGTGAGTTTCCATGGCCAAGTGGGGATGCAAACCTGGGCCTCCTGAGTCCTATTCTATCATTCTATCACTATAGGTTCTTAACCTGTGGTTCGAGGACCCCTAGGGGGGGGCACTATGTCCTCCTACGGGGTCTACGAAGGCTTGAAGAAATATTATGATCTTTTCAAGTTAAAATGGAAAGAAAGAAAGAAAGAAAGAAAGAAAGAAAGAAAGAAAGAAAGAAAGAAAGAAAAGAAAGAAAGAAAGAAAGAAGAAGAAAGAAAGAAAGAAAGATGGCAACCCTAATTCAAATACAGATATTGTTGAATGAATCAACAGTTACATGGCTAAAAAATGACATTCTTACTCAGACTCTTAAGAGCAAAACACTCTAAGCTGTGATCCTGGATTTATAGTTTGTCATATTCTGTTTCTCCCACAAGCTTTTGTTTAAAAATCTCAAAATATTTTTATCTTGAATATGAAGAAAACTGAATTTTGGTAAAATCCCATTTTAAAAGTAACTTAAATTCTCATTCATCTCTCGGGAGTAGTGAAACAAACATTTCCGAACTCTTTTTCAAACTTCTGCAGTTGGTTATTTCAGAGTGATCTGGTCAGAGCATTATAGTGGATAGGTCAAAGAAAACTTCAGCCTTGTATCGGTCTGCTTTTGAAAGAGGCAGATTCCATGTGTGGGGTCACTGGAAAAGGAAGTTAAAAATTAAAACTACATCTCAATATTGTGATGCAACCATATCTAGAATATGGTTCTGATCCCCAAACCCAAGAAAGCAGGAAAAGGGATAAAATGGCAACCAGATGGCAAACAATGGGGAAAGATGCATAGGATGGCAACCAAAATGATCAAGCACTATGGCAACTTTCTTTTGAGAAACAATTATAGGATTTAAGTTTCTACAACATAGCAAAGGGGGCAAGTAGGGAGGGTCGTGAAAAGAATGTATAAAAAGCATGCATGGTATAAAGAAAGGGAAAGTTTTAATTCCAGTCTAATAATACTAATACCCAGGTAATTTAAGGAGCTGGATAATGGGATAGAATCCTTGTAATGTGGTATCCTCTGTTGTCTCCCAAAATGTTCCCCATTTCTCTGACTATCAAAAAAGGCTTGTTCTGATTTTACTTTTAACAGTGTTGCTCCATACTTGAAGGGGAGTAGGGCTGCACACTGAGTAGTTTTGGCTCTGGAGTCAGGCACACAAAGTAGTTTTCTCCTCCTGGCATCTGCATATACCATGCAAACATTTGTAAAGACAACAAAGCATTGTGTGTACAGCTGTGCCTAGAGAGGCTTCTACATGACCTGGAACCACCCACAACTCATTGATCAATAGGCAGTTAAACATGTGATAACAAATAAATACATCCTTAATAGGACGGAGTTCCTGGTAGGACTGCCAAGTAGCATCCTGTTCCATGAGTTTTCAGAGCTGTGGCTAAGACCTAGGGGAGACCTTTCAAATGTCATGGGGGTTCTTATAACATCACAGGAAGAAAACTATTAAGCAACAACTGTAAAATGGTATGGGTGAGCCAAGTAAGCGATATAGATGATCAGTGTGATGAATATAAAGACCAGTGTGTTAATTCATGCAGCACCAGTAGCAGCAGCAGTCTGGGAACATGTAAAATCTTGAAAAAACCAAAACAACAGGGGTGTTTCTGAGCATGTCCAGATGGCACTCTCTAAAGCTGTAAGAATGATCTTCAATATATCAGCTTGCCAAGGTGGCAGCAGCCCTTTACTTGTGGCTTCAGGCTCAAACCCTGAGACCTGGAGAAATAAGCAGGACATGGAGAAAAATACCAAAGTAGAAAAAAAAAAGAACAAAGTTGCTCACATATATCCCAAGTAGGAATCTGTGGTTCTGTCACATGGTTTCATCATTTTATGCTCTCAGTTTTTTAAAGATTCAGAAGATAATAATAAAAACAATAATCTTAGAACTTCAGAGCTAGAAGGGACTCTGTGGATCATTGAGTCCAGTCCCTGTCAATGAGGCACAGTGGGGAATCAAACTCCCAACCTCTGGCTCCACAGTCAGATGCCTAAACCACTGAACAAGATGTACAAACATGATTTATAAGAAAGTAGGAAGATCATTTAGATTCTGCTTTGTATCCAAAGTTTGGAGGAAAAAAAATTCTGCACAGAGTTTAAAAAAAAAGCTTTATTGTGATGGAACTACAGTCAAATAAGCACTCCAAAATATACTAAATTGTGGAGCAGTGTGATAGAAGTAGTACTTAAATATCTTTACCCTTTTTAAAAAAAATCTACTACCTATAATCTGTCAAGTAGAATTAATTTATCGAAAAGATATGGAATTCTTAAGTGGTATTTTTAATACTACTATGTAGTTGGGAAAGTAACAGTAGTACTGTTGAATAGCACAGTGGTTTAGTTATCTGGCTGCGAAATCAAAGGTTCAGAGTTTGATTCCTCACTGTGCCTGCTTGACAGGGGTTAGACTCAATTGATCCATAGGGTCCCTTACAGCTCCACAGTTCTAAGATCATTATGATTATGTAGGTAGGTGCCTGACCTTAATATTTTGGGGTGAGGCTTGTCTCCTCCTTCTCAGATAAGAAGTGGGCCTCTTTTTTTATAACATCCCAGCTGATTATTATCTTCCATATTGCAGAAAAGGAGACTGAGAGTATGATCAGGTGGCAATCACATGATGTAATTGCTGGAGTGAACCAGCCCATTCCGCAGAGTGTTCCTATGCATATCTTTCTGGGTCTATTTCAGGAGCTTCTATTTTTTTTGCTGCAGGTAGGATCACTCCATTTTGGTTTATTTCCAGTGCATATGATTAATCACTGGAAACAAACAAAACTGAGCTTCCAGCTGTCAAGGCTCCATCTGCTGTCAATTTCCCATATAGTGAAATGGCTTAAGAAGACAGCCACTTCATGATATCAGCAAATTAAACACTTCCTCTCCTCCTTGGAGGGGCAGAGGAAGTTAAATTATTTAGACTATATTAGAACAGTGCTGATGTTGCTGTAGCACTTATTATTATTATTTTGAAAACTTCCTCCTGGAAGTGGGATGAGACAGAAAGATGCAATAAGGGGATTTCTTTTCTTTGAGACTTGTCTTAAAGATCAGGTCAAGGACCTGCCCACAGCCAAATGCAACACAGAGGAAGTGTTTAATTTGTGAATATTGTAAAAAGGCTGTCTTGTTAAGCCACTGCATGATATGGGAAATTGACAGCAGAATGTACCAGACATAACAGGGTTGCTGGAGGTGTGTATACCATTTGGATGCAAGGATCATGCCAAATGGCACAACAGACCTCCAACGTGACCTCTAGTGATCCTATTTAGCTGGCTCCAGCCCACTCCAATGAGCCTGTATAGACAAGCTCTAAGAAAGAAAAGGAGGAAAGAAAGGACTTACCTAAAGTTACCTATTGATTTAATGGCAGAGGTGATATTCTAGTAAAGCTTTAGTTAATTAATCTGCCAATCAATGGATTAATCCTTCTGCCTGTGGTCAATTTCCAGAAGAGTCTACTGTTTTATTCATTTTGAAATGACCTGCTTAAAACTCTCCCCATTGCTAAAGGGTGGTTATGAACTATATACACATGCTGGGGGAAAAACCACGTAGCACTGTTTTAATTGAAGTTTAGAGCATAGTTGGGGGGTGGGCAAGAAGTATGAATTTTTGAGCTGCAATACAAAACAAACTTATAACTCTAATAAACAACATAAAATAAACACAGTATTATAAGTCTGAAGCCCACAAAGAGTAGACTTTTGTGATAGACCCATTAGAATTCCCAGGAGATGAGGGAAGCCTGAAGACCATTATCTTTCATGATACAGAATAATTCCATGTCCTTGACAGGAGATACAATACAAAGGACCAAGCACAGGTGAAGTTTCTTTTTAGAAAAGAGGAAAGGTTGCTTGTAATATTCTGTGATGAAATTTGCTCTAACTGTACGGCATAGCCTTTGTTCTAATTTAGTCATCTTCTCTATTGGCCTTAATTGGCATCATCACATTACCTAATAACTTTTAATTAATTAAAATCATGTCGACATTCCAAAAGAGATCTGTGGTGCTTAATCAGCAGTTTTAGCAGAAAGGAGATTTCCTGGCATTTAAATTACTACTTCCGCAACACTCAGATGTACTCAATAGGGAATAATTAGATTTAATTAAACATTCATGAGGCCTTAACACTGAAAAGAAAAGCATGTTGTACTATTATAAGTTCAGATAGGTGAACAGTCTGTTGCTTTCAATGGGGAAAAAATTATTTGTGAAGTCATGATGGCTAATGTATAGGGTTTGGTGTTTATGCTTTTTTGCTTTGTATAAAGGCAGTGGGTTGCATAACTCTAAAACTGCATGAATTATCTAGGCCTCTCTCATGTGATATCACTGAACTTCTCTAAGTAAGAGATGCTGGAGGTCATGCTCCACTTTGTCTGGAAGTCCTGCTCACATCCTTTCTAGTAAATGGAGTTCTTCCTTAACCCCATGAGTGTGCAATTAATAATGGGTATGTGCCTTCAACCCCTTCATGGATTGCTGTCTTGTCGTGGTGAAGGGGCTTGAGTAATTCAGAGAAGCTATGGGCTATGCCGTGCAGGGATACCCAAGACGAACAGGTCATAGTGGAGAGTTCTGACTAAACGCGATCCACCTGGAGCAGGAACTGGCAAGCCACTCCAGTAATCTTTGCCAAAAAAACTCCATGGACAGAAACAAAAGGCTAAAAGATATGACGCTGGAAGATGAGCCCCTCAGGTCGGAAGGCGTCCAACATGCTACTGAGAAGAGCGGAGAACAAGTACAAGTAGCTCCAGAGCTAATGAAGTGGTTGGGCCAAAGCCGAAAGGATGCTGAGCTGCGGACGCACCTGGAAGTGAAAGGAAAGTCCGATGCTGCAAAGAAAAATACTGCATAGGAACCTGGAATGTAAGATCTATGAACCTTGGTAAGCTGGATGTGGTCAAACAGGAGATGGCAAGAATAAACATTGACATCCTGGGTGTCAGTGAACTAAAATGGACGGGGAATGGGCAAATTCAATTCAGACGATTACCATATCTACTACTGTGGGCAAGAATCCCGTAGAAGAAATGGAGTAGCCCTCATAGTCAACAAAAGAGTGGGAAAAGCTGTACTGGGATACAATCTCAAAAATGATAGAATGATTTCAATACGAATCCAAGGCAGACCTTTCAACATCACAGTAATCCAAGTTTATGCACCAACCACCCATGCTGAAGAGACTGAAATTGACCGATTCTATGAAGACTTACAACACCTTGTAGAACTGACACCAAAGAAAGATGTTCTTCTCATTATAGGGGACTGGAATGCTAAAGTAGGGAGTCAAGAGATAAAAGGAACAACAGGTAAGTTTGGCCTTGGAGTTCAAAACGAAGCAGGGCAAAGACTAATAGAGTTTTGTCAAGAGAACAAGCTGGTCATCACAAACACTCTTTTCCAACAACACAAGAGGCGACTCCTACAAATGGACATCACCAGATGGGGCAATACCGAAATCAGATTGATTATGTTCTCTGCAGCCAAAGATGGAGAAGCTCTATACAGTCAGCAAAAAAACAAGACCTGGAGCTGATTGTGGCTCTGATCATCAGCTTCTTATAGCAAAACTCAAACTTAAACTGAAGAAAGTAGGAAAAACCACTGGGCTACTCAGGTATAATCTAAACCAAATCCCTTATGAATAGACAGTGGAAGTGAAGAACAGATTTAAGGAACTCGATTTGGTGGACAGAGTGCCTGAAGAACTATGGATGGGGGTTCGTAACATTGTACAGGAGGCAGCAACAAAAACCATCCCAAAGAAAAGGAAATGCAAGAAAGCAAAGTGGCTGTCTAATGAGGCCTTACAAATAGCAGAGAAGAGAAGGGAAACCAAATGCAAGGGAGATAGGGAAAGTTACAGAAAATTGAATGCAGACTTCCAAAGAATAGCAAGGAGAGACAAGAGGGCCTTCTTAAACGAACAGTGCAAAGATTTTTTACAATTGTTGTAAGCCGCCCAGAGACCTTTGGGTAGAGTGGGCGGCATATAAGTTAAATAAATAAATAAGAAATAGAGGGAAATAATAGAAAGGGAAAAACCAGAGATCTGTTCAAGAAAATTGGAGATATTAAAGGAATATTTTGTGCAAAGATGGACATGATAAAGGACAAAAATGGTAGGGACCTCACAGAAGCAGAAGACATCAAGAAGAGGTGGCAAGAATACACAGAGGAATTATACCAGAAAGATCTGGATGTCCCGGACAACCCAGATAGTGTGGTTGCTGACCTTGAGCCAGACATCCTGGAGAGTGAAGTGAAGTGGGCCTTAGAAAGCATGGCTAACAACAAGGCCAGTGGAGGTGATGGCATTCCAGTTCAACTATTTAAAATCTTAAAAGATGACGCTGTTAAGGTGCTACACTCAATATGCCAGCAAGTTTGGAAAACTCGGCAGTGGCCAGAGGATTGGAAAAGATCAGTCTACATCCCAATCCCAAAGAAGGGCAGTGCCAAAGAATGCTCCAACTACCATACAATTGCACTCATTTCACACGCTAGCAAGGTTATGCTCAAAATCTTACAAGGTAGGCTTCAGCAGTATGTGGATCGAGAACTCCCAGAAGTACAAGCTGGATTTTGAAGGGGCAGAGGAACTAGAGACCAAATTGCTAACATGCGCTGGATTATGGAGAAAGCCAGAGAATTCCAGAAAAACATCTACTTCTGCTTCAATGACTATGCAAAAGCCTTTGACTGTGTGGACCACAGCAAACTATGGCAAGTTCTTAAAGAAATGGGAGTGCCTGACCACCTTATCTACCTCCTGAGAAATCTATATGTGGGACAGGAAGCAACAGTTAGAACTGGATATGGAACAACTGATTGGTTCAAAATTGGGAAAGGAGTATGACAAGGCTGTATATTGTCTCCCTGCTTATTTAACTTATATGCAGAATACATCATGCGAAAGGCAGGCCTGGATGAATCCCAAGGCGGAATTAAGATTGCCGGAAGAAATATCAACAACCTCGGATATGCAGATGATACCACTCTGATGGCAGAAAGTGAGGAGGAATTAAAGAACCTCTTAATGAGGGTGAAAGAGGAGAGTGCAAAAAATGGTCTGAAGCTCAACATCAAAAAAACTAAGATCATGGCCACTGGTCCCATCACCTCCTGGCAAATAGAAGGGGAAGATATGGAGGCAGTGACAGATTTTACTTTCTTGGGCTCCATGATCACTGCAGATGGTGACAGCAGCCACGAAATTAAAAGACGCCTTCTTCTTGGCAGGAAAGTGACGAGAAACCTAGACAGCATCTTAAAAAGCGGAGACATCACCTTGCCGACAAAGTTCTGCATAGTCAAAGCTATGGTTTTTCCAGTAGTGTTGTATGGAAGTGAGAGCTGGACCATAAAGAAGGCCGACCGCCGAAGAATTGATGCTTTTGAATTGTGGTGCTGGAGGAGACTCTTGAGAGTCCCCTGGACTGCAAAGAGAACAAACCTATCCATTTTGAAGGAAATCAACCCTGAGTGCTCACTGGAAGGACAGATCCTGAAGCTGAGGCTCCAATCCTTTGGCCATCTCATGAGAAGAGAAGACTCCCTGGAAAAGACCCTGATGTTGGGAAAATGTGAAGGCAAGAGGAGAAGGGGACGACAGAGGATGAGATGGTTGGACAGTGTCATCGAAGCGACCAACATGACTTTTACCCAACTCCGGGAGGCAGTGGAAGACAGGAGGGCCTGGCGTGCTCTGGTGCATGTGGTCACGAAGAGTCGGACACAACTTAACGACTAAACATCAACAAATGTGCCTTCAAAGTCATAGAGAATAATTTATGTTTCTCAACAGGGAGCCAAAGATACTCTATGCACATTTAAGACAACACATCTCTTTATTAATGTTATAAATAATGCTAATAATCCTGCTATAAGGAAGGGAAAAAGATTTCAACACTGCAGCCAGAGCAGGTCCTGATGTCAACTGTCTTGGTAACACTGTTGGTAATATTCTGCTGTGGAAGGAACCACAACATGTCTCTGTTCGACTTGTAAAACTGCTGGAACTAGGGAAGGATTGCAGGTAGGTGATTTGCCCATCATACCAAATGACCTTTTACATTTTTAGCAAAAGCTGAGTGGTATTATTTTTTTGTATAGTGTTTGTGTTATTACTGTACATGACAGCTGGTGAAATAATGGATTCTTATTGCAATTCTGTCGGAGCATCAAGATGGAATGTGGCCTGTCATTTTCAATGTGTATCTATGGTAACCACATTCTGAATGGTGGATTAGAGGGCAGGGAAATAATTGGACAATATGCTGTAACTCAGAGATGCTTGGGAGGTTCCCCCCCCCCCCCCATTCTGCACATTTGAACTAGAGTTTCCTTGGAGGAATCTCTCTGCCAGTAGTCCTTCGTAGCACTATAACTCATGTTTTTGGAAAAGGTGAGTATGGAACCTGTTGCTGGAGAAATACCTGAAGGCAGGGCTGTGTGTATAGAGGAAAAACCAAAAAAAGGGCAGACAAATTTAATAGTGGGCATAGAATTGGCCTCTCCAGGAATCTCTTCAGCTTAAAAAGAGCAAGTGTCTAGCCTTTGTGATATCTTGCTGTCTCCTCATTCAGAACTTTAGATACAGCCTCTTAAAATTATTATTATTATGCTTTGTGAAGCCCCATTTAATTAGGGAACTCATCCTGGCTTCATGTGGGAGCAGCCACCTGTTAACGCTCTTCCGTAACATTCTGCCAGCAGCTGCAGAGCCTAGGTTCTTTGGAACTGTTTGTGTCAAGGAAAAAGCTTCTGATACGTTCTGCAATTTTTTTTACTTTCTACTGGCGTAAAGTTACTGACTACACCAGGTGCAAAGCAATGGAGAATCAAATTGTATCCCCCCCTTTTTTTTCTTTTTTGTTTCACAGCAGCTGTAGCCCTGAACTAATGGAATCTTCCTGTTGTATTCTGAAGCAGTGGGGGGCAGTGTTGGCCTGTAGTAGGGAAATAATGTTTGCAAATTCCCCAATAGCAACATTTCAAGGAATGCTTAATGGTGGGGCTTTCTCAGGATGCAGATTTGTCAAGTGAAGCTTGAAATGCATGTGCATATGTAGCATTAATGGGTCTCTGGGGATAGTCTTTGCTGCCAGAAATTATCTGACAAAGCCTGGAAAAGTTACTTTAACACAACTTTTTCAGTCTGTGCTGTATGAAAGCCTATGTATCTGCATGTCTACTTGGGAAACCTTCTCCCTAAGGTCAGAAATATACTTTAAATGTAGTCCCATCAAAAAAAATTTTCAGGCATTTTGTTATTCAGCTGATGCTGCAGCTTACAGCAAAAGACTAGCATAGAAGAAAACACGGGTCTTCTTCACCACCTTTTCCTTCAGGCCAGGTTGTTGCTGGATGTTGGCCCTCAATGTGCTTTTAACCCTACTAGGGAAAAGATACAGGTTAGCTATTTTCTGTCCTAAGTGAGGTTAAAAGTTGTTTGCAGGGAAGGTTCTCTTTTCTTGTTCCAGTGCTGATTTTCTGCTTTGAATTGCAATCTCAACCACTATGTTGTACACACAACATTGTGTTGTACACACACCGAATACTGGTGGTTTTACATTCTCAGAATCTGGCTAGTGCTGATGTCTCTCTAAGACAGGGCCATCCAAAGACTTCTTTTGCCTGGGTTAAAGGAGGAGTTGACCCTGGACCACATAAGTCTTATGCTAATCTTTGAGACCTGTATGCCATATTTGTAATTGTGGTTATTGATTATTTGTATTATACATGCATTTTTGTCTATCTTCTTCTGGTTTATTTAATTTGATTTGACTTACTTTATGAGGTGTCAGTCTTTTTGTTTGTTGTAATGTGTTGTCAAGTCGAAACCGACTTAGAGCAATTATCTTAGTTGGTTGTACGCTTTGTCTAATCATGTAAACTGCCCCAAGTAGTGTTCTCACTAAGTTGGGTAGTCTATAAACTCAAGAAAGAAAGAAAGAAAGAAAGAAAGAAAGAAAGAAAGAAAGAAAGAAAGAAAGAAAGAAAGAAAGGAAGGAAGGAAGGAAGGAAGGAAGGAAGGAAGGAAGGAAGGAAGGAAGGAAGGAAGGAAGGAAGGAAGGAAGGAAGGAAGGAAGGAAGGAAGGAAGGAAGGAAGGAAGGAAGAAAGGAAGAAGATTATGATGACTGGGTTTCCAATTGAATCTTCCTCCTATTCTGGTAACAGAATATCATCTCCCACCTGAGGGCATCAAATTCATTTAGAGGGTCAGGAGGACAAAACACGTGAGCCATAAAGAACTGCTAGGGCTCAAGAGGAGCAGCCAGAGAGCTGCTGTTGCTGTTCTCCAGCATGTAACCTGAAGTGGTTGCCTCCTTCTGTCAAATGGTAGAGCCAGCCGTGAATGGGAGTGGGTGGGTGGGATTATATAGGTTTAAGTCTCTATCAAATACAATGTAGTGCAACCTTTCTACCAGCATTATAGATCTACTTCTAATGACAGCCTGACACCCACTAATTTTCCCAGCATGGATATTTGTACTAGGGAATATTTCTAACCCCTGTTTTTCTTTATGGTGGGCAGTCACTAGAACTTTCTCCATCATTTTTCTACATAGCAGAGAAAGTTTTATTTGTTTTCTTTCTGCACATCACTATAGCTGTTATAAAAAGCATAGAAACACGGCTGGTAAATAAAGGTGGCAACGCTATATGTACATCATGGAGAATATGTAGAGCAGGCATGGATGTCTGTGAATTACTGTGACATCATCATGGCATGTTTACAACCACTTTAGTGAACCAAATCAGCTTGCTGTTGAAAGTTTAACCACCTTGCAGTTTACAGGCATTCAGTGACAATTGAGTTCTTCTCAGTCAACTACTAGCAGAGAGGTGTGCCTTTTCATAAGAAAATGATAGGTAAAGGTAAAGGTAAAGGTTCCCCTTGACAATTTGTCCGGTCGTGTTCGACTCTAGGGGACGGTGCTCATCCCCGTTTCCAAGCCATAGAGCCAGCGTTTGTTCGAAGACAATCTTCCGTGGTCACATGGCCAGTGCGACTTAGACACGGAACGCTGTTACCTTCCCACCGAGGTGGTCCCTATTTATCTACAGTACTTGCATTTGCATGCTTTCGAACCGCTAGGTTGGCGGGAGCTGGGACAAGCGACGGGCGCTCACTCCGTCGCGTGGATTCGATCTTACAGCTGCAGATCTATAGACCTTACAGCACAGAGGCTTCTGCGGTTTAACCCGCAGCGCCACCACGTCCCTAAGAAAATGATAGGATAGACATAAAGAGATTTTCAGAATCAGTGTTGCTGGTTTCAGGGAGAATAGGGGATTTGTAGGGTCTCTTGGACACAGAAGCGCTAGGAAAAGGTTAGCATTTAGAGTATTAAAAATAGTTGCATGAGCGTGTGTGTAGAATCTTTCCAATCACCGAATAAGATAATATTAATATTATAATATAGATAAGGAGGAAGCTGAGAACATAGTGGCTTGCTTAGGGCTAGTTAGGGATGCAATTACTGAAGTAATATTGGAGTAGGGGAGAGAGAGCTCAATGCTTTTAGCCATTCTGCTGCAAAGTGCATGTTTACCTGCAAGTCTCCTCAATGTGGAAGGCCCTGCTAGCTACTACTGAGGGTGGGTAGACCTTTTTGTCAGTACAGACTAGCCAAGATACAACCTACCTATATGTCAAGAGAGGGCGAGAGATGGGAGAAATGTGTAGTCATTGGATCATGAAGGATAGATTTCTGTTGAGTTCCATGAAATACAAATATTATCCTGAAGTTTTGTCTCATTTCCTTCTGTAGTATAAGTTCTATGGGAAAAAAAACAGGAATTATTTAATTTGTCTCTTATTGAAAAAATTCCAAAGCTACCCTGATATGTGGTTGCTTATGCATTGTTTCTCAGATTGGAATCCTTATGTTACTGTTCAAGTTTCTAACTTTTTTCTTGCTGTGATAAGAAGAACAGCCTATTTACTGGAAGATACTTGATTATTTGTCATTGCTTCTTAAAAACTTTCTGTGTTCTTTGTATTGTGTGTAAGTCAGTTGACATGTATCTGAACAGGTAATATATAATGAACTTGTTATTGTTATTGTTATCATCATCATCATCATTATACAAATATTATACCCTGAAAATTTTTCTTCGGCTTAGACCTCAGTACCGGTTGGAGACAAATTCAAGCCCTCATTTGAAAAATGTGTTGGGAGGGCCAGATGAAGTTGAGGAAGTGGTTTTGGACTTTAAGAGGTGAGACTGGACTCTGTCCTGCTCCCAGTTCCATTACTAGAATTATAAGACAGGGTTGAAGTATCTGTTGTGGATCAATTATCATTAGAAGACAGAATTTTTCAACAGCTGAAAGCATTTGTCATAGGACTTGATCTGAATTTCCATAGTTTGCAAATTTGCTTTCTTTCTTTTGTGAATTATTTTGAAGGAGATAAAATAGGCCTTGTTTGCAAGTCTGATTTCTCATGTACAAAAGTCTGCCTAAATCCAGTCTCTGGAACACTAATATGATTTGAATTCTAATGAGATTATCAAGGAACCGGCTGGACTAGGAAGAAGTGGGAATACAAATTGCTTTTGCTTTCCACTCACTTCAGCAAGTGAGTTACAAGTTGTGCTGCTTCTTTCAGTTAAACATTCTACTGGTATAGGGACAGCAGCAGTATCTTGAGGGAATATAAGATTTGGCATATATCCAGTCCTCACATAAACACACACACTTTTGACCTGCATGTTTGTGTGTGTACATGATAAGCTCCATCACCATCTCCATAACATTACAGCTGTGTGTTTTCGCTGTTTATGCCATTATGCAGCGGCTTTTCACTAAATCCTAAAAATGCTGTATAGGACAATTAGTTTTAACAATTATAGCAATAATAATTTTCACTTGTGTGTTTTGAATTCTATTTCTGGAAGGAACAGTAAAGTTTCATTTGATAACTGAGAGGATTTCCAATTTAATAGAAATCTTAGATTATGCTGTATATTCTGATTGAAATGCATACCATAATGTGTCTGGAAAAATTCAGTATCTGTTATGTTATTTCAGTGATGTGCAGCTTATTTGAATGAAAGCAAAGTTAATTTTTCGGGTTACAAAGATAGCAATGCTGTACCCTTCTTGTTTCCTTGACAACACTTGCTATAATATTTAACAATGTCCTAATTTTTTTGAGGGAGAGGATGTATTTTAGCTACTTAGGTACAGAGATGTGACAAGCACATCAATAGAGGATTCTAAAAAAACATTGCAAGGTGATGGGGGATTTACTGCAGAGGTGGAGGAAGCACACACGCACGCACGCACGCACCATACCTCTTATGCCAAGAGGAATTAGGAGAGAGGAAAAAGAAAAATACTGGACAGGACTGGGTGAGCAAGGAGCAGAGATTTCCAAAAATATCCCTCCCACCAGCCATCCTGCAGATGCACCAGAATTTATCAGAAGATCCGGCCATCTGCTGTAGTGTTTCCCTGGAAAATCCTCGCAGTGCCCCTCCTTCTGTATTTGCCAGCCTTTCCTTGCTATCTACGAGTGCCCTCCTATGCACAGATGGTGTAAGTTAAAGGAAAGAATTTCCTGGTGATGTCAGCGGCAGCCTCTTGCAGGGAATCCCTGAGCTGAAAAAAAATCATTTTAAAGAAAAGCCAGACCCCACCCCCCAACACCGCCAACACCGCTGCCTCACAGAAAGAAGGAAATCTCTAGTCATAAAGAAATATTATGGTGAAAGAGATATGGCATCTCTTAACAGATTCTTCTGAAAATTGTTGTTCTCAGGGAAAACAAAAACAAAAGCTCTCCACCTCACAGCCTTGATACAGCTGTCTGTGAAAGATTGCTAGTCAGCCGTGGCCGCTCTGCAGCGGATTCCCGCTGGGAGGGTTCCTTAATCCACATGCTATTAGGGAATCAAAGAGGGTGTAATGAAAAATTGAAAGATTTCTTTGACCCTCAGATAACATCCCTGCACTACTGTTTCAGACTGAGTAGTAGCATTGTCTCCAGGTCCTAAGGAAATCAACAGACTGCACAAAGGAGAAGCAGATAGGGGTGTGCCTCGTCAGCATAGATGTTCTGCAGTTGTGATATATGCTAAAAAACAAAAAAAAGGTCTGTAGACCTGTTTTGTTATTTGTAAATCCCAGGTTGTTCACTTTTAAGTCTTCAGTGCATAAAGAGATCAGGAAGGTGTCTTTGGGAATGCTGGTTTTTGGATTGTTTTTTTTCTCCGAAATACAGTAGGACCCCTGTATCTTTAGGGGATCTGTTCATTGATCTACTATGCATGTTTGAAACAGAAAATAGTAATGAACCCTATATACAGCAGATAAGGAGTCTGGACAAAGGCCATTAAACCTGTTCCTTTGCATGTTGTATGCAGAAAACACCAATCCCATGGATATGGGGTTCCTCATGTTGTACTCCTCTGTTCTTTTCACAATTTTTCCATGACCAATAACAAGGATAACAGTTTGAAGATCCAGGAAAATGCTTCCAACACATCAGAACTATGAACACTCAGGAAAACATTTATAGGTGTCGCAACACCTATAAATGTCTTTACACAGAAAGTCTTTACACAGCTGCCAATGGCCATGATATGTGGTGGATTCATGGATTTGTAGTCCAAAATAGTAACTTCACTAAGCTTGGGAAGTACTTGGTTGAATCAGATTGAAGCCCAGCATCCTGATGTCAAAGGCAGCCAGCCAGATGACTTCTGGAAACCCTGATGTTGGGTGAGGAGGATGACAGACATCCTCTACTGCTCGCCTCCAGCATTTGGTCCATTGTGCCATGCTATTTGGACCACCAGTTTAGATGATTCCGAGGCACTGAGCATATGTCATCCTTCAGGTTTCCTGAATATCAGGAGGAAATATTCGGAAGGTGGGTGCTACCATAACTGGCTAGATAGCGCAGTGAATTGGAGTACATGGCTGTGCAGACAGGGGTTAGGAGTTCAATTCCCCACTATACGTCTCAGGAGAAAAGCCAGCCTTTGCCACCTTGGGTTAGCTCCTAGAATGCCACCAGAAGAAGGGAATGGTAAACCACTTCTGAGTAGTTTATATGGAGCAAGGATTGCCATAAGTCGGTATCCAGTTATTGGCATTCTGAAGGACATAGCATCCTCAACAGGTTCTCCTCCGCTGATCTCAGCAATTGAATCAGTCTATATAGAAGCAGGCGAGCTATACTATTTTGAGTTCTTCTGATCTGTGTCAATGCTGCAAAGTGTGGATTTGAAGGAAATATCTCTGTTACAGAATCCCAGGACTGGAAGCAACCACACTACATAGTAATGGAACAGATATCCTTGAAATTCAGGAGTCCTGTGCCTTGTGCACATGTGCACAAAGGGGAAAAGGCAGATTGCCACCTGGTATGGAAGTCCCAGGGACTTGCAGGCTCAGAATCAATAGATACAAATCATGGCAAGGAGAGACATCTTTAGGTAGAAAAACGTCTGCAATTAAATGGGATAACCATGCAAACTCAAGTCAGCTAGCATGCATGTTTGCTATTTTTGTTACAATATTTGTCATTACAGAGTATCTATTCCAATTTTACCACATCCACAGACTTAATATTATTTTTGGCAGCTGGAAAGATTCTTACATCATCCCATTATCTACATAAGTAATACAGAAAAGATGAGGTGTCACCAGGACCATGATTGTCAACAGTGGAACTCCTTGACTTTCAATCAGCATTAACCAAAGTTATTTTTTTATGAACAAAACATCGCAGTTCATGAACATCCTCTCACCATTATTCTACATTTCATTTATGCATTCCCACCCCACAACAGTACAGCTGTACATATGTACATCTGGATTCATTTAGTCCCTTGGAAGCAAAACCTAAATGTGGAATAAGTATATGCCAATACCAGGAGAATGACTCAGTGCCACCTCTTCAAAAAAAGGAATTAATTGATTTGTTAGTTCAGTGTTTAAGACTTTTTTAAAGGCACAATCCTGGCATAGGTCCAGATCCTGCCAAAGTGCCATCTTGATCAACTAATAGGAAAACACAGCTTCACCTGAAGATTCAAGTACACACCCTGAATACATGAAATGTCTTCGTGAATAGATTTGTATTGTATAGTTAGTCTTTCCACTGCTTCACAAAAGGCCTTTCCATGTTTTGTGCCTAGCTATTCTGCTATTCTCTGACATTCATATCTTTTTCCACTGTGCAACATCATCACCCCTACATCATCTTAGGTGGGCACAGTAAGTAGCTTGTTCCCATGGGAAGTGGGGGCATGATCTTTCACCCTGAGTTTCTTTTCATCTACCTCAGCTCTGCCAAGTATTCTTGGAGGCTTTTCAGGAAAAGGGTTGAGGTCTTTATGGGATATTTCTGTAAGAAAGCTCAGAAAATCAGACTCCAGGACGTTCAACTTCTTCCCAGTTCTATCTATCTGTTCCTCCCTGATCCAGCAAATCTAGGCTTTAAAAATGGGATGGGGACTGGCAGCACAGGTTGGTGTTGGGAGAAGGACTCATTCTTAAATCCTCCATATCTCTATGTTTATATAAGAAGATCCTTTGCTACCGAATTGAAAAGGAGCTTTACATCCCAGTACTTTCTCATTCAGTGATTCAGGGCTGGATGCTGGGCCCATAAATAGAATGGAGGAACTGGGGTTTTGCCCCTGGGTGCTAAAAGCTAAAGTGCACCAAAATCTAAATGTGAATCTACTGATGAATTTTAGGGAAATGAGTGGCAACACTTCCTGGCCTTCTTCACTTTGTTTTTATTTGAAAACATAAATTTTCTCATTTTTCTTCAAGGTGACATTAAATTCTCCTCCCTTTTCTTGAGGGCAGGGCCTCACAGTCATGCAACAAGTGGAGGGGTTAAGAGTTGGTGCTAAGTTCTCAAATGTGATTGTGCTATTGTACAAATCTTGTAGTATTAAGTTGAGAGGGCTAGGTAGAAAAACAGGGATTTCCACCTCAAATTTCAAGAACTGGTGGCATGAGCAGGCCATGCGGTTAAGGGTCAGTTTTATTTGTTTCTGTGGTTTGGGGAGGGAGTATCATTACATCCAATTTGATGTGCTTGACAGTTGCTCAGAATCAAACTCCACATGCTTTCCCTTGGTATGTCTTTTCCACTTAGTTATCTTCGGATGATTAACCAAGGGGTGTCATTTAAAGTCACATCCCAAGAGATACAGAACAGGAAATTGTTGTTGGGTCATTGGTGTTATAGGAAAAGACACCAGCACCTGCCCTGTCTAGACATGTTTGAACTGAAATAATTTATGCAATGGTCTTCTGTTGGCCAGCAGAAATCACCATGTACCTTAACATTTGTTAAGGAGAGCATTATTGAAAAATAGGTTTGCTGGGCTACAAGTTTAGAATGAAATAATTCATCTGTCATCTCTATTTTTTAGAGTCACAGTCAACAAATGCAGGAGCCCCAGTGAAGCTGCCCTATGTGGCCATCATCCTGCATTTGATATGACTGGTCACAAGTTCTTCACAGATGTATTAATTTTTATAGATATTAGGATGTTCCGACCACTTTTTACCTGCTGTGATAGCAGCCTACAAATTCTTTCAGCTACTACCCAACCTATAACCTGACTCTCAAGTGAACTAAGATATACAATGGGAAATAATTAACTTGAGCTGTTGGCTTGAGACAGAAGACATGCAGAAATTCCATGCTGTTGCAACATACTTATTATTATAGAATCTTCACCACAAAGATAAGCATGAGAAAACAATTCTTCTCTTTTTGAAGGCTTAGGCCATAATACAAATTGTCATGGAGACTACCATTCTAAGTGAGTTCTCTTCCCTCTCTCCCTCCCTCTCTCCTTTTTAACTTCTTTCCTTCTCCTTCAGGCTGTTATTTTCTTAATCTCCACATCAATACCAGTTTGGATCACTGAAATCTTGACTCATTAACATTCCTCCTCTCAAAGCATGAGTCAGGCTAAATAAACTGGCAACAGTACATGCCAGGGCCCTCTCTGCCTCTTGGTTCCGGCTCTACATTGTTTGTCCAGGAATGTCATTCCAACCCACAGCATTCCTTTAAAGTAAAGTACTGATGTGGTGTCTGTTAGGTGTTTCAACAAATTGTTTGGTCATGCAAGAGGTCACTGCTGAAATAAGACCTAGTACTGACTTGTAGTCCATGTCAGAGTGACATAACAGCATCACGAACGTTGTCAAACAAAAAAAATTTTTTTTTTAAAGATTGAAATGGTTAAACTCAGTGAATGGATTATTTAAATGTTATCTGAAATTGCCTCTGAGTTTCTTTCTGTGGCCAGATACTTCTTTTCCTCTGCAAAGATGCTATCATTTCAGGCAAAATAAATGGATAGTTCCTGAAAGACTGAGACAGAGGTCATCTATTGGGAGACCACCAATTGAAGCCTACATATCCTTCTTGAGGACTGCCACTTGACTTCTTCAATTACCAAGCCCTTCTCTCTTTTTCCTTTTCATTAAAAAAATGATTGGGGAAGGGTTGTGTAAGGAGAGGCCTGGAGGCAAAACTGGGTCCCCCCTCCCCCCCCCCCACCTCTGTGTTTTAGCTGGGAGGAGGCAGAGATTGGTAACATCTGGTTTTTGGACTACAGCTTCCAGAATTCCACAAAAGATATTGCCATTGCTTCGTATGAGATTCTGGAAGCTGTAATCCAACAAAACAAAACAAACCCCACGACTCCACAACATTTCCCATATCTGGGAGGAAAGTATGGGGAACCACTGGAGTTCTCTGCAGACCACCAAGGGAAGGAAGTTAGCTCTTTCTCCACCAGCTTTGAAAGCAGCCCAACCATAATATGAGTGGACAAAAGAGCACTCCAGGAATCAGATATATGCAGAATAATTTAAGGACGGTATTTCTCTTACTTTGATCGGACTACTGCTTGCAGTTCAGAGGGAGACAATGGGAACCAGACAGACGTTTGGCTAAATTGGCAAGGGTGCATGACTCAAGAGCAATATCTCTGAAAGAGAAACCTTGAGCTGTGTATTTTACTTCAGCCCTATGGAGGCCATTGTTTTTCCCAGTTTTCCATCCCTATCCCTAAGACTGGGTCTCTTCTGGGCAGTGGTTCCCAACTTTGGGTCCACAGGTGTTCTTGGATTAAAACCCCCAGAAGTCTTTACCACTTGCTGTGCTAACCAGGATTTCTGGGAGTTGTAGTCCAACAACATCTTGGAATCCAAGTTTGGAAATGACTGCTTCTGGGTTTCAAGTTCAAATAGGAAGATTAGGTAGAGGCCAGAAAGTTCTTTTCAGTGGCTACTGTACAATTATTTAAATTCAAAGTTTGCCAAACTCAAGGAACCAATTGCATTTATGTTTGGTGGTTAAGATGAGATATTAGGTGTTTATATAAGTTATGACACTTCGTTTCTTTATAGTTGGCAGAAAGTTTTCAGTAGCATGTGGACTTTTTTGACAGGGAAAGGCAGAAATTAAAGCTAATTAATCCAAACATTAAACACAGTCATGGTTACTTGAAACAGGGCATTTGGCTTTGAAGCCTTTTGAATCTGAGGATTAAGAATCTGTATGAAAATCACAAGATAACTCAGATTGTTCTGATAAATTTTGTGAGAAGCTCAGGAGATGCACTGATCTCATTAGCAGATAGTCATCTTTATTCTTATGAAGAAAAGTTACATACTAAATGCTGCTCCAAGTCATGTATCACATCTTGTCAGTTATTGACTCCTAGAGAATGTCAGTTGTCTGATAGTATCAAATGCTGATAGCTGCATGTCTGATCCTATCAAAGGTTGATATTTATTGCATATTGACTGACATATACCATCAAATACCGACAACTACTCAATGCCAGCTTGTGAAAGATAACTAAAAATTAACTTGCTACATGCCAGAGAATGTCCATGATTGCCCAAGGAGAAATCGTAAAAA
Source organism: Intellagama lesueurii (assembly GCA_037013535.1). Classification (NCBI taxonomy): domain Eukaryota; kingdom Metazoa; phylum Chordata; class Lepidosauria; order Squamata; family Agamidae; genus Intellagama; species Intellagama lesueurii. Next base: position 114,703,653 of record JBAJHW010000002.1, read on the forward strand.
AATCTGTCGATTTCACATTTTGCTGGTTTTTTTTAATGTTTTAAGCCACAGATTCTTCCACTCCTAATTATGAAGAAATTTGCAAATCTAGATAAATTATTCTGAAACCAAATGAAACGAAATTCTCCCAATTTACAATAGTCATATTCAAATAGTACTGCTACTCCCCTTGAGAGAACCATATGCTCCCTGCCAGAAAAGCAGATGTTCTAATGGAGGACCCTCTTTTAAGAAGGAAAGGGAAAAGGAAGAAGCAGTTTCAACATCAACATGGTTGAAAACAGAGAGATTATTCAAACCCAGGCTTTGAAGATTTAAGCAATCAAAGTTCTGGGGCCTGGATGGACATTTTTTGTTTTTCCCAGATTGAAATTTTAAAAATCTCAAATTCTTTTCATCCCCAATATGGAGAATGTAAGCAAATGTAAGCAAAATGTTCTGGAATCAAATTCTTACCTATATCTTGTTATTTGTCAGTTACTAGCCGATACTGATCGCTCCTGAACTCCAGCTGACTCAAATCAGGGGTTCCCAGTCTTTGTGTATCAAATGCAAATGAATGTCAAATATTCAAATATAATATGCAATATGGAATATTCAGATAGGAAATATTTGTGCCTGTGGAGAAGATTCACCACCAGAATTTATCAAGAGAACTTTATGGGTCAAATTTGTATCATCTCTGATCCACTATTATAGGGATTCTGGAAGTTGAACCTGCAGATTTTAAGACTGAAAAGCCTTCAGTTTACATTGAAATCTGCACCATGAACATGGCTGTATCTGGATATAATTTTGTACAGCTTTCTTTCTCTTTCCCTGGCTTTGCTGCTTCCTGAACTTAGTTGCTTACAGCAAAGCAAGTTGAAACAGTCAAATGGGCTTCATTTCCAGTTCTTTGCCCTGACTTGATGAGATGAGTGATGCTGAGACCTCATTGTGATGCTTTGAGTCTTTCCACCAGGGTGTGGCTTCCACATCTGCCTGAACTTGTGCTGGGGAAGTCTATGTTGCTACAAATTCAGTACCACCTCTGCATGTAGTTCCCCTCCCCCGAAGGGAGTGGCAGATCAAGAATGGGGGAGGGAAGCATACCAGTGAAACATGGAAAAGCAAATAATGCTAGGAGGTAGCAAGTGCCATGGTTTAATGCTCATAATCAGATAATCTAAAGACTGAGAGCTATTAAAATGACAACCTCGGCCAGATTCTTATCACCTATGATAATTAAGATAATTTTAATAAATGCGATGAATGATTTACAGAGAAGTGATAAAAGACAAAAGGCATGACTATATTTCAAATAAATTTTACATTGCTTTCTCCAATGATTGAAGTATGTTCTTATTGGATTGAATATTGTTGTGAATGAGATCATGAATTAAATCGCTGCCCTTGGGTAGTCACTGTCCTCTGTGTGGAAGCTGGGTAAGAGGAGCTCAAGTAACATCAGATGTGATGAAACACTTGGGAGTTGTTATGGCTGTGTATTCAAGACAGGGAATGAGTTGTTCCCATGGCAACATTTCTGTGGACATATGAGTTTAGGTTAAGAAGGAAAGCGCCTTTGACCAGGGATTCTAGCAGCAATAAGTGGATCCTCTACACCAGGAATGGGGAACATATAATCCTCTGTATGTTGTTTGAGTACGGCTCCCATCAGCCATAGCCATCATGTCCAATAGTGAGGGATGATGGGAATTGTCATACAGTAACAACATGTTGACGGCTACAAGTTGATCATGTAGCCTTATATGCACCACCACCATGCACAGTTCACTAGAAGAGGGAGGTGTAGAGCTACATTCAGCTGTGCTCCAGCACAATCCTTGCTGGTGGTCAGGAACTACCATGGTAGGTACCAGCTCAAACTGGGTCTAGTGACACAAAGGGCTAGTAGGATTCTGTTTAAATATTCAAGAGTTACTGATTCTGGCCTGACTCCTCTATATGAACAACTCGTTCATATAGCTAGTTGGGTGGCCCATCTCTGCTCACCTAGTTGCCACCAGGTTATACATCTGAAGCAGTCAGAAGATGACCAATTCAGTTGTGTACTGGGCATTATACCATAACCTTACCCTGCATATAAACTTTTGTTCCTTTTAGTTACACCTCGCGGGGGACAAAATGTGTGTGATAGTTGATATGTTGTAAAAAATATCAAATGGCAGTGTTGTGATATTTTGTGACTGACCACTGAAAAAATGCACTCATGATAACCAATGTTTTATTCCTAGCCCCATAAAATATTATAAAACTACAGTGCTTGTAAAAAAGACACATATATACTGTAACACAAGGCAATGACTGAGCAAATTTCTTTGTTGTTGATGCCTGTTATTAATATGTGGTCATCCGTTTGTAATGTGGTTTGAGCCCTGTAGATTCTGTCTTGCTAACCACTGCCAAACTGGAGCAGTGGATTTCAAAATTTCTAACTTTTCACATCAGTTTGTCTGCCGAAGGGGAACCCTTGTAGATCAATAGCAAAATTCCAGTGCAGAACAGAGGACTCTGCAGTACAGGGGTTTGGCTGTCTTCCTAGGCAAATTAGGGGTATGGTTACACTGGAGCTGGATTGAGGTTTTTGAAGTTGGTTTAAAGTCACATAGTTTTTGGATGGGTGTGTACATCCTCTTGGGATAACTTTTAATCCAGATATAAGGTGTGTGGTATATTGGTCAAGTGGACTACACAGGCTTTTCAAATTATTTTTAAATTTGCCCTGTGGGATTCCAGGTTCCTGAGTTTTGCTTTCCTGAAGCTATGCATTCCTAGAGTGAAATATCTGCACCAAACAACTAAAATAAAACCCTGTGCTGCTGGAGCTACGGAGAAATGCTCTAGTTGCTGGTACATCATCACACCTTTTTTAAAAACAGACTGGTTTAGTGCTAGATCAGTGCTACAGATTAAAAAAAAAAAAGATCAGACTGCAAGGTTACCCTGCAGCCTGAAACTCAGGATCCAATACTTGACAAACCCCATAGAAACAATTTACTCTGACATAGGTGAGCTCACATGCAAAAACTATTCAAAATAAATTGCATTCACAATTGAGTTAAAATAAACAAGGCCCTAGTGGGTTCTTAAAAAAACTTGCTTTCCAAACAAAAGACGTTCCCAGCCAAAAAAAAAAGTGTTTAGCTGTATGCTTGTAAACGGATGTTTTTAAATTGATATCAAGTTTGCTAAACCCAACGCAAACCCAGGAGTATTTTGATGTGTAACCACACCATAAGAATCAGACAGGTTCTCACTTACAACTGGTCATTACAGGGGAAGCTGAGGAACAGGAGACAGGCTCTCTTTTCATTAGAAGAGCCCCAGGATTTTTAAGAACACAATTTGAACAATGGAATAGGGTAACTACTTTGTTGTCTGAGCATCTCTAGAGAGGGGAAATCCTCTGTTATCCTCTGATCTGCATTGAACCTTAAGGATAATCACATGTACGATAGTTCTCACATATCTCTTTTATGAATGTGTAACACACATGTAATTCAGCATAGTGCATCCTTATTGTTCATTACTGTGAAACTTAATCTGAGGTGTAGATAATTTAATGTTTTCCAATTATGTTAAATCTCGTAATTATGGAAGACCATGCTGTTTTATTCTTCAAGATGTTCTCAACAACAACTTCGGGAAACAAACATTTACATATGCTGAATTAAGATTAAATGAATTTCATACAATACCCTGTTTCCCCGAAAATAAGACCTAGTATGATTTTTCAGGATGCTCGTAATATAAGCCCTACCCCAAAAATAAGCCCCAATTAAGTGAAACCCCGCCCTCCACCATTGTGCATCAACCAGAAGAAGATGACATGACTGTATTTGAATAAATGTAGATTGTTGTACATGAAAAAAATAAAACATCCCCTGAAAATAAGCCCTAATGCATTTTTGGAGCAAAAATTAATATAAGACCCTGTCTTATTTTTGGGGAAACACGGTAATTATAGCAGACAAAATAATTATGGTCAGTCAATTGTTATAAATTAGTACCTTCAAAATGAGCAATCAGGATCTTCAAAGAATGGTCTACCTATATATGCAAGTTGTATAGGTTTTGCTATAAATTTTAGTTATAGAATATATTGTCACAACAAATGGTTTTCAAAGCAGCAAACAACCATACAGAACAGATGAAATGCAACATGGTAATCAAAGCAAGTCAAGTCAAAAACACATAAGTAAAATTTAAAAATGCATCAATAAGATTTTTTAAAGTGGCACTTGCCAGTCAGTTCTGCAGTGACCAAAGCCCAAAGCCTCTCTGCCTTTGCAAACCAGAAACTGTTCATAGGAAGTTGAACTAAAACTAAAGATATAGGATTCATTCAGCCAGGCATTTGACCTGATGTTTAATACATTGCAGGGGCGAATTGGTCTGCTCTTTTTTCTGATGACCACACAAGGTAGAGTGGTCATCAGAAAAAAGTTCTAGAGTGGACCAATTTGTCCACTGAGCATCCCAACGCACACTGTTAGCCCCTGGCAGGGGCTTCTACTTTTTTGATATAGGTTCATGTGCTCTGGTTTAGTCCATTCCCAGGATATGCGTTCAATGGGAATGAACTAAAATCGAACCTTGCAGCTGTCAAAGCTGCCAAGGCTCCTTCCGCTGTCAATTTCTGGTATCATGAAGTGGCTTAATAAGCAAGCCGCTTCTGGATAATGGCAAATTGAACACTTCCCCTGCTCCTCTGAGGAGGACTAAGGGAAGTGAAATCATTATTCTTTACTCTGCTAGGTACTGCACTGAATTAACTTAGATTAATTTTTAAAAATGTTTTAAAAAAATTTTTTTAAAAAAATTATTTGCCTTTGTGAAGGCAGATTCTCATTTGGCACAAAACACAAGACAAAGATTTTTGTAAAAAAATTAATCCATGATTTAGTGTATCAATGATGGTCTAGCACAGGGAAAAATAATAATTTCACTTCTGATTGGATGGTTTAGTGAGATCTCAAGCAATTTGATGCCTCTTCTCAGGACCTTCCTCTGCTGGTTGTTAGAGCCATATACCCAATTTCTTTCTTTCTTTCTTTCTTTCTTTCTTTCTTTCTTTCTTTCTTTCTTTCTTTCTTTCTTTCTTTCTTTCTTTCTTTCTTTCTTTCTTTCCCGCCTTACTTCCCCCAAAGGGACCCTTTTCCCAGTTTGTGCATTGCCTTGCTTGGTGCACAAGCACTCAGACACACACACAGGTGCACAAAGCAGTCAGGAGCAAGGGAACTTTATGATGCCAATCCCTTTCTTTGTGAAATATCTCTTGTCCTTTTCCCCCCTTTCAGCTGACAGTGTTCAATTGAAAGGGAAAATGTTCAATTGACACTTGACATTGGAAGACGCTGGAGGGTTGCTTGAGGTCGATATGCCATTTGGTCTCAAGGATCATGCCAAATGGCATATTAGTCCTCTCTCTAACCTAAAGTAACCCTATTTAGACTGCACCATTTCACACCAAAATGGGCAGCGCAGTTGCTCTTGTGAAATCCCTAATGGTTGTGGGAGAGAGTAGTTTCTTTGATGAGATATAGCACTGGGACTTAACCTACCATTTTCAGACTGTATGAAATACTAAATATTTTTTACATAGACTAGTAGCTCAGTAAACTGGTTTACCTGGCTGCAAAGCCAAGGGTTGGGAGTTCTTTTCTCCACTGTGACTCCCTGGAGAAGAGTCAGTCTGTGTAGCCTTGAGCAAGCTGTCCAACCCCAGAGCACTTCTAGAGCAAGGGAATGGGAATCCACTTCTGAGTTCTTTATACCTAGGAAACCCTGGAAAGGATCTCTACTGTATAAGTAGGATTCAACATTATCTTATTATTAGCTGTAATGTTACTTGAACTTCACATCTTTTGGGAAAGGATATACTTGTGTTTACACACTAGTGTTCATGTAAAAAAAAGGTACGGTCCAGAATGACTTTCATTTACCAGCACTCACGTCTGGAATGCATGAAAAAAAATGGCATGCTTCCCAGCGCAGGACTGCATTTTAAAAGGAACATAGGACAGGCACCATAACTGTAACAAATCAGCTCACCCCATCTCTGGTTAATATAATGATACACATTTCCCCATGCCAGCAGCAATTATGAGGAGGGATAGGAAAACCTGGGTGTTAGCAGCAAAAGACAGGGTAAGCAGTACTTGGCATTATGGAGGGAGAGATGAACTCATCATGGGTCACTGTTGTCAGGGCCAGTCATGCAATTCTGCCCCTAGTCCATCTAGACTTCTCAGGTTTTCTCCTGCCCCCCAAATATGTTGTTGTTTAGTCGTTAAGTCATGTCCGACTCTTCGTGACCCCATGGACCAGAGCACGCCAGGCCCTCCTGTCTTCCACTGCCTCCCGGAGTTTGGTCAAAGTCATGTTGGTCGCTTCGATGACACTGTCCAACCATCTCGTCCTCTGTCGTCCCCTTCTCCTCTTGCCTTCACATTTTCCCAACATCAGGGTCTTTTCCAGGGAGTCTTCTCTTCTCATGAGATGGCCAAAGCATTGGAGCCTCAGTTTCAGGATCTGTCCTTCCAGTGAGCACTCAGGGTTGATTTCCTTCAGAATTGATAGGTTTGTTCTCCTTGCAGTCCAGGGGACTCTCAAGAGTCTCCTCCAGCACCACAATTCAAAAGCATCAATTCTTCGGCGGTCAGCCTTCTTTATGGTCCAGCTCTCACTTCCATACATCAGTACTGGAAAAACCATAGCTTTGACTATGCGGACCTTTGTCGGCAAGGTGATGTCTCCACTTTTTAAGATGCTGTCTAGGTTTCTCGTCGCTTTCCTCCCAAGAAGCAGGCGTCTTTTAATTTTGTGGCTACTGTCACCATCTGCAGTGAGGTGATGGGACCAGTGGCCATGATCTTAGTTTTTTTGATGTTGAGCTTCAGACCATTTTTTGCACCCCCTCTTTCACCCTCATTAAGAGGTTCTTTAATTCCTCCTCACTTTCTGCCATCAGAGTGGTATCATCTGCATATCTGAGGTTGTTGATATTTCTTCCGGCAATCTTAATTCTGGCTTGGGATTCCTCCAGTCCAGCCTTTCGCATGATGTATTCTGCATATAAGTTAAATAAGCAGGGAGACAATATACAGCCTTGTCATACTCCTTTCCCAATTTTGAACCAATCAGTTGTTCCATATCCAGTTCTAACTGTTGCTTCCTGTCCCACATAGAGATTTCTCAGGAGATGGATAAAGTGGTCAGGCACTCCCATTTCTTTAAGAACTTGCCATAGTTTGCTGTGGTCCACACAGTCAAAGGCTTTTGCGTAGTCAATGAAGCAGAAGCAGATGTTTTTCTGGTACTCTCTGGCTTTCTCCATAATCTAGTGCATTTCAGCAATTTGGTCTCTAGTTCCTCTGCCCCTTCGAAATCCAGCTTGTACTTCTGGGAGTTCTCGGTCCACATACTACTGAAGCCTACCTTGTAGGATTTTGAGCATAACCTTGCTAGCGTGTGAAATGAGTGCAATTGTACGGTAGTTGGAGCATTCTTTGGCACTGCCCTTCTTTGGGATTGGGATGTAGACTGATCTTTTCCAATCCTCTGGCCACTGCTGAGTTTTCCAAACATGCTGGCATATTGAGTGTAGCACCTTAACAGCGTCATCTTTTAAGATTTTAAATAGTTCCACTGGAATGCCATCTCCTCCACTGGCCTTGTTGTTAGCCATGCTTTCTAAGGCCCACTTCACTTCACTCTCCAGGATGTCTGGCTCAAGGTCAGCAGCCACACTATCTGGGTTGTCCGGGGCATCCAAATCTTTCTGGTATAATTCCTCTGTGTATTCATGCCACCTCTTCTTGATGTCTTCTGCTTCTGTCAGGTCCCTACCGTTTTTGTCCTTTATCATGTCCATCTTTGCACAAAATGTTCCTTTGATAGCTCCAATTTTCTTGAACAGATCTCTGGTTTTTCCCTTTCTATTATTTTCTACTATTTCTTTGCACTGTTCGTTTAAGAAGGCCCTCTTGTCTCTCCTTGCTATTCTTTGGAAGTCTGCATTCCATTTTCTGTAACTTTCCCTATCTCCCTTGCATTTGGTTTCCCTTCTCTTCTCTGCTATTTGTAAGGCCTCGTTGGACAGCCACTTTCTTGCATTTCCTTTTCTTTGGGATGGTTTTTGTTGCTGCCTCCTGTACAATGTTACGAGCCTCCATCCATAGTTCTTCAGGCACTCTGTCCACCAAATCTAGTTCCTTAAATCTGTTCTTCACTTCTACTGTGTATTCATAAGGGATTTGGTTTAGATTATACCTGAGTAGCCCAGTGGTTTTTCCTACTTTCTTCAGTTTAAGCTTGAGTTTTGCTATAAGAAGCTGATGATCAGAGTCACAATCAGCTCCAGGTCTTGTTTTTGCTGACTGTATAGAGCTTCTCCATCTTTGGCTGCAGAGAACATAATCAATCTGATTTCGGTATTGCCCATCTGGTGATGTCCATGTGTAGAGTCGCCTCTTGTGTTGTTGGAAAAGAGTGTTTGTGATGACCAGCTTGTTCTCTTTACAAAACTCTATTAGCCTTTGCCCTGCTTCGTTTTGAACTCCAAGGCCAAACTTACCTGTTGTTCCTTTTATCTCTTGACTCCCTACTTTAGCATTCCAGTCCCCTAGAATGAGAAGAACATCTTTCTTTGGTGTCAGTTCTACAAGGTGTTGTAAGTCTTCATAGAATTGGTCAATTTCAGCCTCTTCAGCATTGGTGGTTGGTGCATAAATTTGGATTACTGTGATGTTGAAAGGTCTGCCTTGGATTCGTATTGAAATCATTCTATCATTTTTGAGATTGTATCCCAGGACAGCTTTTCCCACTCTTTTGTTGACTATGAGGGCTACTCCATTTCTTCTACGGGATTCTTGCCCACAATAGTAGATATGATAATCGTCTGACTTGAATTCGCCCATTCCCATCCATTTTAGTTCACCGACGCCCAGGATGTCAATGTTTATTCTTGTCATCTCCTGTTTGACCACATCCAGCTTACCAAGGTTCATAGATCTTACATTCCAGGTTCCTATGCAGTATTTTTCTTTGCAGCATTGGACTTTCCTTTCACTTCCACGCACGTCCACAGCTCAGCGTCCTTTCGGCTTTGGCCCAACCACTTCATTAGCTCTGGAGCTACTTGTACTTGTCCTCCGCTCTTCCTCAGTAGCATGTTGGACGCCTTCCAGCCTGAGGGGCTCATCTTCCAGCATCATATCTTTTAGCCTTTTGTTTCTGTCCATGGAGTTTTCTTGGCAAAGATACTGGAGTGGCTTGCCAGTTCCTGCTCCAGGTGGATCGCGTTTAGTCAGAACTCTCCACTATGACCGGTCCGTCTTGGGTGTCCCTGCACGGCATAGCCCATAGCTTCTCCGAATAACTCAAGCCCCTTTGCCACAACAAGGAAGCAATCTGTGCAGGGCCCCCAAATATGGTTGAGTTTAAAATTCCGAAAAGGTCACTGGAAGTGATTATTTTATTTGCTCTATCTTTCTCATTCTCTAGAGTAACTAGCTATTGGTATACAGCTTATTTCTCACTCTTCCTTCAAAGAACTTAGCATGCTATGTGAAGTTTGACCTGTTTGATCTTAAAATCTTGTGTGAGGTAGGTTTACAGAAGGCAGCACCTTGTCTCAGTCTGCTTAATTATCTTCTTAGTTAAGTGGGAACAGGGACGTGGTGGCGCTGTGGGTTAAACCGCAGAAGCCTCTGTGCTGCAGGGTCAGAAGACCAGCCGTCGTAAGATCGAATCCACACGACGGAGTGAGCTCCCGTCGCTTGTCCCAGCTCCTGCCAACCTAGCAGTTCGAAAGCATGTAAATGTGAGTAGATAAATAGGTACCACCACGGTGGGAAGGTAACGGCGTTCCGTGTCTAGTCGCGCTGGCCACGTGACCACGGTAACGGTCTTCGGACAAACGCTGGCTCTACGGCTTGGAAACGGGGATGAGTACCACGCCCTAGAGTCAGACACGACTGGACTAAATGTCAAGGGGAACCTTTACCTTACCTAAGTCGGAACATAAACCTTGGACACTCAGTTTTAAGCCTGACATGTGTCTTCACTAAGCACATAGACTGTACTGAACATGCACAGTTACAGTTCAACAAATCCTGGGGACTTCAGCTTGAGAAAACTAGCATTCTGTGTTTTCCCAAACTATAGTGCATACCACAGATTCTGAAGTTATTGTTCCAAGTCATACGTAGTTTTTAATGGACATTTATATTTAAGTCACTCATGAGGTAAAGTTCAACTAAGCTTTATCACTTTCTGCTTGACTGTTGAATTTAAACACATGTAAGGGAAAGCCGAACCTCTGTTCTTTCTTCCCCATTCTTGCCTCCCCAACATTTTAGCTGATACAGATTAATTAAAAAGTTATAAATTGCCTACAGAGACAATTTTTTTTTTGCTTTACTGTTTTGAGCTAGCAAAAAGGCTTGAGATACTGTTTCTTTTCCAGATGGACTCAGAAGTCTATTAGTGACACTGGCTATTTGTCAGTATGTCAGCAGGGAAGAGCCAAGCTGAGGACATTTTATGTGGCTGTAGGGAAATAAGTGGAAAGAACGCTTGTTTGTTAGGCTACAGGCAATCTTATAATTTTGTTTCATGCTCTCCCTTTCCTGAGGCAGTAGGAAGTGCCAAGGCTGCTTTACAGGATAATTGCAAAGAGACAGAGAACTAAATGCTTAATGTTTCTGTAATATGTGTTTGTTTTTAAATGTATGGGCCAAGCAGGTAGGAAGCATGTGCAGACAATGCTTGCTCCAACATCCAAACATCACATAAAGGCACCTGGAGCCCTCAGAGTACTTTTTCCCAGCCAGCTGCAAATTGTGGGGTGAGTGGGTTGGTTGTTTGGTCAGTTGGTTGGTTGGTTGTTTGGTTGGTTGGTTGGTTGGTTGGTCGGTCGGTCGGTCGGTCGGTCTAGTCAAATTCATCCCACTGTTTCTTTCCACATGTACATGGATGTAGGTTTCAGGAACCTTCCACACCAAGCTTTAGGTAACAATAAGCCTAATCAGAAGTCCCCATCACAATCGATAGAACTTCATTATGAGAAAAGAAACAGAAGTCCTTCTTTAACTCTTGATTATTTTCATGTCAGAAGGAATAAGAAAGTATTAACAATTCTGTCTTAAATTCACTCTTAAATCACAACTAGAGTAGACCCATCAAATCAATAGAAATTATATACAAGTTGACACATCCGATCCTCCCTCACCCAGTGGGCCTATTCTAGTTTTGACTTACTACTGGATTTCGGCCATTGAGTGGTAGATATTGTTTATTAAACTACACATTATCTAACCTTCCTTCAGTCTTTCAGAAAAGACAGTGATTTGGGTAATATAAATATATATTTAAATACAATTAGTCCAATTATTAATGAAATAAAATTCTTTAACTAGTAGCCTCCTCGGAGGTGACTAAGGAGCTTATGATCCAACAGATTTTTGCAGAAGTACTGGTCATTCATGCATACCACCACACAGACTTGTCCACTGTGCATATTTTAGATCATTAATGAGTAGGAGAAATATAAAATCCACTCCCAACTGGCTTGATATGTTGAACATTATAGCTGGAATGGAGGCCCACCCATTAAGGAAAAGATAATGTACATGGATGGAAGATTCTCTCTGATGCAGCTGATGTGAGCCCAGAGGTGCATGAACCCAATGAATTTAGAAATACAATTCTTTTAATGTGCATCCTTATTCAGCCAATAGTTGGTGAATGTGACTAATTTCTTTCTCATTTCTATTGTGGGATGGGATAATAGATGGGAGTACTATTATCTATTGCATTTGTCATTATGAATTAATGTATACATTTATTCTGTGCTTTGCATATGTTCGCCATTAAATGGAGGTTATCTGGTTGTCCTAAAAGCATTAACTAGTTACAAATAACTAGTTAACTGTAATTCATACTTTCCCACATTAATAACGTAAATTCAAAGTTACATAACAGTTTCAACATAAAGTCACTCCTTTCTCAGTACAAATGGACTTTTAAGTAACAAGGGTGTGGTCTTATTAAATGGCAGAGGACAGATCAATGGCTCTGGCTCCTGCTGTTTCTGCTTGCTGTGCTCTGGATGTTGAGGTGGCTGAAGGAGAGTGACCTTTCTACCCCAGGCCAGCAGCGTCTAGCATGCAGACGTTGGTCCGGCTTCATAAGCCATAAAAATTCACCTGGTTCATTTAAGCAAGTAATTAGTTACTTTATAACACTATAACTCTAATTTTGGAAGGCTTGGAGTAGAGTATATTCAATTACTTTTAAAACATAACTTTCAGGCTCTGTGGTCACTATCTTACTAGATTTATTGACCATTCCAAAGGACTTCTGAAAGGGACTGTAGCTTATGTGCCAGTTTTGCATGATCCAAGATTCAGAATCTGCCCTCTCTAGGGAAGATTAGGAAAGACTCTGAACTGAAACTATGGAGAACTATTGCCAGTCAGTGTTGTTGTTTAGTCGTTTAGTCGTGTCCGACTCTTCGTGACCCCATGGACCAGAGCACGCCAGGCCCTCCTGTCTTCCACTGCCTCTCGGAGTTTGGTCAAATTTATGTTGGTAGCTTAGTCAAGGCTAATTTTAGTAAACCAATTACCTGTCTCAGAAAAAAAAGCATCATCCCGTACCTCCTGGATCTGGACAGCTGACTGACAAAGATCTAAGGTGACCTTAAAACCAGTCACTCTTTGCCTCTCAGCTTCTGGCCCCTCCTGTTTGAAATGTGGGAATGAAATAATCTAGAGTGTTGATTTTAAAATGTTATTTTTTCCCCCATAGTAAGCCTGAGGGACAGGATAGACTAAAATAACTAAACCTGCATTGTGCTTCTCTGTCTAAACAACTTTTATAGTTTATAAATTTTGAGCAGAGCTTGCTTATCAACCTTGTTTATTGTCAACAAAATTCCCTGTGCAGAGCAGGAATATAATATGGTTTTGTCACAGCATTTTTGGAAGATCAGAACCCTAATAGTGGAGGTTAATCATGTGTTTACCTATCATCTGTTTCTGTGGATTTCATTTAAATGCTCATGACTCTATTATTTCCTTGGTCTTGCTGCAGCTGTAGGAGCATTATACTGTTTTCTTGGAACTTGGCTCTCTAGAGCCACGTTTCAAGTTGAGTCCTGTAGAAAATGTGGGCCAAAGAAGGGGAAGGGTCAGGGAGCGAGAAAGGGAGGTGGGGATTGAGAGAGAAAGAAGAGGCGGAGAGAACTGGAATGTAAACCTGCAGGATAAGAAAGACTCTTGAGACTTGTGTTTCCTTCCGGACCACACTTCCCCTTCCTCACAGAATTATTATAACATCCTCCTGACAATATCTATGTATTGCACAGATAATAAATCCAGATTTGGAGACATGCTGAAGAGCAAGCCTCAACCAGTCCCCCTGTCTAAGAGACATACCTGTGTATTCTGTGACAATGAATCATGGACTTGCAGAACAATTATTGTCTACACAGAAGTAAACTGCCTTGAATTCAGTGGAATTTTATTCTAGACAAATGTGGACAGATGGGGAGATCCTGTAGCCTACCAGATGTTGGACCCCACATCTGGAGGACACAAGATCGCCATTCCTTATGTAAAGAACTGCAGTCTTACTATCTGATTTGGAAGTGCTGTCAGACTCCTCTTGCCTATTTAGTCCCCAGTGTTAGGAAAGATTCCTGTACAGCCCACAAGATGTCACTGTGCAAAAGTAAAATCTCAAATGAGAAAAAATATTATTATAAATTCTTAATTTTCCTAGATTATCCTGGCCTTTCTTGAGAGATTTTGATCATGAGAGAGAGTAAAAGTGGAAGGTAACATGGTGATCAGAGAAACCTGACCAGTGCAACTCTCCCCCCTCCCCATATTTTTAACATTTAATTGCATGTATTTAGCATTTGTTGTTATGTGCCATCACATTGGAAACAACTTACAGCGACCGCAACAAAGCTTTCAAAGTAATTGAGATATTTAAGGAGTGGCTTTACCATTTCTACACCCCCAGTGAGTTACCATGGTTGAGCAGGGATTTGAAGCCAAGCCTCCTGAGTCCTAGTCCATCATTCTATCAACTACATCACACTGGGTATTTAGCATACATGAAATTAAAGGCTTGGGGGGGGGGGATTAAGTAGCTGGTATAACTCATTGGGTTGGAGTGCCTGGAGTGCCTGACCTGATGACACATATCTTATTTTTCCTTGTATAAGACACCCCAATGTATAAGACGAGAAAATTTGATCGCTGCTTTCCCCGCCACTTCCTAAGCCCCACGGGGCTTAGCAAATGGAGGGGGAGAGCAGCGATCAAAGCGCGGCATGATTCCTTTGATCCCTTCCCCCCTCCACTTGTTTTTGTTCTCTCCTTAGCTTTCCGTGTATAAGACGACCCTCAATTTTTAGTCTAAAGATTTTAGACAAAAGTATCATCTTATACACGGAAAAATACGGTAATCAAAATAATTAATTGATTTGGTGTTAATTGTATGTGGCTCATAAAGCATAAGGGAAGATTATACAAGAAATCTGGAGAACCCAAAACCTGTAAGTAAATTGCTGCCACTCTGGAGCTTGGCTGTAATTTTTTTTTTTTTTTTTTTAATGAGTGATTCTAAAACTTGTGTAAAATAACTTTCTTACATAGGAATAATTAAGAACATCTGTCAAATAGATATGACAGGGCAAGTATATAGTAGGAAGACTGAGGGTTAGATTCAGACATCCACAATTTTGAAGACTTCTCAGAATCAGAAGAAAGCTTTTCAATCCCTGGATGTCCTCTCTGTGTTTAGATCAAAATCTGAGCACTTAAAAAAGCAAAGCAAGTATTTTTGGATAACTTTCTACTGCTTTCTGGCTTCTTGCAAAGTCCTCCCTATTAACTCCAGATCTAAACCTCTGCCCCTGTTCCTCCATCCTTACTCTGTTGGCAAAATCATCCATTCTGGTGAGAGGCAAAATGACCAGTTCTCTCCACCACCACCTCACATCACACACTCAAGCTCACTGCCCTCCTTCTTGGGCCTCCGTTGGCCCAAGTTAAATGAGACCAGCCACAGCAGATTCTAGGTGGTACAGTAATTTCAAGGCCTCCTGTCCAATCTCCTGCTTCCCAGTCTCAAGCATGTGCCATTTCCACTCTCTCTACTTCTTCTGGCTTCCTCCCAGACTCCATGCTTGTCATCCTTCCCGGTCTTCGAAATAGGTCGGCCACATGGCTTGCTTTATGGCAGAGAAGTCATCTACTTGAAGGGCTATTTGAGAAGAAGAATCCGTATATCAGAGGTACTCTGTTTGAAGGCTAGTCTAGCTTAGAGATCAAGAACTGCAAGGAGGAGGGCAGATTCTGAAGCCCTTGCATTTGCTCCTCCTTAAGAGCACCTGGACAGCAAGTGCTGCTCTTTCCCCACTTGGGTGAGTCATATTATAATTCATTTGCCACCTTGGGTCCTTTTTAACCCCAATCATTATTGGGGAGTTCATGCATTAGGGTTTATATATATATATATATAAGGATTACAGTCAGGATGTAGAGTGCATAGAGGTTTTGGGTTCCCCAGTACCACCCTTAATGTGTGATTCATTACAGGGTGGTACAGGAAGTGAAGGCAGGAAATACCAACTGTATCCTTTCTTGGGGCTGTTACGATGAACCTGTGAGTTGTGCTAAAAGGACCTGGGAATATACACTAGGATAATGCATACAATTATGCAATAGGACTGTGCTTAGTCATTGTGCTGATTAATAACTCCTTCTTTGGAATAGAAATGTTCACTCAATATGTACATATTTTGGGCCAAAATGCAAGACGGTTGTCATTGTGCCATTCTTAATGTCTACCTGCCAGAACAAATAACTATAACAATGGAAGAAAATTATAGAGCTACAACTTCAAAACTAAAAAGGGAGGCATGAAACTGGAACCATACTTAGCCCCAGTACAGCAATATACTTACTGGATCATGGCCCAGATGTGTTTTGGCAGAAAGGGCAATATAATTCTTGATTAAATTACTTAAGTGCTATTGTCAGGAAAAGCTCAGACTGAGTTAAAAAGCAACTTTCGCCCACATTTTTGGTGTCGATATTTTATTAGGGATGTGATGTTCAGTTGTACTGAACTGTACACTGAAGCCAAATATAGAGGATTCAAATAGCAGTAGAGGGAGCAAAGTAATTCACTTGATAATTCACTGGCAGAGAACCAGCTCATTCATTTGAGTCAAAAAGTTAAGAGGCATGTTGGTAGTTTCTACACTGTAGCTCACTCCAGTTGAAGGGCGCCAAGAAGGGCAGAAAGGGGTGTTAAAGCACAGGAACAGAAAAGCATCCAACTGGTAAGAGTCACAATCCGTAACAAGAACAAAATGGGATTTATTAAACTGATAGAAAATCCTAATGGCAAGATTTTCAGGAACAGAATATATCTATTTTAAAGCGTATAAAATATAGTTTTGACATATGATACAGAAAGTGCCATGGCCTGTACCTGGGTATTTGTTTATTTCTTTTCTATCTTGCTTATCCCATAAAAAGCTTGAGAAAGTTACAGTGAAATTTAGTATATGGAAATGTTTCCCTTCCCCAGTAGTAAAAGAGACGCAGGTACAATTACAGAAGCAAGATTTTTTTTAAATAGAGCATACATAACCATCTCCATTATATAGTCACAGGAGCATTTTAATGGTAGCTGTAGCTTAAAGAAAGTGGATTGATCCAAGTCTATCCAGTAAGCATCATGGCCGAATGGCGATGACTAGCTAGCTATGTTTGGTTCAGAGACATCTTGCTGGCTAAGAGCAAGGGAAAAAATAATAGCTGAAGTCCTGTTGCCATAAGTTATAATGTGTACGGCTGATTACATCAGGAGCAATGGTGATTTTTCAGAAATTAAACATTTTTTACTTTTCTCTGGAATGTCCCAAGATTTTGTGTAATTCATTTCATCATTGGGAAGCTGTGAAGCTCATGGAACAGGAAGGAGCGGGTTATAATTACCATCCATGGCTATATTCAATAATTAAAGATTTCTTGTCCCACTGCCCCGTAGCTTCTGTACAATGAAAGGATTACACAGGAAAAGTTAAAAAAAATTTTTAAAAAAAGCTGCTAATGATATCATCAGCTTTATGCAGCATAAGTTATGGCAACATGATTTCAGCCAGTGTCTTCTTCCCTATTCAATATACAGAAGTTGATTTGAGTTCCAGTTGAATCTGACTTTAGCACTGCCTGTATGTATGTATGTATGTATGTATGTATGTATGGATGGATGGATGGATGGATGGATGGATGTCCCCTTCATGGATTGCTGCCTTGTCGTGGCGAAGGGGCTTGAGTAATTCAGAGAAGCTATGGGCTATGCCGTGCAGGGATACCCAAGACGGACTGGTCATAGTGGACAGTTCTGACTAAACGTGATCCACCTGGAGCAGGAACTGGCAAGCCACTCCAGTATCTTTGCCAAGAAAACTCCATGGACAGAAACAAAAGGCTAAAAGATACGACGCTGGAAGAGGAGCCCCTCAGGTCGGAAGGCGTCCAACATGCTACTGAGGAAGAGCGGAGGACAAGTACAAGTAGCTCCAGAGCTAATGAAGTGTTTGGGCCAAAGCCGAAAGGACGCTCAGCTGCGGACGTGCCTGGAAGTGAAAGGAAAGTCCAATGCTGCAAAGAAAAATACTGCATAGGAACCTGGAATGTAAGATCTATGAACCTTGGAAAGCTGGATGTGGTCAAACAGGACATGGCAAGAATAAACATTGACATCCTGGGCGTCAGTGAACTAAAATGGACGGGAATGGGCGAATTCAAGTCAGACGATTATCATATCTACTATTGTGGGCAAGAATCCCGTAGAAGAAATGGAGTAGCCCTCATAGTCAACAAAAGAGTGGGAAAAGCTGTCCTGGGATACAATCTCAAAAATGATAGAATGATTTCAATACGAATCCAAGGCAGACCTTTCAACATCACAGTAATCCAAATTTATGCACCAACCACCAATGCTGAAGAGGCTGAAATTGACCAATTCTATGAAGACTTAAAACACCTTCTAGAACTGACACCAAAGAAAGATGTTCTTCTCATTATAGGGGACTGGAATGCTAAAGTAGGGAGTCAAGAGATAAAAGGAACAACAGGTAAGTTTGGCCTTGGAGTTCAAAACGAAGCAGGGCAAAGGCTAATAGAGTTTTGTCAAGAGAAGAAGCTGGTCATCACAAACACTCTTTTCCAGCAACATAAGAGGCAACTCTACACATGGACATCACCAGATGGGCAATACCGAAATCAGATTGATTATGTTCTCTGTAGCCAAAGATGGAGAAGCTCTATACAGTCAGCAAAAAGAAGATCGGGAGCTGATTGTGGCTCTGATCATCAGCTTCTTATAGCAAAATTCAAGCTTAAACTGAAGAAAGTAGGAAAAACCACTGGGCTAGTCAGGTATAATCTAGACCAAAACCCTTATGAATACACAGTGGAAGTGAAGAACAGATTTAAGGAACTCGATTTGGTGGACAGAGTGCCTGAAGAACTATGGATGGAGGCTGGTAACATTGTACAGGAGGCAGCAACAAAAACCATCCCAAAGAAAAGGAAATGCAAGAAAGCAAAGTGGCTGTCCAATGAGGCCTTACAAATAGCAGAGAAGAGAAGGGAAACAAAATACAAGGGAGATAGGGAAAGTTACAGAAAATTGAATGCAGACTTCCAAAGAATAGCAAGGAGAGACAACAGGGCCTTCTTAAATGAACAATGCAAAGAAATAGAGGAAAATAATAGAAAGGGAAAAACCAGAGATCTGTTCAAGAAAATTGGAGCTATCAAAGGAACATTTTGTGCAAAGATGGACATGATAAAGGACAAAAATGGTAGGGACCGCACAGAAGCAGAAGACATCAAGAAGAGGTGGCAAGAATACACGGAGGAATTATACCAGAAAGATCTGGATGTCCCAGACAACCCAGAAAGTGTGGTTGCTGACCTTGAGCCAGACATCCTGGAGAGTGAAGTCAAGTGGGCCTTAGAAAGCATGGCTAAGAACAAGGCCAGTGGAGGTGATGGCATTCCAGTGGAACTATTTAAAATCTTAAAAGATGACGCTGTTAAGGTGCTACCCTCAATATGCCAGCAAGTTTGGAAAACTCAGCAGTGGCGAGAGGATTGGAAAAGATCAGTCTACATCCCAATCCCAAAGAAGGGCAGTGCCAAAGAATGCTCCAACTACCGTACAATTGCACTCATTTCACACGCTAGCAAGGTTATGCTCAAAATCCTACAAGGTAGGCTTCAGTAGTATGTGGACCGAGAACTCCCAGAAGTACAAGCTGGATTTTGAAGGGGCAGAGGAACTAGAGACCAAATTGCTAACATGCGCTGGATGATGGAGAAAGCCAGAGAGTTCCAGAAAAACATCTACTTCTGCTTCATTGACTATGCAAAAGCCTTTGACTGTGTGGACCACAGCAAACTATGGCGAGTCCTTAAAGAAATGGGAGTGCCTGACCACCTTATCTATCTCCTGAGAAATCTATATGTGGGACAGGAAGCCACAGTTAGAACTGGATATGGAACAACTGATTGGTTCAAAATTGGGAAAGGAGTACGACAAGGCTGTATATTGTCCCCCTGCTTATTTAACTTATATGCAGAATACATCATGCAAAAGGCAGGACTGGAGGAATCCCAAACCAGAATTAAGATTGCTGGAAGAAATATCAACAACCTCAGATATGCAGATGATACCACTCTGATGGCAGAAAGTGAGGAGGAATTAAAGAACCTCTTAATGAGGGTGAAAGAGGAGAGTGCAAAAAATGGTCTGAAGCTCAACATCAAAAAACTAAGATCATGGCCACTGGTCTCATCACCTCCTGGCAAATAGAAGGGGAAGATATGGAGGCAGTGACAGATTTTACCTTCTTGGGCTCCATGATCACTGCAGATGGTGACAGCAGCCACGAAATTAAAAGACGCCTGCTTCTTGGGAGGAAAGCAAACCTAGACAGCATCTTAAAAAGCAGAGGCATCACCTTGCCGACAAAGGTCCGCATAGTCCAAGCTATGGTTTTTCCAGTAGCGATGTATGGAAGTGAGAGCTGGACCATAAAGAAGGCTGACCGCCGAAGAATTGATGCTTTTGAATTGTGGTGCTGGAGGAGACTCTTGAGAGTCCCCTGGACTGCAAGGAGAACAAACCTATCCATTCTGAAGGAAATCAACCCTGAGTGCTCACTGGAAGGACAGATCCTGAAGCTGAGGCTCCAATACTTTGGCCATCTCATGAGAAGAGAAGACTCCCTGGAAAAGACCCTGATGTTGGGAAAATGTGAGGGCAAGAGGAGAAGGGGACGACAGAGGACAAGATGGTTGGACAGTGTCATCAAAGCTACCAACATGACTTTGACCAAACTCTGGGAGGCAGTGGAAGACAGGAGGGCCTGGCGTGCTCTGGTCCATGGGGTCACGAAGAGTCGGACACGACTTAAGGACTAAACAACAACAACAAATGTGTGTGTGTGTGTGTGTCTGTGTGTGTGTGTCTGTGTGTGTGTGTTTGTGTGTGTGTGTTTGTTTGTTTAATACGCCATCCCAAAACACTATTCTGGGTGATCTAACAGCACAAAAACAAACACTTAAAAACACTCACAGAATAAAAACACAATGGCACCGAAACAATTTACAAAAGCAGCAGGACAGGAAATGAACAACATATAAACCTGGGTCAGTATGAAAGGCCTCCCTGAAAAGAAAGGTTTTAAATTTTCTTCTAAATGTCAAGGGGAGGGAGCCATGTGTAGCTCTTCTGGAAGCTTATTCCATAGGGTTGGTGCCACCATGGAAAAGGCCCTGCTTCTAGTGGAAGACTTTCAGGCCTCCTTTGGGGTGGCCACCCGGAGGAGCCTGGTCTGGGAGGATCTCGTGGGTTGGGCAAATGACATTGGGGTCAGATACTTCAACAAGTAACGTGGCAGCATGCTTGACCACACCTTAAAGCAGCAGAGGATTAGAACAAGTTGTATGGTGTACGTAGATCTGTCCTTCAGGAGAGAGAACTGGTGAGGGGGCTAAGGACGAAGAACAGGGAGGCTACTTTAGGTCATTTATCATCTGAGCCACTTACCACATTCTGCTTCATAGTAAGGCCAACACTTCTGAACAGAGGCTTAGTCACATATCAAGTCCAACATAGCTGTCCACTATATCACATACAGTTTTGCCTTATTCTTTTGGATTTTATCAACAAATAGTTATTTCATATCTATATGAGGGCGCTGAGTGAGGTCATCTGGAGTTGTGGGGCTTGGTGTCATCAGTATGCTGATGACACTCAGCTCTACCTCTCCTTTTCTCCAACTGCAGTGGATGCTGCTCCGTCCCTTGAACACTGCTTGGGGACCGTTCTGGGGTGGATGAAGGCAAATGGACTGAGGTTGAATCCGGACAAGATGGAAATCTTGCGCGTGGGCGGCCCTGGTGTCAGCGGGTTGGGAAACTTCCTTGCCTTTGGGGGAGTGACTCTTCCCATGAAGAATGAGGTTCGCAGCTTGGGCATCTGTCTGGACCCAGATCTCACCATGGAAACCCAGGTGACATCTGTGGTCCAGGCAGCCCATTTCCATCTTCAGAGGATTGCCCAGATGCATCCCTATCTAGACGCGGGGGCACTCACGACTTTGATTCATGCAGTCGTAATCTCAAGAATAGACTACTGCAGTGCTCTCTATGTGGGGCTACCCTTGAGGTTGATGTGGAGACTACAACTAGTTCAGAATTCGACAGCCAGATTAATAACTGGCATGAAGAAATTTCAGCACATCTCCCCCATTCTGGCCACCCTTCATTGGCTACCGGTTCATTTCCACATCGACTTCAAGGTTATGATGATAACATAAGGTTGTTGTTTTTTTCAAAGCTCTAAACCATTTAGGACCTCAGTACCTAGCAGAACGTCTGCTTCCAGCCAGATCTGTCCATAATACCCATTCTTCACAGGCAGGGCGGTTGAGGGCCTTGACCCCGAAGGAGACCCAGAGGGAAAGAACAAGAAACCGGGCCTTCTTGGTGGTCGCTCCCGCCTGTGGAACAATCTGCCCATGGAGATCCACCTGGCACCCTCGCTGGATGGGTTTAAACGAGCATTGAAGACTTGGCTCTTCCGCCAGGCTTTCCCTGAGCATTAAGTTTTTGATAGCTCAGCTTCCCTTTTATCATCCTTTTTGCCATCCTTTCATCATCCTTTTTATCATCTTCATAGCCATCTGTTTTAATTTATCCTACTAGTTATTGTATCTGTTGAATGTTTGTATTATCTTATTTTCATCGTGTTTTACTATTGTGTTGTTTGTCTTGTTGTTAGCCGCCCAGAGTGGCTCGAACTAAAACTCTTAGAAGCCTTCACCACAAGCTGTCCTGGCTTCTGGGAATTGTAGTGCAAGAACATCTGGGGATTCAAGGTCGGGAACCACTACTTTAAAAAGACAAAACATTGTTGGTGGTGTATTGTATTCTGGATGGTCATCATCTAAATTCTACTCTTTTACAACAGGAGAAGAGAAATCTTTAACCCTCTACTTGTTTTGGCCTACGACTCCCACAATCTTTTGTTTATTTCCTTTCTTGTTTGTTACATCTATATTCCAGTTTTCCTCCAGTGAGCTAATAGAGGATATGTGGCTCTCCTCCTAGAATCACAGAATTGTAGAGCTAGAAAGCACTTCAGTGGCCATTCAGTCCAACCCCTCCCCACTTTATCCTCACAACAATCCCGTGAGGTAGGCTAGCCTGATAGGTTTATCAGCTCAAGGCCACCCAATAAGTTTCATAGTTTGGTAGATGCTAGACCCTGGATCAGTCCAAAATCCAACCAGTGTACCGCACTGCATTGCCATTAGCTGTGCTGCACGAGACTGGTGGGATTGTAGGAGGAATTGTCCGGAGAGCCAAATGGGATGTCGTTTGATTCAGAGGCTCTTTTGCCTTAATATTTACAGATAGCTCTTACCACAGTTCTGTGCTGCTGCACTGGTAAACATACTTCCTAGGAATTAAGTCTAATTGTACTCAGCATAACTTTTCTTTGAATAAACATGCTTTAGATTGTTGTGCTGCACATCTGTTAGGAAAATTTGGGTATGGAGGATCTTCTGCAATTAATTTCAGGTGCATTAAACAGGTCTTTTCTAGATGTTATGAGTCTATGGCTCTATCATCATACCTAATTATACAGATAATTATCAAAAGTGACTAATTATCTTGGATGCCTCAGCTGAGGCACTTGGAAAGGGGCCTCATATTTTCAAAATGAAAATAAACATAATTCTTTCTGAACATCAACTAGTGATCTCACACAGAAGTAAGGAACACACCCACAAAATGGGCATTCTGGTAAATGATAAAGAAAGAAAGAAAGAAAGAAAGAAAGAAAGAAAGAAAGAAAGAAAGAAAGAAGGTTGGCCTGCTTTTATGGCTTTAACACTATATTAATGAGCAGGAATTGTCATATAGAGCTTCTCCATAGGGAGGTAAACATTGTCACTTACCTGCTAATGTCTGCAGCAAATGTTGCAGAGCGTCTAAGATAGTTAAAAAAAGAAAAAAGATCTGCATTGAAATTGTTAGACATACTGTGGCCATGACTTTGAAATACTACACCCAGAAGCATTTTTTTAAATCCCTGACTACAAAACAAATTTCTTCTAGTTTCAGTATAACCCACTCATCCACCTGAGTGTTGCTGGAACTACACAGTATCCTTTCCAGAATGAATTGTGAGTTTGGGGGTTATTACCTCTTGGGTTTTCTTCAAGTGAGAGTACCAGAATACCTAGCAAAGAAGCAAGTCCACCTAAAGACAAGGATGCTCTGTCCAAAAGAACTTTATCATGTTTATATCACAATACATTAATTGAGATAAATTGTATTTAAATTAATTCACCAACTTGTAGTTTTGCATCTGATAGAATAAACATGGAGGCCACGGAAGTCCACACAACATTAGCGTTGTTGCTGCTGTTGTCATTTGCTGTCAAATAACATCTGACTTACGGCAACCCTAATAGGGTTTTCAAAGCATGTTAGATATTCAAGGACTGATTTTACAAGTGCTGCCCCCTAGTAAGTTTCCATGGCTGAGCAAGGATTTGAACTCCTGAATCCTAGTCCATCTACACACATTTTGTTGTTACATTCCTAATATTACAAATGCAGGAACAGGTGATACCTTTATTGGAGCACTAAAGAAATATAAAAAACAAAAAACAAAAAAATAGCAAGCTTTCAATGATAATGCAGGCTGTGCACCATGTTCTCATGGGTAGCTCCAAAATTATATGTTTTTATTAAAGTCCCAAAGTCTCATGGCCGCTGGTGGGGGTCAGGTGTAGCTTCTTAGATGAGATAGTTGTAGTCTGCAGTCTGCAAAAGGCCTGATGGTGGAGGGTGTGGCTTCATTCCACTCTCCAGCCACTGGTTTGGAATTTATCACCCATCTCTAAACAAAAGGCAGCTGGACCCCATTTTGGACACACACACCTCTCATTTCCCCATTCTGCCTTCTTTTGGAACACAAAGAGTTTCTGTTTGGCTAGGGAAAACAAGCAGGGTAACCAGAAGTATGGCAAGCCTCCATCAGAGTTGAGATTTTTAAAAAAATTGTTAAACCACCAGGAATAGCCAATTTCAGCCAAATTAAAACCAAATCAATAGTTTTACCTAGTGGATTCTTTCCTCAGCATGCAGTACTGCTTGTCTGGTGTCAAGAGTCCATGATGTTCAACAACTCATGTTGGTGCGCTGACTGGCCATTCTGCAGCAGTATCTTACACAGTTCAAGTGATACCTTTATGGGACCACTAAAAAAAACAACAACAACAAAAACAGTGAGCTTTCAATGATAATTCATCTTCTTCAGGCTGAGTACCAGCTCTCTGTTTGATTTTTTGTTTTGTTATATTTTTAAGTGGTCCAATAAAGATATTGCATGTTCCTGCATTTGTATTGTTTTGTGGACCACATAGCCTTTTCCTGATTTTTACATTCCTAATATTAATTCTACTACCCTGCACCAATTTGTCTGCCCTGAAGTTAGTGAAAGGGGTGGCTTGATACAAATGATCCGTTTAAAATCCAATGTTCAACTGAGTCTGAAATGGTTCCACTTTGTCAGCTTTTCTTGGGCAGTTCTGGAACATTTGGCATTGAATGTTGAGATCTTGATTTCTGTAGCCACTCTGAGATTTTCAGGGTCATTGGCAAGCACCTTTGCTGCTAAAACATGACAGTTACTATCAAAACACCAGCCCTTTTATTTCAGTAACCAAGTGCTTTAACAAGCAAAAAAAAAAAAAAAAAAAAGAGCCAAAAAAGGTTTGTGATGAGTGCAGTTATCAGTGACCTTTGAGCACTGTGGCCAAATTCCATGGATTTGTGATTTGTGAGCTATGAAATTTGTTAGGAATTTGTCTCATTTGTTTCTATATGGCTCTCCATGCATTATTACAAATTCTTCCTGTTCTTTCCCCATATTTGTCCTCAGAGCAAAGTCAATTACACCGAATGGGAAATGACAGTTTCCACCCCGCTTTTTCTCCCTCCTCTACTCTCCCCTCCCCCTTTTCCTCCCTCTGTTCTGGGTTTATATGATTTGTTGTGCCATCTGTTTTTAGGGTTATTGTTGCTGCTTTTAATGTTTCTACCTTTATTTTGTTTTCTATTATATGTTTTGTAACCTCCCAGAGTAGTGCCTCGACGTTAATGGGAGTGGGATACAAATTGAATGAATGAATAAATAAATAAATAAATAAATAATGACTAGGTCCAACTTAGGTTCCTGTCCAGGATAATGGAGACCTCTATTTATATGGCACATTGAGGAATATTCTGTTTCATTTACAGATAGTGATGAGAAGTCATAATGGTCTGTAGTGAAACTATGCCATTGTGCTCATACTCTCTTACTATCACTACTATCAAAACAGTTTTAGACCATTTATACCAAGTGTAGTGTATAACACTTACACTGTCTTGTTCTGCCATTTATATTTGTAGCTGTTCACTGTCAAAGCAAGTGTGGAAGGGAAGCAGTTGTGGTGTGACTGAGCAGCCTTCTCAGTATAAAGTATCAATTCACATTGCAAGCCAAACAAAGCAACAACTAGCCTGAGCCTTGGCTGGCTAGATAGCTCAATGAATTAGATATCTCGCTACAGAGCAAGAGTTGGGACTTAAGTCCCCACTGTGCATCCCAGAAGTACTAGTCTGTATGACCTAGGGCAAGCTACACAGTCCCAGAGCACCCCCAGAAGAAGGGAAGGGTAAATCACTTCTGAGTACCCTCTACCTAGAAAATGCTGAAAAGGGTCACTATAAGTCAGAGTTGAGTTGACTTGGTAGCATATTATTATTATTATTAGTCTGGACCTTATACACTAGGATCACTGTATCCATGGGGGATTGGTTCCAGACTGCCCCCACACCATGGATGCTGAAAACCATGAATAAAAGTGAACACTATAGATAGAATGGTAAAGAAAAATCCAGAAAAAAGTATTTTCACCATGTATTACCAGAACTGGCCACTAGAGGGAGGCAAAGATCATGCTACGTATTCTTCACCAATTATTGTCTCTGGCTCCCTCTAGTGGCCAGTTCTGATTTTCATTGTAAAAATGCATATTTTTAGTTTTTTTCTTTTAATATTTTTAATATTTTCAGACCACGAATAAGTCAAACCACCGATAGTAATCCCATGAATACAGGGGTCCTACTGTATGTGAAAATTGCCTTGACTACTTTTGGTCTGGACCTTGTGCTGTACCTTTCTAAGCTACAATGAGGATTTTCTCTCTTCGATCATTCACAAGCTATAGGAGGTAGCCAGGCCTCTTGTTTCCTCTTTTCACTAAACTTTATCCATCCTGAGGCTTCCTTGAATTTGTAATCAAATTGCAAATGCAAGGGGGCCTGCAAATTATGGTCCAAAAGTGAGGGCCTGGAAATTATGGTCCAAAAAAGGGAACTTTTCCATAGTCTGACAATAATTTTGACAAACTGACTTTCAATTGATTGGCAGCCAGATAAATCAGAGGTTTCAATCAAATGCATCATTGTGCCAGTCTGGGGCTTCTAAAATGGTACATGGATTATTAAGGAGTTATCATAGTTATTGACATCACATGGCATATTTGTGATGCTGTAAATTATTGTAAGGAAAAAAAGAAAGAGGGAGAACAAGATCAATCGCTACTTCCAGAAACTGATAACTGAAGTTTAACAGTGAACAGAAAATGAATGGCATAAGATATTTTACTTCATTCATCCTGACATGTATTCTGACTCTGTATCTCCTTTAAAAGAAATCTAACTTTTAATCAGCCTGCAGCTTACAATCTAACCAAAGAATATTAAAAATAACAATTTGAGACCATCTGTAATAATAAAATGTCATGTTTGTTCATCTGGTCTGTCCTTCTTTGCTACAGTTCTAAGATGGTGAAATCAACACATCTGAAATTCAACATCTGTATTAAGCAAATCCATGGGCTGTGCAATTCTGGGTTACATGGTTTTAAAAATTAATTAATTAACTTTGTTGTTATGTGCCATTAAGTCAGAACTGACTTATAATGACTGTGATAGGGCTTTCAAGATAAGTGTGGTATTTAAGGGGTGATTTTACCAGATCCATGCCTCCAGTGAGTTTCCGTGGTTGAGCAGAGATTCAAACCCAGGACTCCGGAGTCCTAATCCATTACATTATCCACCACACTGGGTACCGCTAATTGACTTTAATTCATCTAAATATGGTTGCAGCTTGTTGTGCCAACTTCAGTCACTAGGTGGCAGACATGCCTAACTTTCTCTAATTTGGAGAAATAAAGCTGAAGGCAGGCCTAGGATATTCACCTGGGTTCTCTTAGCAGTTCAAGGCATGGATTCCCTCTTCTGGGCTTCTGTAAACTTTAAACAGTTTAAACACAGAAAGGGAGGAAGACAAGGAGGAAGGGGAAGAAGGGCTCTGTTACCTGTTAAGAGAAGAGAATGAGCAAGGGGAACGGCTGAAGAAGCACTGGAACAGAGAAAGAGAAACACCAGTGGCCAAGAAAGAAAACGGAGCTAGAAAGAAGATAAAGAGCAGAGAAAAAGAGCAACTTGGTGGAGTTGGGAACTGGGAGGCGGGCATTAAACTGGGTAGTTCAAAAGGGGCATCTTTAATGCCAGGGCTCCAGCTTTGGTGTCATAGCACCGTCATCCAGCTATGGCTGTCCCCATCCCCACCCCAATTTGCTGAGACATCCAGTGTACAGAGAATATCAGTTCTGGTTGTATGAAACATGTTTTAAGTCTGAAGAAACAGATCCTACAGAGCAGTGGTTCCCAACCTTGGGTTACCCAGGTTTTCTTGGACTGCAACTCACAGAAGCCTTCACCACTAGCTGTGCTGGCCAAGATTTCTGGGAGTTGCAGTCCAAGAATGTCTGGGGATCCAAAGTTGTGAACCACCAATATAGAGGCTCCAGCAGTGTTCTGCAGATATGGGATACTCTAGTTCCATTTCCCACATTTTCCTGAACTCTTGAACATCCAGTTTAGTCCAGTCTGACAGATGCTTGCAGATGGCAATTGCGGGTTTTCTCATCTATGATGAACCAATTCGTTCCTCCAATAACACAGGAGGCACTGAAGCACTCAAGGCTGGAGATCCTATATGAATGTTGAGAGATGTTTTAATTGTACATGCTGTGGCTACTCAAGTGATATCTGTGTTTCAGCTTTGCAAATGAAAGATAAAAGACTCTAGTTAGCAAATCAGACAGATGAAAATTAACAGCACAGTAGCTAAATCCTGCCCAAAAAGAGATATACTTTCATAGCACCTGAAAGCCATCATGAGAAAAGCTACCCAGAACCTGAAAAAGTTGCTTTTGACGCCTCCCATGTCAGCCATGATGGCTGGACATTCTGGGAGACATAAAATCACCACTGCCAGTCTCACCACTGGGATCAAGGCTGCTACCACCTATCTTGTGACTTTTAGCTATTAAAGGCTCTCCTCCCCCAATTGCAAGGCTTCCCCAGGTCAATAGTGAGCAGAGGCCTAAGGAGCCTTGGAAACTAATGTATTGTAATCTCTCCCCCCCACCCCATTCTGCACAAAGAAGCTACATAGTACTTCCTCCTGAACATTTATTTCTCTGCCACTGGGGGGCTTCTATTTTTTTCAAGCCATAACGATTCAAACTGACCTTTCCCCATGTGGTTAGTTGTGATACGTTCTTGTAAAGACGTCTGTGTGTGTAGGTGGTGTTTGGGTGATGTAGGCCATTGGAGCATGATGTTCAAGACCACAGGAACACCCATACCTGTGTTCTTTTTACTTTTTACATATGTGAAATTAGCACTAGATCACCTTATCATTGTATTGATATACTAGTTTAGTACTAGATCAGCTCCCAATGAGAAAATAATTTTTAAAAATCACAAACAAAACAAAAACAACTCTGATGAAATAAAAGACATTCTTGTAGCATATGGTATTTCTGTACATGTTAAAAAGAACTTTGGAATGCTGCCACCTTTTCCAGAACACTGTACAACACTTTCAAAACCAAGTGGCTTGACAGTGAACCATAAAAGTATTGGCAGAAGCAGGACCAAAGGAAGGAATGAACGAAAGAAGGAGGAACTGTGGGCTGAAATGTGAATTACATCATATCCAGTGTGAAGACTGAATTCCTGAATCAATCCACAGCCCCTGTGTGATCACAGACTGCGAATTCAATGGTAACACAGGATGTGAATCAAATCACAGCAAAGCCAAATGGGAGTGATTCAGCTTGCCAGTGTAGTTGCAGCTTTAGCTTACCCACCTCTGCCTTTCACCTTGGCATGTGGCCTTGTCCTTAACTTCATTTAGCCTGTCAAACTTTGCAGTCTGTTGGGCTTTGTAGCTGAGTGCTTGTCTTAGAGTCTTTTTCAGCAGCTGTTCTTAATTGAATGAAGATCAAAAGGGGTAGAGAAGGACATGGAACCTGCAGGCCTTGCATACAAGTTGGAAAAAAGAGCAAGGAAGATGCCATGTACGTCTTTCCAAGCAGTGTGCTATACAGAAGAACTCACCGTCCGACCAGGTCTAAGTTCTGCTGAAGGTCTGAGTAAGAAATCAGTAAAGAACAGCAGCTGCTGGAGACCATTTTTGGAGATGCTTGCAGGCTGGGACAAGCACAAGTCAAGGTCTGTGGGGACATTTTTAGACAGGAATAAGGGAGGGAGGGAGTTATCTTGTTTTTCTGTAACTCATCTGTATGCCCTGAGTCTACAGATACTCAAGTAAGATACCATACCATGTTATGAGTCGTTTTCTGCGTCAAAAGCAACCAGTACTAGAAGTCTGAGTGGCTTTTCAACTGTGATGTTAAATCTACCAGTTCTTTAGAAAGTGGGAACAAATGCATCACAGGCACTTTACAGTCACCAAAGCAATTACTCAGCAAGAATACATTAAAAGTTTTCTTTTTACTTCCTTTGCTTATTCCAGAGCACTCCATTCTGTCTGATTTATGAGTAAACATAGATAAACTGGATTTTTACATTTTACATTACATTTTTACATTATGTTACTTCTTCATTGAGTAGGGATGGGAATGGTATATTGTGGTGGTAATGTCCGTGTGAACAGATGGATGTTCGATGCTGTCCAGCATCTTGCAGGTGGTACAGAATAATATGGGTTCGTGATCATGGTATCTCCCCTCCCTATCTTATTATCTGAATAAGATAATGACCAAGTATGTTTGGGATGGGGAAAAACCAAGAATAAAACTTAAGGATCTTCAGGACAATAAAAAAAAAAAGAGGAGGGTTTGGCCTACCAGACTGGATGAATTATTACAGAGCAGCAGATCTGTCCTGGGTGAGGGAATGGGTTATTCTACAAAATGGGAGACTTTTAAAAATTGAGGGGCATGATTTAAGGCTAGGCTGGCATGCCTACCTACGGTACCAAGATGATAAGCAATGCAAAACATTTAATTTACATTTGATCAGGAGAGCTCTGTTATAGGTTTGGAAGACAGTTAAGGCACAACATTATAGAAAGATACCATTATGGGTAGCTCCATTAGAAGCGTTCTCTGATCCAGCAAGAACATCTCAAGGGACAAACGGGAGATATGCCGAGATATTAGATAGTGATTTTAATCTAAAGAACAAAGATGAACTGGCAGAACAAGGTATTATCTTAGATTGGTGGTCGATAAACTTGTTGAAATCAAGATATATAAAAGATAAAGCTACAGGGTTTCAGAAAGACAAAATACCTTTGGATAAGGGGTTACTGGACTCAGAGGAAAAATTGATTAAAGGTTTATATAATACTTTAATGGAGCAAAAAAATGGAAGATGAAATTGTGAAGGATTGCATGGTAAAATGGGCTCAAAATATAGGTCATAATATAGAACTAAGTGCCTGGTCACAAATTTGGGAACTAAATATTAAAATGACTAAATCTATAAATCTAAAAGAAAATATATACAAAATGTTTTACAGATGGTATGTAACACCAGAGAAATTAACAAAAATGTATTAAAATGTTTCTAATAGGTGTTCAAAATGTGAAAAGAAAGTAGGGAGCTTCTATCATATGTGGTGGATGTGCAGTAGGGCCAAGGACTTTTGGAAAATGATTCATGGAATGATAGAGAAAATTTTAGGGGTTAAAATTGCTTTGACACCAGAAATGTTCTTATTGAATATATTACCAGCTACACTTGAAGAAAACAAGATTTACTTGACCTTACACCTGATAACTGCACCTAGAATTGTATATGCCAGTAAGTGGAAGACTACAAAGGTGCCAACAAAGAAGGAATTTATTGAGAAGATTTTGGAACTAGCAGAAATGGATATTTTGACAGATACACTAAATGATAGACTGGATAATAATAAATGGGAACCTCTTTATACCTGGATGAAATCTACACCGATTTAAATAGAATAGATTAGATTAATATTATGTTAGAGAGTATAAGACAAGATGAAATGAATGGAACATATTGTAATAAATCACTCTGGTTGCAACGGATAGAAAAGTAGAAAAAATACAATAAAATATTTATTTTTAAAAAAGGATAATATGGGTTCAAAGCAGTTCTTTTCAGTGGCATTACACAGGTCAGAGGCACTGTTGAAGCCTTGGGGTTAAAGTGAATATGCATGCATGGGTTACTCTTTTATAAATGATATGTTGGTGCTCTACCAGACAGAAGTGAGTGCAAATCACTGCTTCCATATCTTGTTGGGATCATACCTAAATGCTCACTCATTGCAATCATGATTCTGATGAACTGGCTTCTGTGCTTATGTGTTGCCTGTTTCCCCTTGAACTGTTGACTTATTTCCAGTTTTAATAATAGACAAATGACTGCAGTATGTATGGACAAATGGCTTCTCTTCTGTTTCTTGGTTGGCTCTGTCTCTGACTGTTTGGCTCCGCCTCTAGTGATAATTTAGCTCTACCTTGGCCTCACCCATCTCAGAGGGGCCCAGATGTCTCTAAAATAACTTTCTCATTTAATTGGGACCAAGGTAGATCCAAAAATGAGTTGTTGCTGTTTAAGCAGATAAGAGCTGCTCACATATGGATAAAACACAGTCAATACAGGGTACAAAGCAAGATCTTTGAATAGCATGTATGCAGTGGGAAAATCTGCTTTTAAAAAAACTGATCAACAGAATCAAGTGGTAGATCTCTTCCTGGAATGTTCCAGTTCATACTAGTGGGTATTTAAATTTTCCCCAAAACACACCTCCTTTAAACACCTAGGAAAGAATTGTGTCAGGGAGAGAAGAGTTCAGCAAGCAATGACAGACTGAAACTAGAAACCAAGCCCTGGAGATGTGCTTGAGGAAGAGTAAGCGGGACTTGGGAAGGTTTCAGAAGAGTACATCCAATGAATGAAGTCTACACGGCTGCTTGTCCTACCCCCACTTTGTGCTTTCAAGGCATTCGCAATCTGGCATCTCCCTAGTTGAGCCAGCCATTCCAGACAAAAGCTGGAGATCCAAAGGATGATCACGTTGTCTGTTTATCTGTAGGAGTGCACCAGCCCTCTCCTGTGCAGGCACCTGAGACTTACATTGTTAATAGCCTGCCATGCCTTGCCTTGCCCAGCCCAGCCCGACCAGGTGCTAGCAAAAGTGCCACTCCTTTTGTGTCAATCAGCATTGTACAGTTATGTAAGACCAGGAGTGGGACAACTGCTGCTGAGTTTGTCGTGCTACAGGCATGTAATTTGCAGGTGCCAATTGTGTGCTCAGGTAAAAGGAAGATCAATCACAGCCACAGCCCCTGGAGTGCTCACATACATCCAAGAATTATGTATCGTTCTTGAATGGATGTGAAGGCATGCATATAGTCTAGCGACATAACACATACATCCTCCACAAATTGTTGTATAGGTGCAGGTATGTGATCAGAGCTTGAGCTTGGAAGAGATACATCTTTGGACTACAACTTCCATAATCCTTCCCAGTGGGTATGGTGGCTGGAGAGTAGATAGGAACTGCATTCCAGAATATATTGCAACCTACAATTAAGTCAGCACTTGTCTATGACTTAACCTTCACTCTATCAAAATTTCATTATAATTACATGTATGTTCCAATGTGTGAAAGTTGCAGATTGAAAAATGAGAAGAACATTGGAGTGAATAAAAACAATTTTAGTCGTGTTTTAGTCCTGCTGAAATACATAAGACAAATAGGCTACGAGCCACTTAGCGTAGACAGGCAACGCATGATGTTTTGCTGGGGATGGGATTCTAAAACAAGACAAATAGGTCTGCAGTTTTTTGCCACAGTGCCAGCTACTTACAATGATCTTGTTGAATGTGCTTTTTGTCTTTCTAGCATGTCCAGACTCTTTCACATGGATGCACAAACGTGTTGACAATAACATAAAATCCATTCAGAGCTTGGAGAAGTCCCCACCCCCCCCAACTATATTTCTCTTTTTGGGAGTTACAGCCGAAAAAAACTTTTCCAAGCTCTGAATCCGGTCACTCATTTTGTTCATTACTGTGAAAAGTGTCCATGTTACATGAGAATTCGTTCTAAAATGAAACGGCAGCCCACAGTTTCTCTCCCCACAACCTCGGCTTGTTCTCGTGATCTTTCTGGATTCTAAACAAAAAGGAATTAAATTTTCACCTCCTTTAAATTTACCAAGTGAAAGACAGGATCACACTGTGAATATTGCTGGAAATAACTTCTTGTTACTTTGAAATAGAAATTCTGCAGCGTTATGTGTACACTATGTGATACTTCCTTTCTCTTGATCAAAGTGGCAAACGATCTTTTCCTTCAGAGCACTGTTGCGGCTTGCCTCCTTTTAAGCAGCACAGTCCTTCTGGTCTCTAGGCTAATTGCCAAGAAAGAAAGACACATCATACATTGGGCATCAAACAATAAGTCACCTCCTTCAGAGCGGCTCTCAAAGCAGGCAGTTTAAAGGAGATAATCCACACTCATGTGCAGAATATGATCCTTCTCCTGACTTGACACTGATTCCCAGTGTGGAGCAGTGGATAGCGTGACAGACTAGGATTCTGTAGAACAGGATTCAAATTCTCATTTGGCCATGGAAACTCACTGGGGGGAAGTGGAATAGGTAAAACCAGTCCTTAAATATCTCACTTACCTTGAACGCTCTGTTAGGGTCACTCTAAGTCAGTTCTAATTTGACAGCAAAGCACACACAGAGAGAGAGAGAGAGGGGGGGGGGGGCTTGACACACATTTTATTAAGCAGGAGCCATGGGTTGTGATTTATTTATTTTTATTATTTTATTGTAACAAGAAGAAAGTTCTCCCCTGCCTATCTGTGGAAGACTGCTCTTCAAGGGGATGTGTGCACCTCCAGAAACATCAATCTTTACTATGAAATACAAACACCACAGAAATTCAGCACTGCCATGAGGAAAAATGGAAATATGAATCTCATGTACTTAAGATTCCACCACAACCATTTTATAGCATGTAGTTTCTTATTTATAAAATTTATACACATATATATTCTGTTGGTTTTTTTAAAGAGGAACAATCTGTGTTATAGCATTGCATTGCATTTCCTTCTATTTTCAAAATCCATTCAATTCTTGTTTATTTGCTCAAGTTTTTAGGTTTTTACAGTGTTTATATTTTTATAGTTTTTTATTATTTTGAAGATTTGCTTATCATTTTATGTATAGTTTACTACTGGAAGCCACTTTAACATCTATTTGTTTTTAAAGCGTGACAGACATTTTAAAGTTGCATGGATAAATACATAAGTACATGTGTGCACTTTAAATTGTATGTAAAAGCCCCTTAATTATTTTGCTCCAGTCCAATTGTGGATAGTTTACCCATTGGATTTAGCCTAAGGAAGGGAACTCCTGTGATCTTGCAGCAGTTATAAAGCTAGTAACATGGGCCTACGTCTAAAGCAGTGTTTTCCGACCTTGGGTCCTCAGATGTTCTTGGACTACAATTCCCAGAAATCCTGGTGAAGGTCTCTGGAGTTTCAGTCCAAGAACATTTGGGGACCCGAGGTGGGAACCACTGGTCTAAAGATTAGTGCCAAGCTGAGTGGACCCATCAAATCAGTGGAAATTTAGTACATCAAGAGTTGGAAAAGCATCATCAATCTATTCTACCCCAGAGTAACAGCTAATACCATGTTTCCCCGAAAATAAGACAGGGTCTTGTATTAATTTTTGCTCCAAAAAACGCCTTAGGCTTATTTTCAAAGGATGTTTTATTTTTTTCATGTACAACAATCTACATTTATTCAAATACAGTCATGTCATCTTCTTCTGGTTGCTACACAATGGTGGAGGGCGGGGTTTCACTTAACTGGGGCTTATTTTTGGGGTAGGGCTTATATTACAAGCATCCTGAAAAATCATACTAGGGCTTATTTTCAGGTTAGGTCTTATTTT
Organism: Intellagama lesueurii; assembly: GCA_037013535.1. Taxonomy (NCBI): domain Eukaryota; kingdom Metazoa; phylum Chordata; class Lepidosauria; order Squamata; family Agamidae; genus Intellagama; species Intellagama lesueurii. The sequence continues at coordinate 114,739,675 of JBAJHW010000002.1, forward strand.
CAGGGAAACAGAGTATTTGATTCAGGCTATAAAATTCCTTGAGCATAAATGAAGAAAGAAAAAAGTATGGAAAGCTGGCAGTGGGTTCATGCAGTGGTAAAAAAAAAAAGAGGTTCAAACAACTTCCTGCTCTATAATGTATTTCATAAGCTGGTTAGTCTAGGAGTTCAACTTTACTTCAGCAGTGCCAGTGAGACAGGGTCCTCTGTCCCCCCCACCCCATAAGAGGATACACTTTGCTAAGCACGTAGCTTGTTCCACCAGGAGAGGAGACTGTTTGAGGCCTCTGAAGCAACAGCTGGGGAGGGGGAGTGGCTGTTGCTGTACCCCTTGCATATGCTGCTCAAACCAATTGTATCACTTTGCCTAATAGTAGAGCTAGTACTGACCCCAGCTGCTGTGTAGAGTCTACTTAAAGATATATGAATTGGTTGATTAAATGAAGGTTAATTAATGGAATGGTTTGTTCAGTAACAAAACAATAGTTATTTTAAAGCATAGTTTGTTTTCTGAACATCAGTAAATCATTGTTTTTCTTATAAGAGGACATGCACAGAAATAATACATATTGGTGTCATTCTTAAGCAATATGTCTGACTAATTCATTTCCAGAGCACAAATTTGTTTACTTAAGGGATTGGCATGCAAGTGTGTCATCTGATGCCATCCTTTCCTGTTCATTATGTATGCTCACAACAATTCCTTCATCCATTGTTGCTTTCCACTAAAAAGGGTATGATTTCTTAGTGGGGGAATACCAGACTAAGAGCTAATATGTGTGTATGTTTAATGTAAAATAGAAAACTAAAACTGGAACTTATTATTGAATCAGTTAAAAAATGCCTTAATTCAACCGATTTAACGTTGCTGTTTTACACCTGTAGACATTTCTGTATCTACCATCTTCTGAAACAGAGATTTTGTGAACAATTCCTGTCCTTTGCTTGTCATACATTTCTCAATACAGCACCTGTGCTCTGAACAACAACTTCTGGCTAACCTTTAGAGCTTGTTATTCTTCCCTGTTTGTCTATCTTGCATTACCAGATGTTGGAAAGTCTGGAGCATCCCCTTTGTCACTGGAGTGGAATGTATATTAACTTTGCTTCATCTCTTATCTCTGACTACAAAGTACAAATATACTGAGACTCTCCCTTTTGAGTGCCTGATGGCCTGGTGCTTTAAGGGAGAGAAAGCTGTTCATAAAACTGAGCACTAAAATCTCAGTATAGGTGGTTTTGTGCAGCTGTTGACCTCCCACTGCTTGAGTCCGAAGTACAAACTGAATTGGCAGCACAGAAACATTGGGTGCAAATGCAGCTATGAGTAGAATCCAGATGGAGCCGAATCCCCTTCACCTTCCTTGGTATCATATCCTTTATGCTGCAATGTCTTTGTGTATGAAAAAGTGGCCATTTGCGCAGCACCAAAAAAACGAACATCCAAAATAATAATCATAATAAAGAAAGAAAACAAAAGAAAAAAGAAAAAGAGAGAGAAGGAAACACTGATTTGCATAAAATTGCATAAGCTGAAATTGCATGTGTTAATTTATATGTATAGATGCAAAATAAGAAATCATTTTTGTAATTTAAACAGAACTACGGCACATCTCACTTGACTGAGGATGACACTGACCAGATGACTTGTGTGCCTGCTGTTTGTTAGCCAGGTTCTATTAACCATAGCTGAGGACTTTCAAGTTCCTTGATCTCCTTTCTTGCGGTTCTTCAAACTGAGTATGGGCTAGACAGCCCTTCCAATGGAGGGCACTTTCAAAAGGAGGATTGACAACCTTTCAAACAGAGCTTTGTTCTTTATAAAAAAAAAAGGATATGGGCCTATTACTCAATAAGAGCCAAAAAGGCTGGTAAAAATGTGCCATGCTCAAGAAGAGACAGCTTTGTCTGTGTGTGTATGCATGTATATATTTTAAGTAGATAACTTGAAAGATGAAGGGGGCAGAAGCCATGGACAACATGGTCCTAATAAATGCAATGAATGTAAATGGCCAGTGAAGAGAAACTGAATCCTCATGGGATGGAGGTACTTTGGGGAGACAGTCTCTGCACCTTGGAATGGCAAAGACTGCCTACCCCGTAAAAAGGTGCACCCCTGTACTCCTGGTCATATTATACATATTGTCCAAAATCTACTTTGGAAGCCTATTCATATCTAAGCCAACTTCACGTTATGGATGTTGGCTCATAAGTCCCTAAACCGTTTGTGGCCTAAGTGGACAAAGTACCTTTTGAAGTGCCTCTACTATTATGGACCAGCTACACTTGAGATTTTTAGGGCATAGCTTGTAGTCTTGCCAATGGACAGTACCTGGGGAACAGTGACCCACAGGAGGTATTTCTTGTTTATGACACACTCTCTTTCTCTCAAAGTGAATGAGTTATCTTTAGTAACTCTGTTTTGCTAGTTGCTGAAGATGCATCTCTTTCACAGGGTTCTGGGAAGCTTAGCTAGGTGCTGCCTTGCAGAAAAGAAGAGTTCAGAGAAGCAAGAGAAGAAAAGGAAGTATTCAGATTTTCCTATTTCCCCTGTTGTTGGTTCTAGGCTGGCTGAGCTTATGGTTGCTAAGAATCTTAGCTTTCTGAAAAGAAGTTTCAAACAGCGAAGCAGAAAAGACAAAGTCCTTTTGGAAGTACTGTTTTCTATGTTTACTTGTTGTGGGAGTTTGTTACGGCCCTTTGAACTGTTTACTAAAATATCTGTCCTATTAAGTTGGTGCTGGTGTAGTTCAGTGAGTTGGAGTGCCTGTCGGGAGTGCCAGGGCCTGGGGTTTGAATCCTCACTGCATCTCCTGGGAGAGGAGCCAACAAAGATCACTTCCAACATGTGTGGCTGACAAGATAACATGCCCTGGCATCTGTGTAGCCATGGGCAACCTACATGGTCCCTGAGCATCATCACAAGGAGGGACTGGTTAACCCACTTCTGAGTACTTTATACCTAAAAAATGTGGAAGGGATTGCTATAAATTAGTATCTTGTTGGTGGCATATAATTATTACTAATTAAGCTAAATGCAATTTAGCGCATCATTAAATGCCCATAGGAATTTTATGCAGCTGTCCAAAAAGGAACATCTGTAAGCTATGAATCTCCTTCCTACTGCAGTATAGCTCATTATAGTGAAACAAAACAGCAGTAATGGGGAATTATACTGAGGTGAAGTGGAAGCAAACTTCATTATATGTAAAACAAAATATATTATTACAACATAAAATGGCTGAAATCCTGTTGCAGGTTGTAACTAGAGTAAGCCCGTTGAATCTGAGGATTTGTTGAGTCAACTCCTCTATAAGTCACATTTATTCAATGGGTCTACTCTGGTTATGAATTACTACACTAAGCAACAGGAGTAAAGTAAATAGATGCTAAGGGGGTGGCACACAGTGATTGACACTCATACAAACATGAACACATAAATGCACAAGCAAATTTCATAAAGGAATAAAGTTTCAGAGTTTGTTGATTATTGTGCACAGAATATGCTACCTAGAATTGGGATGTGGAAACCCTAGTCACATGGGAAACACCACAGGACTGGTCCTGCCAGAATGGTTTCAGTAGTATGGTTATGGTGGACAAGCAGCTGATTTATTTGTTGAGTGGTGGTTCTCATTTGGCTGTGGCATTAGGAAGGGACATATTATAACAGCAAATACAGTGTCATGTATGTCACTTTGAGCTCCAGTTATAAAGGTAATTGCAGTAAATGAAATGCAATAGATTTTAAGTGGGAAGTCCCTGCTTCAGATCTTGTGAAGCACCAGCTACCTTTCAGCCTTAACAACCAGTCTGCAGTAAGGGGATAAATACTGCTCTACAATGCAGCTTTGTTGGAAGGATTTCTGCTCAAGGATTGCTTTGAACATTGAAAAAGTCTTGAAAATGCTGCATGTTATTAACTCTCTCATTTCTAAGGAATGAATTTAACATTATAGCTTGTTTCCTGCCTGTTGTATGTGTTTTTTAAAGCATAGTTACATCTTCTTTCTAAAATGGAATTTTATTTTTAAGTTAAAGTTTAACTGTCGGTGTCTAGAAGAAGGAATACAAATAGTAATACCAGTTCAGACAATAAGGATTTGGGGATATTCCTCCCCCATGCTATGATGTGGCCTAGAAACTTCATCAAAACATGTTCCTACATGACATCATCTCATATTTACAGTATTCATTTTGTATACTTCTAATATCATCCTGCTCTTAAATCAGGCCTGCCTTGCCTGTGATTCACCAAGCCAAATACAGCTTACTATTCTTGACAACCTGAATACTTTTCCCTCCAAGACTAGCTGCAAAATAAGACATTTATTGAGGACTGCCTGGCTAATATACATAATTGGTGTGTGTGTGTTGCATTTGACTTGAGGGGCATAAGTTATGGAAGAACTGCTGGGCAGCTTAGTGGTTGAGGTATCTGGCCGCAGAATCGATTGGGAGTTCAATCCCTTGACAAGGGCTGAAATCGATGATCCATAGGATCCCTTCCAGTTCTGCTGTTTTAAGATTGCATTATTTTAAGCAAATTCCCAGGAAGTTAAAGCATATTGACACACTGTGTTTCCTTGAGGCGTTTGTGTGTATGTAAATATTGATAGGCAAGTTGTGTTTATAATTATTTCTGAGAAATGAACTGTCATTGTTATGGCTTGGGAGCATTCACAAGCCTTGAATTTTTGGACTGCATCTGTGTGGAATGAGACTGAGTGTGCATTGTTTTACAATTAGGGAGGCGGGGAAGCCCCTAATTTACACTCTTGGGGGAAAAATGCTTACTCCTAAGTCAATGAAGACTTTGACAAACACAACAAGAAAATGTCAGTACTGTTCTAGATTTGTCCAGACAAGTAGAAAAGGAGAGGCGTGTTGAACTTCCTGATGGGCTTGCCCACTTTCTCCCTGTTCAATGAACTTGTTTGACTTTTGAAGACAATATTGTCATATGCCAAGATAGGTGGGCCTATTGAGGCTGCTGCCCATTCAGCATAGCTCACTCATGAGTCACTCTTCTCATAAATGAACTTCGAACATGGGAGAGAAAAGGGCACAGAGCTCGTTGGTGGTGCTTTGATTGCAAAGATATTTCATGAATGATCGCTGGAAATAATTTGCAATTGTTTTCAATTCTTATTCAAGGAAAAGGGACTTTCTGGTATTAGATATTTCATTCACATATCTAAGCCTTTACTAGTCTCCCGCACAAATATTTTTAGAGAGAAGAATATACAATGTGGAAGCAAACTGCTGCTGAGCCTACTAAGGAGTGACTATTAAGGCAGTCAATTAACAAAGGGGAATGGCTGATAAATTCATCAGTATTGATGGCCTATTATCAAACTTCAGTACAGATTCCTCTTTTGTATATAAAAAGGAGCATAAGATATACATGCATTTTAATGAGGGTAAGGGGAAGAGCTGGCACCTTCCTAGAACATGGGGTTAATTTAATGAAAATAATGTCTTTAGTAGTTCTTTTCTCTTTGTTGTATTAGGTTGAGAGAGAGCATGATACTTTTAAACATTTTAACAAAGTTGAGATGATTCAGGGGGTTGTATAATGAGCCTTGTTTACTCATTATTGCAGAAGCCTTATTTTGGGGTGGTCACTTTGTGGGAGATCAGTAAAAAATACAAAAATAATAACATCAACAATGAAGTGTCCATATCAAATTTTGTTATTCATAAGTAAGAAGTTACTCATTAGATGCTAATTTTTACAAGTAACATGCTTCTTTTTAAAGCAGTGATTTTAAGCTCTTTACTTTAGTAGATAAAGCCTCTTTGATACATTTAAAAATATGTCCTATGTAATATAAAAGAGAGAGACTAGGAATAACCTAAGAAATGAATGTGTATTTTTAACTTTTACACCTTCCAGATTGGAAGTGCTGAAGCTGTTGCAGAGTTTTGAATATCTGGCAAAATTCCCCTTTTGTATGTGGTAGAAGTATAGAGATACATAGAGAATAGCTACAAGTCACCCACCACTTTCTCATTAACTGGCACTTAAAGTCTCAATAGCTCATTCTGAGACATTTGTAGGGGAAAGAATAGAAAATGTTTCTTTACTTCCAGTTGCTTGAAATTATAGACTTGTGCACACTGCTTTCTTTACTGCGCACATACTGGCAACCAAGCAAACAGAGCAACAGCAAAGAAACAACTGCCACCAACCAATGAAAGAGAGTGATAGAACACCCAACAGAGTGGTGGGAATCTCTGACTTCAAAGCCTGGAAGGAACTCCAGGCTTGTGTAGATAGACAACCTAAAAAAGTCCCCTCCAGTCACTTAAACTTCAGACAACATTTGAGGTTGTAAATAAAACTCCAACAGAAGCTACTAGGCTGAACAAGACATGACAAGAGAAAAGCATGATTCTAGCCTATCCTGGGGTAAAGGAGGGAAAGGATACCCATGTTCTACCAAGTTCACACAACAGTCTCCAACCTTGATGGGTCACAGAAGATACTCTGGTTTAAACACAATTAGTCATGACATTCCTTATCCAAAAAAGCATCTTACATGTCCTATACAGTCCTTTGGCATCTTTTATTAACTGGCGCCACACAGGTATACAATTCTGCCACTCATTGTTGCGCCCCCCCCCATCTTAAGTCTATTCTCAGTGCTAACTGACAGATGAGTAGGACATCCAGAGTTGTAAACTATTTCTAGACCTGTTATCTCCACCCACTTTGATTCTTTAGAATACTTTGTTCCTCCATATTTTTTTGTTTGATTGACTTTAGTTCCTTCTTTGACAACAGGGACTCTGCTCTTTATTATATTCTTCCTATTTTTTCTGTATGTATTTCAGTTACTAATACACCCTATTCCTTCTGTCAATGTCACCAGATGTCCATCTTTATTCTGAATGACTAATCTATATTTCACTTTAAGCTACGGGTTTATATTGTGACTTAACACAGTGACTTCCAGCAGCCACACACACCATTGCTGGAGTGTACAGGAAGGATAGGAAAGAATCTGGGGGAAAGGGGCAGTCTATGTCGTAAGCCCTAGGTTGTACAGGATGGAGCCTGCCACATTGTTAGTACTTGCTCCTCACCCTACCCTCACTTTTGAGTCTTTCAAAATTAGCATGTTTATTTTGTTTCTTTTGAAAGTGAATTTTCCTTATGGCTCTTTGGTCTCTTCCTATGAAAACAGCTGGTACAAACTTATTCTTAATGTAGCACAGGCAAGGGAGAAAAAACCCTGCTGAGGAACAAACCTGTATGCCTCTCTAACAGATGCACAGTGTAGCCTCTGAAGACATTTCCCTACTCTCTGGATAATCTCTCTTCTGACCTTCTTCAAGAGAGTTCCATTACCTCATTTCCCTAAATAGTCAGACTTGTTTCTAATATTTTTAAAAACTGTTTTTAGAGCAGATATGGTTTTATGTGACATAGAACTATAGTTCCTTCATAACAAAGCTTTATAATAGTTCCATTGTGCCCACATATAGTGGATGGCCAAATAAAATGTAGACATCATTTATTGTGGTAGTGTCTCACATGAATAACTTGTAAAGATCAAGTTTTGCAGATTTTAAAAAAGGAATTCTAGTGCTCCTCCCAATCCACCCTCCAAACTTTACTGGACCTTATCCTCTAGCAAAGGTGGGTGTGGACTTCCCATGGAAATCACAACATTTTGTGGACGTGAAGGGGGCTTTTTTGACAAAGTGACCAAGATCATGATTGTGTGGGGTCTTCTTATTTTTTCCACTGGAGACAATGGCAGTAGGTAGATGTGTTTCCCCTCATATACTGGCATTGGAGATCAAATTACGTAAACAAGGAACAGAACTCCATTCTCAAAACAGAGTTTAAACTAGCAGCCAGGGGTGTTTGGACTTGAGTGCAATGGCTTGCCATTGTAAGAGGGGTGGGGGAAGTGAAGATCACTTGACCACCTCAGGAAGCAATCCCCTCCACAACAAAACGTCTCTCCTTTTACTTGGATCAGTATTAATTAAGATCGTTTTCCCTAAATTTCCCCTGAATTCAGAGCAGCAATGCAGGTTAGTAAGGGCAAAGCAACAAAAACTAAATGTAAAACAGGACCAGCCCTCCCATTAGGCAAAGTGAGGTGATCCACTGAGGTGGCATGTGCTGTTCATCGGTGACCTCAATCTCTCAAACTCTTCCACTTGGACTCTGTAAGTGTTCACTTCTACCACACAAATCGTCCTCCCTGCTCTTTCATTTTGAGGCTTGTTACATAATTAGAAGATGCTCTCACTGCCAGGATCAAAGTAAGGATGAGCTGCAATTTCAAGGCAGCTTCAGTACTTGGAATGGAGCGGGAGTGGGGGCACCATCTTGCCCTTTGCCTCAAACAACAAAATTGTCTTAGGACAGCTCTGACCATCAGAAAGACAGTAAAATCAATATACCCATAGATCAGGATGACATAAAACCTGCTAGGAATTGTACTTCTTTTAAATGTATGCAAATGTGTGATTTTATGCCTCTTATACACAGTCTTTTGGCTAGAAGAATTTGCTTCTAAAAAAGAAAATGAAGCCAAAATATCATACTGAGTGACCTGAAACCTATGACTTAATTCAGATGAATGGCTTGGTCAAATCTTTCTCTTAAAAGTGAGCTGTTTATACATTCTGTATTAACATTTCCATTAATATGTGTCCAAAATTAAATAGGGTAATTTTATCATGATGTGAAGGTTGTTTTCCTCATGTTATGCTTTACATGACCTGACATAAAAAGTCATATTTTCACAACATAATCAGCACCATGCCTACTATAAAGCACAAGCTGCTACTGCTATGTTACATGGCAACTCTTTTTTGCTTCTTTAATTTGCAGTGAAAAACAGCTATTCCTTTAGGGTTGAAAAGAACAGCTTGAAAACCTGAACTATAAGGTCTCAAACGCCCCAAAGCAGATAAAAACTATCCAGCTGTGAGAAACCTCTGTGCTCTAAAACAGGGAAGCAGAAATAACCCCTGAGCTTGGACACTGGCTTTTAAAGAGTAATGGGTTTCAGCCATTGTTCCAAAACCTGAAAAACAGCTTTTTGGTTATAGCTACGCCTTCTTAAAAATATTTTTTTTTCCTTTCTCTTTTCTGAAAAGCAACTAAAATACTTTTAGTTACCTTTTTAAAGGTATGAATGAGCTTTTGGGACAAAATACACCTAACCAGCCTATGACAACATTAGGAATAAGTACACACACCGGATGCATTTTTTTTTACAAATATAATATCCATATCATTAATAAGAAAATAGCATAACAGTATGCCCCCACACCTGCCTGTAATATTTGACACTTCATTAGCATTGCTGTTTCTCTTTTGAATGTTGGTACCTTTTTCCATTATGAATGTTTCCTTCTTCAATTTGTTTTTCATATTTCATTTTATGCTAATTCCTTTTTAAAAAGTGAGTTGCACATTATGTCTGTTTTTGTCGTTTATGGTGCACAGCTATTTAGGTGCTTACAAAATAATAAACATTATTAGTATTGTTATGTCCAACTGTCTAGTGACTATAGAACAGTGGTCCCCAAACTTGGGCCTCCAGATGTTCTTGGACTACAACTCCCAGAAGCCTTCACCACCACCTCTGCTGGCCAGGATTTCTGGGTGTTGAAGTCCAAGAACATCTGGAGGCCCAAGCTTGGGGACCATTGCTATAGAAAGTGGATGAAGGCAAAGAATGTCACTTCTTGTGACATGTAGCAACAGCTGCTCCTGTGAAGAAAGGAAGGAACTGGAACACAGCTTTATTCTTATGGTTGCTTTCTGGGCATCTGCAAGTCCTTGACACAAGCTGCCTGTCCCATGGATTAGGAGCAGATGGAGGAGGATCTGGCTGCATGGAGACGTCCAGTCCCCCTTTGAAATATTTAAGGGATAAGGCAAAATGTAATATGTTTCTGCCAGAAGAGGGGCATTTACAACATATGACTGTGCAGAACAAATTGCTGGAGCCATCTCCTTTTCGTGCAGAGTGGGAAACCACAGCCTATTTCGAAACAATGCACACTAAACAATGGCAAGTGATGTGTGGCAGGGTGGATTTCTGCATCCAGAAAGGAGAGTACAGCATGTATGACACAGCTCAAGCCTAGGAGGGGGGGTGGGGTGGAACCCAACATCTGTACCAGATAATGTTAACAGACCCAAATTTCAAAACGGCCCCCTGGCGTGATGGTATTTAGTATTCCCCACTGAGTGTAGTCTCTAACATTATAGTATTCCAAACTAAGAGGAAATGATTTGAAATGAAAGGGAACTGGCTAAGAGCAGAACTGTCATTCAAGTCTGTGCTCCAACTACAGATGCTGATAATGATGAAATTGAAAGCATCTAGGAGGAAATTGGTAATACACTAAAATAAGAAATGCTTTTGAATTTTTTAAAAAAATATTTTTTGTTATTGTGGGGTTTTGAGGGCTTTATGTTTTAATCCTGCTTACACTAATAGGGCAGTCCGTAAATTGAATGAATGAATGAATAAGAAGTTCTAGATAGCCTACTATTTGGAGAGGAGGACCTGTAAAGGCTGATTGTGTGTGGGCATCATAGAAAGAGCTTCTGTCACCTTCTAGAGATTGCAAATTGACTTTCTATATTTTGTGATTGGTTTTCAGAACTGATGCACAAGATTCCTTTGAAGTTTGATTTATGACATAGGAAATACTGCCTTATCCTTAACAATAATAACCTTAGAACTGCAGAGCTGGAAAGGACCCTATAGATAATCAAGTCCAGCTCCTGTCAAGGAGGTACAGTGGGGAATTGAACCCCCAAGCTCTGGCTCTACAGCCAGATGCCTGAACCACTGAGCTATCCAGCAGTTGCTCAGGTTTAATGAAAGGTTGTCTGTAGTGTCTGCGCCAAGATGTAACTGTGGGCAGAACAACATGGTATCTCACAGCAAATGTATATTCCCAACTCTGTGTTTGCTGAGGTGTCATGGTTGTAAGGCGAAAATCAGAGAGTGAGAGTAGGGACGGTTTAAATGGCTATTTTTAAGGCTAACGTCTTTGATTTTTTCCTCAGCTGGAATAGAAGTAAGGTTGGCTTCTGAAGAAGTGGTCGTGAGGAAGGTGAGGGTATTCAGAAGTGAATCATTGGATGTGGTGTGGGTTAAACACTACTCTTAATTCTTCCTTGCACAGTTGCAAGCAGAAGCTTTGGTTTCTATTGAATTTGAGATCTTTATGAAGTAAACGTTTTTTATAGTGGTAATAAATGCTATATGCTTTTACTGCTGTTTCCATAGTGAAACTGGCCATTTGAATATGTGGGATGATCTTTTTAAAAGATAAGCCAAAAGTTATTTTCTTTGTTTTGTTACCTCTTTAAAATGAATAGTGCTATCCAGTGATTTATGCACACTCTGATGAATTTCTATTACCTTTTTGTTTAAAAAAAAACCCTGCCTTTGGTGTTATTTTTAACAACAAATACTAATATATATTCTGTTGGTCTCCAGTATGGTTGAGGCCCATACTCACTCATATGCTTAGAGGTTTTCTTGTTTAAAGGAAATAGTTCCAGTAGTCATTGCTTCATGAAAGCCAAGTTTGTATTATCACCATCATTATTTGTACGAATAATTTATTTTGATATGAGTCATTAACATATTGTGTTGTTCTTAACGTCAGGCTGGAGATGTACAGAAATGCTGTCTGGTTTCCAGTGGCCAGTTCCGATACTGCACCTTTCAAATGTTTGCAGAAAAACAAAAGATAACAAAAGGGTACCTCCCATAACATTTAGGAATTATAAGAGAATAGCATATACGTTGAGAAATTCCTGACAAAATGTCTCTAAAATACCTTAAAGTGCCCTTTAAAAGTAACTTTGAAACTGAGTAGAAAACACGGCTTGTTACTTTGATAAGTAATTTTGAAACTACCTGTCATATTTCTTTCCCTGTAAAATTGTAACTGCTCATTGCATCACTCGTTACTAAAGAAAAAGTAATTTGTTCTTTTGTTACTCGTAGTTCCTACGACAGATAAATATTTGTAATTATGTTTCCAAGCTGCACCCATGTGTTGGGGGAAATGCAGAAACAGGAATGAAAGGGCAAACTGTTCTACACTTGAGTTTGCTTGTTTGACCCTGACAGTTTCAATCTTTTCTGTTAGCACTTCCTTAGAAATACTTGCAAAAGTGCAGGTTTTATTAGGTCATGAAGTCTGTTCCAAACACTTAAAAGAGTCTGTTGGAGTTTAACGATGAATAATGGCCTTAGACTAAGCAGTGTCACAATGACACGCTCGCAGTGTACTTTAGTGGCTGATCCCAGCTGCTTATAGATGCACCAAACTACACTAATCTGCCATGGCAAAGAAAGGAAATTCAAACGTGCTATTAGAATTGGGTCCTTTGACATAATGATAGTTGTTGTTGTTTTAAATGGCAAATAAACTTTCCACTGAATATATCCATACAGAAATTCAGGAAAATACAGATATGTAAAAATTTGTCTCATTGTTTTACAGAATATTCTAGGGAGGTTGAAATCTGTCAATTTCACTTGAATTTTTTTAAAACCTCAGTTTTTTTCATCCCGAATAGGAAGAAATGTGTGGATCTTGCTCTTGTACTTATGTGCCCTTAAGTCACTTATGGGCCATGGTGACTCTTTGGATTGGACTCTGTGAATGGTCTTGTCATTACAGTTTGGTTCAAGTCATGCAAACCAAAGGCCACGGCTTCCTCAACAGAGTCGATCTATCTAATGTTATCAAGAATCATTGGAATATGAGGTTAATCTTGGTAAATCATTCAAATACTGACTGGAACCAAATTCTTTCCCACCTGCACCAAAGAGAGGGCCATGTTGTACAGGCGTTAATAAAATGGCAGCCTTTTAAGCATTAAGCACTGGAAATCTGGGCCTCAGTGAACCAATCTTGTTTCACTTCCTTACTATTGTTTTTTAAACCACAACAAGTTTTTCCATCACAAATACAAAGAGATGCACACATTTTATTAGATGATTATCAAAACTGAACTGAAAACTTTTTCTTCCATCTCTAAATATTACAGATGACCAAGCATTTGTATGCACATAACTTCAGCTTCACTATAGGGAATGAAGTCTGGCATGTGTTGGAAAGACCCCGTGAATGTGAAAGATTCAATTTCTCGTTGTCTCGAACTACAACTCTCCAAAGACTTCTAAATTATACCACTGATACATCTTGGCAGCTTGGATATTCAGATTTGGTAACGATGTAAAGCAATAGTATAAAAGGATTTACTATAATCTCACATAAAGCTGGGTGAATCTGTGCAAAGAATGCAGTCATTTCCAAAACCCTTTCCATCAGCCTCTACTCCAGAATTACATGAATCAGAGATGCGCCCACCCCCCAAAAAATAATTAGGGAGGAATTTTAAATCTGTCAGCTAAGGCAGGAAGACCATTTACCCTAGGCAAATTGGGTACCTCTAAATAGTTCTTTTAAAAGGGTTTCGTAAACAGGCTTGTTTCAATTAGATTTAACTTATATTTGAACTAAAGTTGCACATGTGACAAAGGCATAGCCTTTGTTGAACAGCAACCCAGATGGAATTGCTCCTGAAAGAGAATGATTAAAAGTTAGAAACCTTAAAATTTTTGGACCAGCATTCCTGGAACACTTCCATCAGCATTGAGCAATGGTATTCTGGGATGTATTCCTAATATTTCCTTCATCTTGGAAGGATACACTCTATCCTAGTAGACCTTCATTGCCTTGCAATCAAACAGCACTATCCTTTATGGAATAAACCCTATGCCAGGAAAATCTTCTCCCTGAAACAAACAGATCGACAACCTTGAGGAGGAATAACTGGAAACACACTGGTTAAGTCACTGCTCTGGATCATGGAGCTGGTCAGTCTCCTGGCCTCACCAGAATAAGGAATTGGACGAATCCTGTACTTGTGAGGGAACAAAGTACGGATACTGAAGTCAGGATTTGGTGCAATATATTTGCAGGATATATTCCTTCTATTTAGAGGTGGACATTGGTGAGGAGGTGGGAGAGAAGGGGGAATATTGGGGGTTGTATGTGGGTACCACATGATTGCTGAGCTAGGGCCTGTGCCTCTGCCTTTCTTATGCAGCCCCTGTCCGCAGATATGTGAAGGGCGTCTGCACTGTCATAGGAGAGAAGAAACAGTAGTAACTTAAGAGTGTGCATGCCTGTTCTTCTAGCATTTGGCAGAGATGCTTTTTTTAGGGCAAGGGTGGGCAAATTGTGGTCCTCCAGATGCTGTTGCTCGGTGACTCCTATCATCCTTCACCATTCTTTATGTCAGGCAGGGCTGATGGCAGTTATTATCCAACAACATGCTAAATAGACCCATTCCCTTCGTCTCATGTGTCACGTAACAGACATGTTCGGGAAAAGGAGGAAAGTTTGCATAAATTGAAATTATAGGATCTTTAATTCTTCATTTTGATGCAACAAGTCATTAAGGCAGCTTTTCCCCCTAGCCTGGTGCCCATGCTTTTTGCTCAATTAAAGTATGCCACATGCTGGTATAGGCTGGAATAAAGTTCATCACGTGTTGACTGGTAAATGTATATTTTGTAGGCTAATAATTCTTATTTGCAATACTTTCCATTGAAAGCTGGAATAGTTAAACAACTCTGGCCATTAGGCTGTCTAACCCAGTATAGTTGATGTTGGGTAGAAGTAGCTGTTCAAGACATCCAGCTTGAGTATTGTCCAGGTCTGCTGCCTGCAATCCTTTGATCTGGAGACTGGACCCAGAACGTTCTCTGCTCTCCTCCTGAACTGTGGATACATTGACCCGCTAGGATGGGGAGGTGGGGCGGAGGGAGGGAAAGGGAAAAAAGGAAGCTGGGCTGGCAGAATTTTTAATAATTGCACAGGAGAAGAAAGTTCAACAAGTCTACCTAGAGCTTGAAAAGCATATTTTAAAATTTACCCTAGCTTGTTAACATTTTCAACAATAACTTTAAAAGTTGCTGTTTAAATAGTTGACAGTGTCTCTATGTTAAGTAATAATTATCATGTCAGGTTTCTCAAATACATTACTTTGGAGGTAATCAGTTGCTTGATATTTCAGGCAATTTAATAATTTTTAATAAATATTTTTTCATCTAGTAGATACTCAACATTGTTAGTAACACTTCAGTGCAATTAATCTGCAAAATAGCAAATTAACATTATAACAACCACTATATAAGTGGCAAATCTTGGTACAGTAGGACCCCCATATCTGTGACGGACTGGTTCCAAGCCCCCATCAATGTTGGAAAACACGGATTATAGTGAATGCTATTTTAATAGTGAATGCTGGTCTCTGGCTCCCTCTAGTGGCCAGTTCTAGTAATGTCACCTTTCAAAATATATTTTTCTAGGATTTTTCTTTTAATATTTTCAGACTGTGGATAAGTGAATCAGTGAATATTGATCCCGCAGATAAGGGAGCCCTACTGTAAATCATTAACATTAATGAATTAATTTCTGAATTAACATTAATATATTAGCTTAAATAATATTTTTAAGCTCCAAGTGTAGATTTCACAAGAAGAGATACCTGTTAAAATTTCCTGTGTGATGCTACTGTTAAATGTACACGATGCCTCTCTCCTTTTACGTCTAACTACTCTAACTATGCCTCTGATAAGGTCCGGCTTATTGGCCTCAGATACTGGGGGGCAGGAGGTCTTATAAATCTAGTGGGGCCAGAAGGGTTTACTTTGTATACAAACCTTCTCCAAGGCAGATATACACACTCACATATCCATAGCAGCCCTTGCATATCCCAGACATTTTGGAAAAATGTGAATTACTTCAATTTTTAAACCTCTCATTTCAGAGTTATTTCCAGGATCAAACCTGCCTGGTCTCTTATACAGAATGGGTCCAGCATAATTCTATCCAGTCCTCACCAAAACTCTGGCAGCCCTGAATACATGTCCTGCCATTGCTTCTCATCCTTACTCTTCTGCTGCTTAAAGTGACCCATTCATCCTTGTCCTGACATGTGACCTTCTCTGCCTGCCTCTGCTGCTGCTGAAATATGATACACATTTTTTCACGTCTGCTGATGGCACACCTAAGGCAGATGACAGTGCTTTAGTCTCCTCTGATTTCATACTGAGTGCTATATAGCTGTGAAGTCTATGGTTGTATTCCCAATCTCTTACATTTATCTATGGGATGCTTGCAGAGAATGAAAAGCAATAGGTGTACATGGTGGGATGGGGGAGGGTTTGGAGTGAGGAAAGAGTGAGAAGAAATATGAAGAAGCAAGAGCTAATATTTTGTCTATGCACCAGTGTGCAAAGCATCCTAAACCTTGAAAGCATTTGATCTTCAGTTATACCTCTTTAGAGTTTCATAAACAGTTGCTGTGGTGTCTAAGTGCTGCTTCACTTTGTTACCATCCCACATTCTCCGCGGGTGTAGTGGGAGAGAGGCTACTGTCATTCCCTGACATTTGCTCACCATTGCACATACACACACATTGGCTTGGTGGGATAAGTCACATTCCATTAATCTTCTCTGAAATTGCTCTTACTGGCTATCCAAAAGTTCCTTTCCCCCATTAGCTACAGCAAGTGGCTGGAGAAAGCTGAAGAGCAGAGAACTGTTGAGATCCTGTCAGCAATAAGTCAGAAGAGAGGTGATTCTTAGGGAATGCTGTGGCTGTAGTTATGAATCAGTGGCTCTTTATGAGAAACCTCTAACCTCACCTATGAAAGATTTATTTGCAGATTGTTAAAAAGATGTGCAAGACTTCAGTTTTATTAGGGTAAATTGTTTCTTTTGGTCAACCACCAGACAGTTAGGCGGCTCCATTTTTGCATATGTATGTAAAAGGTTTTGTTGAAAGGTTTTGGCTTTGCTCTTATGTAAACATCATATATATCTTATCCAGAGGCCCTCCCCTTTCGGGAACCGAAGGATTCCATGAGATATTAATGCCAAGGACTGTGTTCCCCTTTTTCTCCACTCCAGAAATTCTTCTTTCAATCATTCTGGAACATCCCTTCTTTCACTTCAACCTTGTCAATAAAGCACCATTTCCTTCTCTACAATGTATTAATGCTCTACTGTTTTTGACACAAACAGTGAAATCAATTGCCATAGATGTATCTAGCCAAAAGAGCTGCCTTGATGCCTCCTTTTCAGAATAACCTTTGTGTCACTTGCCTGCTTTTTGAAATGTTTGCCACACTTTACACACACAAGTAAACACCTGCTTAAACACTGCACCATCACCACCCCAATGTAAAAAGGAAGTCAAAAGGAAGTTTGGAAGCTTTTAAAACAGCTCTTGTCATTTACAATTAATAGTGTTTTGATGCCCAAGCAGCATCAGATGATAGTGATATACAGTATATGATCTCTAATTCATTTTATTTATTTATTTAAAATATTTTTAACCCACCTTTCTCCTTAAAAAGGGCCCAAAGCGGCTTGCAACAATTAAAACACAGTATTTACACTAACAACAGTGAGCATACAATACCAAAAGAATCAAATGAGTACAGTACTAAAGAGCACAAGCAGCAACAAAACACATTCAGTTAAGTAAGGTACAACAATTCATTAAAAAACCCCACTCAGCAGCCATTTACTCAGGGAAAGCCTGCCTGAAGAGAAAGGTCTTCCGCTGCTTGCGGAAGGACAGTAGAGATAGGGACAACTTGGCCCCCTGTGGGAGGATGTTCCAGAGCCTGGGAGCAGCAACGGAGAAGGCTCTTTCCTGTGTCCCCACCAAACGCACCAGTGAAGGAGGTGGGACTGAGAGGAAGGCCTCTCCTGATGATCTTGACTCTCAAGCAGGTTCATAAAGGGAGACACAGTCCTTGAGATAGCTTGGACCCAAGCCATTTAGGCATGTATAGGTTAGAACCATCACTTTGAATTCAGCCCAGAAATGGATCAGCAGCCAGTGGAGCTGTTATAATGGGGTGGGGGTGGGGTGGGGGCGTATTGTGATCGCTGTCCCAGTTAGCAATCTGGACTGCTGCATTTTGGACCCTGAAGTTTCCTGATTGCTTTCTGGTAGAAATATGGAAATGAGCTTTCTCCACTGCAGTCTCTGCCTTACTCCTGGTGTTTTGGAGTCACTAACTATGACATGCACTAGACACCTGATGGAGACCCATTATGTCACCCAGGCTTTTTCTTACTGTGCAATTCACTTTGAGAATGGTGGTTCCAGCCTCTTTAAATGTGCTAGCTGATTGTTGTTTTAATGTAATGTTTGATTTAAGGTGAATGTTGTTCTATGTTAAAAATGGCAGCAATAAAATTAAGTAAAATACTTTATAAATAATGTTTTGAAGTTTTTGTTTTCCCTAAATGTCACTATTTTGCTCCACAGTAATTTAAATATAGTGGGAATTCTGTGTGTTTCAGCATTTTGGGGATGCAAAACATAATCGGCGAGAGCTCTGGAAAATGTAGATTCCTGTCCTACAATATTGAAGAAAAAGAAAATAATCAAGAGTGTGGCCATTCTACAGTAACTGAAAAGGCAAAATACATAACCAAAAGAGGAGCCAGAGGACACACGAGGGAAAATCCTATTGGTTAGTGTAAGCCAACTGATGAACAAAGTGTTCCTGCCTCAATTCTTGTGGTTCACAGGCACACATGCACTAAGCCAGCGTCCCCCATACATGCAGACAAAAATTTCAGCAGGGACAGTTCATTTACCAGGAAGGAACAGACCCAAAGTTATGATTTGGCTTAAGCAAATAATAACTTTATGATTTGGCTTAAGCAACAAGATTTTGGCCACATTGAATAACTTTTGCATATATTTATTAAAAGCAAATTTAGAAATAATTAATGTAATTAGAAATACACTACCTTGCACAGTAAGGGGGGGAAAGTAAACCACACAGTCCACTGTCCATGTACTAACTGTTCATGGACATTTTGAAGGGCTCTGTTCTTCCTTTTTGTTGCCCTTTATCTTTAGAAGAGACATGCATGGGACATCCAACTGTCCTTTGTAAAACAAAACAGGAGGGTGTCCTTTGTAAAGTAGGACATATATTAAATGTGTGGCTTGTTAGATGAAAATGTCAGCTGACTTAACATTACAATTGTTTACATTGCTTACTCAGATGCCCAGAGGCCACTTTGCTTCTTTAATTTTTATGGAAAACAGGAGGGCCAGACCAGCCTTTATTCGTTTCTCTATTATTAAAATTTTTAGGTACTGTACATACAGACAAGAAGTCAGTTGAAACATAGCGGCCAAAATACTGTTGCTATGTAATGCATGTGGAAGGGAAATGGCCTAACCTTCAGTGGCTTCAAGCTGGGAGTTGAGCCTCCGGTGGAATTTTGAAGCATCTCCCAAGCCAGCAGGCATGTGCGCCCACAAGAATCCCAGTGGCAATTCAGTAATTACCAGTAAGAAGCAACTGAATGTTATAACGTTTGTCTTCTGCATGCATAACTAAGCAATAGAATTTCAGCTATAAACCAGTTTAAAACATATAAAACAAATCAAGCAATTTAAAACAAGTAGAAACTATTACTTAAAAAAGAAATCTACAGCATCATCTGACCAAGATCCTTAGGTGCCAAAGGCTTTGGTTAAAAGCCACATTTCAGCTGAGTGATGATGATGAAATAAAAGCCAATTGGGCCACCAAAAGGAAGGCATTCCACAGCCAGGACATAAGAACAGAGATCTCCCTTTCCCCACCTAACTATATTTCTCATAATGTATTACCCTCCTGGTAGGACACAGGGGGGGTTCCCTGAATAGGTCTCAGTTTTCTAGCTGTCATTTATTGGGAGTGGAGCTCTGTTAAGTATTGAGGTTCCAGGCCATTTGGGCTTAAAACATCAGCAGCATCACTTTGAATTTGAACTGGAAATGTATTGCAGAGAGTATATTTCTTTTAGAATTTGTGTCTGATGGTTCCTTCCGACAGGAGAAAAGGTCAGAGAAGAGATGGAGCAAGGAAGGTGCTGAGTTACATTGGATCCAAATATCCTCCAGTCTATAGGCACAGTCAAGATACCAGCACAAAGTTGGGGTAGTTCAAAGCAATCAAAGTTCAAAGTTGGATTCATTTGATGTTATATCAATTCTGAAGGGCCTCGGCTGTCTTGGCTAGTTAGGATTGTGCTCTAAGCCTGGAGTTCTTTTATTTGTACAAGATAAGACATGTGGATGTTATTGTTTTCAGTTAGTCACTAGCAATCCAGTAATGCATTCCT
Organism: Intellagama lesueurii; assembly: GCA_037013535.1. Taxonomy (NCBI): domain Eukaryota; kingdom Metazoa; phylum Chordata; class Lepidosauria; order Squamata; family Agamidae; genus Intellagama; species Intellagama lesueurii. The sequence goes on from JBAJHW010000002.1 coordinate 114,759,915, forward strand.
GTACATGTCTGCTCATAAGAATATCTCACTGAGTAGTGCTTAATCTCACGTAAATAGAGTCAAAACTGTAGCCTAAGAACTAACTCTATGCCCTGAAATTCAAGTCTCCTGGACAGTGAACACTGGAAACAGGATAACTGAGAATTATCAACATATGACTAAAATGTATTAAAATAAATAGTTGGGGATAAAGGTGGTCCTGGGTTTTAAAAGGCAGAAAATATTTGTGTAGTAATTATCTGACAGTGACTCACGCTAGAACCAGATGTTGTCTGTGTATCTATTTAGTATATTTCTTTTGTATTTTACATCCAAAGATCTCTAAATAATACAGATGATTTATTTCTCCTACTGAGCTTTTCTATAAACCTGAGGATGAGTGAGTTCCAGGAGCCTGAGGGCCAAGGTTTTAAGCCCTGGGATACAGTGTGAGCTGTATCAGAACCGAAACATAAAAATACAAACAAACAACAACAACAAACTCATTAAAAAAAACCACCAGGAACTTGCATCCTCTTGGGGGGGGGGAGATTTTGAAGGGGAATTGGAACAAAACAAGTTTCAGTGGTCTGTGCCTTGTTTTTTAAGGGGAATTGTTACTTCTGGAACCTCCTAAGAATGGAAATTCTTATTTTTCTGCAAAAAGGCAGGGGAGCATCAGAGGGGTACACAAGAGGGTCTGGTGAGCTGCAAAATACATTTAAGAAAGTGTGCATGGCCAACTAATCTATAAACTGATTTTTGTGACATAATTTTCCCTTAAAAATAAAATTATATCCAATATTAATAGTAATAGTACAACAGGTTATCAGGTGGTTATTTGGGAAACACATTCATAACAATATAGTGACTCATAAAAATCAGGATGTATTTGTCAAGAATAATTACAGGCCATTCTTATCTCTCTCTTTAAAAAATTAGGTTACTTAGGTCAGAATTTTATTCCTGTATGAGCTGATCTAAGTAAACACAGAGAGAGAGAGAGAGAGAGAGAGTGGTCTGTAAGGATTTATTCTTAACAAATTCATCCTGGCTTTTGTGAATCAGAAGTGTTCCTTCCCTGCTCTGACAGGATCTCCTTCATTTGCCTGATCTTGCACTGGTTGTGATCCTATGAAGGGGAACCCACAAGATGAGAACATCCGCTACATGATTGCTCTTCTGTGTGTGATTTTTCTACAGGTGGATTTTGGATTTAGTGGAGTATGGGAATGGTGTGGATGTAATTTATCTTGGTTTTGGAAAAGCATTTAACAACATTCCCTGTGACATTTTGATTAGCAATGTGGTTAAATGTGAATGCACCAGAAAAAGAATTTCAGCTGTTTGGAAAACTGTACTCAAAGGGTTCTACTCAATTGTTCCTTGTCAGATTGAAGAGATATTTCAGGTGAGGGTCTGCAGGAAACTGTCCTGGAACCCTTCCAATTTTTTTTATAACTGATTTAGGTAAGGGATGAGAAAATGGTGGTTCTGGAATCCTCATTAACCTTGCAGATGATCCCAAACTGAGAGCTAAAGCTAATATCTCAACATGGTGCTGACACAATAAAAATACAGTAAAGTTAACAAAATGAAATTCAATGAAAGATAGATAAAAAGCTAGCCAAATAACAGTAATAACAGTAACAATAAGAGTAGCGACAGCATTAATAATAATAGCGCAGATATAATTGTTTAAATGTGCTACTTTTCCAATAGCACATTTAAAACAGATCTTGGTATTGTAATTGTTTATAGGCTGGATGTGATGATTCATCAGTGACTGAAGTTTTAGCTTGCTAATGGAGCAATTGTTTCCAAGTCATGAGGAGAAATAATTCCACTTCATTCCACACCAGTCAAACTCATATGAAGTGTCCAGTTCTAGACACCACACTTTAAGAAGGATGTAGACAATTTGGAAAACTTTCAGAAGAGAGTGGTTAAGATGGTTGGTGTTGTGGAGAACAAGTCCTGTGAGGAAAAGTTCAAGGAACTTGATGTGATTAGCTAAAAAAGACTAAGAGATTAAAAAGAGCTCACTCTTCTGGTAACAGAAGAGCTGACCCATAGACTTGTTATTAACCACTCCAGAAGGCTGGACTAATTTACATGGGATTAATTTATGGGATAGTTCATTGAGTTACAGTAAGCATGGCACTTTGATTCCCCACTGTGGTTCCCAGCCTGTGTAACCTTGGGAAAGCTATCCAGTCTCAAACCACTCCCAGAAGAAGGGACTAATAAACCAATTCTAAGTACTCTGCACCTAGAAAACCCTGGAAAGGGTTGCCATCACTCAGAATTGACTTGACAGCAAAGTAATTCTAATTATTAGGTTTTCATTAGATGTGAGGATAATTTTTTTCATGGTAAGAACAATTAAACTAATTCATTTGGGAAGTGTTGAACTCTATTTTGTAGATCTTCAAGCAGAGGCTAGACAGCCATCTGTGGATGCTCTAATTGTGGATTTTCTGTACGAAGCTGGGTGATGAGGTTGGACTAGATGAACTACAATGACACCTCCAGCTTCCAAGTTCTATGAGATTATGTCAGGCACTTTGACCTTTTAAATGTGACAGTTGGAAGGGTTGAAGAGACACAGAGGAGCTACCTTCTGTAGTAGTCCTATGACTGCTATAACTTCTGGTTCTTCCAACCTGTAGGTCAGAGGTCGTTTAAATTTAACCAGTTCATGCATATCTTCCAACCTACTGCCGCACCACCACACAATGTTCCTCATGCATGCACACACGCATGCGCGCACACACACACACATACAAATGAACCTTTGTTGCTCTTAGTACAATTTATGAAGTAATTCAGCAGTAAAACCCTAACTCAAGGCAGGTCTTAAGAATAATTCAAGTCATGTTGTACCAGACCTTAATGAGGAAAAGTGTCAGAAGTCCAAGATTAATAGTTACACCAATTGTAATGTAGAAATAATAGTTATTTCTCATAATGAAGATTATGAAAATCTGCTTAATTATAGCCACAGTATGCTTCCTCCATATTATTACTTTAAATGTCACCTTTAACTCAGATGTGTTTTATTTAACACTCTGCTAAGAAAACACTTCTTGTTTTGTGTTCTTGCCTCAGCAGTCCTGAATACCATCTCTCCTTTGTTTTTGTAAAGAATATAGTTTCCCCACATTGTTTTTCACAATTAAGCATAAGTGTAATTTTTCTCCTGAGTTTATTACATATTTGCCCAAACTATTTTTATATCACTCTTGGGTTCTTATTTAGTCTGTAAGTCACGTGTGGACTAGCAAAGTTATTGTGCTTCTATTTAAACATTTTCAACAGGACCTGTGCCTGGAAGAGCAATTACAAAGAATAAAACAGTAACATTTTCAGAGGTATGTAGCAGTAAATAGAAACTTTTAAGGGCAGCATTTTATATTGCTGGTGATCCAGATCCCAACCATGTATAACAACTGTTGAGAATTTTGAAATTCAGTAGGTAAAAACAATCAAGGATGCCTCTGGAATGCTTGATTTGGCTTTCTTTTTGATTTCGTCTGTTGGAATAGCCAAGGGTCCATGGTGCATGATATCTTAAGATCGCAGGTACGTTTCCCACCATGCTATGGGGAATTCTCTCTTCGTAGCCTTGTTGAAAAGAATATGTGATATGTAAGATCTACTTAGTAATGGAAAAGTGCTTTGAGCACTGGGGCTCTGGCTGAGTTCCAGACTCTCATACATACACTCTTCAAGCCCTAAACTACCTATATAAATCCCTTTAAGCTGCAGTCCTGTACATTGTTACTTGGGAATAAGACCCTTCCAAAGAAGGGAGGACTCTTCTCTGGAGAAAAAAGGCAGTTGTACATTGACTCAGCCCAGGCCACCTGTTATGTAACCTGACAAACGTCACTAGCCATTAACGACCATTTGTGCTATTTCCAGTTTTCTTTTATGAAAAGGGCTTATGTTCTTTAAAAGTACAAATCCTCCAGTGAATACTGTTGGACAGAAGTCTGTGGTCTAACACAGTTTAAAGTCTAAATGACAATAAAGTGTCTAAAAATACAACCATTCAGCTTTTTGGTAGCTTCTAAATGTCCAGGATTTGTGACCTGGAAGTTCAGTACATCTTCCTTCTGTGCTTTAAGTGCAGCTACGCCTCACCTAGTATAGGTCATGTCTGGGATACTAAATCTTTCCTAAATGATTAAATGATTTGATTAGGGTGTTGCACCTATTAGCAGAACACTCTCACTGTCATCACATCATTTCTTATCAAAACCTTTCTGTTTTTCTTTTTAATGCTCCATTTGCACCTTTGCACCGATGCACCCGCTCACAACTCTGCTGATTTGTTTTGGTGCAAGCCTCACCGCCTGCCTTCAAGTTTCAGGAGTCGTACTGTTTCTCAGTCCTTCTCCAGGAACATCCCCCCTGTGCCTGTGCATACTACAACAGATTTATTGATACGGATGAGTTTCAGAAATGTGGAAGTACAGATGCATGAGGAATGACTGTATAAGTAGCACAGTTCTACTGCCAAATAGTTTGAGGGTATCATTAGCACATCTCCAGTGGCAGCTGTAGCAGCACGGCAGGACTTCAGCTCAAGGCTCTTTTTCTCCCGCAAACAAAACCTGAACAGTATGCTCTCCTTGCACACTGTTGTTGTTTTTTAAAAGGAAATATCTTTCCACCCTCACTGCTGCATTATTGAAATCTGAGGATACGTTAGCAGTTTTAGCAGCAAAAACAAAGGTTGGGGAAATGCATGCTGCCTCCCCCCCCCCCTTTTAAATGCACAGTGACCTTCCATATATCTCCCTTCTTGCTTTCTTCCTTGTGGAAAGGACCAAGTAGCATTGTAATGCAGAGAAAAGCTGGATCTGCCCCCATGCATACACACACTCCGTGGAAATAGCAGGGTCTAAGGGGGAAAAAAATCTTCACCAGGAGCACAGCATAGTTATGACAATATTTATGTATGAATAGAGGTGAGGTACCTATACATACACACCCCACTCTCATCCAACCAGATCTCTGTGATACAGGTTGACCTGCTCACCCAGCATCAATCTCAGAGTGCCTTTTATATCTATAAAAGGAAATACTTCTTCCTGCATTTGAGTGACTTCATTTTTGCATATTCTCTGAATTCAGATGCTGGCTCTGATGAGAAAAGTCTGGAAACACCTTAGTCAGTTCTTTCGACTAGTAGCTAAGAGACTGTATAAAGCTGTAGAATTACTTCATAGTTGCTCATCCCCCTCAGATCTCCTAATGGGTTCTTTATGATTAAAATACTTAAACTAAGTCCTTTTGGATAGGAAGTGACTCTTCTTTCTCCAGAATTACTGTCTTTAAGAGATTTATATTCTTCTGTGATGAGTCAGTCATTGCTAATGACTAGTATTACTACAAATAACTTCACCAGTTACTGACATGAAAACTGTCATGGCCTGTTCTGGACCAATCTTCTGAAGGTTGCACAGGTTAATTTTAATCTAGAATTTTGTTATACTTGTTTAGCATTAGGAGTAGCAGTTATATAACTCATGCGCAATAGTTTGTTTCAGATGTCCACAAATATTCAGTGTAAAAAATGCCCTTTTCACATTATCTCTCATTCCTCCATAGAGACATTTAGACATTACCACTGCTTTCCCATTCATTAGGTTCAGCGGGAGAGTCTGGGAACACTCTGATGCCCTTTACAATGGACAAGAGAAAAATAGCTCTCTCTTCACTTTGGCAGCTTTCTTTTAGTCATGGTGCAGATCGTAGTCTAACTATACATTCCATTTCTCAGTAGTACGACATCACTAAGTGTGATAACTGAATTGCCTCATGTGTGTCACCATGAAGGAGACCAGTAGACCCAACTCTTATCGCTGGTTATCTCTCCAACCTGGACCTTTCCAGCTCTTCCAGTACTGGGGATAGGCCAGTCTAACTGTGCTACAGATTGAATAGTTTCAAGGCTCTTAAGTCACTTGATAAAAACAGGACTTGTATCATAAACTATTTATGTGACATTAGGAGCAGTAGCTCAGGCTGTAATCTGAAGGCCACACTATTTTGAAAACTTGTTGAACTTAAATAGATCTAAGTCTCATCAATTCTTGGACAGGCTCTTGCTTGGGAATCCCATGTTTCCTTCCCTGTAGAAAATCTTAAAATGCTGATAAAAATTTATACATTTTCTGTCTCTTTTGCTTGTAAAAGAGAACGTATAATGAGAAGTAATGATTTACTGTGTTGTGTCATGATTTGGATGGAACCGTTGTGCACGGCATTAATGTGGATATCCAAGTTAAAGCACTGAGAGCAGATTGCTGAAGAAGAGAAAGGCAAGCTGGTTCTGGCTTTCTTGTTTTTCTTCCCAGGAAGAATTTGAACAAATTCAAATAAAATCAATGGAGCATCAGTGATAACAGCAAAACAATGGCAATAACTATAAATTATTCTAGTTTCCTAAAGAATTTCGATGTGTTGGCTCCTGGAGGAAATGGACTACTGATTCTTCCTGGGTCAGGTGTTGCTTTGTAAGCTGATAGCAGATATGGAAGAGCCTGAATCCATTCTACAGACCTATAGAACTGTGGTCTGGTGGCCCCCAGATGACTACAGAGAGTGACTCTTCCTTGATTTTTTTTTTCATATTTACTAGACTCTAATGTAACAAACACAGATTAAATGAAGAGTTTTTGAAGCACATAAGATCCATCACCTCCAAGCTGTTGGAAGTGGCCAGCTGCAATTCAGCCAATGCTTAAGAATATGTTCAGGAAAAATATACCCTGGCATGCTCCTCCTTTAACTCTGTGTGTCAGTAGAGAGCATGCCCTCTATGTACCTACTAAAGAGTTTTATTTCACACTCCAGAGCCTTTGAGACTGCCACTTCCTTCCTGTTGTTTTTGTTAGCCACCTTTTCTCAGTCCTCTATTTCCATTTTCCAGGATAGAGGTGTGGTGAGCTTCATGTTATAGAAAAGGAAAGAATACAACAATGTCCTATAAGTGAAATGTTTTTCTTCCCTTTAAACAAGAAGAATCCAGGCTGATTGATTTTCCTTTTCCAAGGCAAAGGGTGGGACTGGGCAGATCTCTCCATGGCTTTTTCTTCATCAGAAAAGGATGGCTGAATTGCAAACCCCTCCAAAAGAAGATGCCCATCTTTGCATGTGGAAAAGTAGAGAAAGGATTTTCTTGGGTTTCCTACACTGTTCTTTACCTGCTCTGGCCTTCTTTCAATCCTAGATTGCTATTCTTAGAGTCATTAAGGTCACATCCTTCCTTTTCATGTTCTTTCCTCTTGTACCTCCAAAGAGGACACATCTTTCCTTTCTTCTCTAGTGATGAAAAGGACAACCATGGCTCTTGACATCTCCAACTTAGCTAGCTAGAACTAGGACTTCTATGACTTTTCCCATCATGTGTATTTCCCTAACAAACACAAGCTGCTGCTGTTTGCTTAATCTCTAACACAGGTGAAAGTGGGATGTGGAATGCTGTTTCTTCTCGTCATTGTCTCCATAATTTACACAAATGTCTGTGCAAAACTAGCGCCTTTTCCCTTTGAGAAAAAGCACACACAGCAACAACACATTGCCTGGATGATGGTTATAAAAGATTCAAACAATCTTCAGGTATTTCCAGTCCTTAAAATACATGTTACAAAGCAGCAGACATTCTCATTTTGCATCATTTGCTTTACTTACATTCGACTGTTATTTGCATTAAAGTGTTATTTGCAAAAATTACTCTCATTTTCATTTTCTGTTTTTGTTGAGAACACCACAAAAATACCTCACCTTCTTGTAAGGGAAGAATAATAATTTTTGCAGTTCCTCATTTTCCCATATGAGGATGAAAGAAACAAGGATATATACATCCCTAGTAGCCAATCCACATTAAGATCTTTGCTATGCCACTCAGTTTTGCATGGCTATTTTGTGACAGACACACCAGTTTGCCTTTATAAGAACATTCTGCCTAGTTGGGTTATGTGTTTTATTAAATCTCTTCCTAATTACTTTACCCTTGCCAAAATATGAAGCTCGGGTTAATTGCCTTGTTTGTAAACAGATTACAACCCATATTACAATAATAGGTACAAATTTATTTTGCAGACTTTGCACACAATCACATAGCAGCTGGGAGCCAGCCTACATAAAATAGGGATACATTCAGGTGATGCCAAGAGTAGACAATGTGAGGTCCAGATATACAGTATGTGAGTACTGTATAAAGGTAGGTGTATGTCAGAGAAGTCCCAGCTCTAACCTCTTTAGTCTAGCCAGGAACAGATAAACAGTACAACGTTCCTAGGGCCTGTTTATCAAAAATAAAGAAACAGATTCACAAAAGTAATGGGATTTGCTTAGTGCAATGGTTCCTAGCCTTGGGTCCCCTAATGTTCTTGGACTAAAACTTCCAGAAGCGCTGTGCTGGCCAGGGTTTCTGGGACTTGTAGTCCCAAAACATCTGGGAACCCAAGGCTAGGAAGCACTGACTTAGTGGCTTAGTCAAGTTTAATACTTTCTCCAGAGATGCAAAGATGCAGTGTCGACACAATATAAATCTGCTGGCTCTGACTACCAATCCATTTAGTTCAATTTAAAAAAACAACAGTTAAAATGTAAATATATTTCAAATATATTTAAAAATGACAGAATCATATAATTGTTTAAAACAATATGTTAAATGTAATTGATCAGTCCCACACAGAATGTGCAAGATAATCCTAACAAATAGCTAAATAACAGATTGATACGGTCTTTTTGGTAGACACTTGTTATACAGTTATTAATTTCATCTTCCAAGAAACTGTAAATTCAGCCCAGAATCCTGTAGCTTCATGCTATAGATGCAGCACCCCACTGTATTTGCAATGGGGCTTTTTCAGGACATGTGCAAAGAGCATGAGCCCCCCCCCCCCAATTTCCAATTACTCTAGTCTCTTTGAAGACTTATGTCATGGCAAGCTGAAGATTCCAAGAGCTCTACAGCCAAATCATACTGGTCTCGAAGACACTTTAAGTCTTTATTAGCAGATTCCAGTACTAAAAATTCACAAAGGGAGTTAGCCTCCATTTGTTGGGACTGATGAATGATTGTGCAAGGTTATGTACAGTTCTAATATACTTATGTGCTGGCTAGGGCTCTTGGGGAGCCCAGTTGCATTCCCACATTTGGAGGGCTGCACTCACCAGACCACCCTGGTTTAAGGTATGACTTGGTCCACTGGCCATGACGGCTAGGTAATTCTTGGAGATGTCGTCCAAAATACCCAAAATACATCCATGCTCTGATACAGTTACCTTGTTTTGACGTTTAAAGTTCAGACTTTTAAAGCCCTTCATAGTTAGAATTCACGGACATAAAAGATTGCTTGTCTTCATTTGCACTATCCATAAAATAAAATCTTAAATGGGAGGCCTCATTTGGTTGCTCTGCCACCTGATGGGAAGTCGGATTGCTACCAAAGAGGGAGCTTTCTTGGTGGTGGCACCCCTCTGTGATACACTGTGGCACCCTCTTATTGTCTTTTAGTTTGCCAGTCAAAAAGCTCTTTTATTTTACTGGGTGATTTTATTAATGCTGACTTCAATGTCCCTTTAATGATTTTCTTGCTCTTATTTTATTTTATGTTTTTGTATTTATGCTTTAATTGTTTTACTCATTTTTGTAAACCACCATGGGAATATAACTCGTTTGTAACTGTAAAGAAGTATAAGAATGCTTTAAGCAAAGAACACTTCAAAATGCTGTTATCTCCACTTGGTAAGCTGGTGAGGTGAAGTGTTCAGCACCCAAATGTGATCTTCTCCATATCACTAGATATACGTATAAAGGGGAGAGAAGACAATGGCGGTTGGGGTAAAATCTAGTTTATTTTTTCCAGTAATCCACTGAAAACAGATAGTAAATGGCGTCTGATTATTGCCAAACTTAAAAGTGGCCTCCAGGTGATAAAAAAAAAGTGACAATGTGCAAAATAGCCTGAAGGAAGACACTTCATCTTTTATTATGTTTTTAATGTTGAAAGAGGGGAGACACCTATGAACGCTTAATGATTACCATCTGGGAAGCTGCAGGTGTTGGATGCTGGATTTAGTTTTCCAAAGCAGATGGAGACATTTTCTCAGCATTGGAATAAAAGCTTGAGTGTGTATCAACCCTCTTTTACTGACTTCAAAGGTGAAATGACTTAAGCTGAAGCTCTGTTGATTTAACCCAGTGCAATAGCTGGCCCAGTCTCCCATCACTTCTTTTACCTTGTGTGCTGCTCAAAAGGTCAAGTTTGTTTACAATGGTATTGGAGAGGATCCCAAAATGTATGAAAATAAATTGTGCTTCACCTTACTTCAGGCCGTGAGCTCATACGAGCAGCCAAGCTGTTTCCTCTTCATAGGATTACGATGTCAGAAGACTGATTTAAGGAGGTGTGGTGGGGGGAGGGGATCTGTGTTTGATTTCTAAAGTGTATTCTCCAGAAATAGCTGAAACACAGCTCATTCTAGTTCAGGAAAGTTTCATTGTCATGCTGGTACGGATAGCATACACAAGCTGAGATAAGGCAAGATCTACATCTCAGGAGGAGATGAGCCTCCTATGACCACTTACATATCTGTCAACACCAGAGACTCTCCATGTATCTTTTAGTTGAGCAGAAGCAGTCCCATAAAATGTGGGGAGGAGAAGTAGCAAACTGAAACCTGGGGTGCTGCCGTGTACCTTTCTGGGTTCCCTTTCACTCTCAATATCTGTGCACCATGACTGAAGACTTATTGAATTAAATATCAGAACAAATCACAGGTTGAAACCTCTTTAGCTCAGGCATGAACCCCATGATACCCAAAACCTGATATAAAATATATCCTAGCTGTCTGGAGCAGTGTTTCTCCCACCATATATATTTAAAACAAGGGACTGCAGAAGGGTAGAGGTTTTTGATTCTTATGGGCGTAATGGGATCCATTGGATGCACATCACTGGATTTTGGGTCAAGAGTCTAAGGTTTAGCCATTCATGGTGAGTAGTGGAGGTTGGTCATTTACAGGAGGTGGAGCACCAGCCTTCCTTAAACTCAGGCTACCTCCATGCCAACTCATCAGCTGCACATCTGTTTTGGCCTCATCCTAAGATAACCAGTACAAAGGTGAAATGTAATTGTTCTTCAATGTATCTAAGGGTAATTGATTTTCTGTGCCTGCAGATGGATCTCTGCCTTATTTAGTTGCACTGGTGACAACAGAAGTTTTAATCACTAACAGTTCAAGTTGCCTTATAACAGATAATATAGAAAAATATCCAATGCCCCAATGTTGGCAGTAATGATACCTCCTGCCTCCAGATCAACAATAATGCAAAGCAGTGGATATTAATTTTACTGTCCTCGCAGTGCTTCTTTTTACCATTTTGAGACACACACAGGGACAGGAACTGACAATTCCATTAAGCAGATTGTGAGCACACAAAGATTAAGATGAGGACCAGCAGGTGGAGAGAAAGACATTTGCTTGGTTTTTGTTTGATTATTCAAGTATTACTGCTGTTGTGTGTGTGTTTCTTTATAGCTACATCCAGTAGCATGTGTTCAAGATTTTCAAACAGGGAGGTGTATATTAGAGGCCTAGGTCTTTCTTCCTCTACTTGTTTGTTTTTTTTATCAATCCATACCTTGTAAGTGTTGGATATGAAATTGTGCTGCTTTGTGTTGCTTATATCTGGGTATAATGAGGGAGATGTTCACATTGACAGGAGCTTTCTTTTAGAGATATACTCCACACTGATACACTCCACACTCCTGAATAGAACCAATACTTGTGAATAAGGTAAAGGTAAAGGTTCCCCTTGACAATTTGTCCAGTCGTGTCCAACTCTAGGGGGCGGTGCTCATCTCCGTTTCCAACCCATAGAGCTAGCGTTTGTCCGAAGACAATCTTCCGTGGTCACGTGGCCAGTGCGACTAGACACGGAACGCCGTTACCTTCCCACCGTGGTGGTACCTATTTATCTACTTGCATTTGCATGCTTTCGAACTGCTAGGTTGGCAGGAGCTGGGACAAGCGACGGCAGCTCACTCCATCGCGTGGATTCGATCTTACGACTGCAGGTCTTCTGACCTTGCAGCACAGAGGCTTCTGCGGTTTAACCCGCAGCGCCACCACATGAATAGATCTCCATAAAATTGCTTTTTGTTTTTTGTTACTGTGCTGCTTTGATAGTTGGGTAAACTAGATATGGATGTGGGTTCATAATAATATATAAAGTGCAACTGATATGAAATCTTCCCATCAAAGTCATGATAACATTGACACAAGGAAAGCTGGGATGGTGATTCCTAGAGTTGGGAGGACTTAACAAAACAGGAGATTGAATAAATGTCTTTGATTCATCCCTCTCTGCCCTATGCACTTTGAAAGCAGTTTTTGAGATCTTATTGTGTCTATTGCGTCCATATATATACCCTCTCTTCATAATTCATGTTCCATGGTTTTCCCACCTTCCTATAACTAAATGCATTTTTTAAATGACTGAAGGCATTTAAAATAAATAATTTGGAAATTTGGAAAGAGTAGAGTTTGGAATGGTCGTAAGAAATATCAGACCTTTATCATGATGGAAGAGAATCTGATTATAAAAAGGGGAGATTTGAGATGGGGAATGGAGAGGGAGAAAGAACCACTCTTTTTTTTGACAATTTTGATTACTGTAACCTGCATGGAATTGTTGTAAGATGCGGTGTCACGTCTGCTACCTCTTAGGGAATTAATGGGGGGGAAGGCACATGCAGTGCTGACATGTTTCCAGCGGAAGATTAGGTCTAACTAATGATAACATTAATGACAATTTATTTTAAATACTTTTGAACACAGATCAACATACTTTATTAAAATTTTGCTGTTTGGAAGGATCAGAGGTAAAGTGAGTTTTCTCCTCCCACCCAGCCCATAGTCCCAAGCTTTAATTAGCACTGTCCAGCAGTTCATTCTCTGTTGGATCTCTCTTGTGTTCATAGAAGAATGTGTAGCTGAGTCTGAATGTGGTGTGTGTGTGTGCGTACGTGCGTGCGTGCGCGTGCGTGCCCGCCCGCCCAGTTGTGACAGCAAGAGAGAAATAGTGTGTGTGAAAGAGAAGGCCTTTCCTAACTATGTGTTGGATGTGTACAGCCAGAAGAACACTGGCTATTGTCACTTTGTTAATTCATTTCCTGTATATACTGGTGGTTCTGCCACTACATTTTTGCTTTCTTTCATTTATATTTTAAATTGTTAATTTTTAAATTGGCATGGGCAACTAAAGGTTAAGAGCAGTGAATGAGGAAAAGAGGAAATAAGTGAAGATTATTAAAGAAGACATGTTTATTCCTGTGGTTATTTAAATAGACCATTGCCTCAATAGTGAAGTGACAAGACAAAGGGAGTTTTGATGGCAGTACATGAGAGAGTGGTAGGACAATTAGAATGTCAGTTCTATGATGACTTGTTCTTTTAACCCCCAACCAGGCAGGTTTTTAAAAAATACCTGTGGTGATCACAAGGAAATGCCAGCATCTTGAGGGTTAGCAGAAAGATTAGGCCTAGAGATGGGGTTCAGGCTAGGTTCGATGGATCTTACATTTCTTGAACCTGCTGGGAGTTCAAATGCTGCCAATACCAAATATACCAACCTACTAAAAACTAGAATGTGCCACTTCTGCTTCTCAACCTCAGAACTCACTGAGAATGGCATGGAACATTTTTTTCAGGTGGTGTCCCAATAATGACACCAGCTGGAACAAAAGGGTAGTCCAGTATCAAAATGAAGTAAGTTGAATGCGACGATTTATCTCCTAGCTTTCCCCCCCTTGCAAAACAACAGTAACAAACAGCATAAAGACTAGCTGAAACTATGCAAATATTCTTCTAATTTTTCAAGGGACAGACAGTTCTGTAAAACCCTGCCTTTTGATCTCGTTCTTTATGAATTCTATAATAAAATATGGTTCCATGGTATTAAAAATGTCTTGTTTGTGTTAATGTGGCTGATTATTACAGTCATATGCATAAAGTCATTTACGTGACACAGTGAGATGTACTTCCAAATAACCTCGCATATGATTGGGCTGAGTTGGTCCTTTCAGGACTTCCTTCATGATTTGTTGTTTGTGTAGGATAATGGTGGAAATCCTCTTTCTTATCTTAGTAATTCACACTAGAGTTGAACCATCGAATCAGTGAAGTGTGGTGAGTCAACACAAGTTCCATTCCTCTGTAAGTTCCATTTATTCAGCTTTATTTGTTGCTCATCATTATCATCATCATCTTAGATCTGCAGACTTGGAATGGACCCTATGGGTCACCGAGTCCAGCCCCTGTCAAGGACACACAGTGGAGAATCAAACTACATACCTGAACTACTGAGCTATCTAGCATGTTAAAATAAGTCACACAACCAGAGTAGACCATGGAGGAGTGGACTCGCCAAATCTCCACGAATTCAATGGACCTACTTTAGTATGACTTACTATGCTAAGCAACAGGATTTCAGCCATTATCATACTCTCTGACATAACCAGATAGGGGTGTGAGAATTTGTATGAAATTTCTCATTCTTGTTAGCTTAGGTGGTCTCAACACTCCAAAACACCTCGAGAAATTCCAAAGCTCACTGAGACTGCTCACCTTTAGAGTGGGAATTTATTTATTTAAAATATTTTTAAGGAACCAAGGATTGAAACAAGGAGTGCTTATTTTCTCCATCAAAATGCCTACAATTTGCACATGGTGAGGGAACTCACTGAACCAATGGAACTTACAAAGGGGTAGGTTCACCAAATCTTCACATATTCAGTGGGCCTAGTCTCATTGCGATTTACTACTGGATTTAAGCCTATATCTCTGTGGCCATTTGTATAAATCTAGTACGGAGACTCACAGCAAATACAAAAGGGCTGACAAATTGTTGGTAAAAAGAAGCCAACAAATCATTTATTGCTTTTGATTCTTTCACACAAGTCTACACAACAAGGCAGCAATTGTAGTTTTGAATAATTTGTGCCAGTTACATGAATTGCCTGATATATACCATTTGCACAAGATATTTTGCAAACTGTTAACACTAGAAAATATCTCACTGTATTGTATGGAGAAGACAACATTTTTGAAATTCCTTGTCCTCCCATGTGAAGATGAGGGAAGCAAGGATTTATATCCCCCAAACCCTTGATGAGTTTCCTCTTTTCTTTTTAGTTTTTATGCCTCAAATTTCACTAAGGTGCCATTTGTGCGGTCATAGTATTTTAACAGCAACATTAAAAGGCTTTTATTGGATATTTCGATCTGGATGAATAATTCTGTGGCTCAAATTTTAATTGCAAAGAACAGCCATTCACACAAAGGATTAAGTGATTGAAAAATTAGGCTAATGTTATGCTTGAGGTGGCCAAAACCTTTTGCCTGTTCTTTCTAAATATAGAAAGTGAAAAACCAGTTGAATGGATTGTATTTAGCAACTCGCCAGGAAAATTGAACATGGGCTCATATATCAGCTCCAGTCTAAAAGAAATTAAGATACACATTAAAATGCTGAAGGAGAAATTTAGTGACAGAAATGCCAACTGATCCATGACACCTCAATTATGCTACATGAACAATGGAAAAATCTTTAAAATAATAGAGCATTTTCAAATAACATTTTCAATGAAGTTATGAACAACATGCAATGTGCAGACAATACAGTGTTAGGTAAAGGTAAAGGTTCCCCTTGACAATTTGTCCAGTCGTGTCCGACTCTAGGGCGCGGTGCTCATCCCCGTTTCCAAGTCATAGAGCCAGCGTTTGTCCGAAGACAGTTTCCGTGGTCACGTGGCCAGCACGACTAGACACGGAACGCCGTTACCTTCCCACCGAGGTGGTACCTATTTATCTACTTGCATTTTTACATGCTTTCGAACTGCTAGGTTGGCAGGAGCTGGGACAGGCGACGGGAGCTCACTCCGTCGCGTGGATTTGATCTTACGACTGCTGGTCTTCTGACCTTGCAGCACAGAGGCTTCTGCGGTTTAACCCACAGCGCCACCACGTCCCAATTACAGTGTTACCAACTGACAAATTAACAGGCTGGATAGGCCGGTGAGTTAGATATGTGGCTGCGGAGCCAGAGGTTGGGGGTTTAATTCCTTGCTGTGCCTCCTGAGAGAAGAGCCAGCCTGTGTAGTTCTGGCCAAGCGGCACAGTTCTCAGGACACCCTGAGAAGGGAATGGTAAACCACTTTAATGTACTCGGTGCTTAGAAAACCCTGGAAAGAGTCACCATAAGACCCAATCAGCTTGAAAGCATGCAAATAATAAGAATAATCTGACAATTTAGTTGGTTTGCAAAAGCAACTCAGTAAAGTCAATGAGACTGGTGATAATAAAGTCTAAAAATGAATGATATGAAAACCAAATTACTGGTAATTACTAAAAAGCAAGCAACCCAAAAAATGAAATTAAATATCCAAAAATGAAGGTGTGGAACATGTAGACAAATATAAGAATCTTGGAGTTTGGTTGAATGAACAGTGGGAAGAGCATTCAATAAAAGTCAGAAGAAATGGCCTGGAGCAACTTCTTTCAGATGCATGTTGTAAGATGCTGTGTGTTCTGAATTCTGTAGTATGGTATTATTAAATCATGGTCTTTAACAGAGGCTGCTATAAAACGAGCAGTTAAAATGTGAATTCATTGCATAATGAAAAGCATTACTGAGATTGAGAAGGTATGCAACAAAGAAGTACAAGGGTAATGAATAAAGACCAAGAAAACATAAAACACAAAATGCAGGAAGCTAGAATAGTTGGTTGCATAGTGAAACACTCAATGTACTGAATGTTACTGCTGATCATTCAAGATAAAATAAACAGGAAAAGAAGTGCACAGGAGAAAAACTTTTAAGATGAAGAATCTTGGAGACTGGTTTGGATGCAAGACAACTGTTTTGAGTTGCCACATCCAAAGTCAAAACACCCATGGTGGTATCAATCTCCAGTAGGAAAGTAACAAGAAGACGCCAGAGCACTTGAATATCATAGTGTGCCTAATTAGATTTAAGCCCATCAGAATAATATGACCAGGAACTGGGCCTTCTCAGTGGTGGCCACCTCATTATGGAATGTATTACCTGTGGAGGTACACCACACCCCTTTTCTCCCAGTATTCCAAAGGTAAATAAAATATTTCTCTGTAGAGAAACCTTTCAGGATCTCCTTTATCATTGTTGCTATTTACATTGTACTTTGATTCTGTTTGGGTTTCACCATCACCACTGTGGGCTTTTTGTGGGGTTGTTTTAGAACCTTTAGGGTTGGGTGGGGGTTGGGTTCTTATGGTTATGTTCCATGTTTGTAAACTGCCCAGACTAGTGGCTTGCCACTAGATGGGCAGTATAATCAATCAATCAATCAATCAATCAATCAAGGTGCAGAAAAGAGGTATGTGTTATATGCTGTCATATCTGAACCAAATTTTAGCAACCATAATAGGGCATTCATGGTAAGTGAGAAATTTAAGGAGTAGTTTTACCAGTTCCATTTCTCCCAGCCCCCCCCCCAATGAATTTCCATGGTTGAGTCGTAAGATGTAATTCTATCCAATACACCACACTGTGTACCTTTCAGAAAAGAAACCAACAATATATGATCCTGCTACCTAACTTCAGAGTGCAAATAATCCTGATCTTACAAATGTTTTTCTGTTGTAGTGGTGAAGAGTTTTGGCTACATCATATACAAATGAAATTGTAAAAGACTTCCTTTCCATTACATTCAAGCAGTAACTCTATTGGGCAGTTTGTCAATGAGAAATCAGGAAACAGCCACTTAAGGCAATAATTTCTACAGTATTCTGTTCAGTCTGACTTGTCTGGCATGGGCTCTTAGTTAAATAAACAACATGTTGAATGTTTTATGTATGATCTGCACTCACTGTGCTGCTATAGACAAAGCTGCTTTAGTATATCTTCATGCCTTATCTCCACCTTAGAAACATTTTTAACCTTCAGAAATATAACACACATTGAAGTGCCTAAGGAATGATAACTCTAAAAAACGTATGGATTTTTAAATGTTATGATGTTTCCAAAGAAGTGCAAAGGAGTGGTAGTATCCCACTTACTAAAAAGAAAAATGGCTCAAATATCATTATAATGCATGTGGAGTACTTTGTAATACCACTCATGTAGCAATCATATGCATTGCACAGAACAGTAGCTCCCAACCTTGGGAAACCCAAGAGTTCTTGAACTGCTACTCCCAGAAAGCCTGGCCAGCACAGCTAGTGGTGAAATTTTCTGGGAACTGCAATATAAGAACACCAGGGTTACCAAATGTTGGCAACCACTGACATAGAATATTAAACCATCCAAAGAAGAAAGCACACTTGTCACCATGTCCTGGGCTTTTCCATTAGGAGATTGAAAGAAAACTAGATGGGATGGTTATTGGTATGATACAAATCTGTCCAGAAAAGAATTTTGCATCAAATAAATCAATAGGGACTTGAAAGGAAGTGGTGCCCAGTTTTTTTCACCTATAACCATACCATTCTGAACTAGGATGGTGTCACCATATGACCCTGTCTCATATTGTAAGCTAAGCAGAATCAGATCTGGTTAGTACTTGGATGGGAGACCAGTTGAGCATTTGAAGGATCTCCATGAGGAGCTAGGAAAGAGTCCTTTTTCAAACTCTGAAGTGCTGCTTCTAGTGAGGATTGACTGGGCTCAATGGACCAAATGTCGATGTTGCTAAACAACAGAAGAAAAATCATACAGTAGATCCATCCAGCTACTTAACATTCACTACATTCTCCCCTCCACCTTTTTGGAGGTTAGCAGCATACATATAAATGCATGCATGTTGGATTGGGACTGGGGGGGGGGGGGGATGGAAATGTCTTCTAATTTCCTGTCTCTTTCTCACATCCTGTGCCTCAAGATAGCGTTTCATCCTGGAAGGAAGTTGGTTTGTCTGCTGACTCACTCTGAATATTGGGATATGAAGTGCTAAACAGTTCAAACTGGTATTAAACAATTGCAGTCATCATCACCATTCAAACCCCTTGTGGCTCTGCATTTAGCCTAAACAGCGAAAGTGGCACTAGGCATGTTCACGCTTAGGAAAAGGCTGACTAGGTCAAAAGCATTTTTCTTACTCAAAGGCTGCCTTGAGATGGTTGTGCAAATTGACCTTTGTGTCCTGGTGGAATGGAGCAGCTGTTGATTTAGAGCCCCCCTCCATGCACTTTGACACTTATCTTGCTAATAGGAGAACAGCTGAGAGCCTGTTCAGCAGTCAGAGAGAAGCCCAGCAGAGAACAGTCAAAACCCACCAGGTGGATCTCCTTCATAAGACCCATGGAAAGGAATGGCAGCTGTAAAAGAGCATACTATGAAAAGCAGCCTTTTGTCCAGCCCCTTTTCTTATCAATTTCCAGAGAATTAACTATGTTACTCATCCATCTTGGGTCTTTACTTATTCGGTATTCATTTTAATGCAGCTTACGTATACATTCAATGGCCAAAATCCTATTGCATAATATTATGCCCATGCAGGCTGATGACTTCCCCAGGTTGAAGAGATCCTAAGAGAGCCTTGGAACCTGGCGGGGTTAGAATAGAAAACATTTAATGAGTGATAAAAAATAGGAAAAAAATTAAAAATTAAAAGCCTGAGGCTAATTATATTGTCTGCATCCACAGGCATAAATTTACACAAGACAATTTTGGACAATGACTTTTTAAAGATCAGTGATCTAGTTTAAGATTTGAGTTAAGGCTATTTTATGTTGGATTACATACCATAAAGCCAAGAAACTGGAAGCTGAAATTCTTACCTTATACTTGTGATCAGGAACAATAGTGTGCAGTATCACTAACTGTGCATGCTTCCATCTGGATCCCCAATTTGCCTTGGTCTTCCAAACCCCAATTCAGATGGTGTGCTTGGTACCAACAAAGATGCTGTTCTTCTTATGAAGCACCAAGTCTCTTACTCTCTTAAAGTATGTGGATCCCACATGCAAAGAGGAGAGAGTGCTCCATCATTGCTTTCAACGCATGAGAACGATGCTTTGAAAAGGGGAGTCTATGCTTTTCATGTTTTGGTTTATGTGGAGCCAGTTGGGGTGTGCTCTTTTATGTGTTTGGACTGCAATTCCCAGAATTCTCCAAGAGTAGTTCTAACAAGCTAGGAAACCATATACACCATGAATATTTTATTGCTGCTGCTGCTGTTGCTGAACTGGATGGCTGATCTCAGTAGTCCTCCAAGGAACTGATTATCTAACAAAATCACCAATCCAGGTTGGAATAATTGGGCTTTAAACACCCTGAGTTTAAAATGGGAATTGGATCAGGGAAGAGGGTTAAAAAGGAGTATGGGAGTTGGATATGGAAAATAGGGTGCAGTGGAGTGGCTTGGCTGACTTTGTTGTGTGGGAGGGGACAAAGAGCACAGCATGATTTCTTGAAGAATTCGACAAGAATTCTGGGAATTGCAGCCCTGAAACTCAAATCTCAAACTCAAAGCTCAAATCAAACCTGTAGATTCCCCACATACACACCCAGAGAAGGGCTTTTGGGTCATTTACCTGCACCATTGGCTTTTGTAGCCTTGCTCCCTGTTGATTTGTTAAAAAAAGAAAGCTTCTGCAATGCTTCCTTGGAGTTGTAGTTCTTTGGGAGGTGTCTTCTATAGAACTTAATGAGTAGCAAGATAATGACTCCATGGCAGCAACACAGCAGCTTCCTTTACTTTACAAATCAGCAACAGTTATCAAGGCTGCAAAAGCCAATTGTGCAGGTAAATGACGCAAAAGCATTTCAGAGGTGAGGGCAAACTACAGTGTGCAGATTTGAGTTTCTAAGATGCAGTTCCTGGAATTCTTGGAGAATTCTGGGAATTGCTATACAAAACTAAGAAGGAACACGCCCCCAGGAGCTGACTCAGACTGGCAGTAGCTCTTCACCATTTCAGGCAGGATTTTCCAAAGTTGTGGCTCATGTGGAAAGGCTGCCCAAATAGAACACCTTCCTCCTCTTCAGACTATCACTTTCACATGTTGAAAGCAATGGTGGAGCAGGTGGAGCTAGCATGCCCCTCTCACCGCAGGTTTCTGTAATATTAAGTAATATTGTTTAAGATCGTTCCATGCTACTGTGTTGCTTTACATCAGTGGCTGTAGGTTCAACAGAAAAATGGACTGGGATTTTTAAAAACTTTTTTTCTTATTCACAATGGGGAACTCATGTTGCTTGGACTGAACTGCTTGCTCCCCTCACCCATGTGACAAATTCAAATGAATACTTTCTTTTTCCTAACTAGCAGAACTGCCTAACCCACTGCTTAAATTGTAAATGCTGAACACAGACACTATAGAGAGACAATAATTAAAACAAAAGCAGTGATATGTGTCTGTTCTGTGCCGTCAAATCAAACTGACTTACAGCAACCTAATAGGACTTTGAAGGTAAGTAAGATGTTTAAGGAGTGGTTTTACCAGTTCCATTCCCCCAGTAAGTTTCCATGGCAGGATTAGAACCCTGTTTTCCAGAGTCCTAGTTCACAGTGATGAGGATATATAAATTAAACAACAATAAATAAATAAAAGAAAGAAAGAATTTATTCTTCAGGAAGGTATATTAAAATATTTGATAAGGTGAAAAGAAAGGTTTTTGAAATTGCAAAACAAAGGATAGGTAACTGGTTGTCCAGATTCCCCCCCCCCCCGCAAACTTCCATCATCCTTCACCAGCACAGCCAGTAGTGAGGGATGATAGGAACTATAGTCCAGTGACATCTGGAGGGCCACTAGCTGCCCAGTCCTGTTGTGAACAAGCAGAACATGAAGCCACCCCACTGTTCATCTCAATGCTAAAATGCATGCTACATAAAAACCTACCTAAAGAAAGGAAGAATAACTGTTATTAGGTTACAGACAGTCTTTCCTCTCAAAATGCCCTGATACGGAGAGACCCAAGACCTGTCCGTCAACTGCATTCACTCACTCTCCTGTTCCCTGCCCCCACCATTTTCACAGACATGAACACCTCCCACCCCAAACATCATTTTTTTTTACTTAAGATTTCAACCCTACCAAAGCATGATGTGCTAATAAGACTTTGTGTGGTTCCAGCTTCAACTCTGGTCAATTCAGAGGGAAGTCCATTTCATCTCAGGAAGCTCGACAAATGGACCCAGGCGAGGGACAAGGATTCTTCTCCATCTGATGCAAATCCCTAGTTAAAACATAACCAAAAGCAAGCAAAACTGGCATCAGATATGTGCTATTTTATAACTAACTGGCCCTCAAAGCATAGTGGCATGTGGTTTATTACGTCATTTTCATGTGGTGAAGCTTTTAATGATAAACTATTGAGATAAATGATAAAGTTATGTGTGGAAGTGGGGGAAATGTTTTTTCTTTTGATGATCCTACTTTTGGTATCTCATTACTTTCTTCCCTGACCTTTGGCTAGGTACCTAAATGTGTTTCTTGCATAACACTAGGCTTTAAATAAACACAGGTTACAGGGAGAGGGGCAGGAGTGGAGATTTTAGAGCCCCTTCAGTAAGAGTGGTAGCCCAAGGCACCTGGAGACCACCAGGTTGGAAAATGGTTTTTTAAAATGCTGGTCCTAAGGAGCTGGCCCTAGTTTTTACTATAGCTGTCTTTTCTGTAATATCTGATGCAGATGGAGAGAGGATGTTCTAATCTGAGATTTCCAAGTGTGCAGTTGTTTGCTGTAATGAGTATTATGCTCAAGACAGTCTTTAACTAAGAGTAAGAGCGAAAGATCAAAACAATTTCTTTGATTTTAATTAAGTCATTCTGAGAAACAAAATTCCTAATGCTCATAAAGGGGAATTAAAGTTGTACCATTTGAAAGATAAATGCAGCTCATTATGGTGCATTGAAGAAGTCTGATTAGTTACTTTTGAACACTGCAGTTGAATTGCCACTTCATTGTTTCTTGAAACAAACACTGTACAATAAACAGCTGGGTGGCAGGCAAGACCTTTCTAAATGCCCTAGAAATAAATTAGTAGAAGTAGAATATTTTAATGATGATAATAATAATTTTTAATAATTTTTTTTTTAAATAATAAGAAGAAACTAGAATTTCAGTGGTCCTGTTTTTGTTTGTTTGTTTGTTTTCTTTGTTCTTTTCTTGCAGCTTTTTTTATTTGTGGTTTGTTGGTTTTTAAAACTATACAGTTGCCACTGATATATTTCATGTGATGTGTACTTTGGTCCTGAACTGAGAGTGCAATTAAACAGGCATTTCTCCCATAGTTTCTCTCCAAATTGGGGATGGACTGGCACACTTCTTTTCCCAGTGACCACATCATGTATGTGACATCATAAACCAGCCCACCCCTGATCGATCCCTCCCTACACCTTTTTGTGTCCCTGTCAGTGGCTACTGGCTTGTTTTGTTTTTTGTTGTGGGTAGAATTGCTCCGTTTTGGTTCAGTTCCAGTGTATTTGGTTCGTGGGATTGAACCAAAGTGGCTGCCTGGCTGTCCCTTTGTTGAAAGTGCTTAATGATCTTGAGAAATGGGAAGTTTCTTGGCTGCTCACCTGCAGAGGGAAAGGAAGAGGAAGTTGCTAGCCCATCAGTGATGCTTTGAAAGGGCTTTTGCAGTTGTGTGCTTTTTTTGGGGGGGGGGAATTCCTAGTAAATGACATATTTGCGTGGGGAGAGCCCATAGAGTTCCTTAACCTGTATTTAGTATGGAGAATGAATAAATATACACAAATTTTACTTATTCTAGATATTTTAGTCAGCTTTTGCTAGTCACATGAATGGGTGAAGTGATTATGGCATAGTAGTGCTGCTCTCTCTCCCTGAAAAGCCTTATAGGCCTCCCACACATACACAGATGGCTTCTATTAGCCACGTTCACACACTTTCAGGTCTATCTCAGCATTCATATAGGCTCATTTCTTACTTCTTCTTTTTCTCCTAATTAAATTTGAGATTCTCAGGGAACTAAATACCATTCTTTAGGCTTTGGGCATGTGTACAAGGTCTGTACACACAAATCTGCATATTGTTTAACTTCACTTCCATCCTATGCATACTCAAGAGACTAAATCTCAGTATTCCTGTTTGAAATCTTTGATTTCTTCTGATTTGAAAAATCTAAGTTCCCATGTCATAACCATGCAGAGAGCGTTTAATGTGAACAAACTGTAGTTCACATTAGTTTGATCAAATCCTTCTGTTTTTGTTTGAGCCAATTCTATATGTGTAATTCTGATAGATTTTCGTTAATCTACTGCCAGGTTTGTATTTAATTTGCTTTGTTTTTTGTTACATGATAGGAAAAAAAGGAGACAATTGAATAAGTAATGGTCTTAAGAAAATGGGGGGGGGGGTGTTTTCTTAGATAAATATGGGCATAAATATGGGCATAATGTCTTAGACAAATTAGCTGTTCTTTCATCTTGATCTCCCCTGAAAGATGGATGTTTGTTTGATGCTCCACGTAGAACTGAGACTTTACTGGTCAGAAATACTGGCAGAACTCACTTTTAAACCTTAAAAGCTTACATATGCATGTGATTAAATAAACTTGTTTCAGTTCATGCCTAGTCATATCCTGTTATGCTCTGGATACTCAACTGAGAATTCCTTCCTTAGGTAAATTTTATAAACTCGGGCATAAGACTCCCGCCAGCTAATTATCTATATGTAGCCAGAAATTCCATATGTTCCGTGAATCTTGATATATACTAGTATCAAGACTGGTAGTGCTGGTGATCAAATGTTATCCTCCTTTGCACTTTTTTGTGTGAAAAATAACATTCGCCGTGATCAGTTTTGGTGAAACAAAACTATTGTGTCATTGTTTCTGACATTTACTGGAAAATTTAAAGGGAAACTAAGTCCCATTAGCTACATTGAATCCTTCCTAACTGTACATTGGTGCCTCGACTTACGACCATAATCCGTTCCAGAAGATGGACGTAACTCGAAATGGTCATAAGTCGAAGCACCATTTCCCATAGTAATACACTGAAATGCAATTAATCTGTTCCGGCCGAAGAAAAAAATCACCAAAAAAAAAAAAATCACTGCAAGACTCATTGGAAACGCGATTAATCCCTTCCGGCTGAAGGGGGGGGGGGGGAGAAAAGCAATCAAACATGCAAGACCCATTGGAAATGCACAGAAAACAAATGGAGCAGATCGGAAATGCACAGAGAACAAAGGGGGCAGGTCGGAAATGCAAAGAAAACAAAGGAAAAAGCAAGGGAAGCATGCAGGACCCATCGGAAATGGGGGGGGGAAAGCAACCAAACCCCCAAGACCCATCGGAAATGGGGGGGAAGCAAAAAAACAAACAAACCCCCCAAGACCCATCGGAAATTGGGGGGGAAACCCCAAAAAGCAACCAAACCCCCCAAGACCCATCGGAAATGGGGGGGGAAGCCAAAAAACAAACAACCCCCCCAAGACCCATCGGAAATGGGGAAAAAAACTCCAAAAAGCAACACCCCCCCAAGACCCATCGGAAATGGGGAAAAAAACTCCAAAAAGCAACACCCCCCCAAGACCCATCGGAAATGGAGGGGAAAACAAAAAACCAACAACCCCCCCAAGACCCATCACAGCACAGAAACATAAATCACCCCAGCTCAAAACCACGCTGCAAAAACACCCAGAACAGTTTTTAAAAAGCAGAAAACAGCACCTTACCTTACCAGGCAGCCCGAAGCCTCCCTGCAAACACACACACATGCTCTCAGAAGCAGAAGGAGGCAGTCCCAAGCCTCCTCCGAAGCACACTCTCTAACTGCTGGGGAGAAAGAGCTACAAAGAAGCAGCCTCGTCGCCACCTATAGTTAGAAATTTGAATTTCCCGCCTTTTTTCCCTGCCTTTTTCTGTTCGTAAGTGGAAGGTCCGGTCGCAAGTAGAAGCAAAATTTTGCGGCCGGAGCTGGTCGTAACTCGAAATGGTCGTAAGTAGGGACGTTCGTAAGTCGAGGCACCACTGTACTGTAAATGTTTTGCAGGGAGACATGCATCAGATAAAGTGAATTTTGATCCAATAGCACACCACAATGCACACTAAAATACCATCAGAGTCTTTATGTTCATATAGTAGTTTTGGTGGCGATTTTTTTTCCTGTTTTTTACCACTAGAAGTATTTCTTTGCATTGGATGAAATCCTGTTGCATATCTTACACCTGTTCACAGGTAATAATGTCATAGAAAGAGAGTGATTTTTGGTAACTAAAAACTTCCAACTTTTATCACATGGCTTTTCTAACTTTATGGCATCACAGTAGTCATGCCATATATTTTGTGTAGACACAGTAAGCAGGATTCTACAAGCAAAATAAAAAATGGGGGCAAGCATAACTATGAAACTGGACTTGAGATCAGCACCAAATTTGGCATGGATGTAGCAGAATGTCTGCCCTTACTCTGTGCCAAATTTGGGGCTGTTTGGGCAAAGAAGTTTTGAGTTGTGATTTAAAAAACACACACGCTGTTTTACCCCCATGCAGAACCAAGCAACCATTCTGTCAGCTAATAGAAAATAGATGAAAAATGTAGATAGGACAAAATTTGCATACGTGGGGGGAGAAAAACCTCTGTTTTAACCTCCTTTTCTTCATCCACATATTTGAACATATGGATGGCTCTAAGTCAGACCCTTTAATTACTGCTTTTTAACCCCTAAAACATCTGAAATCGCTGCCTTTTTAAAATAACTTCTGGAATTCCAAAGGACCTCTTTGCATAGCATGGCATTCTGGCCAATCAGAATGTGTCTCAAGTCAGCCCACAGGGCAGGTGTCTGCCACTTTTAACCCTGCCATGGCCTTCAGTGTGAAAGAAAAAAATTAACGCCTTCCTGGGCACACATTCTTAGCCCTGTGTGTGGAAATATTTTTAAAGCTACTTTTTAAAAATAGATAATAATATACAGCAGCTCATTCATTTAAGCTGTGAAATTACTGTTTTTCCCCTTCATGGCAATGAATGATCTCAAAGCATCCGTTACCTGTTTTACTCATGAGTAAGTTTACCCAGTTTACTCATAAGTTTATGGATTCACATGGTTTCATATGATTTTTAGATGTTATCCTCCCTAAACCAATGTCAGATCATGGATCCTATTTGCACCCACAGACTACACCACAGAAATCATGGGTCTCCAAGTGCATGGCTTCGCAGTGGCACAAAACATGCATCTGAAGCATGGATACTCATAGATCCACAAGATTTCTTTACACAGGATCACCTTGAAACAACTCTCCAAACATAGGCCCCATCTGTACCCACAGACTACACTGCAGAAATTATGGATCCCCCAGGGTATGGCTTTGGAGCAGTGCAAAAACATGGATCTGATGCATGGATCCCCATGAATCCACATGATTTTGATGTAGGATCATCCCCAAACCACTGTCCAAACATAGGTTGCATCTCTGCCCATGCACTAAAACACAGAAATTGTGGGTCCTTCAGGGCATGGCTTTGTAGTCATGCAAAACACCAGTATGTCCCAGAGATGCTCATGGATCCACATGATTTATTTGCAGGATCATCCCCAAATCCCACTGTCCAATCAGAGGTTCCATCTCTGCCCACAGACTACACCACAGAAATAATGGGTCCCCCAGTGCATGGTTTGGTAGTAGTGCAAAACATGGATCTGATGCATGGATCCTCATGGATCCACGTGATTTTAAACTAGGATGGTCCCCAAACCACTGTCCAGTCAAAGACCCCATTTGTGTCCATAGGTTAAAACACAGAAATCATGACTCCAGACACATTCTGATTGGCCAGAATGCCATCTGTTTTCAGGTTCTTGGTGAGGAATCTTGGAGACAGCAAGCAGACAAAGTCAAAGAGTGAGTATATGAGAGGCACAGGAATACATGAGAGGGACTGAAACCCAGCCAAGCAGAGGCACTGAACCCACACCCTTCAAAAAGATGAGAAGAATAGTTGTAATAGGAGACTCCGTACTGCATGGGATTGAAACTGAACTATGCCGGGAAGATCCATGGACCTGCCAGGTATGATGTCTCCCTGGAGCACAGATTAGGGATGTGACAGGATTGACATCACTCATAAAACCCACAGATACATATCCCTTTCTTGTCATTTATGTGCGACCAAACAACACATCTAAGAGAAATTTCAAAGAGATCACATCAGACTTCAAAGCTCTGGGAAGGAAACTTAAGGACTTTGGGGCCCAGAGAGTTTTCTCATCCATCCTACCAGTACTCAGAAAAGGAATAGAAAAGGGAAAGGAAAATATTCCAGGGGAACAACTGGCTACAAAGGTGGTGTCGAAGGGAAGGATTTGGTTTTTGGGATCACGGGCTAAGCTTCCTGGAAAATTGACTGCCAGCAAGAGATGGTTTGCACCTCACAAAGACTGGGAAGAATGTGTTTGGGCACAGCATGAAGAACTTCAACAGGAGGGCTTTAAACTAAACTGTAAGTTGGAGGGAGACACAAGCACAGAGGTAAAGATAGGTGAAGTCTTACACACAATAAGGGGTTATAATAATAATAAGGGGTCAATAATAACATTAACATTAATAATAATATTCATAAAAATGCACAAAAAAGAGCAGGCCACAAATCACACAATCCCCAGTGTCTATATATGAATGGCATGAGTATGGGAAACAAACAAGAAGAACTGTGGTTCAGGACGGTAAATATGACTCGATAGGAATAACTAAAACTTGATGGGATAACTCCCATGACTGGAATATAGCAATTGAAGGATAAAATTTGTTCAAAAAGAACAGAAAGAATAGAAAGGGAGGTGGAGTTGCAGTATATGTCAAAAATACACACTCCTGCACAGAAATGCAGGAGGAGGAGACTGCCTGTCCCATTGAAAGCATGTGGATCAATCTAGCTGGGGCAAAAAACAAAAGGAACATGGTAGTTGGAGTCTACTAATGAGTGCCCGATCAAGGAGAGGATGAGGATTAAACTTTTGAAAAACAAATTGCAAGGATTTCAAAGAGATACGATGTAGTAGTGATGTGAGATTTCAGTTATCCTGATAAATTTTGGGAGGCAAATTCTGCCACGTATGGCCCTTCCAAGAAATTCCTGGCTTGTGTGACTGATAATTTTCTTCTACAAAAAGTGGAGAAAGAAACTAGAGGGCTAGCTATCCTTGACTTGATTCTAACAAATAGAGACAACTTGGTGAAGGAAGTAGCAGTAAGGGGAACTCTGGCCGAGAGTGACCATGTCCTACTAGAATTCTTTATTTCAAAAGAAACCAATGAAGAGTGTAGCCACACATATATGCTGGATTTTAAGAAAGCCAATTTTAATAAACTCAGGAGATCCTGACAAGAAAAGGAGTCAAAGAAGGATGGGAGTTCCTAAAAAAAGAAATTCTAAAAGCACAACTACTGTTATATGTGCATGATATAATAAACTCAGATTACTCATTTTTGCCACAGTGAGAGTTCAAGCTTGACTGGACTGAGCACCCACTTTTCTGCTTTTCTAGCTGTTTTTAGTATCTCAACACCGCATTTCAAATGACTTTATTTTTGTCCCTGTCTTTCTTCACTATCTTCCTTTCACACAGTATGCATGACTTTGACCTTGCTTTCCAGTTACATTCTTTGCTAATTTCAGCCTCTTCCTTTTTTTTTTTTTTTCTCGTTTCAAAAAGCAAAGGGACATATTTTGGAAATCAGGTACACAACATATCCGTAGAGGTTTTGGTCCAGTACAGCTTTTCTTCCTCAGCTTGCTTAACTCAAAGAAAGGAATTGAAATTGGAACATAATTTTCCAGTCTGCATTTGGCGGAGTGGGCATGGCAGCATTAGTTTAACCAAGAGGTTAAAGGGTGTGTATTAGAGATGGGCATGAACCTTGGTTCTGTGGTTCATGCGGCTTCATCGGCATGGCACCACAGATGCCATACGTTTTCCCATACCAGCTTCCCCACTCACCAGCTGGTGCGTGCTGCTTTTTTCCTGCTATTCACACAGTCATCCAGTCTCAGCAGGAGCACAGACTTCCTTTCCCCACCTCCTCCAGCAGCTACCAACTCAAAGGCAGCACTGCAGAAATCCCTGCCCCGCCTCCTCATCTGACTGGGCACCTGGAGGAGGCGGAGAAGGGAAGACCCTGTTCCTGCTGTGACTGTACGATCATGCAAAGAGCAGGAGAAAAGCACCGTGTGCCAACTGGTGAGTGGGGAAGCTGACATGGGTGGGGGAAGTGAATGCGTAGCACCTGTGGTACCATGCCAATGAAACAGCATGAACCTCCAAACTGAGGTTCGTGCCAATCTCTAGTGTGTATGTTTCTCCACTGTATGTGTTGTACTTACTCACACCTTTGCGTAACCATTTCTTTAAATCCAAAACAGCCCTTCAAAATATTTTGGCACAGAGGGACTATAGCCATATCCAAGCAGTTCTCGCTTCTGTCTTCTCCCGGTAACCACAGTACAGATCATATGCTCATTTTCTGGAATCCTCTACTACTGGGTAATTCTGTATGAGGGAAATTTCTGATTGGAATTGTGGATAGCGTATGTATATTTAAATTCCTGTTTTAAAAAGCCAGGGAATTCAATTCTTTAAAAAAAAAAAAAACTTCCAGTTTATGAATGTGGGATATTGTGCTTCTGAAACCATGATTCAAAAAGCCAGGAAATGGCCCAATATTGCTGCAAAATATTGTGCCTGCGTTGCCAGCAGGAAAGGGCTCTAGAGGCCTCTGAATAACCCCCACCCACTCAAAAACCTAGAAAAATGTATTAGCATAATGCAGATTATTTTGTTAATGCCAGAGGGACTGTTAAACTTGACATAGTTTAGGGCTTCAACATGTCATAATTAGCGCTGCTTACACCAGCCCTACAAAATAGTGTGTATTTATTTTCTCTATGTTGCAGAAATTGGAGAAGCAAAGCTGAGGCAGTACTGGCTTGCCTCAAGACATATAGTGAGAATGTGGCTGAGGTGAAATGAACATCACAGACTTCCTTCCTCCTACAGCTCAAACTCTTTACCACTATGTGACACCACCTCTCAATTCTTGGTCAATATTTGTGTCATGTTTTCAGCATGTGCTCTGAAGAGATAGCGGTGATTCAGTCAGTCAGGGCTCTGAAACGCAGCCCATAATCTATCCCTCAGCTCTTTAGAAGTGAGTAGCCTGGAAGGTTCTGCTTTCTGATAAAGATCATCTGTGGCTTCCTGTGCTGAGGACAAAAAAGTTGAACAAACTGAAAGGTCATCTGTGTTTATATTAAAAATACAGGATTGCACCATGTTTGTAACAAAGTTGGATCACTATTTATCTACTTTCTTTCTTTTCTTTCCTTCTCTTTCTTTTTTGCTTTGCTTTGCTTTGAGTTGAGTCAGTTTGCTTATCGTGATATTTCCTACTTTGTAAACAGCCAAGGAATAGGAGCTCTACTTCCCTAAATAGAGTGTTAGGTCACTTTTTATTATCAATACAATAGAGAACTGCCCATCTGTTGCTGTTTCACATCTGGAACCACAGATGCTCTCTCCTTACGGCCATCAGTTATTGCAAGGAAATTACTACAGTATGTTTACCAACGATGCACCCTATTTTCTCTCCCTTCGTGATGCCTTACG
Organism: Intellagama lesueurii; assembly: GCA_037013535.1. Taxonomy (NCBI): domain Eukaryota; kingdom Metazoa; phylum Chordata; class Lepidosauria; order Squamata; family Agamidae; genus Intellagama; species Intellagama lesueurii. Next base: position 114,791,550 of record JBAJHW010000002.1, read on the forward strand.
CCATTGCTAGAATCCTTGTTTCATGGCATTTTAGGAACAAGCCAAGAAACCAACAGCATTGCAAAATCCTGTACATCTCTTTGAATTCATGCCTATATTAAAAATGAATCTAATACAACGGTTCGCAGTGTGGCACACTGCTTTTCAATGTATATGAGAAATTTGAACAGACAATCAAAATGGCAGAGGCACCTGGAGATGGCTCTTTCTCTCTTTGAGGCTAGATACAAACAGAAGATAATATTAGCATTTATTTTACAGTGTGTTTAATATTACCCTCTGTATGGCCTGATGTGATAAGAACTAACTTTTAGAAGTGTAAATCAGAAGTGACATCAAAAGACACAATGTGAAGCACTTTCTCACGCAGATGTGCACATTTTGTTTTTAACATTCAGACTTCAGGGTGAAAGAGCCATATTTGACCTGTTGAAATTCTATCTCACTAAACTGAAAACTCACAGTTTATATCAGTACTGCCACTATTTACATAAACAGCAGGCAGCAGAAACCGCTTACGTAAATTGGTCCCTGCGTAGCAAATGTCATCAAATGAATGTGCGTAAATTGCAGATAGCAACTGAAATTTACAATATGGCTTCGTTCCTCTGGAACCAATATGCATCTGTATGTATTCTTTCACTGGGACTGCATGGAAATCAAGGTGCAGTTCAGGGTAAAGTTTGAAAACACAGGATCTGCTTCCTTTAGCACCATCCACTCATATTTGTATGCAGGTTGCTTGTACATTGTGTATAAAGATGTTGGGTGCTATTGTGCTTTGCTAAAAACAATTTTTTAAAAGAAATTATTTCTCTTATGCAGATCTCAGTTTCTTCAACAGTTGTTGAAATATTAGAACAAGAAATATAGAAAAATGTTGGAAGGGATTGTTGAGTCTTTTGTGTTTTCAGTGATATGTGTGCATTGGGATTGGTCTGGAAATTAAGAGGATGAAACATGCAAGAAAAGCTCAACTCTTAAACTGCCTGTAGATTCGATGGCCATTTTATGAAATATATAACCATTCAAATAATTACGAGAGACATTTTTACTTCAGACAGCTCATATTATGTTTAAATCACAGAAGACCAGTAATGAATGATACTTCTAGAATTCTTTTCCCCATTCTTGTCTGATATTTCTTTATATTTATCCATCAACAATATGATGGCCCCATCCTCTTGGGGATTTACATCAGCATAAATGGAATTGTATAAATTGGAGTGGTGAATTGCTATACTGAGTTCCTGCTTGTGTTCACAGCACATGCCACTTGCACAACATTAATTAATTGCCAACTCACTGCTGCAATTTACACAATTACACTTATTTCTTCTTCATTGTCCAGTTTGAATTAAGATGTTCTACTTGATTGCTTGTTTTTGTGTGTATTTTTCTCACATGGCTCTTTTCTAATACTGAGCTCTGATACTGAGCGTGGCCAAAATGGGACCACCAAGAAACAAGAAGGAGGGGGATGAGTCTGTCTGTTTGGGCCATGCCATGTACACGAATGTTCAGTCATAAATCTGTTCCATAGTAGTTACAAGTCACCTTCATATTAGCCTGCAAATTACCTGCACAAATATCTACATTTATGTTTGTACTTCATTAGTCCCTTTTTTGCATGTCTTTATTCCTAAAATATGAATGTTTTGCACAATATCTCATACAATATGAATATTTGGATCTAATATCCCCCGCTATACAAATTTTTGCATGCATGCTTCAGCAAGAAATGCATTGCAATGTTTGGAGAAGAGCACAGTATGAAAGAAACTGCATTTGACAGGTGTGTTGTGGCTAGCTCACTTAAAAATATAGACGAACAAAATTGTTCACCATTCCTACGTGAACAAGGTCAGTAGCTATACAACATACGAGAAAAGCCCTATTCCTGCATTTTTCTGAACATATGGGCATGCCCATAAGCCCTGCCCCTAACATGCATCTAGCATTGTCACAGACCTTTGCACTTAGAGTAGGAAAATCTGAAGAGAGCTCTGTAATCTTGTTTGGGTTGATTGCACTCACAGACCAGAAAAACTGATAAGTTTGGGTTCCCATTAATGAGAGCTCTGTAAAGTTAATGCACTTTTAGAGATGGGGCCAACCTGCACACCTACATCCATATTGCTAATTTAGCTTCCATGTATCCAGGCAAATGCTGGCATAGGGCAAGAGTGACCATTAGTAAAGAAGAGGTGAAAACTGTGGTGTAGGATGGGGATCTGAGGAGTATACAAAAAATTCCTTGCACTCAGCATATTGAGATTCCTTGGCAAGACTTAACCCTGTATCAGCTTCCCAAGGTTCCTACTAAAGTGAGATCTTGGTCCTCTTTTCTCTTCACTCATCCCCCCCACCCCACCACTGCCTATTATTCTGCATGCCCGACTGTCAGTTTCTGCACAGCTTTTTGCTCTTTGCAGGTGAATCTACTGTGGAAAGATGCCATTCTTCACAGAACTGTAACAATCCTGCACATTTCGGTATTTCTTTAGCATCAGCAACAACAAAATACAAAACTTCAAGAGAAATCCTACAAGATTTCTGGGGGCATGGGTACAATCTGTTAAAGAGAATGTTGCTGCAAGGACACACTCCCTTCCATTTTTTAATCCAAGAATGTGATGCTGAGAGATTTACATTTCTAGGATGGGAAGGGGAAGCCCTTCTTGGATAGAATGACCGGCTGGAACTCTTTAGAGGAGCATCCCTTGTAAGTGCGAGGAAACATGGGCAATATTTTGCTGCCAATCCTGCTTGTCTCTTCTGTTGCTGAAGTCTGTCACTGCCAACTTCTTATCCTTTCTGGGGCTTCTCTTTCCTATTGATTTAGCTCGTCCTCTAGATGTTTCTTTGATACTTGCTCCGTTCATCATTTATTTACTCATTGATTGATCATTACCTGATTGCAGTACATTGTTTATTCACTGGTTTACCTCTACCTCACTTTTTACCACTATCTGAAATCTATATGGCTCTTAACAGAAGCTACTATGCCTAAATGTGTACATTTCATCTTACACTCTTACATTTATAATGTGACTGACTATGTGGCATCACCACCATCTCTCCTTCTGTCCCGTACTTCTACTTTTCTGAAAAGATACCTCAAGAAAGTGTTGTGGAGAATTCAAAGTCTTGCTCATGTGTTTGTGACATTTGCTTGGTTCAGGAAAAATATGGTCTAATGATGCATTTTGGATTTTTCTAACAGAGTAGTGTGGTGCCCTTTGCTTTTTAAATAATAACTGATTGTTAACCATATCCATCAAATAACTTTGAAATAATTTTAAAGATAGGAGAAAGTAGCAACACCCTCTTATCTGTGGAAGTTGTGATTTTTGAACCTGCAAAGTATTTTTCTCAAATGACAGGGAAATCTGAGTGATACAAAAGGAAAATATCCAGTTCATGGGAGTGCCCTCCCACAGTAGGCATTTTGGAAAGAGGCGATAATGGCTATAAAGGGCAATATAGATACTGTGGCAGGACAGACGCTATGTTTGTCGGTGGACAAGGAAAAGGAGACACTTCTGAAAACAAGAAGCCATGGAAAATTGTAGCAGCGGTACTCATGCGAGTAGCTTTAGTAGGAGAGAGGAAATGGAAAGTCACTTACTTTTTTTAGCCCCCAATTTTCTTATCTAGCATGTTATGAAGTCTAAAGAACAATTGACATTTGTTCCTGTGTTTGAACTGGTTTGCTCTTTGAATCCACATTCCATGAGTGTACACACACACAGCAATAATTTTTTAAGACACGGGCCCTCCATCTAGATATTGGAACATGATTCTCCTTTGGTCAGCATTTTTGTGCTTAGCACTAAGCTAGTCTAGCTAAAATATTGTTGGTTTCAATGAGTCAAGTGCACATGACCATCACAAAACTTTAAAATTCCCCATTAAAATTTTGAAATAAACAATGCAGTTCTTTATTGATTTTTATTTATGTCACATGAGGTTACAGCTGAAATGAGAAGGCATTTATTTACATTCTTTTCTCACCACAGTGCAGATGCTTAGGATGGAGCATAGCAACTTATTAAACTTTGCTAGCAATTGTCAATTTTCATATTCTTCTGGTTTAATAATATTCTATTATTGCCATTTCATCCATGCTATTCATACTGATATCCTTCAGCAGAAAAAAAAATGCTTTAAAAAAGACAGTGTAGTATGAAGTCACTGAATTAGAACTTACCCAAATTTGATTTCATTTGTTTGGGCATGAATGGAGATAATGGTTTTCCTGTTCAGTTATAGAACTAAATTAACTTAGCTGTGCTAGAATGATTTTGTTACCACCAATTACTGCTTCTGTGAATGTTCACTACATTTTAATTGGATTATTTGTCATATCAATTGTGTGTGTGTGTTTCATTGTCATTTGACCTTATTGTTGGTACAGAACCTTTCTCTGTACTCATGTGTACATCAACATGCCTATTGAAGATGTTTCTGATAAAGTGGAGTCTTGTCCTTCAAAGTTTAATGACATTGTTTTTCATTGAGATCCCATCATATTTTGTTATTATTGGCTGAAACAGAGTAATATGGCTCTGGAAATTGTATTCTAGTATTTTATGAATTTTCCCCAACTCTCCAGAAAATTATTTATAATTATACTATACAAGATCTAATTACAGTATGACATTTTCTACCATTAACATTTCTACATTCCATTGTAGATTTTTCAAATCCATTCTGTAATTATCCCCCACACCCACAGCTGTTACAGTGTACTGTTTGTAGACTGGCTGAACTGCTTTTGCTGGGTTTATAGACTTCCTTGAAGGACCTTGATTGTAGCCTATGTATACTCCTTGCTCATATGGTTTGCATTCAATAGGGTGGAGCCCATGTACTTCTTTCTGTACAGCTGCCCCCCCCCCATCTTAAGTTACAAAGCAGAAGATTGCCTTTTAGAGTGGTAACAAAGAACAATTATTGTTGCGAAATCATATGAAGAGTGGATCTTCAGAACATCAGTTTTGTGGAGTTTTGCCAGGGAACTACAGCTGTCAAAATCTACCAGCCTATAGCAGTACTAAGTGGGCATTCTGGGAACTGTAATCTTTACAAGGTATGTTTCCAAGCTTTGGCTGAGATTAGGTAGGTTTTTTTCAATGGTGGCACCTGTCCTTCACTGGTTATTTCCTAATAGCTAGTATCTCCTTTTTCCTTTCTTTTCCCCTTAAGATTGATTGATTGATTGATTGATTGATTTGGTTGGTTGGTTGGTGTTTTTTGTTTGTTTTTTATTTATTTGTTTATTTATGCTGCTGTATTTTGCATCCCAGTTTAATTATGTTTTCCTTTCCTTTTTTTTCTTCTGTTTTGTTTTTTTCTTTATTTCATGGTATGTGTGCCTGTAATGTGGTGATGACACGTAAAGCTACTGTTATGATGGAACTGTATTATATATTCTCTTAAACTTGTAACAGATAGTTTTGCATTAACTTGTGGGTGTTCCCTATGTGTGTTTTATACATTTTAGTGGGGCTTATTACCAGGTAAGTGTAATTAAATTTGTAGCCGGATTTTGGGATACTGGATTTTGCACGTTTGGAAGAACAGGTGATCACAATGTGGGATTATGGGTTTGATCTCAAGCATGATGTCACATCCTGCAAACTGCTAGAGTTTAACACGCACAGAGGAATTCTCACAACATTACGTGGGTTAACAACACACACAAAAAAGGTTCATTCTCAAAGTAAACGGGTCGTTCATTAGGGCACATGAGTTATGTGTGGGGGGGGTTGCCTGTGTAAACTTGGCTGGATCAGTAAACAGTTCTGCCTTGTCACAAATAATCAACAAATAAAAGTTTAGCTTTAGTCCCATCTGTTTATTCTTATGACTTTAAACTGTTTATGAGAAGGGGAGCAAACTGAATGTCCCCCAAGGAGGTAGACAAAGCCATATGAGATTTCATTATGAAACAAAGTTCAGAGGGACACATGATCATTTCCCCCACTAGTAATGTCACATTTTAAAAGCGTCTCCTGACATTCAGCCATGATACCAAGTTGCCAATTAAAATCTGGTGAACAGGCCTAAAACTAAAGTTGCTTTTCTGACACTTATGTTATTAGCTCTAATGCATAAATGTTTGTGGACTTTACTGTGGTACATTTTTATAGCAACTCCGCACACATGTGCTTCCTCTGTTCAGACCAACAGATCAGTTTATCTTGAGAGTGAATGTGAATAATGCCTCCTATACCCACATAAACATTATGAAAGGGAAAAGTTGCTTCCTAGATGACAATTGCCAGAATCCTCTAGCCACCATGACCACTGCTTGGAGGCTTCTGGGAATCATTGTCCATAAAAGTAACTTTCCCCAGACTCTCTGCTCCTTTGAGCTCCTTTGAGTTGACTGCTACTAATTTATAAAGAGGGATAATACTTGAAACCAATCCTATTATCTGATTATTGGGGTGTGTTCTTCTTGAAGAAGGAAATCCATCATTTGCTAGGAGAAGCTGAATAACAAAAACTCCAGTAAAAAAATTATAGACCTCATTGTAAGGCACTTACTCCAGCATACTTCTATGGGTAGTTATGTTTGTTTCTTTTATTTTATTTAGATGGCCAGTCTATAATAGAATTGCTCATTCTTGTCTAGACCACACACACACACACACACGACACTAGAGAACAAGGATTTTTATAAAATGTGTTTGTAAATTGCCATCTCTTTCTTCGGACAGGATTCTTAGATTATGGCAGTCAATACCTATAGCTGTAATTAGTGTTGTAAGTATAAATTCAGAAATGTAAGCTTCCTTCATTATTGTCATGCTACATAAGGCATCCTTGTGCAGCCATGCCCTCTTCTAAAAATATGCAGCCTTCTATTTGTGTAATTGTGTTTTCCTATCAGTATCTCAAATACAAGAACAGAAGGGAATGAAAGCACACATAGGGGAGAGGTATTTGAGTCCGCTTTAAGGATTGTTCATCTGTTTGCTAGTCCACGAGGAGTGGATGCCGCACAGGGCCAAGCCACTGCTGCTGCTGTTACTCTCCTTCTGCTCAGGAAAGGCCAAGGGAGGGAGGGACGGAGGGCAATGAATGTGTCAGTAGAAAGTACCTGCCCCCTCTTTCTCTGAGGCTACAAATCAAAATGGCAGAAAGGATCTGGACTTGCCTAATCAAGAAAGAAAAGACAGAGGCAGATTGTGGAAGGAAAGGGGGAACTGTTTTCACCCCTTCAACATGGCAAATAGTAAGGTTGACCAATGGAAATGTTCTGCAGGACAGAGACACAGACAAAGGGGTCCAGTGAAATCTAGCTCCCTGCAAAATAAGAGATCAACAGCCTCACAATGGTTTCAGACTACAATACCCTTTTTGCAGATGAGTAGTCATGCAAATGGCTGAGCATTTCCTTCAGGGTTTTTGTTGTTGTTGTTGTTGTTTTGTGTGTTATTTCAGAACAGCTTACCAAGATTTACAAATTTCTTCATAAATTTAAGGGAAAGCATTTGAGATTTCTCATGTAGAAGGATTTGTCTTCCCTAATGCAAATAAAAAATATATGCTAGTTATATTGTACCAACAAACAATATATGGGTATATATTGTATGGGCTTTATCATTTGTCTAACAGCACTTTGCAGCAGAAATACGAAGTACTGTGATTTACCATGATAAGATAAGAAAGCTGCATCAATAGATCCTGTTATTTTTTAATATTAACTGTATCACCTTGGACCATAAAAGGAAGTATATTTTATGTTTCAGAGTGTTTCAAAAGCACCAAATCAACTGTTTAAAGTCTATTTTAAACACTAGAAGACAGTCTTTGGCAGTGGACTAATCCAGGAGGAAAAAAAAAAGAGGAACAATGTATAGCTAAACATTTCAAAACTTCTCAAAATATGAATGGATTAAATAAAACAGATGTGGGAAGGGAATAAGAGGTCAGCTGGTTCTCTGGAGATCCTGTTTCAGTTCCCTCTTATCCCAGATTCCCTGTATATCTTTGGATAAGAGCCAATCTTCTGACATAATCTCCTGCCATTTTATCCCCATGGAAACCACAAACATTACAAGGTGCTTGTGTATTCTAATCTACCTGGCTAAAATTCTTAAGCATGCATTTGGATGGACATGGGCAATGTCTCTTAAAGCAAGTTTTCTCCTGCAAGGTACAGAACGTCTTGTCCATGTTTGCTGCTGTGCTTCTTTAGATAAAGTAGTGCTTTGAACTGTTTATGTCGTGCCTTGAAAATTTAAAAAAGAAAAACCCTGACCATGTCTCCTTTACTTCTAATTTCAGGAAGCCCCAGTTATAGCTTGTGGGTGTATGTGGGTGCATAAACTCTGAACAAGATTCGCACCCTGAAAGTTTTTATCATTTTAAGCTGCACTGCTGCTGACATCTGGAACTTTCTGCCAGGCCACCTTCTCCTCCTCAGTCTACTTTGCTTTTCTTCCTTCTCTTGCTCTGTTCTTCTGCATATCCTTCAGCATTAGAAGCAGGCATGCTATAAGTACAGAGGAAAGGAAAGTATTAGAAAACTAAGGGTGTGACTAGACAGTGAAGTTATCCTGGAGTGGATTGAGCTAAACAGGGGTCATTATGAAGCGTGGTCTGAAATATAAAATGATGTTTGCATCCACATACAACTACTGATTTGTTTTTTGGACAGGAAACCACACCTCACCTTGAAGTGACCTTATTTCCTTATTTATTTCTTCCCTCTCAGCCTCCATGCCCCAGCATGCTCTCCTGTCTTCCCTTCTGCAGAGAGCAGGGGAAAGCGTGGATTTTTTTTTTCATTTCTTGGTAAGGGATATATAACTTCATTGGCTTGCCACCTAAGTGAACAGTACTGGATTGTTATTAGTGCATTGCCACACACTGCCATATAAGAGAAAGGAATAGAGGAAAACACATACACACCCCTGCCTCCTCCTCCATGGGGAATGGGGGAAAACGGAATCCCACCCCCTATTTATTGGTAAGTAACATATCACTTTATTGGCTTGCCACCCAAGTGACATAGCACTGAATTGTTGGGGGCAAAAACCTACCTGTGCTGCTTTGGTTCATTACTGGTGATTAAAGATGGGGGTATTCGTATATGAATACGAATATCCCCGCACAGGTGGTGATAACGAGGGTCCAGCCCCATGGGGCCGGACGGTCCACTCACCGATCCGCCGCTGCCACAGATGCCGCGATTCTTCCAATGGCTCTGCAGATCACGATCTGCGAGCCACTCTTCAACCTTGCAGCGAGGCTTGTCCTCCCGCCTCCTGCCAGGAGTGGCTAGCCGATCGCGATCTGAGAAGCCATTGGAAGAATCACGGTGTCCACGGCAGTGGCAGATCAGTGAGTGGACCGTCCGACCCCATGGGGCTGGACCCTTGTTATCACCACCTGTGCGGGGGTATTCGTATACGAATACCCCCATCTCTACTGGTGATCACACATGTTAGAAACTGAATTAAAATGGAGCAATCCTACCTGCACTAAAAAATCAATAACCTCTGGCGGCAATCCAAAAAGGTGTAGATAGCCATGGTAAAGGATCATGCATGCTGGTTCACAATTACCAGTACAACCTGTAGTTGACAGAAAATACATCATACCTGGCTACCAAAAGTGGTGGAAAATGTAAGGTTTGTTTGTTTGTTTTGATTTTTATACTGCTCATCTGGCTGAGGGTCACTCAGCAGTCCACTGAGCTTAATGGGACATTTCAAAGTAGATCAACATACAATTTTACTGAACTTCTGGATAGCTCAGTTGTTTTGGTGGCTGGGAGTTCGATTCCCCACTGTGCCTTCTTGACAGGGGCTGGACTAAAGGGTCCATAGGGTCCCTTCCAGCTCTACAGTTCTAAGCTGATGGTGATACTGTATAATAAACACTAGACAGTATGTTATCCTAGCTTTTTCTGCTTGTCAAGGAGTGTGTTTCTCGCTAATATCTTGTTGTATTTTCTGGTGCATATCAGATACACTGCTTCAGATACACTATAGGAGTTTTATACTTTCTAAAATAGATATACAGAAATGAGGATGTTACTCTTTTAACGATCCTGTATAAGGTGTATCTTACATCCGCATAGCAATTTTCACATCAATGATACTGATTTCAAGATGCATGCCACAAAATCAGTGTGAGAAAAGCCAGAAGACTGTCCTAGATGGTCATCATTTTGTCAGATCTGAGTGTGTTTTCAAAAGTGTTCAAATGAATATTTTGAACTGTGTGACCAATATGAGTCAATTATGCTGTTATCAGAATTGAGATTGCTTTTTCCTTTCAAATAATAACAAAAATTGCCTGATGTGTTTTGCAATTCATTTGTAAGTGAGAGGCAATTAATCATCAATTGACAAACTCAATCAGTAGGATTATATTTTGCCTCTTTAGCCAGAACAATGAACAAAGTAATTATCAGTGGTAGATGGGTTACCTACTTCAGACTTACGCCTTTGCATATATTCTCTCTCTCCCTCTCTCTCTGTTTCAAAATCTTAAAAATATTTGTATACATATATTTTATTTTATTTTATTTTTCATTTTTTTTATTTAACTTCACTTCCCCGTTGCATTGATTTTTCTCCCTGAACTGCCTTCCATTTATAGTGTTCCCACTTTTGACCTTTCTTTCTTGTGCCTCAGCCGTCTAGTCCATGTGGCCTCCATCTACTTCCTTGTATCACAGGGATACCAATGCAGATGTGGAAGAATGAGTATTCAGAGTAGAATCTGTGTGGAAGCTCTGGAACTAACCATTTTTTAAAATATTTTCTTTGGTGCATGTTGGGCAACCTGTAGCTGTCCAGATGTCTCACTGCAACTCCCATCAGCTCTAGCTAGTATAATTAATGGTCAGAAGCAACTAATGATGATAGCATGTAGAAGCCAACAACTTGCCCATTCCTATTCTCTGTGTTGTGCAGTCCTCCTTGACCCTGAGCTACTGTCACAGACGTACTGTCACAATCTTCCCTCCCATTTCTGTCTCTTTCTCCCTCTATTACAAGGGTTATTTCTAGAAGCATTTGGTTTCTAGAGGATCCAGATTGTATCTAAGGGAGACCTGCAACATGCTGATTGGTACCTTCTCTGCCCGGTTAATGCAGGACCATTGTTGGAGAGAGACCTTATGACTGTTGGGTGCCATGTAAACACACTGAAGTCAGCGGGCACACTGTTGAGTTGCAGAGCACATTTTCGGTATTTATCAAGTCACAGGCTGAGTCTTTGATGCCTCCAGTTTAGAAAGATCTCAGGCAACTGTGTTGGGAGAGAACTTGGAAAGATGCTGCAGGAGTAGATGACAGACTAATTCAGCCTGACAGCTTCCCATATCAATCATATTGATGCAATCCCATTGCATGATGAACAAGGAACATCTGTAGACAGGATGAGGATGCTAGATTGGAGGGGCAGGGCTGGTGCTGGAAATTGCTGTCTTAGATGTATGATCAACATGGTATCCTCTTTGCAGATGTTACTGTTGCAACATGTGGTAGAAACATTTGACACCCCACAAGGTTAAATGTATGAACTTGTGCTAACTTAAAATCCCATTAATGTCAATAGGTGTAACTAATTCTTGCTCAGAGAAAGCTTTTCCAACATGTGTTGTGGTGATGTATTCATGATTTTCTGCCAACTTTGAGCATGATGATTTTTCCTTCAACTAAAATATTCATAGATATATTACAATCTTTGTAATTTTAGGCTTTTAGAAACTTTTAAAAATTGCTAGGCCAGTGATTATTACTTAGGGAAAGATTACAACCTTCTGTCAGAAGTAGAGCAAAGCAAAGCTGCACTTTGCCCTTGTTATTGCTATTTTTATGTCAAAATCCCATTAATGCTGATAGAAAAGATATAGAAAAGACAGAAAAATGACCAAAAGGGAAAAGATAAATGAAAGGAATGTGATTGACAGCTCCCATCTTTCTGCCTGCCTGCCTGTCGTCATCATCATCATCAGTTCATGACACGTAATGGAATATTTTTGAAGAAGAGAAGATTAAAGCAGAAAAGAAGAATTGTGTCAGGAGAAAATAAAGAACTTCATTTTCAATTGTCTTAAGAGTTATGAGTGTGGATAGCTTTAACTAAAGAGCAAAGCTATGCAAATAAACTATAGGTGACTCATCTGTATGGTTTGGAACAGGCACAGACAGAAATGATATGCCAGTCACATTTCCTGTGTGTCGCACATAGAAATCCCTCTAACTTTTGGTCACTGGCGGGGGGGGGGGGGGAGACACAAATGTTTTTCACTGAGTGAGCAAAAGATTCAGCCATTGTAGTGAGCAAGTCAACTGAGCAAGTTGCCTTCCTGGGATCTAATGGCACACTTTTCTACTTATGTGATGTCAAGTATATTTTGACATATGGTTACCGTCCTAGGGTTTTCTAGGTATAAAGTACTCAGAGATGGTTTACCAATCCCAACTTCTGGGAGTGTGTAGCTTGGGCGAGGCTATGTAGGTTGCCGGGATGTCAGCCCTTTAGCCATATACATTCCAGGTGATCTCAGGTGATCTTCTCCCAGAAAGCACAGTGGGGATGTAAACGTTTGGCTGCTGGCTCTGTAGGAGCTCCAACCCACTAAGCTACAATAGCTCGATTTCCATATTTACGAGGTTTGGATAAAATGAGTACTGTGCATTTGAAAAATGTGTGTGCATGTGTTCCAAAAAAGACCAGAAACTGCTTAATGTATTATAATAAGCAGGGATGTGTGTCCTTGAATGAATTACATGCCATTCCACAAAGAAAATGACTTTGCAGAGCATCATGTCTGCTTTCTAAACAATTTTATTGTTCATGGAAGAGGATCTGGTGATTATGCTCAATTTTCCTACACTGATATTATCCAGATTGTGTACATATAATATTCATATAAGTAGGTCTTTGGCACTTCAAGTATACACTGATTCTGCAGGCAGCATTAAGACAATACATTCAAAGCCTTCGACAATAGTAAAACTTAAAAAAACCTTCTTAATATAAATATAAACAGTAAACTATAACGAATTCAGAGGGGGTTGAGAATTATTTCTCAACATAACAAATAAATCCATAATATCCCCAACATTCAAATGTTTGCACAGTGAAAGGGTTGTTTCCCAGAACTATATGTATATTTAAATATATAATATAAATATAAATATATATGGTTGGACAAGGAGTCTTTAAACAACAGGATGACAATAGCAGCAACCTGAACAGGCTGGGCGCCCAGCAAATACTTCAATGAAGAGTAAGTATACTCAGCACAAGCAAAATTTCAAGATTAAAGTGAAAATGAAAAACAACTCAACATATTTTTAAGCAAATTCGAATGCTCTGAAACCAGAACACTCAAGCATGTTCAGATTTTCAGTAGATGGCAGTTCTTTACTGAAATCTTTTTGGAAGCCAGTAAATTTTTAAAAAATGTATAGTAAACTCTCTTAACCTCATTTGTACTCACTCACTCTCACCCCAAATCTATCTTGGTAAGAACAGTGCTCCTGCAATACTTTTAGGCTCCAGCTTAAAATGCTTTTACAATCAAACAGCAGCTAATGGTGCACAATAGTTCTATATATACCATTCTTGTATGGATGTGCAACAGTCCTCAGAATTGCCAGGTACAGTTGAGAAAACTACTGCCTTAAATCCTGGAAAGCCACTGAGCTAAGCAAACTAATGATCTAACCTGAAATAATGTTGCTTCCTATGTCCCTTTTGTTGGAGTTTTTGCAACCTCGCATACTGCCTTTAGTAGGTTTGGCTGGGAGGGACCTTTCTGTGCTGGGATGACTGTCAATCACTAACAGCATTATCTAATAATTCTTTCTCTGTCTCTGAATTCAAAGAGATATCTGCCTCTCTGTTCTGTATCTCTTTTTCCCTCTTATTGGAAGCAGACTGTGAGTCTGTTGAAGCCTGTTGCTAAAAGTCAGTCAGCCGTGTTTGTCAGTTTGCTGTTAGATCTGTTAGTTTGTAAGTAATGAAACCTTTTTATTCTTTCTCCCACTAATATCTGGAGTGTGTTTTTGAGACTGTAAGTGCCAGTTAATGAGAAAAAGAAGTGGACTATGCTGAGGAAGTTGAAGCTAATTCTGCTGTGTGAATCCTGGCACTTCTGCTGCACAGCTAGAGGAATTTAACCAAAATTCAAAACTCTACAACACCTTTTGTGTAACTGGATACACTCTGTTGATCTCAGTGATTTAGTTAAGTGTGTTGGTGGTAAAGCTGTTCCAACTTCCTAAGTCAAGTTTCAGTTGTGCAGAGCCCAACTGAAGTGTGCAAGGCATTATTTATTTAATCACCAGTTTTGTCTGCATTTATCTCCCCTTAGTTCCCCTCCACTCTGATACTGTTTGTCTTGTTTTTCCTCGCCCTCCATTACATTCCTGAGTTATTCTGCCTTTTGTTTTCTTCACTTTTCTTTCTTTTGAAGTGGGAATTCTCTGTTTCATGAAAGGAAGGAGAGTGCTCTCACCTTGCCCCCTCCATTGTCATTTCCATTCTCCTTGTTCATATCAAAGGTGATGTGTCTAAACTGGGGAGTCTGCCCTACTTATAGGCCCCGTCCATATAGGTGGAATCCTGGAAAATCAGACTTCTGATTCAAGTGAAGATCCTCAACAAAACGCAAAGGATGACTGCTTCACGTTGTTGTCCTCCATGTGTGGAGGGGCATCTCTCTCTTTTGCAGTTCTTTGAAGAGTCCTGGACTCTGTAGAAGGAAGCAGCACATACAATTATTTAGAGGTTCTGTGATGAATTATTCCCTCAGGTCTACCTCCAGCTTTGTTTCTAGGGCAGATGAGGGATGCTTAGTATCTAAAGATGGAACTGTAGGCTATGAATGTTTTTTTTAATTGATCAAAATTCATGATTCCATTTTTAAAGTAAGAGTAAGATTCAAGTTAGGATTCATGGTCTTCAAGCCATGCTGTTGCTGGGGGGAAAAACAGACAGACAGACATAGAGATAGACAGATGCAAACATTCTTTTTAATTACTATAATCCTTTTTAAAATCACTTGGAGCATCATTCTTTCTTCTGAGACATTTGGCAACTAAAACTGATTCTCAACAATGTGTGAAGGCATGATGAGGCCTCTAATTAGTAACAATTTTAGTTAATAACCATTTTTCCCATCATACCCAAGGAATTTTTCATACCCTTACCGTTCATACCCAAGGAACTTTATATATAAAACAACCAAGAGGTATTTGTTTCTTGCGCCATATATGCAGATCAGTTATGCCTGCCGTGGAATCTTGCATGGCACTGCGCGGCAGGCAGATTTGTGTGATTAATTAATGTGATGATTGTTATCATTAGATAGACTTTTCATTTGTGAAAGTCCATCTCCATGAAGAGGTGTGATTGTATGAATTACCTCTCTGGTTATATGCATTATTAATTGTTATGCTGTGCCTATGTTTAAAAGAAAAATGTTAACCTTGAAAATTTCTAGAGAATTTGTCGTCTTTTCAACGTAATTTTCTTTCATTGTTGTGACTGTTGTAAATTTTCAAATCATGTTTTTTTAAAATATCTGTCTGGCTTAAAATATTATATATTAGTAAGCAACTATATGCTATCTTTCATCTTTTCAAATGCTAATTTCAGCCCATTTTCAAGCTTTTTCCTGATTCTTTTCTGTCAGTTTATTCATCATATGTAGTCACTGGGTTTCAGTGGCAACCATTATTTGCAATACAGAACTTGAATTATAGGTACCCTGAGAACAATATTAAACAGCTCTGTTTTGGCAGCTGTTGGGCAACTGCCATCCACTAGAGGCTAAACAGGAGATTCTGCTCCTGGAAATGGGGCAAAGGTGGCAAGTCAGAGAAGAGGAAACTAACATTGTAGAGTTTTAGAGTTCTTTCGAGTTCTATGAAATGCTTTAGCATTTTTACTGTATATAATTATCCGGAAACTGTATGTCTTTTTTTGTAGAATTCTTCAAAAGAATTCTACAAGGCTGAAATAGAGCTGGGAAGTAACGAGAGAGAAGCAACACAGTTATCTGTAAAAAGTTACTTTTTCACAACAAAGGCATAATGAGCTGACACTTCAAATGTAATGCAACAAGTTCAAAAGAAGGTACTTGACTGGTACAGCAAAGAACATTTTCTGGTATTTTTTAAAAAGTTACTTGAAATGGGTATCTTGAAGCAATGTCCCCCCCACCAAGAAAAGTAACAAAAAGTAATGATCAATACAAGTTAATTTTTAAACATTGTAACAGATAATTACTGTGAGTTACTTTTTAAACACCATAACAAACAAGTTGACTGAATTATATTAAGGAAAATGTAAAACTCCAGGCTCTGGTAAATCTGTTAGATGCTGTAACTCCTCCCCCACCCCACCCCCAGTCACTATGGTGAAGAAAATTTAGTGTCTGGGCCCAGTGAGGTGAATGGGAAGGTTAATGACAAGGGAGCTGAATGAAGGCATATAGAGCAAATCTATATCAGAAGAGAGAGAGATTGTGGCACCTTAAAGACTGCCTGCTATATTTTAATGTGATGTGTTTACATTTCAAATTCACTTCCTCAGACAAGATCAAGATCAAGTCTTCTTCTTGTCTGAGGAAGTGGACTTGATCAATAAAAGTTCACATTAAAATATAGCAATCTGTAATGTGCCACAACATTTTTGTCTGTTTTTTTTATTTTTATTTATTTATTTTTTGTTTTTGTTTTTGACTAATATGCTTGCACAGAATAATGTGGCTACATGGCTATTTCTTCAAAAAGGGCAAATCTAGTTAACTA
The DNA here is from genome assembly GCA_037013535.1 of Intellagama lesueurii. Classification (NCBI taxonomy): domain Eukaryota; kingdom Metazoa; phylum Chordata; class Lepidosauria; order Squamata; family Agamidae; genus Intellagama; species Intellagama lesueurii. The sequence continues at coordinate 114,808,355 of JBAJHW010000002.1, forward strand.
GTCTCAAGCAGAAGAGACCCAGTGAACAAACAGGAGTGTTAAGTCAACATCTGCATAACTGATGTTGATTCAGTGGATCTGCTCTAGCTGGGATCAACATTTATATTTAGACCTGAGCTCCAAACAAGTAAAATGGAATTAGCAGTAAACAAGACAAAGTTTATTGCAGACAATTTAGGTCAAAGCTGTTCATACAGATAATAAAAAAAATAAGACTGAAGGAACAGAGAAAGGGAAGTGCAAAAAATACTCAATTATATGCAGTGTACCCAGCAAGACTAATAATGACATGCTAATAACTTGAGTGTTTTTCTTCAGACTGACAGTGTGCAGTTTAGAAGGCTTTTCATCAAACCATTTCAAGGAACTTTAATTAAAATTTTAAATCCATACTTTTGTTGCCATTGTGTTCTCAGTACTTGAACACATATAGATATAGGGTCTCATCTGTCTACCTGTAGCTAGCTAGGTAACTGTGTGCTGTATGTTGTAGTCTGGATGAGGGTAATTCAGAACCCCATGGAGTTTGTGAGCCTACATACAGCTATATGGCAGTAAGGGCCTTTGAACTCAGTATCCTGCCATTCTCTGTGTGTCAGTCCCTAGACTATTACTGCACCACTGAACACTCCCAGAGAAGATACCACATGGAGCAGTTGCTCTCTGTGGCTCTCAGGGAGGCAAGTGCTACTAGAATAGCAAATGGTTCTGTTTGCTGGATTACCTGGGGCTGATATCTGTGGGAAATGCTCCTGAACAGATGTTTAAAGGATTGCATTGTGACTTAGCCCCACTGCCCCTTTTTGCAGCTTCTGTTTGAATGGTTCTTCCTGCATTTCCCTTACTCTCAAATGATCCCCATCTTTTGTTTCTTAACTTACTCAGATTTCTACAGCTGCTTTCCAACTGAGGTGGGACATGTGTCATTAAAATGAGAGGGCAGAAGAGGACATCTATATGTGCTGATGCCAAGTTTAGAAATGATTTTTATAATTTAAACAGAATTAAAATGTTTCCCACTCAAATTGAGATGGCAGTGACCTGGTAGCCTGTGTGCCTCTTGAGTCTCCTGTCCAAGTGCTCACTATGGATGGGGAACTTCAAGGTTGCTGATCTCCTTCTAGTGGACAGCTCTTCTAATGGAAGATGTCTTCAAATGGAGGAGTGTTCTCTGGCAGCCCTTAAAATGTAGGGTTGTTTTCTGACCTCCCTGACCTCCAGAATGCTCACAGGAATCTATTGTGCTTCTAAATATTTCAAGGCAATAACTTTTTGGTGGTTTTGTTGTGAAATTAAATCTTCTTAAATGCAACAGCATTATGCGGCCCTTCAAAAACCTACATTATGTGAGTCCACTCATCATAGAATCATAGAATCATAGAATAATTGAGTTGGAAGGGACCTATAAAGCCATCAAGTCCAACCCCCTGCTCAATGCAGGAATCTAAATCAAAGCAGATCTAACAGATGGTTGCTCAATTTTCACTTGAATGCCTTCAGCATTGGAGCACTTACCACCTGCCAAGGTAATTGGTTCCTACTGCTCTAACAGTTGAGAAGTTTTTCCTAATATTCAGCCTAAATCTGGCTTCCTGTAGTTTGAGCCCATTATTATGTGTCCTGCAGTCTGGGATGATCAAGCACATATCCCCTTGTGATCCTAGCTTTCAAGCATTTGAAAAGTGCTATCATATCTCCCCTCAGTTTTCTTTTCTCAAGGCTGAATGATTTAGTAGTGTGCCATAGGGCAAAGTTTTCATGTGCAGAAGTTGTTCTGTTGCTGTACGCAATGTAACATCAAATGAAATGAAATATGCCTATATGAGAGAATGAATAATTCTTTATACAGAGCTAGAACAGTGTGGAAGCCAGTCATACAGTGTGACTAAGAACAGTATTTGATACCTTAAATATACCGGGAAAGCTATACATAATGGAGCATATGGTATCATCAGGTTTGTTTGTTTTTAATTCAAGCAATGGATTTTCCAAGCAAATTCTCTTATATGGGCTTGAAAATGTAGTGATAGAATCTATCGTCATGCAGAACTCACTTTATGAAAAGTCTGTCCATTTTGCACACTGGATATGCATTTGCATTGTCATAGTATGTGAACTAATGTCTCCAGGAATGCAACCACAGATTCCTGGCAGTGTTTCCTATGATCAAAAGGTAGAACAGTGTGTTGCCACACAAGGGTTACCAAAAGGAAGTGGCAATTACGTGAAATACCAGCAAATGGATTGTGTTAGATTTCTGTAATTCTACTGTTGCGTTACTTAATCTAGCCACTTGGTAACTCTGATGTCAAACTAAGGCACCCTGTTATTAAAATGATTAATTCAGTACATCCCATGAATTTAGTGCAATGTGTGTACTTTGGAATCACTCATTATCAATAAGATAACAAAGATTAAGGGATTTTTTGGGCTCTTAAAGTGTATGGGAGATATTTTGCAAAATGACTCAGACATTGCATTATTATATTCATTTTGAATCTGTGTCCATTTCCTTACATTGTGCCCAAACATGACCTGGTGGGAAAGAAAACTGTGAAGCAACAGTTCTCTTTGTTTTCAAGCTATAGTATTTTCTTAAGTGGTTCTGGGATGCTTGCAAATTCCTTCAAGGGGCTGTAAGTATCTACAGTTCTGATGATGTCAGATAGGATAGTATACAGTCGTCTTTTTCTAAAAGTCTCCTGCTATTTGAAAGAGATAATGGATTGGACAGCTGACTAAGCAGTCTTTTGACCTCTCTAGCAGCCAGATAGATTGATGGTCCTTGCCTTCTCTCTTGGGAACTGAAGCGTGCAAACCTATCTTTTGTTATTTTGGAAATACAGAGCTCTTCTGTAACACTCTCTGTAAGATAACCTGTGGAGGGTAGCACCACTGGGATACAATAGATGTACATCAAAGCAAATGAGACACAAGGAGTTCATAAAATGTGAAAGTGAACACAGTGGACAATTGATGGTCACGGGAGTAGAAAACTAGTTCAGTTAAAATAATCAGTGATTACCCTTTTAGTGGAGAGAGGGGGTTTCTCTCTCTCTCTCTCTCTCTCACACACACACACACACACACACACACACAATCACACACACACAAGTTGTAGAATTATAATGTAATAAAGAGTCTTCATCCAGATATTGCTTTTAGGAACAAAAAGCTTGCTGGAGAGGATTGGCTGGGGGTAGAGGTGGGTTGCTTAACCCTTTCCACTTGAATAAGTGTTTCATCTCCAAAGCAGCCTTTCATCTGTTTCTGCTCCAAGCATGCATGTGGAAACCCCTGGAAATAACTACAAATTCAGAAGGTAGTTAGTGAGGAAAGGTTGAAGTCCCCCTTCCTGCCTCCTTCTTTGTTCTCCAAATATGACACATCTCAAAGCTGCTTTTCCCTGGAAGAAACAGCAGCTGGAGTTTTTACATGCCTTTTGTACAGCATGTACTCTTGCTCCTCATTCTCTATCCGGTAGGTACTTGGGATTTACTTTTAAAAGTGTAGTAAAACACAGCTTTAATTTAAAAAAATGTTGATGATGTTGGCCAATCCGTTAGATAATAAAGAGTCAGCCAGGGCCGGCTTCTTCCAAATCTTGGAGCTGTGGAGTGCAGGTAGTAAAACTGGAGGATATGCTTGGGCTTTGTGTTGCTGGATACAGGCAAGTTCAGAGTCATAACAGGCCTCCAGCTCCAGCTCTGATCTTTTGGGAGGGAAATAGAGGTGTGGGGGCTTTTGTCTGTGCCAGTAGCTCAGAGGGCATCCATTAGTCACAAAGTGAGAGCAAGCCTCCACCTCCCGATGTGAGCAGCCCTACATCAGAATCCCAATTCAGAGTATAACCCTCTTCTCCATGTCCAGGTTTAAATCTGAAAGGAGGGCAGGAGGTTCCTCCCTGACCTCTTACTTCAGGTCAGAAGCACAACCTGAACTCAGGCCCCAGACACTGCCCCATAGGGGAAGAAGTCCTGTTATGGGGTTTCATGGGGGGGCAGCAAATTTAAATCCTAAATGTATTTATTCTTTTGATGTACACTTAAAGATACACTTGCTGAAATCCTGTGCAAAAGGCATCACGCGTAGAGGTAAATTGCTGTAAGTTGAGACAGACATTATCTCAACTTGCAGGCTGAGTTGCTCAATTCAATTCAGGCTGTTGTTACAGCCTCAATTCAGGCTGTAACAGATGATGCCTACAGAGATCCAGAGATTTCTTAATTTATGTCAATTTGCCTCTGGAAGTTACACCTTTCGAAAAAGTGTGCAACAGGATTTTGGCCACTGTGTTCTACTTGCCTACGCTATGCCCATATTATGCTAACATACCACATACGAAGTCGGAGAACTGCAGAGTAGAGAGATAAGAAAACTAAGCAGAATATTAAGCAAAAACAACAACAACAACAAAAGGAGAGGAAACAGACCAGAAAGTTGTAGCTATTCTTTCTTTGTAGGAAATTCTGTGCAATCAACGTGACTGACACATAATTACACCAAGAGCTCCGACAATAGGCACCTTCCTTGTTGAATGTTATGCTGGGTGCCTTGAAGATCAGTCCCAACTCTAAAATTCTGAGAGCTTTTAGATTATCTTCAAAATTAAAGTTTAGGAAGGGCTGTAGTCAAACTGCTGCTTCCTGCTGCACCCTTGCCTGGTTTTGCCAACTTTGCTCTAACACTCCCAACCCAAATTGCCTGAATTTGTCTCTGGCCTTTATCCCCACTGACCTGACAGGTGCTTGGACAAGTGGCTCCTAAATTACTGGCCAGTATTTAAATAGCAGGGCTTTGCATGGATCCCACAATCCAATTTCAGGGCTTTGGAATGTATTCCAATTTGGTCTGCAGTGATTTGAGCTCTGTCTGATTCGATTTGTGCCCTAAATCTGATGAGATTTGTAAACCTTCCACTGATTTGCATTAGAAAGACACAATTGCTATAATTTTGTTTTGTTTTCGAACTGACATGCATGGAATTTAAAGCCATCACAGATCCTAACTGCCAAATGCTGGACAGCCAGCTTCAGGTTTGCACACTGGGCACCTCTACCTTTGCTCTCTTTTTTTCAACAACAAAAAAGACTTCCATGCTGTGCATCCTATCTGACTCAGTTTGTGCTCCAGACACAAATCAGCTTATAGATTCATTTTGCTTTGCCCCAACCCAAATCTGGCTGTTCCTCTTTGATGTGGACCTCATACAAATCAGTCCAATTCAGTTCAGAATTTGGGTTTGGAATTTGATATTTTTTGGAGGGCTTCAGGAGAGTTAATAACTGTTGCCTAGGAGAATCGTTAAGTACTTCATCAAACTATAAATCCCATTATTTCATAGGATGAAATCATGACAATTGCACTGGTATCCAACTGCTCATTTAAGAGTCCCAGCCTTTGGCTTGCCTTTCTTTCCTAGAAGAGATATACTGGTTTTTCTTTTTGCATACTACCTTGGAAGCACAAAATACAGATGCAGGAATGACTCAATGGCTCTTCACTGTTTCCTCTGCAGTTTGAAACCACCCTATATAAATTAAGGTGGTTTGTAGCCACATGTTCTGTACAGACAAGATGTACCAACATGAAGACAGCTGCCAAAAAAAGGATGTAATTTACTACTTAATTCAGGAGACTAGTTGAAGCAACCAGGAAAAATATCCTAATGAGGGCACTAGATGAATCCTATGTACACTAATTGGGAGGCATATGTGTCAGCGCACTTACTTTCTCCTAGGAAAGATATGCCCAAAAAAACTGAACCAGGAAGAATAATTTTTTCCTTAGCAATGAGCCATGCTCCCTTTGGGCTGTTCACATCACATTTTATGAACCACAGGCATAGGTGCTTTCCTAGGGGTTTCCAACCCCACCTTCACCTTATCTAAGGGAGGCAATTACACATCAATCACCTATGTGAGCAGCTAAAGCGTATCATCATTTCTCGAGCAAAACATTGTTGCAACAGCCTGATGTCAAACAGCAAGGATGTTTAGCAGTGTCCTTTTAAAAAGGAAATACAGGAACAAGTAGGTGGGAATATCAGAGAGTGAAACATGGGAGCAGCTGGCCCCTTGTTTAAACGACTTATTATCCAAACTATTTAGAAAGTCAGGTCTAAAGAAAACACAGTCCTCTCCCATGAACTGCTACTTTATATATATGGCTGTGCAGGATGAGAATGAATGTGTGTCACTCCTTACTAGTGATGGAAAAGAAATGGATTAGATTTGTGTTTCCGTATAGAAAATATACATATTGTGTGTATACTGAGACTGCCAGTGCAAGGGAATGCATCTTTCCTCTGAAATCCGTTCATTTGTGGTTTAGGAATATTACTTGCCAATTTTTAAAGCTTCAACAAAAAGTGGTATCTCAACGCAAAGCAATATCTCACTGGAACATCTGACAGCTGCTGTGAGATTGTTCATGTCCAGACAAGACTGAAAAGACCGGGGCCTTTTTTCATCAGTAGCACCTTTAGCAAAAGACCTTTGGTGGCGGAGGGTTACACAAACACCGTGTATGTTGACAAAAATTTCCATTTTGTGTAAAAAAAAAAAACAAATCCTTGGAATGGGAAAAAGTACATTGCTCTGTAGGGGAAGACTTTTAAAAATTTTCACGTTTACCTGCAAGAACAAAATACATGTACTTCCACAGAAAGAGGAAAAATGAACACAAACCATGTATGCATTTCAGAAATGTGCACGACTAAAGGTGCAAACATTTAAAAAAAGGCATATGAGCACGTTAGATTGGAACTGCACGTTGCAGATAACATGCAGCAAGCTTTTTTACTGTGGGTTGCAGTTTAAGGTGAGATAACATGGGCACACACAGCCAGCTCCCTTCTCACAAATGGAATACCTTTTACAGTTTTGTTGAAAAATATTAGTAGTAAGAAGTAAGATAAGAAAAGAAAAAGGGAATTTGAGAGTGCCTGGGAAGAAAGACGCTCAACACGGTGGTGGCTGGAAGCACTCCCTCTTCCCAAGACACAAATTTTTCTCTACTTGTACTAATATAAGCATTTAGGGTTCTTTTTTCCTCCTCTACTATCTGCTGTGTTTACAGTAATCCACGGCCTCCATTTTTTTTGTGGTAAATATAATCTGTCCATTGCACTTTTGGGATATACGATGCATGTTCATTAGCTCCCATGTTTTTCAATCCAATTCATTTTGGGCCTAGTCTATTTTTCCAGCTGGGTATCTAATTACTGGAACAACCCATGTGTTTATGGCTTTGATTGTATTTCCACCATTTAACTTTGATTTTAAGATTTTCCACAGTCTTTCGATGTCAGTTCTTTGATTTTTGTGTGCAGGATGTTATCTGCTTCTAGTATTCCAAGGTATTTATAATTTTCATGATTTGACTGATTTTATAATACCACCATTTTTAAATTTCTATTCCATCTAGTTTTTGGATCTTGCCATGTTGTATAGACAGAGCTGCACACCTGTCAATTCCAGATTTAATTTGAATATCTTCACTAAATATTCGCTCTGTGTTTAGCAGTGATTCTATCTCCGTGGAACTTCTTGCATATAGTTTTAGGTCATCCATGTATAATAGATGATTGATTTTTTCCTGCTTGTTCTGAAACATGGTAACCCAATCCAGTTTTATTTAAAATTATTGACGTGGGGATTAGTGTGATGTTAAACAGCAGTGGTGACAAAGAATCCCCTTGAAATCTTCCTCTTTTGATGCTAACTTCCCCAATTTCTTCACCATGCACCATTAAGAGAGTTTCCCATTTTTCCATGTTTTTCTCATATTTCTCTGAATATTTTTACTAATCCCAAAAAATTTTAGGCAGGCGTTAATCAAACTGTGTAGCAATGAGTCAAATACCTTTTTATAGTCAAACCAAACCATGTTGAGATTTGTTTTTTGTCATTTTGCGTTCTTTCGTATAGTTTTATCATTAAGCAGCTGATATTTCGTGCCTCTTGACTTTTTGAAGTACCCTTTCTGTTCAGTTGGATATAGGGAGTTTTCAATTAAATATATATTGATCTTACGAGTACTCCTGTGAGGAGCTTGAACATTGTCGGAAGGCATGTAATTGGTCGATAATTACTGGGTTCATTTCCCCTTTGATGATCTTTTATTATCAGAAATGTGCGGCCTGTTGTCATCCAATCTTCAGTTGTGGAATTTTGAAGTCAGTGATTAAATTGCACTGCTATACATTGATGGAAATTTGTTAAATGCTTTAACCAAAATCTGTGCAGCTCATCTGGACCAGATGCACTCCAGTTTTTCACAGCCTTTACTTGTCTCTTAATCGTTTCAGTTGTTATAACAATATCATTCATATGTTTTCCTTATGTTTCTTTACAAATGTCTTTAATCCATGAGGCATTTTTGTTAGGTTCGGTCAGGCTTTCCCACATTTCTTTCCAAAATTTTAGAGCATCAACTTCAAATGTGCCTAATTTCTTTTATTCTGCATTTTCTCCTAGTGATTTATAGAATAACTGTTGGTGATTTCAAAATTATGTGTTTTCCCTATATTGTTTCAGGGGTCCATCATATCTTTAAATTTTCTTTGCTGCAGCTGTTACCCGTTATTTTAATTCTTCCATAATTTCACCAGTTGTTTTCCTTTCTAGATCATATATTTTGCATAGTTTGGCTTTTACTTTCTTATTTTTAAGTTCCGAATCTTTAAAGTGATTTTAAGTTGCCAATGTCCGCACGTAATTTGTTTAATTTTTTTCCAGCTGAATTTTCCATTTTGGAATGTCAGGAATTTTCTGTTGTTTTTTTTACAGCTTGTAACCAAGTTCCATGGTTTTTACAGTAGCCATGCTATACACGAGCTGGTTTATTTCCTTTAGAGTGTTGGTTGGGATTGTTCTGATTACTACATTTGCACCTGTCAGTAGATCTTTTACTGGTTTACTTTGCAATTGACACAAAATGGGGGAGCCTTTGTCTTTCTGTGTTTTGGCTGATATGGCTTACTATTTTTTCCCTCAGCAATCTTTGCTGCTTCGTCAACTCAAGATTTCTGAGTTGTTCCCCAGGTTGTTCCTCTATTGAGATATTCTCTTCCACTATTGTGTCTACCTCTACCCTCCATTTGTCTTCCATACTATGATCATTGTTCTGTGTTGATTTTTATTTTTTTTATTTTTCTAGTTCTTGCAATTCCAGTTCTAAAAGCACTTTATTCTGGATGATAAACCTTCTCTGGTCCATTAGTCATTGTTCTGTTATGTCACTATTCATGTGTTTCCTATTCTAAATTTCCATAATTCTTTTTTGAAAATCATGGGCTGTTGGGTTTGCCTGATAATAGCATTTCATAATTTGTCAGTTTTTAGCAAGAGTCCAAGTTTTGTGTTTACGCTGTTCCAGTAGCTTTGCAGCAGCCTGTCCTGGTCCCTCAACAGGGTCTGCTGAGCCCTGTAACCCATTTGTCACCAAATGCCCAGGGGCTATAGCATCTGACATCGTCCTTGTTGACCCAGGTGACAACCGATCCAGTATGGATCTCTGTTTATTTCTTCTCATCATAATTGATGGTTGGTGGACACAATTAGTCTGGGTTTTCAGCTGAGACCTGTCTGGTGTGGGAGACCCTTCAGGTAGCACAACACTACTGCCATCATAGCTCTCAACCTCACTGAAGCAGGCAGGCTCCTCTGCCTGAACAAGGCCTGCATCCATGGAAGGGGCTGCTGGTGGTGGTTCTCTTTGTTCCTACATGAAAGTCACTGAAGAGTTATATTTAGGATTCAGCCCTACTTCTGTCTTCTTTTACTTTAACTTTCTGTCTATAATTAATTTTAAGAGCTTCATCAGTTATTTATTCATCAGGGTGTTTCTTTTCTCTTCTCTTTACTACAGTTAGCAGATTTTGTAATACTGATTTTGTAAGTTGATTTTGTAAAACAAATTTGTTGTTTACATCATCTTTCAAGTCTTCAGGAATATCTCCAACTATATTTTGATATTCCGATCATTTCAGTATTCTCCTTCAGCTTTACTCTAGTTTTTGGTAATAATGTTCATAGTTTGTAACACATTTCACTCCTAGTCATATTTTGCAGAAAGAATGGAACTTCTCCATTTTCTGCTTCCAGTTGTATAGTCTATTTGATTTCTGTACTGGCTACACGGTATCATCCATTCTACAGTCATCTATTAGTTGTCAGAAGTATATATTTGCAATAAAAAAATTAGCATCACAGAATCCTAGGAATTATTCTTCTTATTCATTTTTGACTCCTGTATCAAATTCTTTGATGATATTTGCTTCTGTTTTATTTACAGTTTCAGCATTCCAATCATCTATGACTATTAGCACATCCTGTATTGATGTGTGTATTGATGTGTTTCCTCCTGAACACTTGCATAAAAGATTTCAGTTTCTTCTTTGTCTGCATCTATAAATGAAATGTAGATTTATATGATAATTGTGGGGCTTTCCATGAAGTCTGCCTGGTATTATTTGGTCAAACTTCACATAATAACCTGTTACTGTCTGTGTTATACCTTACCTTCTGTTAGAAACATGTTTGTTCTGAAGTTCTTGTTTCCAGAGTAAATCAGTTTATAACTGTTTGATAAATATTGTCCTATTTCAATTTTAGTTTGCTAACCCAAAAGTGCAATGTTTGAATATTCTGTTTCTTGCTGTAAAATTTTGAGCTTTCTTTGAGCCATACTTCTCACGTTCCATGTTCCAGTTATATGTGTAGTATATCACTGGCCTTTCCTTTTACTTCTGTACATATCAACAACTAGATGTCCGTTTGGCTTTAAACCAGGTGCTTCATTAGTGATATCTCTTGCCTTCCTCCCACCCTAGCTGACAGTGTGCCTCCTGTACTGGGATGCACATCTTTCACCACTATCCCTTGTTTTGTTCTGATTGTTTCACCATAGGGTTTTAAAGATATAAATATTCAAAAGTAGTCTACCATTGCCGCCTTCTGCACATTATTAACAAGGGTTAGCTTGAGCATTACTGCTATTGTTTATGAAAGGCTCTCTACCAGTGGCACCTTCCATTATTGATCTTGCCCAGTAACCGTACTTCAAATATTTCTTGCTTCTATCACTACTAGAAGTATCCATTCTCTTCTGCTGATGGAACAGTTAATTCCTAAAGAGGGTGTGTGCATCTTTGTCTGATGTCCCAACTTTTCCTTTCTACACTGCTGTGTCTCTGCTAGAAGACTAGACTTGTAACAGAGTCTAGCCTCCTGTTGGTATTACTCTCAGCCTTCCCAACACACTCAGGCCTCCTCAATCAGGAGATCAATTTATGTAACATGATTTTGGGATGATCTGGTGAGGGAACCTTATGAATAAAAACAGCCTCCTACATGTTCCTCACATAAATCCCATGTGAATCTTGCTCCTTGATACCCTGTAAATTGCAGTCACTTATGTCTGGAAGTGCAGTCTAGTGGACAGTGTGATAGATTAGGACTCAGGAGGCCTGAGTTGAAATCCCCGCTCAGCTGGGGATGTGGAACTGGTAAAATCACTTCTTAAATATCACACTTACCTTGAAGATCCTGTTAGAATCACTATAAGTTGGTTTCAACTTGATGGCACATAACAACGTCTGGAAACTGTAGCTGGATTTTGTGTGCCACACTGAGAGATACTGTGTAATACAGCTTGCTTCCCTTGGGAAAATAGGTATTCTCTACTTTTTTCCCCCAAAGTGCTTATCATTCATGCTTCTTGAGTTAGGAATGTCATTTATTAGTAGATAGCAGAAAGATGGCATATTATGGGCAGGCCAACTATTTCCTGTACGTGTACAATATGGCAAGTAAAATATCAAAACTTCTGGTTCTTTTAAGCAACCGCTCTGCCCAAGGACTCCTCCTAGAAATTTACCTTGGGAAAAAAACATTTAATTTATCACGTGGACATATTTATGGGCTTACAATTTTTAAAATGTCATATTCCTAAAATTCTCTAAGTCCACACCTACAAATATGGAACGCTATCCCGAGTCAGATTCGTCTGGCGCCGACGTTGATGATGTTTTGGCGCCAGGTCAAAACCTTCCTGTTCCAGAAGGTTTTTAATTGAAATAATATCAACTGTGGGTCCGATGGCAATTTTTAGAGCACTGTATTTTTAATTGTATTTTAATTCTTTTATTTTTTTTATCTTTTTACTGTATTTAAATTGTTGTAAGCCATCCAGAGACCTTTGAGTAGTGTGGGTAGCATATAAGTTTAAAAAATAAATAAATAAATAAATAAATAAATAAGTTAGTTAATTAATTAATTAAATAAATAAGTAAGTATGAACGCAATAAACAAAGGCTTGTGAACACTGTCAGATACACCGTGACTGGATAAATTTCCCCACTAAGTGTATAGACTATAACACCTCAGATTTGTCCCCATGTACTGTATGAAATATGTGGCTTAAATAAAAAGTTTTTAGAAGTTTATTTTTTGCACCTAAAATGTTAATAAGTCTTCCTACTCTTAGAATATGGTCATTGATTGTGAGAAGGCACAAGTTATATCTATATGTGGTCACTGAACAATCTGATACTGTAATGTAGAACACTGAATTTAATTTCATACTTCAAAGAAGGTAATCTCACATTCATTCATTCATGTTTCCTTTTTTAACCAAGGGCTTTATTCAAGCTAAAGAATAAAACTGTATACCTGGGGAGAAATTTTAAGTTATTGATAGATACGTCAGCACAGCAGCATAAAGGTGCCCCGAAATGTTCCAGTTGAAAGCCTTGTTGGAGGGGTTTCTCTTAAGCGGGACCTTCCTTATTGCTACACTGCTATTCTGAGACACCAAAGGTTACTCGCTTGGGTTACCAATCAAAGGGTAAAGCCACCACAGAAAGTGGCGCCTCAGCAACAGAACTCAATTGAATCCATCCAGTTAAAGGCAGAGGTGGAAAGGAACTTTGTGGTCAGAATGGAACCAAGGTATGAGCTGAAGGGTCAAGGGATAGAGATTGGACAAAAGCATGTGTGTCATTAGTGGCAGCTAGAAGAACCTTTCCAAACTGCTGAATTAAGAACTGGGGGGGGGGGGGGGGAGACAGGATTGGATGGATTTCTGTATTTCCCAGAGTTTTTTAAATTACTGGTTTTAAAAAAACCTTTATGGTTTTTCCCCTCAGATTTAACTAAAATGACACAATCTCATCCCTCATATCTTCACTCTGCCTCCTTTCAACTTCACGTTTATAAGTTTTCGTTTTGTCCAAATTGCTTGTTCCATCTCAAGTTTTATGGACGAGGGGAAGGGTAGAGGGAATGAGACACAGAGACAGAAAAGGCAAGAGAGATAAAATAACAGAAAAGGGAAGGGAAGGCTAGAGAGATAATGTAGTTCATAGGCTGGTATGGGGTAATGTGGCAAATTCCTTTCGTTATTGGTGCAAGAATCTTATTCCACATATAGCTCAAGGAAGCTATGTCAGTTTGTCCCCTCTCTGTAATTCAGTCTGGCATGTTTTGTTTCATAGTTCACCATTGTTAGGAGATCTCGAATCCAAGCATTCACAGTGGTCATGGATTTCCAGTTTTACAAAATTATGCTTTCAGCCAAGAATATGGATCTGGTGAACCATTATATCTGTCCATTTACTAGGTCCCAGCTACTCAACTCACTGGGGTGTATGTATACTCTATTGTGATTTATCTTAGGACCATGTTGATGTTTACCTTAACTTCTGTTGGTAAGGCAGCTTTATTTTGGTATTTTTAACTTAGTAATGTAAGACTCCAATTGCCTGCATCTCTAATACCTCTGCCTTCCAGTCTTGCTTAAGGGTTAGAAGCAAACCGATGGAAAGTGCTCACCATATCAATTTGATTAATTCAAACTATAGATTATGAATCTTATCCAATTTACCACAAACTATTTTATCTATCTATCTAATTTACATAACATCTTTCTCCTGATGAAGGGACTCAAGGCAGCTTACAGTGTTAAAAAAATAAAATTAAAAGCTCAATAACTTTTACATTAAAATCAATTTAAATTGTTAGTTTAATAGTTTATCAATATTAATAATTTATTAGTAGTTTAATAAACTACTCATTCTATAAATGAATGCCTTCAGTTCAGAATGGAGAAGGCACTGTCTTTATATTTGGTTTAATATTCAAAATGTGTTGGAGAATTTGGAATCCAATTATTAATAAATTCGCAAGTGTTTGCCCACTGATTTTGAGTTCCTTTTTTTGATTGAAATTCAATTGTCAGATTGGCTTTGAGCTTCAGTGATTATCCAGATCTTCATATTGGCTCTTGCACCTTGTTTGCTCAGATCAGTCTTATAACACCTGCCTGACAACATTCTAGATTCTCTCTCTCTCTCTCTCTCTCCTCTTTTTTCCTCTTTGCTTTGACTGGGCAGTAGACCTTCATGCAACACTTTTCATGCACTTTTGTTTGGGCTTTTCTAGTGGGCATCTAGAAAAATGCAAGTACTGCATAGTATTTTTGTCAAATTGGAGAAGTTTAGGAGCAGATTTTTCTTGTTTCTGTTGCCTCACAGCAGTCCTGTTAGGCATACAATGTGGATGGAGAAGTGTAAAAAGAGGATGTGTTGACTGAAGTTTGATTCACTTTGGATACAGTCTACTTGGCTGCCCTAGAACTGCGTAGCCTCAAGCATCAGCAAATGAACTCTACAAACACCCATCCTTCAGCATGCACTCATAGAGTGATCTGTAGCTAACAGCTGTAGTTATAAATCTTCCACCTTTCTGAAGCAAGTATCTCCTTGATCCTGGGTCCGTGCAAAGTCAACAGGCTCCTGCTGCCGAAGGCCTCTGCAGATTTGCAAAATGGGGCTTGTTAAATCACCACAAACCTTGAAAATAATAACTGCAGGTCTCTGCCTGTGCTGTTTATGGCTTCTCATTACGAATGGGGCCCAGTACCTAGTGCCGACAGGGGAATGTCTGAGTGGATGGACTCTAATAGCTCAGATTAATTCAATTACAACTTCTACTTCTTAAAATGTAAAACAAGGTGTATTAAAGTATCTGGGGCTTTAAAGGAGAACATTGTATTGCTCCAGAATTTGGGCACCATAGCTAAAAAATTTAATTTGGTTGGAATATCCTCACAAACACGGACATTAAACAATTAAACATTTTAGCTATAGAACTGGCTTCAGTTACAGAATCTAATCCTGATTCTTTTAGAACTAATTCTGCAAGCTTTAATTATTAAATTGATGTATAAATTAACTTAAGTTTTAGCTGATTTATTTATTTATTTTTTAAAAAAAATCAGTGGAACGGCAAGCAAATGAGACATTTACTTGGGTTGACTCTTTTGGTTCTTCTAACAAGTCTTAAATTTACACTCTTTCTAGAAGTGTTACAAGAGACAGGGGGCTGCTGCCAAACATAGAAGCTTTCTTTCTCCTGTCTATGAAATAATGTAAACATGTGATGCGGTGTCTTTGTCCTTTAAGTTTCTTTCACTGGCTGCTACTTACAAGGGAGACATAATTTAGTGCAACAATGTCACATCATTTATTTTTGATTGCTAGACATAAATGGAACAGGAGGGAAGAAAAACGGTGCTCAGTGCCTGCTTTGGCAACAATCACACAAATCTCATGACACCAAATTCTTAAAGGCGTAACACATGGTTTTAAAGCAGCTCTCATTTGGCAGCTGTAACATGTTCACAGTTACTACTAATTAGAACTAATCTGCACTTTCTGTACAATCATACATAGATAACTATTCCTGGACAACGCTAGTCAGACTACAAGGTGAGAACCCGAACGTGGGTGTAATCCTCCCTGAAAGTACATTAGAGAGCAGACTAGGTTCCTGTGCAACAATCTTTCTTTTCTCCACATGGGAAGCTTTCAAATATACAATTTTTTATCTTCAAGTGACACAGCTAGCAATTGTAAAACCCAAATTGACTTTGTAATTCATGAGGTGAAATGAGTACAAGAATTGCAGCACTGAATGTGTTGCTGGCATCTTCCCACCTCCACAGCACTGTCAGAGCTACAAAATAAAACCACCATCCCCCCAAAAGTATTCTCTCAAACCGGGCCCTGCAGGATTCCCTATATATTAATAAGCTGTCTTTCTATGGTCCAGCCAAGAGGGCCAGGTAGCTCTCCAACTAGGGAGGCCTGTCTGCCCAGGACCTGGTTGGACCAGTCGTATGTCTGGATGCCGTGTCTTCTTCCACATCCAGGCCAGAAGCCTGGTCTACCAAGCCCTGGGAAGACTTACTCTTCATTGCCTCTGCCCGGCTGGTATACTGACTATACTTCCTGCTGTTCCCCAAAGGCCTGGTCTCCTCATATTTTTTCCTATGGCAGTAGACCAAGCTGTTGGGCCAGTCTCTAGAGAATGAGCATGCCCTCTAAACTGATTGCTCTGGGACGATGATGCAGTTGCCCTGCACTAGATATAACCCTGCCATCTCCAGTAGCCCTGTATCTTCCAGTAGCCCTGTATGATAACAAATTGTTTCAGTGCTTATAAAGCTCATGTTAGGTTTTCTTTCCTAGTTTAATGATAGCTGCCAGAAGCTCAACTAGTTTAATGATAGCTGCTCAACCACCTACACAGAGAGATGCCAAGATAACAAGAGTTTGCTTCTCAATTCCTGATGAATCATGCTCACTGATTACTTTGAAAAAGAAACGTTCTCACAAATGGACCATAATGTATACAAATGCATTATGCCAAAGAACCAGATTCTAATTGTTTCTAACAGTGCTATGGGTTTAGTGCAACCCCACCAAAAGAGAGTGCTAATATTACCTCCCAGAAGAAGTGCTAAAAATTCTTTAATGAAGGTTATGCAAGCCTGGAGCTTAACAAGACTGAAGCATGCCTTCAGTGCACTTTCCCTTGCCTACTCAGACAGGATACATTTCCTTTTTGTCATGGAGCATCACTGCTTTCAACTGTGTTTTCCTCTTTATAGCCTCAGACTATAGAAGTCATCTCAGTATGACAAAGAGGCAGCTGTGTAGCAGGTTTTTTTTTTTTTTTTTTTTTGTTAATTTGCAATATGTTTGAAGACAAAACCTTTCTCAAAATATACTTCCTCAAAAGAGCCCAGAAGTATATTCAGGAGCACCTATTTGTGCAAGCAAAACTCAGTTGTTCCTAGTAGGATCTCCACTTAGGTAAGCAGGAGCTCCTATATTACTGTGCCAGTGGGACTTTATGCTCTGCCAGCACCCAATGGGATTCCAGCCTTAGTCAAAAGCAACATGTAAATTGCATGGTGCTTTCAGTCTGCCAGCACTGAATTTCCTAGGAGCCCACCATTTCCAAAATATTTCTGCTTTAAAAAACAACAAAACCTCAAATTCTATTAAATAGTATTTTGTTTAATGTGGATATATTCAAACCAATCAATATTTAATGTGTTACAGTACAATTTAAACTACTTGATAAAGATAAACAATATAGGCACAACAGATGTTGGTGTCCAGCAACTCAGAATGGTTTTACTATTTGTTTGTTTGTTTGTTTGTATATTTATTCATTCATTCATTCATTCATTCATTCATTCATACCCCACCTTTCTCATTAAGGAGGACCCAAGGCGACTTACATCATTAAGTCAATATTGAAAGATAAAAACAGTAAATATACAAACACTAGAAAGAATCAAACAGCTACCAAATTAAAAGATAGGAAACAAAAACACATTCAAAGCAGTAAGGGACAACAATCCATTTAAAACCCCCACTCAGGCAGCCAGTTATTAAGGGAAAGCTTGCCTGAAGAGAAAGGTCTTTGCCTGCTTGCGGAAGGACAGCAAAGATGGGGCCAACCTGGCCTCCTATGGGAGGGAGTTCTGAAGTCTGGGAGCAACAACAGAGAAGGTCCCCTCCCATGACCCCACAAAATGTTCCTGTGAGGGTGGTGAGACTGAGAGAAAGGCCTCTCCTGATGGTCATAAGACCCAAGCAGGCTCGTAATGGAAGACATGATCTTTGAACTCTCTTGGACCCAAGTTGTTTTGGGCTTTATAGGTTAGAACCAGCACTTTGAATTGTGCCCAGAAACAGATCGGCAGCCAATGGAGCTGCTGTAACAGGGGAGTTATGTGTGCCCAGAAACAAAAATGCTGATCAGATTTATTAGTTACTCTTAATGTCTACAGATGTTTAATACAGAACCTGTTCTTTCTATTTCTTGTAAGAAATGGGCATAAAGGTTTTTTTTAAAGACCAATATTTTATCTGTTTTCATCATAGAAAAAAACCCTCACTTTCCTTAATATTACTAGAAACAGTAATTAGGGGTAAATAAAGCCATATTTACTAAAGCGCTTTACAACACTGGAATTTAATCTCCCACCCGATTAGAACGAGAGTATAGAAGTAATGAATTGATTTTAGTACATTAATGTTAAATTTGTTACTTTTTTTTTGGCCCAGTGAGGCAAAATCAATTAATAGATGCAGTGTTCGTAAGAGTAACGGTTTATGTGATTTGAAGTCATTGCATATTGTTATGTATTGCTGTGCTCTATGTTTTTGCACATATTCTGTATAAAAAGGAAACATTCACATACCTCTCATGTAGAACTGAATTAGAAGCAATGATCCTCACACTGGGATGTGTCTTTAGACTATAATTCCCAGAAGCTCTAGCAACAATACAGCTTCTGGGAGGTGCAGCCCAGCTTTGTAAGAACAACTGTGTATAGCTGAAATGCATGCGGGACTTCCTCTTCGCCGATGATGCAGCTGTTGTTGCCCACTCTGCTGAAGACCTCCAACAACTCATGAATCGTTTTAGCAAGGCCTGCCAAGACTTTGGATTAATGATCAGCCTGAAGAAAACACAAGTCATGGGCCAGGGTGTGGACTCACCTCCCTCTTACCATCTCCACACAAGAATTGGAGGTTGTTCATGACTTTGTGTACCTTGGCTCAATGATCTCGGACACTCTCTCCCTAGATGTCGAGCTGGATAAAGCTGGATAAAATTTGTAAAGGAGCTACCATATTCTCTAGACTCACAAAGAGAGTATGGCTTAATAAGAAGCTGATAGCATATACCAAGATCCTGGTCTATAGAGCCTGTGTCCTGAGCACACTCCTGTACTGCAGTGAGTCCTGGACCCTTTGTGCACGGCAGGAGAGGAAGCTGAACATGTTCCATATGCGTTGTCTCCGACACATTTTTGGTATCACCTGGCAGGACAAAGTTCCAAATAGAGTAGTCCTAGAACGAGCTGGAATTTTTAGCATGTATACATTACTGAAACAGCGACATCTACTTTGGCTTGAGCAGGTCATGAGAATGGCTGATGGTCAGATTCCAAAAGATCTCCTGTGTTGAGAATTAGTGCAGGGAAATCGCCCCAGAGGGAGACCACAGCTGCGATACAAGGATATCTGCAAGCGGGATCTGAAGGCCTTAGGAATGGACCTCAACAGATGGGAAACCTTGACATCTGAGCATTCAGTCTGGAGGCAGGCGGTGCATCATGTCCTCTCCCATTTTGAAGAGACACTTGTCCAGCAGGCCGAGGCAAAGAGGCAGTCCCGAAACCAGCAAAACCAGGGAGCTGGACAGGGGACAGATTGTATTTGCCTTCAGTGTGGAAGGGATTGTCACTCTCGAATTGGCCTTCTCAGCCACACTAGACGCTGTTCCAAGTCCTCCATACAGAGCACGATACCATAGTATCTCGAGACTGAAGGATGCCTAATCTAAATCTTACATCCTTTACCATATCTTATTTCAGATCATTCTGAAGTCACACAACTGAAAATGGCTTCCAGACTCCCATGGATTATTTAGGTTCAGATATATTGAAATACACTTTTTAAAGCACTGGAAGCAATTTCAAGCAAAACCAGACTCTCACATACAATGGGAAAGCAAGCTAGAATTATTTGCACGAATTTCTCCTAAGCACAGCCTCTTATATTCAGAGATACTTTACTCAGAACCCTCTCTGTGTTCATAATCACTGTGTTTGTTTCACGGCCTGTGGCCAATGTTCAAGTGAAGATCTTCTCTGTGCTTTGTTAGGCGTATTTTCCAATGACAGCACTACTCAAAGCTTTTCACCCTGTAGAACCTGTCAGAACCGAAATGCTTCAATTGTCTTATCCTTGTATTTGAGGATAAGGAAATCCAAAATGATTCTCTCTCCATTTTGTGACATTCTCTACAAAAAATGAAAATGAGAGTGAATATTTGCACAAATTATGGACATTTGCACAAATTATGATTTAATGCAAATCGACACAAATATGAGAAGTGCTGCTGCTTTGTTGTATAGATGTCTAATATTTAAAAGAACTGGACAGCAATCAGCAAGCCTGTCCTGTAGTTTGCTGTTTGACAGAGACAATTTTCCCAAATTACTGGGAAGTGGGGAGAGAAAAAGAGAGAAAACTCCTTAAGGAGGAAGGGGGGGTAGAATTTAGTGTCCCTTGTCTTGCTCTCATCAGGAGGTGAGGTATCTCCCTGGGCTTGAAAATCCTTCACCAGGGTGTCTCATCCAGTTGAGACTAAAGAGACAAGAATGAAGAATTTAGCAAGTGTTATTTAATCTTATCTTCTCACATAACCCTCCCCAGATTTAGAGATCTTCAAGGGAAAGGCTTTTCTTGGTTCCACCATCCTCGCAGGCATGTCTGGTGAGGAAAGTAGAGAGGGCATTTTCAGTAGTTGCTCCCAGGGCAGAACTCCATCCTACATGAAACTAGGTTGTCCTCCTCCCTCCTGCTGCCAACAGGAAAAATCTTTTATTTTCAAGCAAGCTTTTGGTAAGGGTGAGAAAAGAGTGGTGCTGCTGCGATGTAAAATACACTTTCTTGTTCCATGATGAATTTTTCATCAGTTTTAAACTGTTTTTAAATGAGTTGCTTTTAAATATTGATACGTAATAAATCAATTTATTATTCCATTTTATTTCAGTTCTTTATGTTTTCCGGTCACTTGTAAGTTCCCTTGCATTCCCCCACTGAGAGAAAGGATGGATAGAAATTAAATAAATAAATAAATTCAAATTTTTGCCTTGGTGCAGCCTTCAAAATCCCATGGTTATCTCATGATACAGTGAAGTGGCAGAGTCAAGCCTTGCGGAGGAACTCTGGATATATAATACACTTGTTGTTGTTCTTCTTCTTCTTCTTCTTCAGATCCCAGGGTCACCTCCATACCATGATCAGGCAACAGATTAGAACTTTGTGAAGGATACACCCCAACATTCTTTACACATTTGTGTGTGTCAGAGGCAGAGAGAAAAAGAATGCCTTTCATGCATTACTTTATTTAGGGCAGCCCTATAAGAATCGTTATTTGAGGCTCGTCATGTCCAAGCTTTTATGGCTTTAATTTAACACATGAGTAGTTTCCTGGGTAAACTCTTTCACTTTAATCCCTATTTCATGGTATATAATAATATGATATCCCCACACAGCATATTTCCCATTATGAAAAAAAAAAGCTCAGGACTATTCTCATATGCTTGCATACCTCAGGTATTGTATGGAATTACTACAGTAACTCAACTGCGTTGTAATTAAAGAAGAAGAAATAAAATAGCTGAAATATACTTTTACACAACAAAAGTTGTTGTTGCTATGAGGAACCATGTGAGAAATTGGCACTTGTGAGGTTTCATCAATATTTTTCTTAATATTTTCTCAATATAATGTTGCTGCATCCAACACCTTCCACACGTAACTCAAATAATGTTAACATGTTCGCACAGCGTTGTTATAGGAGAAACCTATAGGAACTGTTGATGTTACCTGTATCTTAAGTCTTTCTCTAGTCATGTCAGTTAAAATGAACATGTGATATGATGTCATTACACCTTGTGCCAACTGGCTTTCAAGACAGATCACTGGCAGGGGCAGATCAGTACATAGCACAAGGCCACATCTTGTCACATCTTACTTTTAATGAACTGCTCCTGTGCATACAGAATGTTGTCCTCGGACTCAGTGGGCATTTTACCAGGTCTAGGTATGCCATGTCTTTCTGGGCAAAATGCAAAAATAAAGTGGCTCAGTACAAGGAAACAAGGGGAACTCTAGCCTGATGTCTTATACACTAAAATAGATTGTTTTAGCAAAGAGACAGAAGCACAGTAAAAAGCCATCAAACGCAAGGGTTATTTGCAGAACTGAGAACCTCCAGTGTGAGCTATGCCTAAACAGAATGAATGAACCCTAACTGCCAAGATCCCTAATATCTAGGGTTTCAAATAATATATGCAAAGAATTCTGTAGCTCAGAATTTGGTCCCTAGATTACTTGAAACAAAGAGAGCAAGCCTTTGGCTCTGATGAAGAACAACAGTTTCAAGGATCATTGATTAATTTCCCATCCTGGTAACCATTTGGGAAGCATAGTGCAATATCTGAAACAAAAAAAGGGTGAACAATCTTGTGTTGCTTAGGCGGTCTGGGTTAATGCTTCACCATAATGAATGGACAGGTAAAGGAGAAAACGTCAGGATTGGATTGTGTTTTTATTTTTCCTGCCATGGTTGTACAATTTTTCCTACCAGGGTTTTGGGTTAGCTAATTGAAAACTACTTCCTCAGGAATCTGCTGGGTGAGGATGACATGGCAATTATGCAGGTATTTGCTTGATCCCCACAGTCACAGAGAAGCACCCCCCCTCACTTTACTAAATCAAGGTAGAGCTGTAAATTACCAAGTGACTCATTCACTTTTGCCGCATTTCAGAGTTTTAACTATGTTCCTGATAGCTCCTCAATGTGTGTTTTCCAGAACAAAAGGACTTTCTGGATTGAGGGATCAGGACAAAATCCAATTAATCCACAGCTTGTAGAACACATGATCAGAGAATCAGGAGATCCTTTGTAACAGCAAGTTATAAGAAGGATCCGGGGGTTGGCAGTAGGAGCTCTAATCAGGAATGGGCAGCAGCAGGAACCAAATGGTGCCAATTCAAAGTGTAATCCCTGCAGTGTATTATCACTGTATTGTCACTCTGAAAGGGCCATGTCAGAATAATATATATAAGTAGCACTCTCCTTTATACGGACAATTACTTCCCTAAATCTTTTGGCTGGCTTTCCCACCACGTTACAGTTAAATAAAGCTATCTCTTTTAAAGCAGAGAAATGGCTTCCAATAAATCTCTTGAATGATTAGGAATTCGTACAAAGTCTCTCACTGGGATGTACCAATTTCCTGCTTGTTAACATAATGAGTGGTTGCTGATTTTAAGACCCAAGAGCTCAGAAATAATAAATAATAAAAACTTTTCTTCCCACATCGTGACATTTCATTGAACTTGAGCAGATTAGGTCCACAAAATCAGTGGTAAATCACATGAGGTTATATTATACACGTAGCTCTGTGTATACAGAAACATATACACAAAGAGCTTGGAAGTGCACTGTGACTGAAGAAATACGCCAACAAAACGTCATTTACCACCACAAGTATTGTTGCTGCCAAGTCGCAGGTTTTTAAATCTGATTCCCTCCCAACTCTCTCCCCTGCTCCCTTAGACTACTGTTTAGATATTTTGTATAATTAGAAACGGAAACTGCATAAAGGTCAATCAGAACAAAAAGAAACTTTTAGACTAATTCAGATGAGTAGATGTAGAAGATTTATTATTATTATTATGCTTGCAAATGAGTAACTGCTGACAAAACACGGAGCTTAGGTTATGGTAAGCAATGGTCAAACAAGTGCTACAAAGAGTCAAAAAGGGACAGGCGAAAGCGAAATACTGCGACTAATTTAAATGTACAGTTCAAATAACAGGGGGCTGCAATATGGTTGTGCAGCAATTTGGAACAGAGAAACATGGGCAAGAGAAGAGTTGAGCATCTCCTCCTGCCCCTGCTTCTTATTCACTCAAAATTTCCTCTTCTTCTGCTCTTCAAAAGGAAGCTGGAATTTTATAGATGTCCTCTTTCAACTGTAAGATATCTTGCTTGTGATATACTAGCAAGTGACTCCAACTTCTAGCTCAGAACCATCTTAACACTTAGTTTAATCGTTATCCACATTGGAAGTACACTAATATATAGCCTCAGATCTTGTCCTCCTTGGGCAAAACTCCACTCATGAAAGGCTGCCAACTAGCATGAAAGGCTCCCACCCATATCCTCCTCCCCCAATGTGCAAAAGTTAATTGAGGAGCTCTCTGGAACAGCATGGGTGGTGGCCAGTAAGTCTGCAGTGAGAAGGAGCAATCCCACGATCCTGTCGGGGGACTGTAGGATTGTGGCCTGAAACTGTTCTCCGAAGTAAACCAACATGGGTGTCTGAAAAACACTCCTATCTTCTGCCACATTCCACCCTGGTATTTGACATAAGAACATGATGGAACAGGTTTGAAATGCAAAGTTGACAATCGTATGTATATTGGAGAAAGAAGTGGCAAAATTATTCAGACTATCTTATGGAAAATAAAGTACTATGGTTCTAGAACAAGGAATCTATCACCACAGGGGATCTGGGATCTATATGATCATAGATCTGTCATAGGCAAATGTGTAATTATAATAATAAGGTTATTTGCACAGTGCCTACACACTCTAATTACTGCTTGTGATACTCTGCATAACATTAAAAAAGAATGCAATTGTGATGCTTATGTAAAGAGCTTTAATCTTCTAAACTATAAATTACTGAAACAAAAGAGTGAAAGCACTGCTAGTTGAAGTGTGTTAACATCCATATGGAGATGTTTACCAGGGTAAACAGACACAGGAAATACTGCTAAATCGTAGCACCTACAATCACATCCAAACCTAATGAAAATGCCTAATCAGATCCTACCAGGTTCCATTCTAGTATGCAGAATGTGCAAGCTGTCACTCCAGCAAATTTTGAAAAATGAAGGACGAGTAACTAGGGAATCAGATATCAGCAGCATCCAAAGTGACACTTGCAATGAATTTTAGTTCTTGTTACTACCACCAACATATGATGGACAATCCTCCATATGGTTTTACTATACAGTTGTGGAGTGTATGAAATACTGATCCACAAAAAAGGTCTTTCAAAGGGGTAAAACAGAAGCCAGGAAGAGGAGCAGTCAGCTGAGGAGAGAGGCAGGGCAGCGCCGAAAGGACCACGTCCACAATTGGTGCAATGTTGCCGCCATTGGACGCACACACGCTGTGAGCAGCCCAGTGAGTGGACCAGGCTGGTTCCGGGGGGGGGGGAGGCGTGCGGGAATGGACCGCCATGGGACCTCTGATGCCGAACTTCATATTCGTGTCCCCCAGGGTATGAATATGAAGGTCCCATGTCTAGTTGTCAACTATAAAAAGCTTGGCATCCTTTTTCCTGCTGGGAATGCGGGCGTGATGTTTTGTAGCAATATTGGGGCATTTCCTGGCATTTTGAATTGTGGATACAAAAGCACAATATCCCACATTCATAAACTGGAGGGGTTTTTTTTGTTTTTGTTTTTTTAAGAATCAAATATATAACACAAGATGCTCTAACTAGGGATGCCATTCACATTTTTTTGGACTCCAGACCCCAGAATTCTCCATTTTGGGAGTTCCACCTGCTGGATGCACACCTAAATTGTTCATACTTGGAGAAAGGCTGGGCTGGAAGGAGTTATAGCTAGCACCACAGCAACTTCTATCTCTCTCTCACACACACACACACACACACACATACATTCTCTCTCTCTCTCTCTTTTTTTTTTTTAAACAAGTAGCTGAGCTGGAGCTTGGTCTGTCCCAGACTGTGGAGCCTTCCAGCCCAGCCTCTCTCCAGGTGAGCACATTTTAGTTGTGGTTCTAGTAGATTTTATGTTGTTGTTTAGTCATTAAGTCGTGTCCGACTCTTCGTGACCCCATGGACCAGAGCACTCCAGGCCCTCCTGTCTTCCACTGCCTCCCAGAGTTGGGTCAAATTCATGTTGGTCGCTTCGGTGACACTGTCCAACCATCTCATCCTCTGTCGTCCCCTTCTCCTCTTGCCCTCACACTTTCCCAACATCAGGGTCTTTTCCAGGGAGTCTTCTCTTCTCATGAGATGGCCAAAGGATTGGAGCCTCAGCTTCAGGATCTGTCCTTCCAGTGAGCACTCAGGGTTGATTTCCAGTACTGACACGTACAGAGATAATTTGTGTGGATGCAATATACCTTTGTCAGTAGAGACCAACAGCCTTATCAAGGATCCTTGAAATACAGAAGTCCTCCTTTCATATATGGGGCATGTGTGACGATGTTGCACATTTCATTCATTTAAAATAGCAAAAGTCTATGCTATTTTCTAATTATTTTTAAAAGACAGATCTATCTCTACTTTTTTTAAACAGAAATCAAGCTCATGCCCAGTTTTAATTAAAGAAATTCATACATCGCATCTGTTTTTAAATTATGTTTATAAATACATGCTCTCTGCCAGTCTTTGCTCCTTACTGAGTACTGACCTCTTAAGGAAATGTAGAGATATTACACCTCAATATGAAATCATTCTTCCCAGTACTTTTTGGAAACCTTTCCTAATTCCTAATTTACTTTTCAGTTTTTACAATTCCTCAGTTTGGCGGTTCAGAGGAGGCCTTCGCTGTATTATGTACTAAAAATTTAAATAACATGTAAAAACGCTAAATATTGCAAAATTGCCCCTTATGTCACAATTTATTTCTCTCACTGTATGTTGCAATCTTGTTCCCTCTTCTTTGTTGTATGCAATACTGTAATTTGTAACAAATTTGCAGCACAGCTTCCAGTCTGATTCAATTTCTTCTTCCTTATTATATAAACAATCACAGTTGCAATATTGGTGATGGGCATGAGGCTGAAACATAGTGACTTCTAATTTATAAAGAGCCTGCAAGATTTTCTAATGGTTTCTGTTAAAGTGCCAGCTAGGCTAATTTGGGGCTTTCAGTCTTCATCTTCTTCACCTGTACAAATCCACTGACTAACCTACATTGTAACTCTGAAGGGTTTTCACCCTTTTCCCTAAACAACCTGGCAAGGAGACTGAATATTTTAACCGTTCTTTAAAATGCAAGTAGTAGCACAGCTTAGAAGACTGCTTTGGGGTACTGTATAAAGGCTAGCAAATGTAAACTGTTTTCTCTTAATGCAATTGTATTATTTTCCTCCCAGGAATGGGGAGAGGTGCTTTTTTGGGATTTTCTGTCACAGGTGCGTAAGCAACTCGATTAGCCTCAGTTCCTGTGCATCATGGCAGAAGAGGGAAGAGGCACCAACTTCTGTCCTAATTCAGACAGCAAAATGTTTTGGGCTGATTTTATGGAAACTAGAATTCCTGTGGTCCACTGAAAGCAACAGTATGTATGTAATTAAGTATGTCTTAATATTAAGGCATAAGAACTCATCTGTTAGGTGATCCTGAATATACACATTTGTTTAGGAATTGAACCAAGCTGAATGAGAATAAGATTCATTTAGTCCATAATTCTTTGAATGAATCCTAGCAACCAGCAGGCAGTAAGCAGTCCAACAGAAACTACCCCATTGTCCATAGGGATACCACCACCATGGGTTTGCTGCTGATCTCTAATGTGGGCTACCTGAACCTCTCTTCCATTAAGCTGCACTGCGCTGTTTCTATAATTAACTCCAGGTGCTGGGCATCTAACAAAAATGTGCATCTAAGTTGATGAGATGACACTGTTGACCATGCGTTATAACTATGTGTGGCATATGAAAAGATCCAAAGGTACTGATCCAAGGTACCATTTAAAGAACTATATCAGATAAGAAAGACTGACCAGATCAGTTATTAATGGCTTCCACTTGCATTGGCACCTTTTAAATAAACACAGTGTAAGCCTAGTTCAGACATAATCCATAGCTAAAAGCAAATATTGAGCACACAGCCTTCTTCCTTTGCTAGAGTTTGTCAAATCATAACTCTAGTTTTCTGTTACATCCAAATTGAGAAATGTTCTTTAATTTCAGACTACAAGCCAAGATCTGAATATAATATCTGATACCGAAAGTAGGTGAAAATGCATCAAATGTTACTATATTACCTTAGTGTATTAGTAGAACAACCTGTGCTCGATTACTACAAAGCAAGGCCCATTCAGTAAGTCTTACTCCCAATTAGCATGCATAGGACTGCGGCCCTTATCTTTATATCTACATCACATCAGATTCAGCCAAAGCAACGTACCTTCTGGGTAGGGAAATGTACTTTCAAAATATCCAGAAGCAGGAAGATTTTTTATAGTTCAGCAAACATTGACTAGATTCCATTTTTTTAAATTACACATGTGGAAGAGAAGGTGTAACATTCAGTCACTAGCAACTAATGACTCTCCCCTGGGATTCTCAAGCCAGCGGGCCCATCCATCCCAATGGTGACTCAGTTTCCAGTTAGAAATGACTGGATGTTATGCTGTTTGCCTTCCACATGCGTAATGCGAGCAACAGGATTTGATCCGCAGGATCAGAAAGGAAAAGAATATACTTTCAATCTGTAATAGTTCATTAACTTATTCTGGACTGTGTTTATGGAAACAGCAAGTTTGTTTCGATTATTAACAATACAGAGCTGATGCATCCTAGAAGCATCACCGTTAAACAGAAAACACAGTCTCATCTCTACACCCCAAATGACAAGGCGAAAGAGAGGGCAGGAAGCACAAACAAAACATGATGCACAGGAAAAGTGCATCCCACCCATTCTGCAGGTTCATCAAGTAAATGTGCATGTATCGTTATAGGTAAAGAGAAGTGTAGCGATCAATAAAGTAGTCTTCATGACTTGGTCTCAAACATAGAGGAAACACAGTTGCTGAAACAGAAAGCTGCTGACTCAACATCTTGGGTATATGCTATACCCCCATGATAGGTCAGTATAAATGCAAACAGATTTCATTTATTACTTTCATATCCTATATTTATTTATTGTATTCATAGCTCTCAAGGTGACTAACAAATATCAGTAAAACAGATGAGAAACAGATAAGACAATAAAAACCATTCAAATCCCAAAAATCAAATCATTCAAATCACAATGATTAAAGTAATTAAAATAATTACAGTAATTAGTAAAACAATTTTAAAAGCTAGCCTGAAGACAACTGAACAATGGCCTACTCCAGACCAGGATGTGCTCATCTTAATTCACTTGGAAATTTGAAGATGCTGATATAATTATTGTTTCTATGATTACAAAGACCAGTATTAAGAGGCAGGGAGTTCGATTCCCCACTGTGCCTCCTAGGGGAAGAGCCACCCTGTGCACCCACAGAAGAAGGAAATGGTAAATCACTTCTGAGTATTCTCTACCTGGAAAACCCTGAGAAGAGTCGCCATGATGTAGAATTTACTTGACAGTACACATGCACATGCACGCACACACACGCACACACACACACACACACACACATTATGGGGCTGTGTATTTTTCCCGAGGGTCACTTAGATTAACACATCAAAGTGCTTTGAATATTTGCCCCTTTACAGCTGATTTCAGATCAGGTCTTATCCTACTAGAAGCTCATCTTCTATCTTTCCTTTCTAAAAAGCACTATGGGTTTCTTTCACTATTTACCTAACTAAACTGAGAAAGAATTAGATATGCAAAAAGCCCTTGAAAGGAGACAGTTCAGATAATTAGTAAGGGTGGGTGAATTGCTCGTTTTTGTTGGCTTCTGTTACTAGACAGAAGAGCAAAACTACCTTTGCTGCCTGTGACTTCTTTGTTGTGCTTATGGGATGTTTAGCAAGATTAGATCTACCAAACCTAACAGAACCAGCTCTTGCCACCATAATATGTATGAAATGGGCAGTAGTAGCTATAGGATACAACCTGCTTATTCTAGGTCTTAGAACATTAAGGCCAGAATACTATTGCACTTACACAATTGCATAAGGGCAACTGTACAAAGGAAAATACCTGTCTCCTGGCTGTTTTGTATGCCCAAAACTGCATAGTTGGCTGTGGGGCTGTTTTGCATAACAGAATGTGGGAGAAGAAAAAAGTGTGTGTGATTGCCTACCCATATGGATGTTGTGACAATTCTATCATATGTACAGATACATTCATGTGCATAATTAATAATAGCACAGGAGTAAAACAAGTTTTTTATCTGCTTATTCTGCTGAGTTAGTAGAAGCTTGTTATCATTGAGTTGCACAGATGTTTGTGTACCACAACAGTGTGTATCTTTACTTGCTGGTAACTCCCAAGGAACTCTTGTAATTAGACATGTATGGTTTTTCACTGTAAGCAATGAATGCAGAGGGACATGAGATTAAGACTGCAGGTAGAAAGGCATTGCTTTTAACCTACTCTTTTATAGCACTAAAGAGCAAGATGATTAGATTCATAATTGCCTACAAAAAGCTTATGCCAGCACAAACTATTATTTCTTGTCTTCTTGGCCATACAGTTAACTCTAAGTGTTGATTCTTTCCCATCTATAAAAGGCTAACAATTACAATGTGCTTTTCTGCACAGAATATAAAGGCTATGCATCTGCTAGATAAATGACTGCATAAATGATAATAATCGAATCTGGTATGGTCTTGGGAGAAAAGAGAAAATGATGTGGAGATCTCCAAGTCAATGGGAGATAACAGATAGGGGTTTGTGAAATGGCATGGTATTTAGATTAGAACAGTAATAATCACCTACACAGCAGTTTTATGTGCTTTACAACAATCCTGTAAAGTTGGACAGCATTGCTGTGCTCACATCGTAGAAGGAAGCTGTGATTAAGACGCAGGCCACCAGATGTCATATTTGAAAAGACGAAATTTGAACAAAAGAATTCCAGTTTCGAACTCACATTGGAATTGCCTTCCGATTTGCACCAGGATGCCTAATCTTGTTACTCTAATTCTATGTATTGATTAAGCTTTGCCCTAAATCAAATCAGCTGAACTGCTGACCCAAGAGGAAGAAGATGGCAGGTGTGGTTCTTCTGACCTGTTTCAGTTCTGCCTAATTTTCAGGGCCAAACTAAACCAGACAGGAACTTCTGAGTCTTTAGATTTTTGCTGATAGCAGCTAAGAGGGTTTTTGGTTTGGATTATCATGCAAAAGGAGGGTTCAGGCATCTCCTTGGGTCCTTTTAGCCAACAACCCGCCTATCTATGCCAACTAGGGAATGAATGTAAACACATTTTCTCTCATGAGGTTAATTGCACTCTTGTGTACATGGACATGTTCTGTTTTGGGGCTAACTGCAATTTTCAGATTTTCTCTGGAAACAGGGCACCTGGCTAAGGATTCCTCTATGAATGTGGCAATCCAGTCCAGGTTTTCCCTCCTCCAATTTAAAAAAATAGATCTGATCACAAATCTTATTTATTTATAATCTTCATATATCCCATTCCCCCCCCCCCTCACAATGACCCAAGGAGGCTTCTAATCTTTTCTTGGCCTTCCTTAGCCAAATCTGTGGGAATGATAATCTTCCAGGTTATAGGTGGACAGCTAAATGATTAAATGTTTCCACCTCCCAAACACAAGACAGGAAACAGGTTATTCTTGTTGCCACTTTCTATTCGCAAGGCAATACTGTATTCTCAATTGTGAGCCCCGGGTGCAAAAACGAACAGGGCTTTTGAACCGCCAGTAAGGTACAGAAAAGGGGATTTCTGGTGTCACTTCCATGAGTTAACAGAACGATTAGACTTCAGACCTATGCCTTATTTTTAATTTTGTCATTTGTGTTTTGAATGAGTTAACCTTCAGACCAAGAGAGACGTTGATTGTCTTTAGGAGCACTAAGACCGAGTAGGCTTGCTCAGTAGTGGGGGCAATGCTGTTATTATTAATTACTACTGGTGGCAATAGTTCTAATACCCCCCGTCACCTCTGCTTGATTTGGCGGGGCGGGGGAAGGGGTTCTGCCAGAGGCACCCAGGTCCCGACAGAAGTGACAAATTATGTTGAGAAACTCCACGGAGGGAAAAAGTGACAAGCAACTTTCTCCAAGCCGAGGTGTTTCCTCGACACCAGCTCTCTCTCGCCCCCCACCCTCCCCTCCCCGCCTCAATTCGCTCGCCGGCCCAGCTCCGCTCCCGCCACCTTCCCCGTAGCGGTGTGTGGCGCCGCTTTCCAGGCGCTGTTCAAGCGACCTCTGTTGGGCTTTCTCGGATTATCCCGAGTTCGCGGCCCGCCTCCTTCCCACATTCCCACACCCTCCGTGCGCCCAGGGGGGTTTGTTGAGGCTCCTCCTGTCCCCGGCAAGCGGTGTGCATGCGTGTGGGTGTGGGGGTGCGGGTGCCAGGGGCAGGCAGAAAGGGACCCCCCCCTTCCTTTCCATTCCTCCTTCACCTCCCCCTAAAGGGGGGGGGGAGAAAGGGAAGAGCAGAAACGGAATCCCTGCCCTAAGTTTTCTCTCTCTAAAGCTGCAGCAGATGGAGCCAGGAGGACAGAGCGAGAGGAGCGGGCGCCGGAGGCAGCTGTGACCGGAGCAAAAGGGAAAGAGGAGAGAGAAGAGGCGAAGGGAGAGAACCAGCGGGGAGCAGGCAGGCGAGGGAAGAAAGAGGCGAAGGGAAAACTTTTTTCCCCGCACTTTCTCCTGCCGCGCTGCTTGCGGGGGGCGCTCCTTGGCCGGGCCGGGCCAGCTGGACGGGGAGCTCGAGAAGGAGACGGGGGGGGGGGGCAGCTCGTGGGGGGCGCAGCAGCAGCAGCAGCAGCAGCGCCGGACATGAGCGCCTTGCGGCGGGCAGCCGGGGCCAAAGAGCAGGGGGCAGCCGCCTCCGCCTCGCCGGTCGCCGAGGGGCCCGAGAAGAAGCGTAAAGGCAAGAAGGGCAAAGGGGGCGCCGCTCGGAAAGGCGCTCCTGAGGTGGAGAACGGGCCAGGTAAGTCCCGAGAGGAGGAGGTTTTTCCCGGAGTGGAAGAGAGAGGGCGCGCCTCGGGGGCCCCCTGCGTGGACGGGGAGGAGGGCGGCGACGACGCACAGGTGGTGGCCTCGGCTTTGACTAGTAGGAGTCCCCCGTGGGAGCTGGGGTGGCACCCACAGGCGAAGAGGGGATGAAGGGCCGCGCCCCTTCCCCTGCCTCCCTCTGAGGGGAGAAGTTTGCGGGAGAGTTTTCGCTCCTTTGCCCCCCCCTCCCCCCGTGACCGTCCCTCACAGGCGCGCAACTCTTGCCGACCGAGTTTCTCCCTCCCCGCCGGTCCATGCGGGATCCCCTCTCCCTCAGGAACAGCCCGCCACGATGCCCGTGAGATGAAACTGCCAAAGCAGCCGCCGCTCTCCTGTCTCGGCCTGCCAAAAGTGGCCACGGCAGATCCGCACCTGATCAGAAAGCCAGGGAGTGCAATGGAGGGGCGACCTTCTCACCACCTCTTGGCGGGACAAGACAGAGGAGCAACTTTTAGCCAAGCTGTGGCAGGCGAATTGTGGCAAGTTGCGGCTTGGGAAGTGGTTGGCTCTGCTTATCCGTTCACGCCAGTTCTCCCCCCACCTTATTTATTTATTTTTTTTGGCTTTGGAATGAGGCAAGAACAGAAAGAGTGCCTGCTTTCTCCTTCCATCTCTTCTCCCTCAGCTCCTTATCAACTCCTGGTTTATCATGTAGTTTTAAACTCCATACCATAAAATAACTTCCCAGAGAGTTAAGCCCCATTGCACTCAAGTCAGTAGAAGATATCTGATGGCAGTGGGATACAGAGCAGGGAAGATTTAAGTCCCTTTCATTAAGTCCTTCATGTATAGTGTATGTAGGATATATACATATCCAGATTGTATGTATATACAGGTATTGATTATCTCATAGTGTGCTTTGGTCCCTTTGCTGAATTCACAGTCAAACAGATAACAAGATGAATTTTTCATCTATTCTATTCTATTCTAATCTATTCTTCTGCCTAAGATGTCAAGGCGGTCTGTGTGATGTTTTCATTTTGCTTTATAACAACTCTATGAGGAGGATGAAACACAGGGATGATGATTTGGCCCACAGCTACTCAGAAGAATTTTATATTTGAATCTAGGCCTTACAGGTCCAGCACAGACTGTTACACTACACCACACTCTTTCCCCCCCTGTAATTGTTATGCATTTCCTTCAATAAAGTGGCAGTTCTAATCTGTAGTGGTGATTGTGAATTGAGTCAGAGGTAATTGTCCTATATTAATTGAGAGTGAAGCATGTAACATTATACCAGTTAACAGGGGTAAATAGAAAATGTGTTTCAGTTCACATTGTTAATTAAGATTCTAGTAGTCATTGGTAAATCTGAAACCACGTGGTGGTGTTTCTTAAGAAATGATTAGTTCAGAACAGAAGGATATGGTTTACATTTTGTTTTTCATATTCCTCATTTTTTCCCCTATAGCATCTACATGCCAGAATTCTGTTTCCTGTTAGGGCTAAAAATTCTTATTTTTGTTTAGTTTTAATCTCAAGATGCATTTGATACTGAAAAAGATGTTATATGGTGTGCTGTTCCAATAAAGGAGGAGGTATGAAGGAGTGTTCCTCCCCTGTTGTTGAACTTTTTTTTTTTCTGAATAGAAATTACTCTAAATTCAGAACTCTCAGTGTTGCATCTTTAATACCCATTTGCTTCAGATATCTGCCACTGGATCTACTAGTATATGTATTTGAATTTAAAGCTAGACCCTCACTAAGGAAATGCAAATGCTACATTGGTGGAACTCTTTCCAGTAGGAGAACATCTATAACATTCTACTTCAAGTGGTACTAGTGTCAACAATCTGTTATCATAGAGAATATCTTTCTGTGTGTGAACATATAAAACTTTCCAGTCTGAGTGGAATAAGCAGAGTAAGTATAAGCAGTAATGCTGAAAAATAGAAACTAAAGTTATTTACTTGGAAAATTGTTCCTTTAATGTCTGTGGGATTTGTTTCAAGGATGTATAAGATTGGGACAAAACAATTTCATCATTCCCAGTAAGATGCAAGATTTGCTTCAGTATAATTTTAAATCTTGAAGAGGCTTAACATAAATAGAAAGTTACTGAAAATTCTGTTCATGTCTACTCAGGTGTAAGCCCTATGAACCCAGAGGTACACATGTAGGAGATTATACCTTAGTCTCATAAATCCGGCGTGGTAGTTAACAGCGTGAGTAAAGAGGTGCCTGGCCAAACTCTCACCTCAACCATGAACTAAGTGTCTTGAGGCAAGTTGGATTCTCTCAAATTCTCATCTACAATATGAGGATAACAGTACTGATCTGTCATGTAGCACTGTGCCATGCCAATACTAGTTATTGTTATGTTTTGTATACTTGTTTCTGTGAGGCCAAAGCAACAGTTACAAATAGGTAAATTCATAGGCTTGAATCCTAAGATAAGTTAACTTGAAGAAACATATAACGGAAAAGTTATATAAAAGTGTCTCCAAAAATGGGTGGATGGGGTTCCCTGAACAGTACAGGTTTGTACCTGAGAATTTCTGTGTACACTAAGAGATGTAAACTCTTTTGCCCAAGGGTGTTAATTTAGGACCTAGCCTTGATTCTGAGTGATTATTTCTTCCCACAGCAGCCCCTCCCCCATGCCTGTAACTCATACCCAATACTGTGCTGAATACTGTTCTGCAGCCTCCCTCTAAACCTCTAGATTACTGGTTCCCAACCTTGGATAACCCAGATGATCATGGACTGCAACTCTCAAAAACCCTGGCCAGTGCAGCTGGTGGTGAAGGCTTTTGGGCGTTGTAGTCTGAGAACACCTGGGTTACCCAAGGTTGGGAACCACTGCTCTAGATAGTTGTGTGTGGAGGTAGCTGCAAGTGACGAAGGGAAAGGAACAAACTTTCTGCACACACAAAAATATTAATCTTAGAGGCCTAATCTACAGTGAGACTTGCAGTGTGAATTTAACAGCTCAAGGCTGTTAAACACATGTTTACTGAGAGGTAAATCGAACTGTTCCATAGGACTCAGTTACGTTAAGCAGTGCAGTGCAAGTTGGAAATGTGTAACTCTGATATAATGTACTTGTGTATGTATACACGACTACATTATAGTTTTTAATTAGCAAAGAAACTGGAATATTTGTTTCCATAGGAAAATAATCGGGGCTAAGTGTCACACAGTGTGAATTGGTAACACCATCCATGATGGGAATTGTATATTAGGTTGGAGACCAGGATCTTTTTTCTGTCATGGCAGGCAGGGAAGCAGGGAAGGGGTAATCCTCTGTCCATGCTGTCTCCTGCATGCTGTATCAACATTTAAGATCTACCTCTCTGGATGGAGGATAGAAAACATTCTGGCACAGTTTCTCAGTGCCAGAGAGGGCTGTACAGTGAGGGAAATCTTGAAGCTGCCCAAGTATTGGGTTTCAACATGTTGGACTTAGGCCATGGTTGCGTAATGTAGTCCCAATTATTGCTACATGTAAGGGTGGAAGAACCCTGGGTCTTGTGCATTAGTGTTCAAGGTAAATATATGTCACACATGTGTGGCACTTGATTCATGCTAACGATTTGAACTTGCTTTGCTAATGAAAATTCAGAAAAGAGTGTGAGGCAGAACAGGGGACCATAGCTTGTCACAAAAAGGAGAACTGAGAATTCATTGACATTTTATTTTGGAAGTTCTAACTGACTTCCACGTACTTTGCCTACAGATTTAGTCTCCAGCGTATTTGAATACCAGCTATTAACAGTCTCCTCTGAGAGGCTTTCAGCCATATCACTACTATCAGATGATTTTGAAATACCTTGTCTTTGTCTCTTGCTTTAGAAGAACTGGTGGTGGTGTGTGGTGAATGTGAATCATGAACCTGCAGAATTCAGCGCCTTTTGGGCACTTGGAGACAAATAGCAGGACCAGAGTGTACATTCCATGTGCTAAGAAGAACATGGAATCGTGATGCCTACATCACTATAGGAGGACTTCAGAGGGAGCTTTTTGCTGAAGATCATTTTTAAATCGAGTTCTGAGGAATAGCTTTTGAAGATAATGTTGTAAAACACTGCCCTCCCCTGTTGTTTTGTCAAACTGTTCCTGCTAATGTTGTTAAAATTGCAAAAGCCAAGATACCATTTTATTGAGCAGTAAGGAAATCCATGGGGACAAGTAGATTTTACCCCTGAAAATCTGGACTTGTAATCTTAGATATTCTGATGAAAGCAGTATACTGTGCTAATACATTTAGTATGAATCAGTGATAGAGGTGATATTACCCTGTTTCAAAAGCTCTTAAGTCTCACAGACAGTTATTATTATTAATAATAATAATAATAATAGATGTTGGTGTCAGTAGGTATTGTTACACTGATAGTTGGTTGTCATATGGAAAATATATGTTTGAAATCTGCGTAAAACTGTGTTTTCACATTCTATATCATTTAAAATTTCTGAGGCAATAGAGAATTAGCCGTGAATTGGAAAAGTCAGTAACTCAGCACGTCCATTCACCAAAGAAAATCTCTGTTCTAAATCTAGCACTTAGAAGTAACTTCTGGTCTTACTGAGACTCGCTTTATGCTAGTAGGTGTGTGTGAAGCACACATGGACATTTGCTGTTTTGTGAGCCAATCCCCACCTTAATTTCATAGCATTGCTTCCAAGTCCTTTGTTAGTCATGGGTGCTTTAGACCTGTTGGACTGGAAGGCAGTACAGTCGTTTGAAGGCAGGATGCTTTGAACTGTATGCACACTGAGGCTTTAATTGAATAGTAAGTTTATCCAAGAAGATCCTCTGCTCTAAATTAAGAGCACTGAGGTGATGGTGGGTTTTAGTTGTGTGTAATTGAATATTTAATGTGTTATAGTGGATAAAGTTATTAACTAGTACTCAAGAGACCTGGGTTTGAATCCCTGCTTGGTCATGGAAACTCACTGGGAGTGGAACCAGTAAAACCACCCACTAAATATCTCACTTACTTGAAAGCCCTATTAGGGTCTCTATAAGTCAGTTCCAACTTGACAGCACATAATGTAACATGCCTAATTAGCTGGGGCAGTCTACACTATGTAATGCCCTCCTTATATGTTGGACCATGGCCGTGAGAAATCTGAAGTCAATGTAGTTCTGGCGTGTGAGGTATTCATTATGTTTAGATGGTAAGTTGTACACAAACAAACATGTAAAATGCCTCTAGGACATGGTAGTAGATAACCTTTTGAAAAGTTTGTTGATATGACAAAGGGACCATCTGTCAGTCTACCCAGAACTTCAGCTGACTTGCAGGTGCAGTATCTCTGTACTCCAAATGCATCTTGCCATTGCACATGCATGTAACTGAGATATGAGCATTGATATACACTTTTTTCCTGCTGTGTAAACCATTCATTTTCTCTACTTTTAGAAAATAAATGTTAACTTTTACTCTTTTGATGAGAGAAGTAAACATTTAGCATAATATATAATGGTTGTTGCTCAATACAGGTGTGTAGCTGCCTACTGCCAGAATTCACTGCTGGATGTATAAAGCTTGAAGTTCCATTTTTTAAAAAGGTGGCGGGGGGGGGGGAGGCAAAATAAAAAAGTAATTATTTTCTAGAGAATTTTAACCTATTGACTTGGACTAAGTTAGCTGAGTGGTGTAGTTTTTTTAAAAATCTTTTTAAAGAAATGCTTGCTTTTATGCAGTGCTTATATGGCTAAGTAGATTCAACTGCTTACCTTTTTGTGTGCATGCTGCACCTGTTTTAACTATAACCTATGTTTTAACTATAAACCTGTTTCGTTTTCTTTTGAGGAAGAAGGAAAGATTAAATGCCATTGAATATGACACTCCACTTGCAGTGTCTGATATTCTAATAAAGTTAAGAGGGGAAAAATCAGATATGTCAGGATCAGACTATGTGCTGCAATTGCACAGTATGAAGCAGTACTTTCAAACAGTGTGTTTGATGTTGTATGTACGAGACCTGATCCATCTGTCAGAGAATAGAATGTTTTTGTGTATGGGTAAACTGTAATGCAGACCAGACAACCCATTTATGTTTGTGCAGGGTATTTCTCTTCCTTTTCAGCTCAAAGCTACCACCTGCACTCATAATGTTGTAGGTGGTTTGTGCTACTGTGTTTGGAGTCTATGAAAGAGAAGAGATATACTGTAGCACGAAAGAGAACTTGCTCCAGTGGTGTGTGTTCCTGGGTGACAGCCACACCTAAATGCATGGGAATGCCCTTCTTCCTTCAAAGTGTTCAGTTTTTTTTTCTTTGCTGCATAGAGGACTTTTTAAAAGTTCTAGCCAATGGGTTCTGTATTGCTCTTGCTAGTAGTTATCATCTGATTCCTGGCTCTCTTTGGAAAGTGAAATTGGTAGCTGAATAGAAATAAACATTTTGGTTTTAAAAGAGAAGTGGATATTATTAGAATTTGACCCTCATGAATAGTATCATAACTACATAACTTTGATTCCTCACCTGATCTGCTATTATACAAAGACTTTTGTTTTTTCAAATGAAATTTTAGTTTTTAGCTTTGCTAGGTTAAATGTCTATTGTTTCTGTTGTCTTCATTGGAATAAATAATTGTTTCAGATTGCTTCACTAGATACAATTAAGCTATCATTGGCAACTAGAAAAAATCACTGTACAGATCACAAATTATACAGTTATTTTCCTTGTGTTATACTATAGAGAGATGTCTGAAGAATGTGGATGTGTCAGAACATTCACACATTCATCTGTGGCTCTCTGACCGTTACACAGAATCACATAGGGCAAAATGTGTGCTGCTGAGGCTTTGAAGGAGACTTGAGCTCTCCTTGTGTCTCTCCACGGTTGGTCGCACAATGACTCATGTGAATCCATCCTTAGAACTCCTATAAAAATTAACTTCTGTAAAGAATTATGTTGATGGTTAATAAAACTATCTGTAGGCCATAGAATTGTTTGGTCATTATAGGTAAGAGTCACAATCCCAGATTCAGTGGAGCTTGAGTTCCACTGAAATCAGTGAGACATAAGCTATTGTAATGTTACTGTTTGAAAAAGCTTGTATTTGCCCCTCACATGTACTTCTTTAGATAAGAATGTTTGGAAAGTGCACCATCCAACAGAGTGGATACAAATCAATGCTTTTTAAAAATCAAATTGATTTAAATCATGATTTAAATTAAAAAAATCAATTACATAAAAGGTATGGGTCTACAGCAGTGAAATTCTAATGCTAATTGCTTATAAGAAAAGCTAACACTTAAACAATGTTTGGTAATATGGCCTCTCTGTATGGATGTCAAGTCTGTACTGAGCCACCATTATTGTTATTATTTTAAGAGGAAAGCAGTTGTAAACATTGACTTTGTAGCTAAAGCTATTTATTTACAAGAGAATCAGTGGTTATTTTGCTCCTGTTTGCCTTGAAACTCCTGCATTAAGCACTGGATGCTAGGTAATGTCATGGTGTTATCCTCACAGTACTGACTGGTATCTCTGACTTTGTGGGAGCAAGAAATACATTCTTATGGATGTTTCTTATACCCTGTTGTGTATAGTAATGCAGAAGGATAAAAGAGAATTTCTGTAAAACACTTTTCTGCATTAACAGTAGTGAACTAAGATAAATGTCAGTCTTTAGTGAGGAGAAATGTGGAGGCCAAATTTGTTGCTTTTTTTTATATATAGTTAATACTTTTCTTGCTTTGCAAATGTTCTTCAGCAAATGGGTTTGTTTGGCTTGTTCTCTAATCCGGAACAGTAAGTACAGGTGGTGGAAAAACTGAGAAGCTTGGGAGTGCAAATCAGTGGAAGCTGACTCTGTCTCTCCAGATGATATCATTGCCCTGCTACGCTAACCAAGTTTGCAAATAAACTGAACCATTTGTGGAGTGTCTAGGGCAATCCATTGAGATTCACAATGGCTACAGCAGATTTCCAGCTTACAACCTAACTACTTCCCTGACAGTGGTAGGAAAGCAAGCCATTGTAATTCGAACTCTGTTTTCTCACTGGGTTCTATGTTAAAATAAAGGTTCAGTTCTTGAAGAATTATCATACCATATAAATGAAATCTTGGTTGCTTCTCTCACATCTCTCCTCTAGCTTGCTTGGTAAGCATTCCACTTTAACCTCTGCTGTCTGGTTTGCTTATGGATGCTGTGTTGGAGAGGGAAGTTAGGTAATTTTGGAATGGTTGTAAAAGCCGGGTAGTTGTAAAGCAAGCCATTCTTTGTGGTTCTAGAAGGTAAGAACCTCTGTTCTAGGGCAGAGATTTATATCAGTTGAAAAGGCTTCAAAGAAGCTTTTGGATTGCACTCTGGTTTGTGACATTAAAGTTGCAGTCCTGTGTCTCTTCATTTGGCAATTAGACCGACTGACCTCTGAGCAGACTTGCCTAGAATGCTTCTGTTAAAAATAAGCTTTTGTAGGGTGATTTCCAAATTCTACACAAAGAAGCAACAGCCTGTAGAATTAATAAATACATTTTAATACAGTGTGCTCCAGTTGAAGCATAAATAAGGCTTACAGTGCATAGAGTTCAAATAGTAGCAGAGTTACTAAATAGACGGACCTTATGACAGGCACCTACTAAGCCAGCTCCACATGTACTGGATGCCTGACAAATTTGTCTCTGTAAAATTCTACCTGCGTCTCCTAGACCTCAGCAGCAATGCTGCCCACATTAGGTGTCAGGGAGTACATGCACATACCGTATGTTTTGTTTAAAAATATAATGCATAGTTTCTTGGGCCCTACCAAGAAAGATTTTCTGGAATAACTCTAATGAGAATCTATCGACATCATCCTCTTTTATGAATTCCTATAAGAAAGAGGCCAGGTTAGTTGAATGTTCAGTCTAAGCCATAGGAAAGCATGCATTACAGGTAGGTGATTGAGAAAACTTGTGAAAGTGGGGTAAACCACATGCCACTCCTTTGTCTGCAACTTGTAAGGGAATTAAGCAGTCTGGAGAAGGAGAGCTCTTTTCATCTTCTCAGTGTGTGATCATTTTTGAAACAAGTGTGTGGGTATTGGCATGCAAGAAGTTAAGTGGTAGAAATTTAAGGGGGGAAATCTGCTACTTTCCAGATTCAAACCTCCTTTGCTGCTTGTCGTCTTGAAAGGACAAGAGTATACATTGAACACTAGGGTGGACCTTTGTTTTACCCATACACAATGTGATGTAGATCAATCTGTTATGCCGATTTCCTAGCAAGGTCTATGTGTGTACACAAGGTGGACTGATTTAAAAGAAGGTGATTCAAATCATGATTTAAATCATCGTAAAGAAACTGATTTAAAATTCAGTAGAGCAATTCATAAAGTCTAAGAGGACTATGTACTTTCTGGATAACATTTTTCATTACAGTGATACCTCGGTTTACGAACACCTCAGTTAACGTAATTTTTGGTTTACGAAGCAAAATCCATTGAAAATCATGCCTCGGTTTACTTTTTTTTTCCGTTTTTTTTTTCACTGTACGAAGGAAGTTTCCCCAGGATGCATTGTGCCTGGAGGTTTATATTGCCCCACGGGGGCAATCCGCATTTCGGTTTACGAATTTTTTGCATTACGTAATGTCCCGTAGAACGCATTAAATTCGTAAACCGAGGTACGCCTGTAATTAGGAAATAGTAGTACATAATATACTCATTACCTGTGCCAAGCTGCAAATACTCCATCAGTACGTTGATAAAGATAAGAAAAAAGTCATATAAACATAACAGGACTTAGTTTATTAAAGTCAACCTTAACTATTATGTATATGTTTCACATTTAGTATTTAAGTTTTGTCAGCTGATGACTCCCCTTAAAATATTCTTAGGGATCTGTATAGCACTTTGTGGCCCATTTGTGGGTGTCTAGGTGCTTTCATTGCTGTAATCATCATCTTAGGACTGCAGAGCTGGAAGGGACCCTATGGATCACTGAGTCCAGCACCTGTCAAGGAGGCACAGTGTGGAATCAAACTTCCAATCTCTGGCTCCACAGCCAGATGCCTAACCCACTGAGCTATCTGGCAGTTCATTTATCTGGGGTGGTACCAGGGGAACAGAGAGATATAGAAAGCACTAAATGTTAGATAGAAGCAGATAGTGGCGATAATTGAATTGGGCGACCAAATGTCAAATCTTAGTCCATTTTTCAATGGGAAAGTTGAAGAAACATACAAGGCATGTGGAATTGTATGATGATGAAAATGTTACCTCTGGCTTGATAGAGGAAGTGCTGCTTTCAGAAGTTGTCTTAGCAATTGAAAGAACTCTAGTTTAAGGTACTTGGTGAATGAGTTCCATTATTCAAAACATTGTTGCTTTCATGAGATAAAAACTTAAATTAATGCCCATGTTTGATGGTAGCTAAGTCAGTGTGTAGATGGCTTGATAGCCGAGTAAGTTAGCCATCTGGCTGTGGAGTCAGGTTGAGAGTTCAGTTTCTCATGGTGGCTCCTGGAAGAAGAGCCAGCCTATGTAGCCTTTCACAAGTTGCACTGGCTCAGAAGTGTTCTCCGGAGAAAAAGAAATGGTAAACTACTTTGCAGTTCTCTGTACCCAGAATCCCCTGAAAAGTGTTGCCCTAAGTCAGAATCATCTTGATGGCATAATAATTCACTCAGTTTGTGAGTGTGGCAGAGCAATTAATTCATTTTTATGAGATTTTAAGGGTAGGTTTAGCTAGCATGTTTGTGAAGAAATTTAGTTTTAACTGTATCAAGGGGCAAGAGAAGAATTTAATACTTCATCTTTTTTTAAAAAATGAAAGAATCTGATTTAAAAATTTAAAAATCCAATTGTTGTGATTTTTAAAATAAATCATATGTTCCCATCCAGTTAAGTATATACGACCAAGACCTGTGCTAAGTGTCATCAGTTTACTACTTAAGGCTTCTCCGAGTCAGTGCTGCTGTTTATGTGAGAGCAACTCATGTTGTGGATCTTAGGTTGTTGAAAATCTTAGGATCTGTTGAAAACATAAGATATATGACTTGTCCACCTGTTGCACCATTTAAGGTATAACATTTCAGACCCAACATTTTAATTATTAATTTATTTGAATGTAATTCTATGTCATGTGTGGTTTGCTAATAAATATTTTTATTACCATTATGTTCACTTGTATTTTCAGTAACAATACCTAGAATCAGAACAAAGAACAAAGAAGTCATTGTTCTTTATAGAATCATAGAATCATAGAAAAGTGAAGTTGGAAGGGGTCTACAAGGCCATCAAGTCCAACGCCCTGCTCAATGCAGGAATACAATCAAAGCATATCTGCCAGGTGATTAAGTTTTTCTTGAATGCCTCCAGTGTTGGAGCACTCACCAACTCCCGAGATAACTGGCTCCACTGTTATCAGGCATATCAATTAATTGATATTGAAACCAGTGTCCTATTGAGCTTCTGTTGAACACAGAGTCCCACCATTTGGGCGTAGAAACTCCAGCGTAGATCACTCCATTTGTGCAAGCATTGCCATTGGATGATGGGCTTTCTTAATGGAGATCATCACTTTTGCTGCAGCAGCATTTGCACTACTGGTGCAATCCTGCATTACTAGACTAGTA
This sequence comes from Intellagama lesueurii, assembly GCA_037013535.1. Taxonomy (NCBI): domain Eukaryota; kingdom Metazoa; phylum Chordata; class Lepidosauria; order Squamata; family Agamidae; genus Intellagama; species Intellagama lesueurii. Next base: position 114,852,729 of record JBAJHW010000002.1, read on the forward strand.
GAATTGTAAGCTCGGTAGAGGCTCAGTAGGATACTGGTCTGTATCTCTAAGTAGAGCATACATATGGGGAACAGGTGTATCTGTGGGGCACTAGCTGCGGAAGAATTAACTCATTATATTTTCAACTGTCTGAGAATGTTATCTAGATCCCTTGCTGAAAAGAAGGAAGTGAAAGATAACGGACTTCCTGCTTCAAGTGACAAACCAATATGTGACTCAAAACATGGCTCTGTTTGCGATAAAAGTGGCTAGATGCAAGGAGAAATTTAAGGACTGAACTAAAACCAGTATTGAGTCCCAAAAATAGAATAGCATGAATGCAATCTGTTTCATTTTGCGATGGTCTATGACTGGTCCAAAAAAATAATTTATTAAAGATGTGGAACAGCTAGAACCAACATTTTATTATTCGTTTATTGATATTTTGATAGAAAATCTTGTTAGATCAATTACACTTGGTTTGATTTGATCCAGGAAGATTCTAAATAATCTGTCTTAACTCATACCACACCACTGTTGGCCTTCTTAGATAACAAACTGGGCAGGGAGAGACTGGGAACTGTCACAGTGATGATATGGTACCCAGGTGAGATTTTCCCCACCCATAATACTTGCATCCTACTGCGCTATTGACTTAGTAAGCCATGGAGCCAGTAATTCATTGGACTTTTATTTATCTTTCTTAGAGTTAGCACTGTTAGACACCACTTAATTTGGCTCTTCTAGTAACTTGCTCACTGATGGGATGAGAAAAGAGGGATCAGAGCTCTCCCAAGTACTTGGCAGGTAGGAAGAGAAGAGGACATGCACCATTACAGAGCTGTGCAATTTGCTTTAGAATTCGTGTTGTTATAAGCTATAATCATATTGTAAAAATGCTGTGACATAAATCAATAAATGTAACGGTGGCTGAATATAAATTCTAGTGGCATATTTATGCTAGATTTCAGTGTTTCACATAGAGATGGGCACAACCCTCAGTTCGGAGGTTTGTGCTGATTGTACACATGGCACCACAAGTTCTGCACATTCCCTTCTCCTGCCTCCCTGTCCAATGACCCACTCCCAAGTCGGAACACGCTCCTCTCCTCCTCCTCTTTGGCTGTTTGACCAGTTCCTGTCAGGAGCATAGGTTTGCCTGTCCTGCCTCCTTGTCTCTGATCAATCCGCCAAGGACGCAGGGCAGGGAAGCCCATGCTCCTGCCGGACACTGGTCGAACAGCCAAAGAGAAGGAGAGGAGCACATGCCGGCTGGTGAGTGGGGGATCCAGCTTGGAGGTGGGGGAAGGGAACGCATGGCACCTGTGCTTCGTGCCCATCTCTAGTTTCACAAACATGCAGTCATTATTATGCAACTGCAGAAGATGAGAACTGGTTGTGATTTGAGGTGTTAGATGCCTCCTTGCACAAGCTCAGAAAATACGCAACTGTTTCCACAGTCAGGACTTGTGCAGGTGTGATGCCCTAACTGTATATAGACCTACCTTATTACCACCATTTAAAAAGATTAATCAGATTGAGGAGGCAGTGGTACAAGGGCCATTTTTGGTGTATGCTCTCATGGCTGTACTATCATCTCATTCGTAACAGTTTAAAGATGAAATAGATGTACAACAATATAGAAAAAATGTACATTATTTACAGCTGTTGTGCTGTATATATCCATCATTGACTGTACAGTGGACACCAGGGAAGTTTCTACTAAGTGTTTAATGGGCCTTTAGTTGTTCAGTCTGTGATCTCAGGGACAGAAACAATTTTTCTGTTGCTGACGGCTGATCCTCACTCCAGCTTGTCCATAATACTCTTTCTTCTTGTAGAATTAACATTGTTAATACACCAGAGTTGGCAAGTGGCATGCCATTTAGAACTTGAAGCTGTATCAAAGAGAAATGGTAAACAGTTTTGTGGAGTCCTGCCAGTCAAATGTGTATCTCATGCTTGTGTCTGAAAACTATAGATACACATCTGTGGCCATCTTCTGGATGCTTTGCTACAGCTAATTACAGAAGATTATCCTGGCAGACAAGGTGATGTTAGTTCTCTGACAACTTTCTGTCTTAGAAGTATTGTGTAAGCAAGACATACAGTATAGTATTGATGTTAGATGTGGTTGCATATTTGTGTATCAGTGACTTGTGTTGACCAGATAAGGGGAAAGGAGAGGCATGGCTTGATTAGACCTTCTGTCTCTTGCACATGCAGAAAACTTTGTTATCATTTTGATTGTGCCTGATAGGTATGTGTTTGTGATAAAAGTCAAATAAGCCAAGATGCCATTGTAGATGGAGGAACACTGGTTGAGCATAAAGAGGAAGACCTGTGAATTATGACAGATAGAAGTGACCATATTTTCAAAAAAGATATCACTAATTTGTTAGGAATAAATAAGCTTTTGAAATGAATAACAAATCAGCCTTCTGGTTGATTTTTTTTTCCCTTAGTGAAAGTATTTACATGGTCTTGGCATGCCTGTTCTTTGTTTGAAGGAGAGGAGAGAATAAAACCCTTTAAACTGGAGGTAACACATGAATGAGTCCAAATATGTCATGGAACTTTTAAAGAACAACTTTGTAATCAATCTTCCCAGCGTGTTTTAGTATAATTATTTTGTGTGGACTAACGTCATTCTCTGTTCAATCATCTTTTGCCTGGAAATGACAAGAGTGACTCTCTTACAACCATTGGAATGCAAATAAAGTGGTAAGGACATACCAGCACTGCTGCAGCTGAGTTGTACAGTCAATAATATTTGTGTAGAGAAAGATAGTTCCTATGCAGTAGGCACAGAAACTATTCTGGACATTGAGCAAATATTGATAGGAGAAAAGAGAAGAGCATATTTTATGTCCAGCGGGAGGGGGCAGAAGTTTGCTAGCTATGCAAAGATTTTAAAATATTGATGTCTAACGGAGCTGGCTGGTATTTCATGCATATTTTTTCCTGGGTGACTAAAAAAAATGTGGGTGGGCGAGGGAACCCTTATTAAAAATCAGAAGCATTCAAATGTCTTCTGGTATTTACCTGGAGTTAATTTCTTCCAGATTCCTAGCATTAGGCACAGAAGATTTCTCCCGTCAACATATACACAAGAATTGATTCCTGCTTATAAAATTTACTAGCCATAGAATTTCCATATATATAAATATCAGGAAAGAAGAATTCTGTCCCCAACTCTTGAAAGTTACAACAAAACCTCATGCCATTTCTTTAAAAAAAAAAAAGATCCATTCCGTAGCAGGTGGTTTCAACTCCAAAGAACCTAGTTGAGTGTTCTGGAAATGCTGTGAATTCTTAACAAATCAGTGTGCTGTCAACATTCCAAAAGTCACAAGACTGAATGCAACCTTAACGGTGCTGATAGTTTATCGTGTTCCGTTATGATACAAGAAAACAAACCAAGTGTCAGTAGTTTATATGAGTCATTCAGATTTTTTTTTTAAACTGCATGAATTCCAGTAGTGTATTTTCACTTAACTCTGAGTTCCTTTCTTTTGTGGCTGATGGTGGATGGATATTATTTTCTTCATTTATTTCTGCATTAATTGTGGTAGTAGATATTGCAACAAAAGGAACTCTAGGTCCCTATTTCACATTTCTCCCAGTGTGAGAACTATAAAGGTGTTAAGTAGGGCTTTTTTGTTCATTGCATCTGCTTAGCAGATTGGTTTTAGTCCTCCTTTTGTGGCTTGGTTTAGTTTTAATGACTTTTTAAAAGGAAAATGTCTTTCTTATATGACTTTGCAAATTTACAAGCCTAAGTATTCTTGCAATGTCACATAGTTCTGATAAACTGCTATTTTGTGGTGTAGAAATAAATATAGTGACCTGTGTAGCATGAAATAGTATGTATGTTGGCCTGCAGTTTTGTTTGTTTTGCTAAATCTTCTTAGCATTGCATAGAACCTTTCTTATAAAGATAACTTGCTTTTTTTCTTAGGACTGTGTATCTATGTGTGCAGATAGGTCGCTTCCACTTGACAAGGTGGAGGAACTGAGTAAACTGTAGGAAGAGTAGTGAGGACACTTATTTTTTAGTGGCTGTGTACATGCTTAGATGCCTGTGGGAATATTGTGTACACAAATATCTGTATTTGTATAAAGTATTTTCCTGTGGTGTGTGCCTGAAAGAGTATAACTTGTATTGATCTAGAAGTAGTCATACTTAAGAGTATATCCATTGAAATAAATGGAACATATTGGTCATTACTAATTCTGTTCTAAGTAGAGATGGGCGCAATCCTGGGTCATCGGATCATGCCGGATAGTTGTCACGAAACCACAGGTGCTGCACATTCCCTTCCCCCAACCACCCCGGCTGGATTCCCCCCACTCACAAGGCAGTGCACATGCCTCTTCCGCTCCTCTTCAGACAATTGACCAGTCATGACAGGAGCACGGACTTCCCTTCTCCACCTCCTCCAGCAACTGCCCACTCAGACAAAGAGATGGGACAGGGATTGCTGATATGCAGCCTTTGAGTAGCCAGCTGCTGGAGGAGGTGGAGAAGGGAAGTCCGTGCTCATGCTGTGACAGGTCAAACATCCGAAGAGGAGTGGAAAAGGAGCACGCACTGCCTCGTGAGTTGGGGAATCCGGCCAGGGGGAGGGGAATGCGCAGCAACTCTGTTGTCACAATGATGATCCAGCACAATCTGACGACCCAGGATCGTGCCCATCTCTTGTTTTAAGCATGACCCAACCTATGGTTTGCACTATTCCTGCATTACTATTAAGGTTCATGTTTTCAAAGGAGTGGTAATGGAGGAATAGGTTGTCAGATCATATTTGTAAATGGCCAAAATGAAGATCATATTTGAATAGCCTTATAACTCGCTATTTCAAGGGTAGGCTACAGGTAGTACGAATTGTATCCAGACAGCTAAACATGAATGTTTTAGAAAAACTGATTCTCCCCCTCCACCCACCATTTCTTCAGGTCACAAACAACAAACAGGTTAATTTATTTAGCACAGGAACAGGCTACTCTGTGCGTCCAGGGGATGATCTTCTGCACCCAGAATCCTCCAGGATTAAAAAAAAATGTTTAAAAAGCCAAAATTGGCCAAAAAAAATAAATATCCATAATAATTAGAAATCCACCAGTGATTCTGAAAAATGAGTGTCTAAACTAAAATAATTCAGGTAGGGGCTGTGGCCTACTTAAAGGGTGAATTGCCATTTATGGGGGCTTCCTGGAGCTGCAATTTGACTTGTGGAACACTGCTGTTGTCATATGCTGTCAAGTCACCTCCAACGTACGGTAACCCCATGAATGAGAGATCTCCAAAATGTCCTGTTCTCAACAGCCCTGCTCAGTTCCTGCAAACTCAAGCCTGTGACTTCCTTTAGGGAGTCAGTCCATTTTATATTCGGTCTTCCTCTTTTCCTGCTGTCTTCCACCTTTCCCAGCATATTGTCTTTTCTAGAGAATCCTGTCTTCTCAGGATGTGCCCAAAGTAGGACAGCTTCGGTTCCAACATTTCTGCCTCCAGAGATAGTTCAGATTTAATCTAGGACCCACTTGTTTATCTTTCTGATAGCCCAGGGTATCTGCAAAGCTCTCCTCCAGCACTGTGTTTCAAATCATTCCCCCCCCCCCCAATCAGCTTTCTCAACTGCCAGTTTTCACACATGGTGATTGGGAATGCAAGAGTGTGGATGATCTTGATCTTGGTCTCCAGTGACACAACTATACACTTGATGACCTTTTCTAATTCTTTCATTTTTGGCCTCCATGTCTCAGTCTTTTCATTTCTGCAGTCTCCCTTTGGATTGATGGTTGAACCAAGCTACACACATTTTGTATAACTATTTTAATTTCTTCATTGTCAATGTTAAATGCCACTAGATGGTCCAATATAGAAAATGAACAAACAAATAAATAATCTTAGAACGGCAGATCTGGAAGGGATCCTATGGTTTGAGTCCAGCGCAGTGAGGAATCAAACTCCCAACCTCTGGCTTCACAGCCAGGTGCCTAAACCACTGAGCAATTCAGCAGTTCAAATAGTTGTGTAGTTCTGTAGTCTAGATTTTTGTTTTCTTAATGTTCAACTGTACTCCTGCTTTGGCACTCTTCCTCCACCTCCACTAAAAGTTGTTTCAAGTCATTGCTGCTTTCTGACAGTAAGATGGTGTCATCTACATATCTTAAATTCTTGGGGGTCTGCAAAAACAGCTTGAGGGACTGCATGTGGTCCCATGCCTCATTTTGCCCACCTCCCTGATTTAGCAGACTCAATAAAATGTTTGGGGTGTTTGTTTTCATAGTTAGGTCAGTGTGCAAGTTACAGAAACAGGTTACCTCACTGGAGAGAGTCCTAAGATTCAAGTGATATCACTGATTTTCCTGAAGGAAAAACAAACGTCTGATCCCTCTCTTTGAATTGGCCTCATGCCCTGTCATCAAGGATCATTTCCCATTCTTTTCAGGGATATACAGCTATGTAAACGCTGAGGCTTACATGGATGGGGCAGGTAGGACAAGAAACAGATTGTCAACTAGACTGTATCTTCTAGTGGAAAACATTCATATACCATAAAGGAGGAGTTTTCTAGATAGGATCTCTAGAGAGTGGAGTTTAGTCAGACTGCAATAAGAGAAATGCTGTCACATAGTCTTTTAATGTAGCTGCTCCCCTGGCACCCCTTTCTGGCCGCCAGAGGGTGCTCCAGGAGCGGCACATACCAAAATGGTTAGAATAGATTTCATTCTATTTTCTCCCGTACCTTTGTCTTTTGTGTGATCTCCTTGACTTTATGCCACCGTAGTTCACCTTTCAAGCATTAGTCAAAACGCTGATTAATGATGACAAAAGAGTTGTCCTTCTTAACACTGAGGGAAAAACACACTTTCCTTTCTTTACTGCAACTTTTATCCATCAGGTAATTTAAGTTTGGAGAGTGTCATTTCCTGTTTGAAATGGTGTTTTCAAAGTTCTGTTCCTTCCCTGAACAAAACTATTGAACATATGATATGCTAGTTCAGGCACTTAAGACAAAGAAGGCAAAATGTTTAAGCCATTCATTTGGCTTAAAAAATGATGGTGAGAAAACTTTGAAGTGGTTAAGAAAATATTCTCTCTCTTTTTTTTAACTAATTTTTTTTTTCAAAGTAGCTTAACTAAGACTGTAATTGTAAATCACTATAGCTGTGCCTTGCAATGTAGGATTACTAAGACATCTATGTTAGGTACCATGTAAATGATTCTTTAAAGCATTTGTGAGCATTTGCTCATTCCATGAGGAAGTGGCTCAGCAAACATTTTAAACCATTAGTATATGGAACTATTGGACCTGGCTTTGAGCATATCACCAGGGCATGCCAACCCTTTCAGCTCACAATGACAGTAAGGAGGCAGCTGCTTCCACCACACAGCTGTTGAGCTTTAGTTTCATCAAGACTGTTCAGTTTTTTAGTTTTATTTCTTTCTTGTCATTGCATCAGAAAAGAATACTAAGAACGGGAATGTCTAAAAGCAGCCTTCTATGGAGTTACAAAGTTCAGCAGATGTAGATGTGTGTGTTTGTGCATACGGTATGTTTGTGTGTGCTCTTGCACAAAAGCACAGGTGGAGTCAGGGGAAAACTCAGGTCCTGGCGTGCACTCTGATCTGATCCCATGTGATATGGTTATGGAATAGGTTCAGAGCAAGGTCAAAGGGATGTTCATGAACATGCAGTCCTTTTTTCTTCACATCCATTTTTCATTTGTCTTCTGGTATTTACGTTTGCTTTGTATGCCTGCTGAGGGAGAAGGAAACCCATCAGGGAATACTGGCTTGAAGCTAGTTTCCTTTCCTTCTTGCCTTGATTTTTGCAGACATGGGAGACTCGGTATGTACTGTGCTTTGTTTCAACCTGCTAGCACTTGCCAGGAGCCATCATATATCCTGTATCTCTCCAGCAAATCTGCAACCAGTAGATTTCTGGTAAATCAGTTAGTATGGTCCTGCCTCAACATAGAACTAATTTATACAGTCTGTTCACTAGTCAATTTATACAAACATTTCTAGGTCAAGTTATTTATTTGCATGAGCAGCACAATATAAAATTAATATACTTGTAGAAGTCCCAATGTTGACTGCCTCAAGCATGTGAGTTGGTAAAATTCTTGGTGACAGAGTCTGCCAGTGGAGTGTCTGTGGATATAGGTATTTTATGTCATGTGATTGTGACCTCATGACCATAACATGTGACTTCACAGTTTGGAAACTAAACTGCTTCCAAATATGTAGTGGTTTTGTTACCAAATCAAATATTATTGCCCTCCCTTGAAGAACTTGTGAAGGTGGAGAAGAATCTTAAAATTTTAGAGGATAAGTGAATGGACTGATATGGAACAAATAGGAATCTAGAAGGGAAAGGAAGGAGATTATTTCAGAAAGTCTTCAATACACATCAGTGCTGCAATCCTATGCAAACTTACTTCAGTGAACTTAATGGGGCTTACCTTTAAGTTGCCATGTACAGTACAGTCAAGCAGTGCTTTAAAATGTTATTACATTCCTGGAGATTGCAGATTCAAAAGTAGTCATAATACTGATTAGGATAATGCTACCATCTTTGACCAGATGACAAAATAATGAATACCTCATAGGACTTGTCACTGGAAAAGCTTTTTTTCAACTACAGCAGAATAGAAAACACACTTAAAGATTTGTTGGGTGTGTACTTTGTACTGCATTTGGATTGGAAGCTACACGGTGATTTAGTATTGCTGAGTCACGTCTACCTGAGCCTCAGGTTTGTGCACTCCTCTCTCTTTTGACATATCTGAGAAGAGGAAATTTTAAGAACTTGTGTCAGTTTTACATAAGTCGCAGTTCAGTATTTAATTGAATCTAAACTGCAGTTAATCTTACCTATGTGTATTTGAAACATGCCAGCTTCATGAACTCTATTAAAGTAGTCGTTTTTAAAAAACTATCCATCATTAAGATTAACTAAAATTTTTCTAGGTTCAAACACTGTGAGAAAACTTATTCTGAAACTGAAACAGAAACTTCTGAACATTTTGTGTCCGCAATGAAGGAGGAGGTAGGGTTGTGCAAGCTTTCCCTAGGCTCATTTTCATAATGCTGAATCATGGTTTAACATTGTGTCTGCATCAGCCTGTATGTTTGCCAAACATATTGTCTTTCCAGCACGATGACAAGGTATTGGTACATCACAGCCTGTGCCTTATCAGCATTCTAGCTTCAAATTCCACCATTCGTTGGAAAATATGCATAATCAAGAGACATACAGAGATGAAAGAGTAGAGAAGCTTATTTCAGTTCATGAAAACCTTCAGATTTTGGAAGCTCAGAATAAAAGTTCAGAATTGGAAAAGTTTGCTCTGATCAGAGAAATTAACGTGAATGATGCTATTAATATCAAGGTAGGCAGGATGTGAAATTAAAACTAGCCTTCTTATTTATTGACAGTTTCTGTGGATTGAATCCAGTTAGTAGTCCCAACCGTAGTAGACCAGTAGGTGGGATTTACATAATTGTTAACTCACCATTAGAGATGGGGGTATTCGTATTTGTATATGAATACGAATATCCCCCCACAGGTGCAGATAATGAGTGTCCGGCCCCCTGGGGCCAGACCAACCACTCACCTGTTTGCCGCTGCTGTGGGCTCCGCAATCCCTTCCTATCACTCTGGAGCTTGCGATGGATTAGTCACTGTTTGACCTGGCAGAGAGGCTCGTCATCTCGCCTTCTGCCAGGACTGGCTAATCCATCATGAGCTCCGGAGTGATAGGAAGGGATTGCGGAGCCCACAGCAGCAGCAGACAGGTGAGTGGTTGGTCTGGCCCCAGGGGGGCAGACCCTCATTATCGCCACCTGTGTGGTGGTATTCGTATTCGTATATGAATACTCCCATCTCTACTCACCTTTCATCAGTTGATGCAGTGAGTGTACTGCAGTCAGGACTAGAAGTTGAATTTAGATCTGTGAAGTTCCCTGTGTATATGAGATAAAAAGGTCAGTGTAAGTTTTTTGATAGTATTGTAATATTTATAACTAAAATCTAAATTAGAGATGGGGACAAATCAAAAAAATGGCGATTCGTTTTGATCCGTTATTCATCAAAGTTAATGGATCAACGAATACGAATATAGGAATATTCTTCGATGAATTGATCTGTCGATTCGTCTGCACTTTAAACAGCTATAACACTGGCCCCCAACCACCTAGAGACACCAAATTTGCAGGGAAGCTTCCTCTGATGCTTTTCTACAACTCCTGAAAGTGTGGTGAACATTGGATCACGGACCCCCAGGTTATATAGTCACAAAGAGGACCCCCCCAGGAAAGCTCCCCCCAGGTACTTAGAGAATCCAGAATCACAATGGAGCTTCCTATTTCTTTCCTCAACATGCCTGCCAACTTTGGTGAAGATTGGATATCGGACATCTGAGTTATTCACCCACAAATTGGGTCCCTCCAGGAGAGTTTACCACACGGCACAGAAACCCATTCTGCCTACTGGCCACTGATCAGCTGATCAGAAGCCGATAGGCAGCCACCCACACACACACACACACACAGGCAGCCACCCCAACAGCCTACCCCCACACCCCCTTCCTTTCCCTACCTTAGCCCCCACTCCCACCGACACCCCCTTACCTTAATAGCTGCTGCCGAGGTCTCCATCAGGACTCCGCAGCCACGGCGTGTAAAAAGGGAGACTGGCTGCTTTTTGCAAAGATGGCGGCTGTGGCTTCATTTAGGGTAGGGAAGCTGCAGCTGCCATCTTTGCAAAGGGCAGCCTGGATTCCATTAAGGCAGGCTAAGGAGAGAAGGCCAGAAGACCTCGACAGCAGCGATTAAGGTAAGAGGGTGTCGGTGGGGGTGTCGGTGGGGTGGCATGGAGACTAAGGTAGGGAAAGGAAGGGGGTGGGGGATAGGCTGTGTTATTGGTTGGCTGTGTGAGGTGGTGGCTGCCTTTCTGCCACCAATCAGCTGATCGGCGGCTGGTAGGCAGAATGGTGTTTTTTTGTTTGTTTTTTAATACGAAGGATGAATAAAAACGGGTAAATATTCATCCCTTCATATTCATGGGGGTCTCTGGAACCCACAAATACGGATCGATGACTATTTAACGAATTGGCTATATTCGTCGGAAAAACCGATCCGTTTTTATATTTGTCCCCATTTCTAATCTAAATACCTGCTTTTTAAATGTTCCCTAGAACACCTTAGTTTTTACTTTGACTAGGAAGTGACCGAGATGCATCTTGGCACCTTGTCATTTAGCCACAAGTTACGCAAACCTTATGTGACTGGACAAGGTGCTGTCAGTTGCTGCACAGAAATACTGAGATCTTCATGCTGTTCGAAACCCAGATAATGAAACCTTCCTTTTGTTTATATAGGTACTGAGATCAGGGTTGAAAAACCTTTGGTCACTGTACGTTTTAGACTTCCACTCTCAGAAGTCTGTGGAGCACAGGTGGAGCATATTTATGCAAGCTCAAAATAGCCCCATTCACATCAGTGTGCCTTTTGCATGCACAATAGTATGGTGAATACCCTCTTGTGCAAATATCAGAAAAGAAAGACTTGCATATGCAACAGGCCATAGTATGCACATACGATTAGGATTTCGGGCAGTACGATTTCTTTTTTTTTTTTTTAAAGCTTATTCTTTCACTGGGCAGTGGCCCACAAAATGTCTGCCTGCTTGCCCATTAATTTGTGGATAGAAGGATCTGTGGTGTGCCCCCCCCCCGCCCTGTCTAATTGTTCCTTGCCTCAAACAACTGGAAGTTGCAAGGTTTTTACATGTGGTCTTTGTCATATCACTGTGTTCCAGAAGCACCTTGCTTCCACAGGTGCCTCTTCAGAGGGTCTTTTAGGGAGGGCATTTAGGTTACAGCCCTACACTGAACACAGTGGTGTTTATTTTATATCAAATCTCCCCAGCCCAATCTGTGACACACCAACTGTGAAGTCCTTCCTGCTATGCGGGACTATGTAACTCATGAAACTGTCAAGACATCATGGGCCTTGTGCTTAGACAAGTATATACATACACACATATATCGCTTCTTAGTTTATGTCAGTATTTGTAAGAAAGTGTCTTACAAATTTGAGAGTGCCCTCTTACTGTTTTCAAGTTGTATGCATCTGTTTTGTGTTTGTTGTCCTCCTAATTAATGCATAATGTCACAGAAGTACAAGCTGGATTTCGAAGGGGCAGAGGAACTAGAGACCAAATTGCTAACATGCGCTGGATTATGGAGAAAACCAGAGAGTTCCAGAAAAACATCTACTTCTTCTTCATTGACTACGCAAAAGCCTTTGACTGTGTGGACCACAGCAAACTATGGCAAGTCCTTAAAGAAATGGGAGTGCCTGACCACCTTATCTATCTCCTGAGAAATCTATATGTGGGACAGGAAGCAATAGTTAGAACTGGATATGGAACAACTGATTGGTTCAAAATTGGGAAAGGAGTATGTGAGCCAGCTACAGCCGGCTGGGGGGAAGGAGCTAAGTGCCAGCATGGGCAGGCCCCCTCAGCAACAGCAGAAGTGTTGTTGGCCTTGAAGGAAGCACCTGAGGCAGATGAGGGTGGAGGCCCTAAACCAGGGGTCTCAAACATGCGGCCCGCGGGCCATTTGCGGCCCGCCGGACGATAGTTTGTGGCCCCCGCCTTGCCTGCCCCCCCCTGAAGCGCCCACGTGTCCTCCGCTGTCAAGAGTAAAAAAAAACTTCGCCTCGCTGGCCGGCTCTCTCCCAAGACAGCGTCTCTTGCACCCTCCATCCAGAATTGCAGCCTGCCAGCCAGCCGGCCTGTCTGCCGGCTGGCAGGCTGCAGTTCTGGATGGAGGGTGCAAGAGGCGCTGTCTTGGGGGAGAGCCGGCGAGTGAGGTGCGCTGCCGGCCCTTTTCCCCCGAGTGCCCGAGCCGCCGCTGAGCGATGCCTGAGAGCGGAGCTCACTCCCGGCCCATCCTCGATGAAGAGTGCCTCCAAGCCGCCAACAGCAGCTGCCGCCGCCACCGCCACCTCTTCCAGGGAAGCGGCTCTCTGGCTCTCTTTCTCTCTCGGCACCCCCAGCACCAGCCCGGCCAGCGGCCACCTCAGTGCCCGGCGGTGCTTCCTCCTCCTCCTCCTCCTCTTCGTCCTGCTTCAGCCGCCTCGGCTCTGGAGGCTGCCTGGGCTCGCCTCGCAAAATTTGCTCCTATGTCGTGGTGGGGGTAGCTGCTGCTGCTGAGTGTGCCTTTTTTTGAAGGGGGGCCCTCAGAGGAAGGTTGCCGGACCTCCGTGTGTGTGTGTGTGTTTGTGTGCATGCACGCGCACACACCTGTGGGGGCCCCTGCCCCATTCTGTTTAATTTCGTGGGTACCGGTGGGGGCTTTTCTCCTTTGGCAAGGCGAATTCTGCGAGGGTTTTTTTTTTAAATTTTATGTTGTGCCCTCCTCCCCCCCCCGGCTAGGCGGTCGCCGGCGCTGCTGGTGGTGGTAGTGAAGAAGGAGCCGGAGGGGGTCATGGCCGGCGACGAGGGCTCGCGCGCCCCTCCTCCTCCTCCTCCTCGGAGCCCCAGCCGGGCTAAGGAAACTCCTGGGCGGCTTCCTCGGGCTCTTCCTCCGCTTGGCGGAAAATCTGATGCGGCCCAGCCTCACCCAGACTCTGCTTCCAGCGGCCCCCAGGTAAATTGAGTTTGAGACCCCTGCCCTAAACCCACCCCCAGAGAAACAGCTGTAGCTGTAGTAAATATAGAGGCGAGTGAGCAAGGAGAGGGGGAGGAGGAACTGGACATTTGGGAGGATGCCTGGGAGTTTCCGTCACCTTCGGAAGAGAGAGAAAATAGTCTGCCAGGGGAGATGCTGAAAGGAGCTTCTAAGAGGCCTGCATCTCCAGAGGACGGCTGGCTTATCTGAAGGCAAGTTGAAAGCTGAAAGATAGAAGCTCCCAGGGTCAGCCGGGGCTGCACAGCCTCCTCTGCTTGCTGGACGCCGTGCTGGGGGACTTGGCTGGCAAAGACTATTTAACAGCCTGGACCTTTCAGCCAAGACGAGCTGCCATGGGAGTGAAGTAATTCCCTCGGAGCTGGGGGCTGGGACAGAATATTCTCTCAGCCCTGGAAGGACTGGAAGGATAGAAAGCTACCAATTCCATCCCTGCTGCTTGGGGCTAGAGGCCCCATCCTGCAAAGGACTACAGAGACACTGTTTTTCTTTTCTTTGTATGCTGAGTCCAATAAAGCTTAACTGATCACCAGTACCTGCTGCCTCATCATGGATACAGCGGCGGAGGCCGCTCACACAGTACGACAAGGCTGTATATTGTCTCCCTGCTTATTTAACTTATATGCAGAATACATCATGCAAAAGGCAAGACTGGAGGAATCCCAAACTGGAATTAAGATTGCCGGAAGAAATATCAACAACCTCTGATATGCAGATGATACCACTCTGATGGCAGAAAGTGAGGAGGAATTAAAGAACCTCTTAATGAGGGTGAAAGAGGAGAGTGCCAAAAATGGTCTGAAGCTCAACATCAAAAAAAACCCAAGATCATGGCCACAGGTCCCATCACCTCCTGGCAAATAGAAGGGGAAGATATGGAGGCAGTGACAGAGTTTACTTTCTTGGGCTCCCTGATCACTGCAGATGGTGACAGCAGCCATGAAATTAAAAGACTCCTGCTTCTTGGGAGGAAAGCGATGACAAACCTAGACAGCATCTTAAAAAGCAGAGACATCACCTTGCTGACAAAGGTCCGCATAGTCAAAGCTATGGTTTTTCCAGTAGTGATGTATGGAAGTGAGAGCTGGACCATAAAGAAGGCTGAGCGCCAAAGAATTGATGCTTTTGAATTGTGGTGCTGGAGGAGACTCTTGAGAGTCCCCTGGACTGCAAAGAGAACAAACCTATCCATTTTGAAGGAAATCAACCCTGAGTGCTCACTGGAAGGACAGATCCTGAAGCTGAGGCTCCAATACTTTGGCCATCTCGTGAGAAGAGAAGACTCCCTGGAAAAGACCCTGATGTTGAGGAAGTGTGAAGGCAAGAGGAGAAGGGGACGACAGAGGACGAGATGGTTGGACAGTGTCCTTGAAGCTACCAACATGAATTTGACCCAACTCTGGGAGGCAGTGGAAGACAAGGAGGGCCTGGCGTGCTCTGGTCCATGGGGTCACGAAGAGGCGGACACGACTTAATGACTAAACAACAACAAATTAATGCATACGTGCATTTTCACACCCAATAATGGCAGAAGGAAGAGAAATTAATTTAAAACTTTTCCTAAAATGTAGAATGTAATTTCTGTCACAGATTAAGTACAAAAAAGAATGGTCAGTTCTTAAAGCTATATTTAATTTAATGTTTCATTAAATCTCTGGCACTCCAGTGAGCTGGGTTTCCTCTGGGGATGTCTCTTTGAAATTTGTCAACAGCTGAATAGCACATATTTGGGAAATGTTACTCTTCTTCATGGACAAAAACAAAGTCTAACAAAGCAGCTTCATCCTTTACATAATAAGTTATATTTCTGCATCGTTTCGAAAATCCCTTCCATGTTCTAGAGTGATACAGAAGGTCATCTAATTGAGATTCAAGCAAGAGAATGTTCTAATTCTAGAAATACCTGGCTTTCTTCCCCCTACCAACCCCTTTGAACTGCAGTTGATTCACATTTCCCTTGACAAATTAGATGTCAGGCATCATTACCACTGCCTAGTTTCATGGTAAATTTGTGACTAATAACTCCCACTCTGTGCAGTGACTATCAGTTTTCATGGAAAAAGTAAAAGTCCAGAACAGAAACAGAGCAAACAACAGTGAAATACTTTGAAGTTGTTTTTCTTTTTAAAGGAAAGGCTTGAGGTATGGAGATATGTCGCAGGCTGCTTAAATTCATAAATCCAGTACATTGTCTTGCATAAACTCTGAACAGATAAGATAGAATAATAAAGCTCACAAAAACAAGAGGGTCTTTTTCCTCACTGATAAATAGGGATTCCCCCCCACCCCACCCGGTGATGGTTAACAGTGGTACAAATCTTGCTTTCTGTACTCTCCTGCTCCCAGTCTGGGTTTTTTCATTGCTTTTTCCTGTGATGGGGAGTTTTTCTGTATTGGTATGCGTGCATGTGAAAGAGTGTTTTGTTTTGTTTTTTTTAATTTATAAAAACACATTTTGCAGTATCAGTTGAGGATTCAGCTTTCATTTCATATCACATCCATCATTAAAAGGTGGCTGCCATCAGCTCTGTGGGAAAACCAATCTGGAATAGTTGTAGGGATTCCTGCCAGAAGCAGGGAAAATCCTTCTCTCTTTTAAATTTCCTCTCCTCTCTTCTCCTTTCATTCCTTTCACATTTGATGGTTAAAGGAAGTGTTTGCCAATCATCTTTTTTTTTTCTAAATCAGAGGCTAGGGATGTGCCATTTGGATTTTTTGGACTACAAATCTCAGAATTCTCCCTCCTGGAAGTTTCACCTGCAGAAACCTGAATGTGCCTCATTTGGAAACAGGCCTAGCTGTGAAGGTTTTATGGCCTGATAGAAGCCTTGCTCCACCCTGTTCAGAAAGATAGCAGCTATCTGGTGCTGATAATGAATTGCATAGAGACGAAGTAGTAGACATGAATACTTTATTCATGTTCATGAATACTTTTAAGTTCTGGGGAACCTTATCATTTGTGGCACACTGAAGTTCACACAACATAGTTATACTCACTTCAGGGATGAGGAGAAGGTGAAAAGAAAGGATTTCTTTCTTGCCCAACTTTCTCATTGGGTACATTTCAGTGTCGTGGTAAGCTAGGACTTGCTGGGGACTTTTCATACTGTGGACAAGACAGTGTGCCAGTTCTTGCATTCCAGCCTGTGGCTTGTTTGTTGTGTTGTCCAGATGTGGCAACAGCCAGCTTACTGTTGCTTTTTTTCTCTCAGCAAGAAAAAGGAGCAAACCTTACACCTCTGAGTTCCTTCTCTGGCTCGTTGGGACAGAAAGAAGCCAAAGAGGCTACAGTTGCTGTGTTTTGATTGAGTAGAAAAGAAATATGGGCCATTGTTCCATGGTTTGTTTAGCCACTTCGGCTGCAAATAGAGCCGATCAGCATGCTAGCTTATCATGACATCCGACCCTGACCGAATAATTATATCAGCAGTGCTTTAGTATAGCCATCATTTTCATGAAATTCAGCGTGAGCAAGTTTGACCCTGCACAGGCTGGGTTATGGCTGTTGAACAAGAAATAGGCTGCATTTGCACAGAATGAGAAGACAGCAATCTAGAGAACTATCACTTATCACTTATGCATGTCTGCACACAAAACACTGTTGCTCCAACTTCTCATGGCATTGGGAAAGACTAAACTAAGCGAAAATCAAATGCTTAATGTATTCTCTGAACTGGACCACTTGTCCTATTGCATCCTTGTAAGTCAGAATAGCAAACCATCATATCTCTTTAAAACCTGAAAACTTTAGATATTTACTGCATGCATAAATGTCTTAGAAGAAGTACCATTGGAAAAAAAATAGTGTTTTATTTTATTTTAGATATTGAATTACCATGTATTTTGTCAAAGAAGCCTTGCCATTGTATTTACATCATATAAAAACTTATTTAATACTGTAACAACAGAGAATCAATTAAACTTCTTATCCAAATATACTTTTATTGCACTATGGCGTAACTCCAGGTAGCTGCTTTAACTGATTGGTGAATTCAGTTTAACTCACACACCCAACATGAAAGCTGTATATTGCTACTACTGCAATAAGAGGGCTTCACCAAAGTGTTGAGTAGTGAAACCTTTAAAAAGCAATCTTTTCAGTTCTTTTCAAAAATGTATTTCTCTTGATTAAATTGCAAGATGTATTTGAGAGCATTTTAGTTAACATGAAGATTCCAGAAATATCTCTACTAAAGTGGAAGCAGTGTTAAGTCATTGCCTCTTAATCAGTAAGTAAAAGCTGAAAGAAGCTTTTGAAAATTGCTACATTCCATTGCAGGAAGGTATTTGTTCTACATGATAAAAGTTTGAAAAACTAAGCCCACATTGTGGGGTTATTGAGAAATATAAGAATGAGCATAATACATCCCTCTTTGTTCCTATGGGCAACTTCTTAACCATTGTCCCATAAACAACATAAAGGTACACAGAGATTGATAAGCTGTAGACACTTTAAAGAGACTCTTAAAACTGGGATGGATGGATATCCTTTGGCCCTTCCATCTTTCTGGACTTCAGCTCTCAGAAACCCTAACCATCACGGTTCGGGATTCCCATTAGGGATTACGGGATGTTTTGTCCAAAATATTTCGAGCAGGAGTTGGCAGCCTGTGGGCTTATGAAATTCTCAGAGCTGTTTTAGAGTCACGCCCCGCCCCCAGCATGCCTCTCCTTACACAACAATTTTGGAAAAAGACTGTTGCCCCCAAGGCTTCTGTGTATCCTCTGGGATTTGTGAAGAAGCATTCTAGGTGGTGCATGTTTGAATGGGTTCCTAACATTTTTGGGGTCCTCAATACCCCAACAATTTTTAATTTTTAGAAAACTTAATTTCTGGCCACTAGAGTGCAAGAGGGGCTTGTTTGGTGTAAGAAACTAGTTATTTTTAGTTAAACTAATTTATTAGTTAACAGAAACCAATAGGAATATTCAAAGCACATAGTAAGTACATTGGATGGGTGGGTGATTGGATGGGTGGGTGGATGGATTTTGGGCTATGCCCCTTTAGCCCACCCTCTTGGGAGTGCAGCTCTTGGGTTGCTGGCACATCTGAAAAATGGTTTTCAGTCCCACTGGAATTATCCACCCTTAAATGGGAACATAGCACCTTGGGCTGGCTGAGACTAGGAACAGCTGGCCTTTGCAAAGGATTGCCATCCAGAGGAACTTGCTGACTCTGGCTGTTGCCACCTCCTTTCCTTTCTTGAGGGTGGTGCAGTGAGCTTTTCAAAGACATCCTTTCTCCTGTCATCATTCTCTACAGTTAGCAGGCATAGAGGACAGGCAGGCAGGTGGGTAAGCAGAGAGCAGTGGCAAGGAGCATTTTTGCAGAAAATATAGTCAGCAGCATAATGCTTGCCTTGCCCATTGAGAAATCTCTGTATTTATATATATATTATTCTTTTTAAAATTTCAGTGCTCTGATTTGCATCCTGTGTGTTACAGTTGCTTTATAATGTTGACACTTAAAAACATTTCTCCAATTTACAACACAACGGAAACTACCAAAAGAACTAGCCCTGAAGAGAGCCAGTGAATCTGTTTGTTAAAAGCCCCGCCCAAGTGGTAATAAACCTGGTGTGTGTGTGTTCAAACACAACCTTGTGTGGTGTCCATGGATCTGGGAATGGAGGGGCCACCCACCAACCCAGGTAGGCCAGTAGGGCTCACAAAGAGATTTAAAGTTTCCCTTCTTTTCCCCTCCTTCTCTTTTATTACTAGTTGGAAGAGTGTCTTTTTACATGAAGCAGAGCACTGAGCTGCAGATCACTTTCCCCCTTAATTTTAGAGGACAACATTCATTGACTTGGGCTGAGTGTGGGCCTAGTACTGTATAGTGTTCTCTGAAGAAAATCTGATGTCTTGTTTGGAAGGCAGTGATGACAGATATTGTAAATAGGCTGGACTTTTACAGATGGGAAGGAATGTGTGAAAAACTTGGAGGAGAAAGAAAAAGAAGAATTATCTGTAGGAACATGAGAGCAAAGAGGAAGAGTATGAGTGGGAAAATGAGGACTTTCCGCTTGTTTCTTCTTGAGGCCCATGTGAGCATGGCAGCCTGTCTGACTGTGGGGAGAGCAGCTGTGCAGCATGAGGAAGTTGCTTGACTGTAGTAATCGTGTTTGGCAGGTCAAGGGTGATTCCTTGCCTTCAGGGATTTGTACAATGCTGTGGGCTAGCAAAGTGGTGTTTTAATAAACCCCAGATGTTTCTACTGCTTTCAGTATATGTGTTCTGCTTAAATTTCAAAATGAGTCCTTGGATAGGACCAGTGGAAAGGGAAAGAGAATTGCTTTTCCTTAGGAGCCACTTTTCTGTAATGTATTATTCTGTTGTGGTACTAAACGCTACTTGTTTTCAAATACAAATTTGCAACATAATGGTGATTATTTCCCAGAACAAGCCATCCCATGGGAACATAAATGTATTTGTGAAGCATCAGGTTCTGTAGTTCTGAATTTGTAATTTATGTTGTCAACTTAGTACCCGTGTCCAATGACAGTGAAGAAATACACCTTAAGACAATAGAGTTCCTACTTTGTGGTAGGAGCTGGAGGATATATTGTTCATCTTTTCAGAGTTATACAGACCTGTTGACTTAACTAGTTCTCTTTCTCTTCTGCATCAGGGATATATAAAGAAATATAATGTAATTTCTCAGAATAACATTTTTTATAGTTGGGAACTTAGAATTCAAAAATGTCTTAAGAAATCTAGTGCTGAATGGGGTCATTAAGATCCACTAGGAGGATCTTAATGACCCCATTTTTATTTTATTCCAGAACTCTAGTTTGTCATTCTCTGTACTTTATTAATATAATTTCATTTGTATTTTGAAGTGATTATATGGCTATAATCAAATGATAGTGATTGATTGAGCCAGTCTAAGGTTTTACTTCCACATGTGTGAGAGGCCTGCATGTTAATCTTCTTGAAACATTTTGGGGTGAACCCATAAGTTTAAAACCTTTGTGTTCCATGTCAATCTGAAATAATTAGCAGAATTATTTCAGCACCCGGATTTTTTTTTTAATTTGGCAGATTGGGTTTTCTATATCCAGGTTATTAATGCTCCCTGTACTATGTCAAATGGAGTTACTCACCTGAAATGGAATTGTTTTCTAACGTGAAATTTTCAATGTGAGACTCTTGTGTGAAACCACTGAATTAGAACTGATCAATACATTTGATTTTAGCCGTTTGAGTAAAGACAATAGTTTCCTTTCCCATAACAGATGTTAATTAGCAATGCTAAGATGACAGTTACTGCTGTGAACTGTCACTGTGTTTATTTTGTATACACTTGAGCTTAAATTTAATTGTCATTCTCTGTACTTTTGGCATCCATAACCATTATGTTACTGTTCACATCGGCTCTTCTGTGTATTTTTGAGTGGAAGGTAAAAGGATAGCAGGGCATGCATCTGATGACTTTTTCTCTAGTCAACAAAGGTTTGGCAGAATAACTTCATTTTAAAGATATTCCAGAACTCTAGTTTTCTCCATTCTCTCAGTAGTATAGTAGGGGAAAGAAGAATTTCCTTTCTGATGTGCTTGACTGTGCTTTACCTCATGCTGAGAAATTCTACTGGTCACTGCCTAGCCATCTGGCATGTTTTTAAGCAGGACCAGCACTTAAAAACATGCTGGCAAGTTGGAGAATCTGGTTTCTTTTCCAGTTAGGAAGACTGACTAGACAACAACAATGGTGAACAGCAGCTGGTGTGTTGTAAGAGAGGGAATGGGGGCAGCAAGGAGTGGAAGATAAGGAAGAGAGCTGGGGAGGAGGTGGAGAGGAAACTACTCACAAAGAGATGTAAGATACCTCCTTGTACAAGCTGTGTTAACCTACTGCCACATTAGGACCCAAGCCATCATGTTAATAGTTGAGAGGGACCGGTGGTGCCAATAGGAGATAAGTCTATAGCATGGCTATTGAAACATCTCTAAGAAGGTCATTACATTGCTTTAAAAAACACACACACAACAATTTAATTCGGGTTTAGCTTCTTTTGAATCACTGTAAAAATGGCTGAATGCTTGCCGCATGTGTAGGAGCAGATTAATTTGATGGGGAATTGTGTTTTTTCAAGTGGCAGAGAGTTTTTTTACTCTTCTGCCAGAGGGCCATTTATTTTAACATGGATGTGGAATCGATTCATTTGAATTGATTCCCCCTGTGAGAACAGATCTGTCAGTGTTAATTTTTAAGTAGCCCTCCTGCTGGCTGACTCTCATAGCCACTTGCCCCGGCTGTTGCTGTGTTAAAAGGCAGGGGTGGGGTAGAAGCTCAGCCGCCAAGCTGCCTTCAGGGGCCCCCTGCTGCTCACTCGCTCACCTAAATCGTTTTCCAGTCCCAAGGTGGGTTTTTTGGGGGGAACAGATAAGGCAAGATCAACCCAAGGAGGCATGTTGAGCTGGCATGCAGCCCCTGGAATTGGCAGCTGAAAGGCAGGCAGGCAAAATGCCACCACTGCCATCTCTTTCATCTGCCTCCAGCCAGCCAGTTTAAGCCCATATCTCCTCCTGTGTGTTGGGTGGGTGGGGGGGTTGCCCATTTGCGGTGTGTGTCAGCTGCCTGTCACTGCTGGGCTTTCCTGCGTACGTCAGCACTTGCAAGGTGCCCCTGTGAGCACAAAGGCTTTTCTAGCACCAGCTTGCTCGGCTGTTTTCTATTGCACTTCCCTCCTCCATTTGTGCACATCCAGGATATACACTCATATAAGCCTGCACACATACACGCCTGCCTCTCTGAATTCCAGCCTTGACTTGGAGGGAAAGTGCATGCGTGTGGTGAGAGTTCTCCCTTCAAAAACACCAGATTAAACATTTGTTTCAAGGGAACACAAACTGTGATTCAAACACCAGGTGACTGGCATTTGACTTAGAGTTGATTTAAATTTACACCATACTCCATTTACACATATTCCAAACTATTGCTAAGCAAGCCTTAAAACAAACTAAATGAAGTTACAAATAACTCCAGTCACTTTGCCACTAGGCATTAACCACCCATGTTGTAACTGCTTTGAGTTTACAGTGGGGTTCGTATTGATTTACTTTTTAAAAACTGTTCTGCTGCCAATAAATACATGCTATTCCCATTAATCCTTTTTGCTGTCTTTTCAGAAGCAGTTTTTGCAGGCATGAGTTCCTAGTGATGTGTTCAGGCAATGCAGTATCCCATCAAGGAGGTTAAGATAACATGCATTCTCCTAGGAAGAAAAGAAAACACTCCAACCATGCACACTTATCTAAAATACTACATTGGGAAGCAATTGTCCAGAACAGGAGGAAAAATGGGGGCCGCACAATGCAATACAAACAAAGCTAGGAAGGAAATAATATTCTTGAAGTGCCGATGTTTATTCTTTTAAAGGTGCCCAGTGCATTTTGGAAAGTTCTGAAATTCGTTATCCAGGACCAGATTTATGAAAAATGCTCTGTCAGCATCTGCGAAGACCGATGATGGACTTGTCAGATGCTTCCAGAACGTACAAACTCTTTATCAGTCTGCTCCAATGAAGGAGTTACAGAATTTTCAAAAGTGCATTGGTATTTCTAGAAATACAGTACAACCCCCGTGTCCATGGGACTGGTATCTGCGATTTCACTTTCCCATGGTCTACCACAGCCCTATATACATACAACATGACTAGCTGCGAGTAGAGCCAGCTTGTGTGCCCTTGGGCAAGCTGCACAGTTCCAGGGCGCCCCCAGAAGAAGGGAACAGTGTAAATGACTTCTGAGCACTCTCTACCTAGAATACAACATACAAGAGCCCTTTTGTCCCACATCCTTGTATGTTTTGTATATATAACATATGTTCCTATATCTGCAGTTTCAGGTATCCATGGTAGATCATGGATCCAATCTCCTGTGGATACAGGGGTTTTACTGTAATAAAATACATGCACTTTGAGAACTTTGTTTCTCTGCAGACTTTATTTTGGGAAACATTTTTTGCCTGATCAGGGCACCTACTGAAGACTAACGTGAATTCTCGAACATCATTTTTTGCCATTGTTTCTCAGAGCACAGCAAACTAGGCAAATTAGCATAGCAAAGAATACTGAAGAAATAACCTGTGGGTTCAAAATGGAATTTAAAATGTTTCAATTAAATAATACGTTTAAGACTCCTCTCCAAAGTAAGCTGTTACAGCTTAATAGAGGTAGACACCTAACATCTTTTGTGAGCATTTTTAAATGGACTGAAATCAAATTGCTGTCCACTTACTATAAATGAGTAAAATTTGGGCCCAATAAAATATCATTAAAACCTCAGAACAAAATCAGCCCCATCTTTTTAAAACAGAATCACTAGAAGTCAAATTGAACAATGTTTTCTTGACCACCTAAAACTGGGCAAGAATCCAGGTCTACATTTCTATGGTTCCATGACACCAGTTTTCTCTTGATGTGCTCCAGAACTTTGGTCCGTCCACATTAACCAACCTAATCTACACTAATCCAGACTAATAAATGGATCAGATCCCAGGTAT
Organism: Intellagama lesueurii; assembly: GCA_037013535.1. Classification (NCBI taxonomy): domain Eukaryota; kingdom Metazoa; phylum Chordata; class Lepidosauria; order Squamata; family Agamidae; genus Intellagama; species Intellagama lesueurii. The sequence continues at coordinate 114,876,925 of JBAJHW010000002.1, forward strand.
CCTTTAGATTCTGTACTTCAGATTTCATGTTGCAGTTGTCACTCAAAAATTGCTTGATAACTTGCATACACTAGAGGAGGTTGTATACACATATACATATGGTTAAAGTAAATGCATAGAAAAATATGTGTATTCAAAGACACAAGATGTATATATACATGAATATTACAAATGAAAATATACATGTTCATGTCATGTTTTCTAAAATTGCAGAATGATATTGAAATTGAATGGAGTGGGTTTATGACTGAGTGCTTGTAAACTGACATGCTATATAAATACTGATTGATGCATTCCTAGACTTACCTCCCTTGGAATGGAATTTTGCAATTGAGATGCTGCCACAGGAAAAACCCTGGAAAAAACATCATCTCACCAACTAAGCCAGTCTTGGTGGTGGGAACAGAAGAGGGCCTCTGTGGAAAGTTGTACAAATTAGAGTCGAGTTGCAGCAGCTACTCTGGAACATTGCTTTTAAGAGAGAGTAGAGGAAAATCTAGAATGTTGGGAAGCAGTGGTGATTTCTTCCGTGGTCTTCCAAATTTTGCTTTAAAAAAGCAGCTATCATCCACCAAGCAATCTGCATCCCCACCATACAACTAATACCTCTCTGGCAGCTTTTACTAGGTGTAAGGTTTTTGGAATTCATGGAGTACAGCCCCCAGAAATCTGCAGGAATTCCTCCTGCTAGGCTTCTGGGGACTACAGCACAAAACAAAACAAAAACCCAATCCTTTCAGGTCTCTAACTAGTTTTATTTAAGAAATAATGGCTTCTCTCAGACATCATGAAGACAGAAGTGACTAGGCAGCATTAAGCTCTGAGAACTCCAAGGTATTATGGGCCTGGTAGAATCCTTAGGGGAAAGCTATATGGAACATAATAGACAGGGGGATTATCAGACCTATAATGCTTTGCAGTTCCCATAGAATGTAGCCCTGCCCAGCATCTTCCTCCATCTTCATGTCTAGATAAAACTTGAATCTAAAGAGCTTTTTAAAATTCAAGTGTATGTCTTGCTTACATGGAAATTAAATGTAGGACAAGGAACACAATTTATGTTCAAAGTTATCCATGAATTTTCCAGTTTCTTTCTGAGAGATTTATCTTTCCTGCCCTTAAATGTATCTTCGTACAATGCAGTAAAAGGAGTTACCTTACCTACTCTTGATGCCTTAGAGGTTCATTTTAGAAACCAAAGTTTCTTGGCAGCTAAAGCAGATTATGGCAACCCATAAAGGTCCTGGGCTGTAATGTGTAGTTTAAAAGATGCCTGGGGCATCTTTTGAAAGCAACCTCTATTGTGGAAATTGTTGTTCTTAGGATAAGGTGTAGTGACTAAATGAGTAGCTTAATGAGGGGCATCCAGTATATCACAGAATAATTAAGTTGGAAGGGTCTTATAAGGCCATTGAGTGCAATCCCAACATGTACTAGCATGTACTTGTAGCAAACATTTGCACAGAAAAACCAAATCCAACTAACATGTTGTACAGGAGATGTGCGTTTCATAGATTGGCAGCAGTTAAATATGTATTTATTAACACTTCATAGGAATTACTTCCCATGCAAATTAAGCAACAATGCCTATTCCTCCATTATTTTAGCAGAGATTGTGACCCCAGGGTATGTTATAATTGCCTGGTGGAAATAAATATTTAAAATAGCAGGATTTTATGTTGTTGATACAAGAGCTGCCTTACTTAATCTTACAGTATCTTAAAAAGGGTTCTTCCAGATGATGCAAAGGTTCTGCCCAGTTAGAAGGAAGGAGAGCTTACTGAGATTAGTGTCCTAACTACACTATAGAAACCTCTTTTTTCTTTTTTCTTTTGAAAACTACTTAAAACTACTTCTTTGGGGGATATCTTTGAAATTCTTAGTAAAATATGTTTGAAATCAACCTCTCTGTTTGTAATTCTTATCTAGAGCTGTCTGTATCTATCTGCTAACTGAAAGCTTCCTACTAGCAGCCACTGACAGAAGTGAACTTTCCATAGCAATAAACACTGTCCCCAGAACAAACCATGGAAGAAAATAAACCTGCAGTCTATGGATGGCAAGGAAAATACGAAAATCCACAGTGCAGAACCTGGTGCTTTCACTGAAATTTTTGTCCTCTCTGGAAGAACTCTAACACACATGTTGTTGCACAATTTTTGTACAATAGGGTCCTTTTTTCATCAGAGCATGGTGGATTGGTACCATATGGGGACACTGTTTAAACTGAGGCTCTGGTCACAACAAGGGAAATGTTCTCTAGCTCTTCCAATACTTTCCATATCTTTGTTGTACTGATTCAGTCACGTGGTAGGGGCGAATGTCCCAGCAACTTTTAGCAGTACCAGTTTATTTCCACTTATTTGAATCATTATGGCAAACTGCACCATGGTACTGGTTTATTTTTTCTCTTGCTTCAAGAGGCAATTTAGCCCCTTGATTTATATATATTTTTGAAATATATCGATATATCAATAAATATATATATCAGGAAGGAGTTTCTGTTTGGGAAAGTGTCCTGTGTTACGCTGGCTGCTCCTGCAGAATTGCATTGCACACAATGAACACTGGACTGCCATCTATGGCACACACTCAGCAGTAAAGGCGGCAGCTGCTGCCTAGGCAGATGTGCAAACAGGCATCTATCCACAGACTGTGGGGGGAAAAAATCTGTGCAGCAATATTGGTGACTCCCCTCCCCCGCTACATACTTTCACCAACATATAGATGTACCGGCCAGGGGGGGAATTTAATATGCATGCTGCAGAATTGGCGGCCACTTTCCTGGCTTTGATTCTGAAAAGAAGCAGGGCAGGTTGTGCACAAGGCAATCCCAGTAAGGAATGGATTGGTACAACAAAGGTACAAAATAACACAAATCTCTCGGCCAGGGGGAAATGTTCCCCACTTATACCACTGGCTGGGAAAATGTTTTGATCTTGACTGTGCATCGTGTGACTAGAAAAAAGCCCAAAGAACTAACTAGGGGATAACTAAAGAATTAACTAGGGGGTAACTAGAGAACAGATAACTTGTAATCTGCAATGGACTTTTCCTCCAGGAATCTGTCCAATCCCCTTTTAAAGGCATCTAGGCCAGATGCCATCACCACTTCCTGTGACAAGGAGTTCCACAGACTAACAACATGCTGGGTAAAGAAATATTTTCTTTTGTCTGTTCTCACTCTCCCAACACTCAATTTGAGTGGATGTCCCCTGGTTCTAGTATTGCGTGAGAGGGAAAAGAGCTTTCCTCTCTCCACTTTATCCATCCCCTGCATAATTTTATACATCTCATTTTAATACCATACTGTGTGTTGTTAATGAACAAAATGTAGGTTGCAGTATAAAAATATTCCAAGGAGTAAATCTCTTTGGGATTTATTTTTGAGAACACTTCATTGTTCTGTAAATGTGTAGGGTTGGAGGATACTTGGCTTAGTAATACTACAAGCAAGAAGGATTGTTGTAGACTACAAGCTGAATATGAGCCAACAGTGTGTTGTGCTGCAAAAAAAAAAAAAAGCCAATAAATTAACAGAAGTATAGTCTTCAAATCCTGTGAAGTACCAGTTCCCCTCTATATGGCACTGGTTAGGCATCTTAAGCACTGTGTCCAGTTCTGGACACTACACTTTAAAAAGGATGCCAACAAACCAGAACAAATTCAGAGGGATGATCAACAAGGATCAGAGGATTGGAAATCAAGCCCTGTGTGGAAAGACTGGATGAACTGGGCATGTTCAGCCTTAAGGAAAGCAGATTGAAGGCACTTTTCAAATACTTTAAAGCTAGTCATACAGAGGAGGGGCAGGATCTGTTCTTGATCATCCCAGAGTGCAGGACACAAAATAATGGGCTCAAGTTACAGGAAGGCAGTTTTAGTCTGAATATGGGGGGGGGGATCTTAACTGTTAGGGCAGTATGACAATGGAATCAATTACCTCAGGAGTTGGTGAGTGCTCCAGCACTGGAGACAATCAACAGAAAGTCAGACAACCATCTGTCAGATATACTTTAACTTGGATTCCTGCATTGAGAAGGGAGTTTCACTTGATGGTCATATAGGCTTCATCCAACTCCATTGTTCTGTGATTCTTTGAAACCCAGCAAACATCTCTGATTTATATACTGTGTTACAACAATGCTACACTATGTAACACTTCATTGTTCAGATGTTGAAATAACAATTTACCAATATCAAAAAGCCCACCAAAACAATTCGTCTCCAGAGTCATGCAGAGATTCAGGAAGAGAGTTCTGGAGCATAGGAGCAGCAACATGAAAAGATTGTTTCCTTATATATTCGAGCTAAACAGGTGTAACAGTTGGCTCTTTTAAAAGGGCAGTGCTGGTTGATCTCAACTGGTTCAGGAGCTCATCTTGTTAGAGGCACTCCAATATCTTTACTCATATATGTATTTTTGGTTACACAACCCAGGGTCATGGTTGGTCACAGGTACACAGATCTCACTGGATTCCATGAGATTTACTCCCAGATTTGGTCTGCATTTGATTACAACTCTGGTATGTTTTTGGACTTCAGTGTCGTCTACTCAGGCTGACTTTGTCATTTGTAGGTAACTTCTTCATTCTGCAATTTCTAAATAATCTCAGATGAGCTTGGAACCGATTTCTGTAGAATCATTTCTTTCTGGGTTAAACCAATCATGTTAAAGTGGAGTCACAGAGAACTGTATTAAAAAGAAGTAAGCAGTTTCTGAATTAACTTGAATGTCTGTATACTTTTTTCAAGCAGAGATCCATATAGGACCTCAGTAAGTTTCCAGGCTATGGAATACATACCAAACATACTGCACTGAACCTAACTCTGAACACTGCTTCTCTGAGGGTAGTCTCTTGATATACTTAATAGGATTTTTTTCTTTATAATTTCTTTCTTTTACTTTTATTTTTTGTTTGTTTAATAAATTTTATTATATTAAAAACAACACAAACCAAAAACACTTCTACATTACATTGTATTAATTCTGCTAAGATTGAAATAAATTTCTCTTAAACATACTTTATTTTGTGGCTTTTTGTTAACAGTATCATGCTATTTCATGTAAAATCCTTTTGAAGCAGCTCTGCTGAATATCTGTGGATGTGAGTTGGGAAGGGTAAGAAGTTTGACTTAGTGGTGTATTTATTCCAACTAAATTGGTTTTCAACCATGGTTCCTTTAACAGCAGCTATTTTTCTAGAAGCTGACAGAACTTAAGAGTGTTGTCTGCTGATGGCCATTTGTCATTTTCATCTGTGGAAAACAATCTTCATCAGTAGTTATTAATTGGTTTTTATAAAGATCGTCTTTGCTTGAGTTATTTTGCAGTGTTGTGTGACTGTGACATTAGATTTTCATAGATTTGAATCTATGAAAAGTCAGTGAATCAATACAGTAAGAATATGAATTTTACAGTTTTGAATCTTGAATGTTTACATGCAGTCTTCCGAGTCCTCCATCCCCCAAAGCTTCCAGGGTGTGCAGTTCCCCTCTTTAATGCAACCTCCCCCACCCACAGCTTTTGGAAGCCCAAAATGGCTTTCTTTCAAACTGGAAGTAAGCTTGCATTAACAGCACCAAACAGAAGAAGAGTTACTGTCTTCTCAAATGAATCTGTACAGGGCTAATCCCAAAGGGCTTTGTACAGAATATGTTGTGTTCGCTAAACAACTTTAGGTGCCCAGCTTAATGTTCAGCTGATGTTACTGTAGGCTTACCATGCAGCTGATGTTCTTTGCTATTTCACTTTTTCCTTCCCACCTCTCTTCTCACTGCAAAGATAAATATCTCAGAGGGGAGAGAAGGAGGAAAACATCTACTAGCTGAAAAGGCTTCAGAAGGTGCCCCCACTCCAACTGAATTGTTTTAGAAGCAGGTGCCACCAGTTATCCAAGCCACTTGGCAGAAGTTGATATTTGCTACTCAGAGCTTCAGGCTGTTTCAATTTATCTGTCTGTCGTTGCTCTTACTGGCTTTTCCTCCCTGCAGCTGATGCAGGTTTGGTTTCCCAGTTCATTAAACACAAACTCTCTAGTTCACCCCACAGAAGGATGTTTGATCTAATGATTGCTCCACAATCAGAGGAGATAAAAACATTTTATCCTCAATCAATAGCAGCCAGCCTGTTACAGGCCTCTGACAAACCCATCAAATAGTAGCAAACAGTAACAAGGCAGAAGAAAAGCAAAACAGTAGCAGACCTGAGGGGATAAAACAGAAAAGCAATATAATAAATAAAACAAAAAGCGATGCAACTACAAGAAGCTATGTGACTGCAATATGATCTAATACCACAATATTTGTATTATTTTTTCCTTTTCAGCTGTGCCTCCTAAACTGAAGGAGATGAAAAGCCAGGAATCAGCAGTGGGTCAGACGCTAGTTCTGAGATGTGAAGCCAGTTCTGAGCACGCTTCTCTCAAATTCAAATGGTTAAAGAATGGAAAGGAAATAACAAAAAGAAATAGACCAGAGAATATCAAGATCAAGAGCCCCAAAAAACAAAAGTAAGTATAGAATGGTGTTTTGAAAGGCTGAATTATGACAAAGTAATGGAATTATTTACCAAGATTCAGACATAAATTGTATTAATTACCTCAGCATGCTCAACAGTGTGTTGTGATGTGTAGAAAGAGATGGAAATAGGCTGTCACTTTATTTTCACTGGGGTTTTGTGGTGTTGTATCTTGCTTCCTAACAATAAAAGTAGCTCTTACTGTTTTTAGATATATTCCATAGGGGAGGGTTTGAATTGTAATTCCAACTCATTTCTCATCTAATGGCCTCTGTGGAAAGATCAGCACTGTGCTGGCTTCAAGGCCAGTAGTGTGGATATGCCTCCACAATGTTTGAGATTTTTATAATTTCTCTTTGGGGAAGGTAGAGAAGAGGCTCTTCATGATTTTATTTATTTAAATATTTATTTCTCCACCTCAGCGACAGCTTCAGTTTGCCTTCCTCCTCCCTCTAATAAGTCCTGTATTGTTAGAGTTTGTAGGTCAAAATATCTTAGTACATACAGACAGGGCCATGTGTTTTAATTTCAACTTCCACTGGTCTGATGAGGTCAATTTCCAATCTTTAATGTGTATGCTGTATGTGTGATCAAAAAAATACTGGATTTGGCATGGAAAATATCAAGCTTATACATGTTCAAATCCCTTCAACTAAGATGTCCTCATCGCTGTTACTTAATCAGACCTTCTCCAGAAAGTAACTGTGAATGAAAAATTGTGGTGGGATTTGAAGGGTTTCCCCTGATTGCTGTTGTAACCAATATCTGTGCACGTGTGTCATCGGTGCTGCTGATTTTGGCATACCTTGTTGTTTGTAAGAGGGAAAAAGAACAGTTTTCTGCTGGCTCCTTAGTGAACAGTGAACCTCTTGAAAGCTTGCAGTGCTTATTGTCATGGCTGCAATACTCCATCTCAAACAGCAGCCAGATTGAAAAAATAAAGCACTTAACTTTTATCTGTTATACAAAACCTCCCCCCTTCTTGCAATCAAAAGCCAAAGCACTGAATATATGAATTCTCTCTGCTGTGTTGTCCCCATCTGTCATTATGCTGAAGGTAGTGATGGATGAATTGGGAAGAGTCTGCTAAAGTTAAACCACAATTTGAACCTGATTGATTGAAGTAAAAGAATTTTTAAGGACCTTGCTCCACAGCTATGCGGGAAGGTCTGGCAGGGGAGGTTTCATTCCTATTGTATCATCCTATAAAACCCAAATGAGCTGATTGATTCCAGGAAGGGTGACTCATATCTGGGTGAATTCAGGCTACCTTAGACTCTGTATTGAGAGTGAAATATTATGTTTATGGACAAATTCTTCTTGGGATTAGAATCAATACTGTTCACTAGGGTCCTTTCTATCATTTCAGAAATGTATATTGTGGCCCAGAACAACGTTTACAGAGGGGACTGTATGTATTTCATTGCTGCACTATGTGAGCAGAGAGTTTTGGTATTAAATTCAGAATTTGATCCTAATACCAAGAATATCACCATTCATTATTTTTAAAATCAACTGGCTTACTCTGGTTTTTAATGTCCCAAAGGACACTGTGGCTTCTTAGCAGTCTCCCAGCGAGAAGATCAGTAGTTCCATTAGAATTTAATTTATCACACTTTTTCTCCACGGGTTCAAGACAATGTATATTGCCCACCCCTATTTTATCTCCACAACAGTCCTGTGAGGTAGCTTAACCTGACGTGTAGTGACTGGGCCAAGGTCACTGACTCAAAAGTTGTGGAGATTTGAGTGTGAGTCTCCTAGACTAACCGCTGCAGCTAAAACTAGTATTAGAAAAACTCTTACCCATGTAGAAAGTGAGATTGTATTGTTCCTACTGCACTAAGTATCTTGACAGAGGTTACTTTGGCTTTGCTTTAACCAACCCATTCCCTGAATTTATTTGCCAAATGATAAATTAAAGTATTTGCCCTTGAATGCAATCATTAGAACAGTAGCAAAAATCAATACCTAATTACCGAAATAGAAATCCAACATAATTTTGCTAAAAGTGCCATTAGCAGACAGGCCCCTGTCCAGGCGCAGAGTTTGAACTCAGAGTATGATATGTTGACTTCATTTGTCTTCCTCATTCCAACCTAATTTCTCACCAAATCATATTTGCTGTTTTTTTTAATGCTGAGATTCTATACTTCTTGTTGCTGTTTTGTGAATGTAGCTGCTTGAAATATTAGTATTTTATGCTAATACTGAGTTTCATTTATGAAAATAATTTGTTTTGTTTTAATCGTTTAAGCCCCTTTGTAATTTTATTTTGAAAATTGTATCACATTCGAGTAATTAAAAACATCAGAATAAATTATCTGTTAGCAATGAACTGCATTAATGTTAGTTCAACACTATTCTTTTCTGTTTTTCCTGTTTTCAATGTGAAAATAAAATAGGAAAAAATTAGTTCAGGCAGCAAACAGTATCTTTTGTTATAACATAAGCTAAAGTAAAAAAGTGGTCATTGTTGCATTTATCTTGGAAATATTAGGAATGAGAATGGCCATCTGACAGTTACATCCCATTTCTTTTAATAGAGGAAGGATAAGCAGAACATGCATCTTTAGTGCTTTCTAGGTTTTCAGCACAGTTTGCCAATGAATTTTAGAGAACTTTTAAAGGAAAAATTAAGATGTGAATGTATGATTCCATACCCACACACGTTCTTAAGTAGCTCTGTATTGCTACTCCCATCCCACTACTTCCAGGCCATTTCTTTATTTTAAGATCTACTCCTCTCAGTATTATACAGTTCTTGCAGCTGTAAACTGAGCCTTCTTTTTTTTAAAGAACAACCACATTTTTCTACATATATACCAACATCCTGTTGCCTAGCATAGTAAATCACATTGGAGTAAGTCCATTGAAACAGTGCGGATTTGGTAAGTCAACTCCATAGGTTTTGTGGATTCAAATGGGCCTATCCTAACTGCAACTTACTTTAGCATAGTAAGTCCAGTTAGAGTAGGCCTATGGAGTTTACTTACTAAATCCCTACTGATTCAATGGGCCTTCTCTAGTGCAATTTGCTGTGCTAAGCAACAGGATTTTAACCATTGAATAGTTATTTCTCCATCCCAAAGGCTATTTATTAATACCTTAAAATCAAGAACAAAGGACACATCATCCTACCTGCAAACCACTGAAGGATGGCATGTAAAATAATGTTTCTGATTTGTTGTGTGAGGCTGTAAATATAATTTGTCACATCTTAAACAGTAATAGATCAAAATAGGCTAAAAGTACCTAAGTACTGATTTTCTCTTTTCCTTCCCTATTTGTGATCAGAATTCCCTGAAGCATTTGTTAGTTGCTGCTTCACATTGTTGGTGGCAATAGGAGAGGGACCACTGAGAAAGCTTGACGTGTAAGTGGCCCTGCACATTGCAGAGTCAGATAGGCTTCTGTTTAATTTTTGTGAATACTCTCATGCCTGGAAATAAGTCTTGCTGAACTCAGGGTGTGAGTACACAGCAAAAAAAAAAAATAAATAAAAATAAAAAACCCAACAAAGAACAACACCTGGATTAATCAGGTTGCTTCAAAAATTTTAAAAGCAGTTTCAGCTAGTGATATTACGTTTGCTGTTCAGACCAACTCAAGAGTATTAAAAGGTTGTTAAAGAGCAGAGGAAATTCTTTATTTGTTTGGTTTTTTATTTTTTAAAACTATTTTATTATTATTCATACATACAAAACATACAAAACAAGAGAGTAAAACACAACAAAAACAACAGAAGACAACAAAAACAAAATATCCATACTACATATATACATCAGAGATCTCGGCATCATCTAGGTCATCTAATATCATCAACAGGTTCTTGTAAGTACTGGTTCGCCACGATCTTTTCTTCCCCTAATTTCTTGTCTCTTTCTGGGCCCAATTGTACATCAGCTTCCAGCTTTCCTTTACAAAATGTCTTGGTTGATCCCGTAATGCCTCTGAGAGCATATCTAGTTCTGCAATATCCAGTAGCTTCTTTAGTAGCTCCTCCATCGTTGGTATTTCTCCATTCTTCCATTTTTGGGCCCAGAGTAACCTGGCTGCTGTGTATATATACAGTAGACTATATTTTATTTTATTTTTATCAATGATCTCTGGCATTATATTCAATAGAAACATTTCAGTTTTAAAGCTTAGTTTTTGCTGGACAATTTCCTGTGACATTTCCCAAACCTGTGACCAAAATATTTTTGCCTTTTCACATGACCACCATATATGATAATGTCCCTGGATTTTTTCTACATTTCTAACAAGAATTACTGATCCCTTCTGACATTTTTGCCAATCTTACCGGAGTGAGATGCCATCTATAAAACATTTTAAGGATATTTTCTCTAAGATTAACTGGTTTAATCAACTTATAATTATCTTTCCCCATTTTCATCCAGTCATCTATATCAATGTTATAACCAAAGTTTTGTGCCCATTTGACCATCACCACCTTCACCCTCTCATCTTCCAGGTCATACTCTAATAGATATGTATACATTTTTTTTTATTCTTTTCTCATTTGTGTAAATCCATAGTTCATCCACCTGAACTTTCCCCTCAAAAAAGCCCATATTTTTATCCTTTTTATATCTTGATTCTAATTTCAACATTGACCACCAGTCTGTTGATAGACCCAGTCCCTCTAAATCTTGTTTATTTTTCAAAGTTTGATCTTTAGTTAACAAGTCTTTATATGTGAGCAGAGCTCCCTCCTGGCTTAGCACTTTTAATGGAAAGGCTTCTATTGGGGCTACCCATATTGGAATTTTCTTATAGGTTTGGACTTGAAATTTTTGCCATATTAAATATAAAGCTTTCCTCACAATATGTTCTGAGAAATGTGTCTGTTCTTTGACTTTCCCATACCATACATATGCATGCCAATCCATTTTTAAATTATCACCTTCCAATTTCAACAGTCTTTGATTTTTCTAATGTTATCCATTCTTTTATCAAAACCATAGCACAGGCCTTGTAATATAATAGACAATTCGGCAGTTCTAGTCCTCCTCTCTCTCTTAAGAAAGAGCAGAGGAAATTCTTGAATGGTCAGAAGTGTGTCTCCCCCAGCCCCAGACTCAGCCTCCGCAGTCCAAATATTAGAACCAAGAAACGGATGGAAATGTTTCATTATCTTATTGCAAGAACCCACGTGGCACCTATAATCTCTGCAATTGTCACCTGGAGCAAAGCCCCCTGTCCTATTAACACTGCCTTCTTCCAACCCTCACCCTTCTTCATGTTTCTCCAGTTTATAGTATCCTACGAACATCTCCTCAAGCTCACCAGGTAAAAACGTTTTTTTAAACTTTAATTTGTCACAATTGGCCATTTCTACCTGGTGAATAAACCAAATTATAGCCCTTACATGTGCTAGAGCCTATTTTGTCTTTGTGGTGTTTTGCTCCAACCCTCACGACCAAACGGAAACTTGACATTTTGGAGCAGGCAGTGTGAGTGTGTGGAGGCAATCACAGAATAATTGGCAAGCTTTGTGGCCTAACAGCGGGATGTAAACATTCCAAACTGTGCTGCAAGGATGCTTGAGACAGCACCTCAAGAGAACTGGCATCACCTCCCTCAAACACATGCCATTAACTTTTGGACTGTTGTCTACAATTTTTCTGCATTATCCATGAAGGGCTTGTGCTCAGCCTGATGAAGAATAATTTCCTCCACCGAAGCTTGCAATTTGAGTAAGCCCATTGAATCAGTGGGAATTTAGTAAATCAGCTCCACCATTAATTCCATTGATTCAAATGGGCCTACTCTAGTTGCAACTTACTTTAGCATAGTAAGTTACTACAAGAGTTGTTGTTGTTTAGTCGTTAAGTCGTGTCCAACTCTTCGTGACCCCATGGACCAGAGGACACCAGGCCCTCCTGTCTTCCACTGCCTCCCAGAGTTGGGTCAAATTCATCTTGGTAGCTTCGGTGACACTGTCCAACCATCTCGTCCTCTGTTGTCCCCTTCTCCTCTTGCCTTCACACTTTCCCAACATCAGGGTCTTTTCCAGGGAGTCTTCTCTTCTCATGAAATGGCCAAAGTATTGGAGCCTCAGCTTCAGGATCTGTCCTTCCAGTGAGCACTCAGGGTTGATTTCCTTCAGAATGGATAGGTTTGTTCTCTTTGCAGTCCAGGGGACTCTCAAGAGTCTCCTCCAGCACCACAGTTAAAAAGCATCAATTATTCGGCGGTCAGCCTTCTTTATGGTCCAGCTCTCACTTCCATACATCGCTACTGGAAAAACCATAGCTTGGACTATGCGGACCTTTGTCGGCAAGGTGATGTCTCTGCTTTTTAAGATGCTGTCTAGGTTTGTCATCGCTTTCCTCCCAAGAAGCAGGCGTCTTTTGATTTCGTGGCTGCTGTCACCATCTGCAGTGATCATGGAGCCCAAGAAAGTAAAATCTGTCACTGCCTCCATATCTTCCCCTTCTATTTGCCAGGAGGTGATGGGGCCCGTGGCCATGATCTTAGTTTTTTTGATGTTGAGCTTCAGACCATTTTTTGCGCTCTCCTCTTTCACTCTCATTAAGAGGTTCTTTAATTCCTCCTCACTTTCTGCCATCAAAGTGGTATCATCTGCATATCTGAGGTTGTTGATATTTCTTCCGGCAATCTTAATTCTGGTTTGGGATTCCTCCAGTCCACCCTTTCGCATGATGTATTCTGCATATAAGTTAAATAAGCAGGGAGACAATATACAGCCTTGTCATACTCCTTTCCCAATTTTGAACCAATCAGTTGTTCCATATCCAGTTCTAACTGTTGCTTCCTGTCCCACATATAGATTTCTCAGGAGGTAGATTAGGTGGTCAGGCACTCCCATTTCTTTAAGAACTTGCCATAGTTTGCTGTGGTCCACTGAGCTAAATGAGGCCATAGTGATTCCCATCTATAAGAAGGGTGACAAGAAATCCCCCGCAAACTACAGACCAATAAGCCTTCTTGCTATCACTGGGAAGTTGTACGCCAGCTACTTACTCCAAAAATTACAAGACTGGCTCTACCTGTCGCATAAAAATGTCGACGCAGGGGGCCCTTTCTAATCAGATTTTTTCCAACAGAGGAGTGAAGCAAGGCTGCGTTCTGGCGCCAACTCTGTTTAATCTATTTATTAATGACCTCACCCCACTCCTACATAACATCAATGGCCATAGCCCCAAACTGGGCCCTATACAGATTCCAATCCTATTATATGCGGATGACATGGTTCTCCTCTCCCGCACAAGGGTCGGCCTAAAGCGGCTAGTTAGCGGTTGTTATGACTACCTGATACGCAATAAACTCCAATTAAATTTTGAGAAATCTAAAATAATAGCCTTTGGCAAAGCATGGAAACCTTTCTCCTGGTCTTTCAATGGCAACTATATCCAGCAGGTCAGAGAGTTTAAGTACTTGGGTGTCTTTTTCCATTATAGACACACCTGGTCAACTCACCAGCGGACAGCGATTAAGTCAGCAAAGCTTTCAGCACAGGCTATCTTACGCTTCCATCGGACTTGGGGCCACTCTTACATCCCTGCTGCGCTGCAGATTTTTAATGCCAAATCAGCAGCACAGCTTCTTTATGGTGTCCCCATCTGGATGTCTGCATTACACAGTTCTGTGGAAAGGGTCCAATCAACATTTCTCTATAAAATCTTTGGCCTGCCACATTGTGTGCCTTATGCTACCCTATGCCTTGAAGGCGGTCAATACAGGATTGAGACTCAGGCTTGGCTCAGATTTTTTAAGTATTGGATTAGGATCTGTTTCTTCTCACCTCAGGACACTTTATTTCAAGCGTTGCTTGCCGACAGTCTGTTCCCAAAAGGTTTGGCCCTATTTCTTAAGAAAATCAAGATCCTGGGGTTGTCACCAGATTTGCTGGGCTCAATACCCCGCTCTAGGGTGTTTCATACAATTAAAATAAGAGTTCTGGATATAGAGGGGCAAACTCTCCGTAGCGCTGCCCAAAGAGTCTGTTCCCCACTCTATTTTCACCTGCCCCTCTCTTATGGCAGTAGACCGAATTATCTCTATCATTTAGAACAGCCACAAGATCGATGGGCATTTACCCTTGCCAGGTGCAATATAGTACCATCGAGCTTAGCGCAGGGCAGGTATATGGGTTTACCTATAGAACTGAGAGTCTGTCCGTGTGGCCAGGGAAAGGTTGAATCCCTGCAGCATATGTTATTCTACTGTATCTTGTATAAGGACATTCGCCTGTCTTACTTGAGCTCTTTCCTCTCCTCCCACTCTGGATGGGATGATCTGAGAAAAATTCAACATCTTCTAAGTGGCACCATTAAGGAACTTACCCTGACAACTGCTAGGTACATCTATTTCATCATACAGAGACGTCGTAGCGCGCTTTCGCAGAATGCCGAGCCCTAAATATGCATTTGGCTGTTCCCCGCCACCTGCTAGCCGTTGAACATTTTAGCTGTATTTTAGTATGTTTTAATTTGAACAGTATGCCAATAAAGGTTTCTGTCTGTCTGTCTGTCTTCTCATGAGATGGCCAAAGTATTGGAGCCTCTGCTTCAGGATCTGTCCTTCCAGTGAGCACTCAGGGTTGATTTCCTTCAAAACGGATAGGTTTGTTCTC
The DNA here is from genome assembly GCA_037013535.1 of Intellagama lesueurii. NCBI lineage: Eukaryota > Metazoa > Chordata > Lepidosauria > Squamata > Agamidae > Intellagama > Intellagama lesueurii. Next base: position 114,892,050 of record JBAJHW010000002.1, read on the forward strand.
CTTGCAGTCCAGGGGACTCTCAAGAGTCTCCTCCAGCACCACAATTCAAAAGCATCAATTCTTCGGCGGTCGACCTTCTTTATGGTCCAGCTCTCACTTCTCCAAGAGTAGACCTACTTGAATCAGTTGAATTTATGGAGGACTTGTCTCATAAAATCTCTACTGATTCAGTGGGGCTACTCTAGTGTGACTGACTATGCTAAGCAACAGAATTTCAGCCAAAGTGTTTGTTCATGTCCTGAAATGTGTTGAAGGAGGATTGGAAGACATTTGGTTTATGGCAGAATGTAAAAGTTAGTCACCTGTATAATACAGACAACTTTAATTAAATATTTGATGCTAGCAATTCAGCAGTGTTATGAATCTAGTTGTTGTGAAGGCTTATGTTGCAACAACTTTTACCGTATTTGTTAATTAGTCTTTGAAGAGCTAGGATGGTCTAATAATAAAAGGTCAGACTTAAATAAGGGCAACCCAGCTTCAAATCCTTGTTCAAGTGTAAAACCCCTTGAATAGTATTTTGCAAGTCATATACTTAGAACCTGACCAGCTAATTTGTTTTGCCCATGCCAATAGTGTATATTAGGCATTCTCTGCACATCCCGTTACTGTTTGAGCATTCATTAAAGGTGTGCAAGACTTGAATTCTTCCATCAAGAAACCAGGCTGGCTCAGAAAAAACTTAATTTTCCTGTCTCTGTTGGTTTAACTGTTTTGGGATTCTATGTACCTAATCCTTGCATTTTGTTCATGGATCACAAACATCTGTGGAATCTAAAGTGTGCTCCTTTTGATATCACTGAAACATAATATATATATTTTTGGCAGTAAAATAAGTAGCTGTTTATTGGTCACTTCACAAATCAATGCATCCCAGCAGAATAATCATTCTCTTTTTTTCACTTTGAGAAGTCTCCCAGAAAGTATCCCAGGCATATATTATTCTTGATACCTGCTGAGCACATGAGGTGATTTTTTGAAGGACTTGTCATTTCACCTCCACCTTATGGCAACCTTATGGATTGATCACTTCCAAGCAGTCTTACTATTCACAGCCCTGCTTTGATCTTGCAGATTAAGGACCATGGCTTTCTTTATTGAGTTAATCATCTCATGTTAGGTCTTGCTCTTCTCCTATTAACTTCAGCTTTTTCTGACATCATTTTCTTTTCCAGTGAGTCTTTTTTTTTTAATGTGCACCAAATATGATAGTCTTAGTTTAATCATTTTAGCTATGATTAAACGTCAGGTTAATCTAGAACTCATTTATTTGTCTGTTTGGCAGCCCATGGTGTCCATACACCTTTTTCTCCAACACCACATTTCAAATGAATTAGTTTTTCTCCTGTCAGCTTTTTCCATTGCCCAGCCAACACCTCTGTCCATAGTAACTGGCGATACCATAGTATAGATTACCTTGGCCTCCAGTGATACGTCCTTGCCCTTAAGAGTCTATTTTAGTTCCTTCATAGCTGCCCTTTCAGTCTCCTGGTATTTCTCCTCCGTGTACAGTAAAAGGTTTTGTGGTGAAATCTTGAGCATCACTTTGCTTATACAGGAAGTTAATGCAGTGATCCATTAGTTGCTGTGATCTTTGTCATCTCCTTTCTTTGGGACTGCAGTGTATATTGAACATTTCCAAATGGGACCTTTTTTTTTGTTTCCGTGTGTTTTTGAATATTCTTGATAACATTTTGAATTTTGATCCATCTGTTCTCTGTATCTATTCCTGGTGCTTTATTTGTTTTCAATTCCTCCAAGTACAACTTTGACTTTTTACCTTCTAAAATTGCTGGGTTTTTATCTCAGATCCATCTTCAAAGGAATCTGTTGTCCTTGTTTCTCTTCTGTATACTTATTGTGTGTGTGTGTGTAATTCTTATTTTATCATCAGCAGATAATAAATCTGCATGCTGATCTTTCAGTGTTTCTAATCTTGATTTAAATTTCCCTTTGATTTTGGATCTTTTGAAAAACATGTTTTTCCCCTTTTTCTTATTCTCTTTGTTGTTTCAAGCAAATTGCTCAAAAGTTGCATTAAAATTCTGATCCTATTTATATAATCTTTTATTTTTGTTTTCATCTTTCATTGCTAATTTTAAAACTCTTAGTCATCCATCAAAGGTGGTCTTTTCTTTTGACAATAGTAATACTCTTTCTGTTTTCTTCCTCAGCAATATCTCTGATTTCCATCCACAGTTTTTGTTTTGTTTTGTGTTCTATTAAGGTTAGTAATGCAAATCTTTTATTACACGATCTTTAAATTTCCTTGGAAAGTTGTTTAAACTACATTCTGGCACTCCAATCATTCTGATGTTCTTCAGCCTTACTCTAATTTTTTATATTAATACTCCATGGTTTACATCATAATCCTCTCTCTCTCTCTCTTTCTTTCTTTCTTTCCATCGATAATAAATTTTCTCCATCTTCTGCTTCCAGTTATATAGTTATATAGAGTGGTAGAATATACCAGATGGGCGGGATATAAATAAAAAATAAATAAATAGTATTTTTGATATCTGCCTTAGTTATCTGGTGATGTCCATATGTACATTCATTCTTTCAATTACCTGAATCGTGTATTTTCAATAAACAAATTATTGGCTTCAGATATTTATATGAGTTGATCTATTTTTAAGATCATTTCACTTTGACCTAAAATACTTGAGTTTTTGTAGATGATGTTGCTGCATGGGAATAGTCTAAGCAGGTTTTTGAAGAGCACGCATGGTATTCTTTTCAAGATTATGTGCAAGACCTGTGTCCTGATCTGCTAAGGGCAGAGTGCGGCAAAGGCTCACAGAATAATCTGCAAATATTATATGAAAGATTCCTGCCCTCAATCAAGCTGAAAGACATGACCTAAAAAGAAAAGGGTTTGGGAAGATGGGGGAAGAAAACAAATTTCAGCCTCCTGTCTAACTTCTAAAGTTTTATACTGATCAGCAGATACAGAACCAGTTCAAATAGGTGTGGAGCTAAGAGTTGCTGGAACTACTAGATATAATTCAATAAATGAGATTGAGTAGATCAACCACAAGATGTACTTCTATGGAACCTTGTACATTTATGCCAATTTACCATGGTCTGTCTGTTAAGCCATTTAACATTGGCATGCATAACTCACCAATAGGATTCTGGGCCCTGTTTTTTTACTTTTGTTTTATTGTTGAAATGATTGTTCTTTTCTTATCTATCTCTAGTGCTGTTGAGTAAAGCTATTTTTTGCTTAATCCGTCTGCTTTCTTCTAGGACATTCTCTGAACTTCGCATTTCTAGAGCTTCATTGGCTGATGCTGGAGAATATACATGTAAAGCAAGCAACAGGTTTGGGAACGACACTACCAAAGCTCGAGTTATCATTACAGACACCAATGGTAAGACATGGTTAATTTTTAAATTTTGAACTGCTTGCAAAGTCATTGAGAAGTTATCTCTTACCTACCTTGAACCAAAGCAGAAGCAGAATTGTTTTACTTAAATACTTTCAAAAAAGTAAACCTGATAACAAGTCATTTGAGCATGAATGTTCTGTAACAAATAAGTAGCTGAAGTTCTGTGCACATGGGTCTTTGTTTCCTTGACTGTGAAAAGGATCATCATCTGCACACTCTGGGTATCTTAAGTCCATGTCCTTCACATGCTTTCTTGCCTCCACACGTTCTATTTAACTGCATATCTATCTTTCTGAGTATCTCAGTGTTCTCTGGCCAGAACCAAATTGTGAGACATTCACCATCCATACATATGTGCTTGCTTAGTTTGCTGTCCACATTAGATGAATTATTACAACTCAGGTTATATGAAGGACATGGGGGGTTGTTAAAGACATTATCTTCTCTTGGGTATTGTGATTTAGATTTCTGATTGTGAGAAGTAAAAGGGGGCCAAAAATTTGTCTTTCTAAACTAAGAAACATACATATTTTAAGCTTTATTCTGCTTTACATATATCAGAAGATTTCTGTTTACTCAATCAGAATGCTTAATCTTCACTGCAGTACTTTTTGTTATGAGTTTCTGGCATATGTATGTTGTCATATTGTTGCCTTATGTGGACTAATTCAGACTTATAGTACTGTGTATTAAAGCCCATTAGATCCGAAGAATACAGTGGAAATTTTGGTGTACTGAACCTTTGTGAAGTCTGAATAAATTTGTATTTGGAATGTTGCATTTTCAAAGGTTGTTTTCAAAGGCAAAGGGTGTATATCAGGTCGAAGAGAAAATTAGATATGCAAGTCTTTTGTCGGCATTATAATTCTCAATCATGGTTTGTTTGTTGTTTGTTTGTTTGTTTGTTTTGCATGTTTAGTGGCCTGTTAATAACTGAAGGTTGGTACATAGCTTTGAGTCAAGATTGTGGTGGATGAAAATGCCAGAAAAATTAATTGAAAGTAGTGCCATGGTGTTCTCCTATACACTTAGGCTAAGATTCTGAAGTAGTCATCTGAAAATAGATAATTTAGATTTTGTGATAGTCTGTTTTCTATCCTGGAATCTGCTTAGGCTCCAGAGAACATACTGTTCTCTGGAATGCTCTACTACAGATACACACTAGATGATATTTCTGTTTTAATTTTTCAAATATTTTTAACACATGTGCACATCACCCTGTTCTCTGATCAATTTACAGGATATATTGCAATATAGCAATCAATCATAAAATTGCTGATTTAAACTGAATCTAAATATTAAAAGATTTAGGAGTTTTAAAAATGGTCTTTGCCTGTGCTATAATGATAGCAGCTGAGACAGGTAAGCCTTTCTAGGAAGAACATGCCATATCGCACACACACAAACTCTCTCCCAAACTAGCCATATAATCGCTCAATCTGCATGAGTGTTTTCAGAGCTGCATGGGACCAGCTCTGTAGAAACAGATTATGTGTTCTTATAGCAATATGTAGATTTGCTCCTTTTTCAACTGGAATTATGATATCCCAGAATGGTAGTATTAAGTGCTAATTCAACTTACTTGTTGCTGCTTGAAATTCTAGGAATATGAATAAAATTGGATTCTGTACAGGACATTTCATATTAGCTGCAGATGATCCTGGGATATACTTTTAAAGTGATGATCAATGTAAACCTATTTAGGATGAAACATTAGCAATATGAATTACCTTTAAAGTAAAAGATATGAGAAATTTCAAGTGGTAAGTCATACTGTTCCAGTAATTATTATTATATTTCAGTGTTAATACAAAAGCTTGAAATAATGGATTAAACAGACTTTTCTATATCCTTGTAAAGTTACTTAGTTCCCATACATAAAGGAGTTGTTTGCCCATAAATCTGCACAATTTCACACTTGGAATAGTTTTTCCAGTTCCCAGCAATATCCCTAAGAGTCAAGGCTCAGCCAGACATCTAGGCTAAATAATGACTCAAATAAATGAACACACATTTGAATAGAAGGGTATTCCTGTACTTTGTTCCAGCCAAAGTAATGGGGAAGGGATCATGGAATGGGAGGGGGATCTCATTCATCTTTGCCACAGATGCTGGACTACAGGAGATAGTGGTATGCTTTTAACCAGTGGTTCCCAACCTTGGGTCCCAAGATGTTTTTGGACTGTAACTTCAAAAAATCCTGGATAGCACAGCTAGTGGTGAAGGCTTCTGGGAATGTTAGTCCAAAAACATCTGGGGATCCAAGGTTGGGAACTAGTGCTCTTAACAATAACAGTAACATCTAGAACAATAGTAACAATTTTACTAGTGGAAACAACTGAAATCCTTTTACAGTTGGCATAGCATAAAGTTACACCTGTGAACATTCAACAATATGTTTTTATTGTGGAGCTTCCCTCCATGATATTCTTAAAAATTAAGTTGAGACCTAAATTTGCTGGGGTCTTAACATGATCATATATATGGTAAAAAGTAAATTTCAAAAAGAGGCAGTCCTATATAGGGACTGTTTGTAGGACAGCACCATCTACAAATATTGCTGGGTTTTTCTCTATTTCAGTTGCAGAGGTTTGAATTTTTGCATTCTAGTTTGTAATAATGTTTGCAGTCATTAGTTTTACATGTTCTGTATGGTTTATGCCGTTTGTTTGGTTCCATAGTCTCATTGGGAGGTTAGTGGACTTGTATAACATGTGAAAGGATAGTTTCAAAACAGTTGTAAAGGAGTGATCAGTAAAGAATTGGAGTGATAATTATATTCACAGCAACTGGGAGACTGCCATTTACTGGTGAGAATAACAAATAAATTCTATGCAGACTCCTGCTGTTTTTGTCAATTGATTTTAGAAATTATGGATTGTATGTAGCATGCTAGATGTGAGAAGGCTCTCACAAACTGAATATGAGCCAATGCAGATGCAAAAAAGACAAATCTTGTTTTAGCCTGCATTAATAGAAATATAATCTCCAAATTACACGAAGAACTAGTTCCCCTCTGTTTGGTGCTGGTTAGGCCTCATCTCAGGTGCCTTGTATCACTTCTGGACACTGCACTTTAGAAAGGATGCAGACAAAGTTTGGGGGGGAGCAACGAGGATGATCAGGGGACTGGAAACCAAGTCCTTTGACGAAAGACTGAAATAACTGGACATGTTTAGCCTTGAGAAAAGAAACTGAGGAGATGGTAGTTTTCAAATATATAGAGGAGGGGCAGGACCTATTCTCAGTCATTCCAGAATGCAGGAAATGTAATAATGGGCTCAAGTTACAGGAAGCCAGATTTCAGCTGAATATCAGGAAAAACCTCCTAACTGTTAGAGAAGAACGACAATGGAACTAGTTGCCTTGGGAAGTGATGGCCTCTCCAACACTGGTGGCATTCAAGAGAAAGAAAGACAGCTGTCCATATCAACTCCTGCATCATAAGGGCCACCTTTTGGACAGACTGTCCATATCAGCTCCTGCATCATAAGGGCCACCTTTAGGACAGACTGCCCATGTCAAGTCCTGCATCATAAGGGCCACCTTTAGGACAGACTGCCCATGTCAGCTCCCGCATCATAAGGGACACCTTTAGGACAAACTGCCCATGTCAGCTCCCGCATCATAAGGGCCACCTTTAGGACAGACTGCCCATGTCAGCTCCCGCATCATAAGGGCCACCTTTAGGACAGACTGCCCATGTCAGCTCCTGCATCATAAGGGCCACCTTTTGGACAGACTGTCCATATCAAGTCCTGCATCATAAGGGCCACCTTTAGGACAGACTGCCCATGTCAGCTCCTGCATCATAAGGGCCACCTTTTGGACAGACTGCCCATGTCAGCTCCTGCATCATAAGGGCCACCTTTTGGACAGACTGTCCATATCAAGTCCTGCATCATAAGGGCCACCTTTTGGACAGACTGCCTATGTCAGCTCCCGCACCATAAGGGCCACCTTTAGGACAGACTGCCCATGTCAGCTCCCGCACCATAAGGGCCACCTTTAGGACAGACTGCCCATGTCAGCTCCTGCATCATAAGGGACACCTTTTGGACAGACTGCCCATGTCAGCTCCTGCATCATAAGGGCCACCTTTTGGACAGACTGTCCATATCAAGTCCTGCATCATAAGGGCCACCTTTAGGACAGACTGCCCATGTCAGCTCCCGCACCATAAGGGCCACCTTTAGGACAGACTGCCCATGTCAGCTCCCGCATCATAAGGGCCACCTTTAGGACAGACTGCCCATGTCAGCTCCCGCATCATAAGGGCCACCTTTAGGACAGACTGCCCATGTCAGCTCCCGCATCATAAGGGCCACCTTTTGGACAGACTGTCCATATCAAGTCCTGCATCATAAGGGCCACCTTTAGGACATACTGCCTATGTCAGCTCCTGCATCATAAGGGCCACCTTTAGGACAGACTGTCCATATCAACTCCTGCATCATAAGGGCCACCTTTTTCACAGACTGTCCATATCAACTCCTGTATCATAAGGGCCACCGTTAGGACAGACTGTCCATATCAACTCCTGCATCATAAGGGCCACCTTTAGGACAGACTGTCCATATCAGCTCCTGCATCAGAAGGGCTACCTTTAGGACAAACTGTCCATATCAGCTCCTGCATCATGAGGGCCACCTTTTGCAAAGACTGTCCATATCAACTCCTGCATCATAAGGGCCACCTTTTGAACAGACTGCCCATGTCAGCTCCTGCATCATAAGGGCCACCTTTTTGACAGACTGCCCATGTCAGCTCCTGCATCATAAGGGCCACCTTTAGGACAGACTGCCCATGTCAGCTCCTGCACCATAAGCGCCACCTTTAGGACAGACTGCCCATGTCAGCTCCTGCATCATAAGGGCCACCTTTTGGACAGACTGCCCATGTCAGCTTCCGCATCATAAGGGCCACCTTTACGACAGACTGCCCATGTCAGCTCCTGCATCATAAGGGCCACCTTTAGGACAGACTGCCCATATCAGCTCCTGCATCATAAGGGCCACCTTTAGGACAGACTGTCCATAGCAACTCCTGCATCATAAGGGCCACCTTTAGGACAGACTGTCCATATCAGCTCCTGCATCACAAGGGCCACCTTTAGGACAGACTGTCCATATCAGCTCCTGCATCATAAGGGCCACCTTTAGGACAGACTGCCCATGTCAACGCCTGCATCATAAGGGCCACCTTTAGGACAGACTGCCCATGTCAGCTCCCGCAACATAAGGGCCACCTTTAGGACAGACTGCCCATGTCAGCTCCCGTATCATAAGGGCCACCTTTAGGACAGACTGCCCATGTCAGCTCCTGCATCATAAGGGCCATCTTTAGGACAGACTGCCCATGTCAGCTCCTGCATCATAAGGGCCACCTTTTGGACAGACTGCCCATGTCAGCTCCTGCATCATAAGGGCCACCTTTTGGACAGACTGTCCATATCAAGTCCTGCATCATAAGGGCCACCTTTTGGACAGACTGCCCATGTCAGCTTCCGCATCATAAGGGCCACCTTTAGGACAGACTGCCCATGTCAGCTCCCGCATCATAAGGGCCACCTTTAGGACAGACTGCCCATGTCAGCTCCCGCATCATAAGGGCCACCTTTAGGACAGACTGCCCATGTCAGCTCCCGCATCATAAGGGCCACCTTTAGGACAGACTGCCCATGTCAGGTCCCGCATCATAAGGGCCACCTTTAGGACAGACTGCCCATGTCAGGTCCTGCATCATAAGGGCCACCTTTAGGACAGACTGCCCATGTCAGCTCCCGCATCATAAGGGCCACCTTTTGCACAGACTGTCCATATCAACTCCTGCATCATAAGGGCCACCTTTTGGACAGACATCAGCTCCTGCATCGTAAGGGACACCATTAGGACAGACTGTCCATGTTAGCTCCTGCATCATAAGGGCCACCTTTACGACAGACTGCCCATGTCAGCTCCTGCATCATAAGGGCCACCTTTAGGACAGACTGCCCATGTCAGCTCCTGCATCATAAGGGCCACCTTTTGGACTGACGTCAGCTCCTGCATCGTAAGGGCCACCATTAGCACAGACTGTCCATATCAACTCCTGCATCATAATGGCTATCTTTTGGACAGACTGCCCATGTCAGCTCCTGCATCATAAGGGACACCTTTAGGACAGACTGCCCTTGTCAGCTCCTGTATCATAAGGGCCACCTTTAGGACAGACTGCCCATGTTAGCTCCTGCATCATAAGGGCCACATTTAGGACAGACTGCCCATGTCATCTCCTGTATCATAAGGGCCACCTTTTGCACAGACTGTCCATATCAACTCCTGCATCATAAGGGCCACCTTTTGGACAGATGTCAGCTCCTGCATCGTAAGGGCCACCTTTTGGACAGACTGTCCATGTCAGCTCCTGCATCGTAAGGGCCACCTCTTGGACAGACTGTCCATATCAACTCCTGCATCATAAGGGCCACCTTATCTGGGAGAGGGAGGGCTCGAATTTCAGGCCCCCACTGGGGTGCCGCCATCGTCCTCCATGCCGTGGGGGGGCATGCCGGGTGGGTGGGACTCGTCGGCCTTGGAGGGCGGCCCATCTGGGAGAGGGAGGGCTCTGGTTTCAAGCCTCCACTGCCTTGTGGCTATATCCACTGATGGAAAAGGCTTCAGGAGTCAACCTCGAGGAAAAATCCGGAGCCGGAGTCCCGGAGGCAGTTCATGTCGTTCTGTCAACTCCTGCGATGTCGCTGAAACGAGTTGTATTGGCTCTTGCCTTTCCATTGGACTAATTCAGTGACGTGGAGAGGGGGGATTTGCTGCTTGGGCAACAGCCTATTCTCCATATTATTTTACCCGGGCTTCGTGCCCTGGAGAGGACACTCCAGCTTCGCACACAGCGTCGAAACACTAGACACTGTTCCAAGTCCTCCATACAGAGCACGTTACCATAGTCTCTCGAGACTGAAGGATGCCTATGCTAAGACAGCTATCTGTCAGATAAAATTACATTGATTCCTACATTGAACAAGGGGTTGGACTCGTTGACCTTGTAGGCCCCTTCTAGCTCCATTATTCTACGATTCTATGATAAATGTGGCCATCCATGTCTATCTAGTCAACTCTGAAAAATTGACAGATAACTGTGGTGCATTCCACTCTTAATGGGAATGATATAATTTCAAGACACCTCTGCAGTACTTTGCAAAATTTGCTTGTCTAAAGGTAAAAGTACTACTTATCCTTTCAGAATGACTTTTATGATTGCTTTTCTGAAGACTGCAATCTCATCTCCAGAAAATGTTATTAATCATCCATTAGTGTCAAATGAGAGAATGCAATAAAGTGAATGTGCAGTTGCCACGCATTGAGGAATGGTTTAGACATGTAATTCAGATATCTGTAGTTCTGGTACTACATTTTGAAGGGCTATATGGTAGTTATGTTGTTAATTATGAAATCAGATGTAATCCTTTGTGCAGTGAGCTGAAAGTCTTTCTCAAACTTGTAGAGAAAACAGTGGTTGGAAATATAGTTAGTGATATGTGCTAACACACATTTTTCTGTCTCAGAATGTTTTACCCCATAGCATAACAAAGCTTGTATGCAATATCTCAAGTCAGTTGGTGGTCTCTTAGCTAAATATAATTATAAGTAGCAAAGCTACTGACTAGGAAAACCACATTATGCTGTAAGCATTCCAACTCCAGGATGGTGAAAAAATTCTGTCCTTAAAGGCGAGGGTCTGATAGAGAATATGTTCCTTCTCCCTCATCAAACTTCCATGTTATCAGGGCAGAGTCTACATTTCTCATTGGTTCTGGGTAGAATCTATAGCCATTTAAAGTAGTATTCAGTCTTTCCAGCAAAGCTCTGGCTAGTTTTAACTAGTACTTTCACAGAAATGCAGCATATTGGTTTGGCAGGAATGGAATATTCTGCTCACCATTCCATCTGCTGGAATGGCTGGGCAGCAACATTATTTTTGCTGATGTTGACAAAGTGCAACTCTGTAGAGCTTAATTATTATGCAGCTAATTTAGTTGAAACCAGCACAGTATCTTCTATAGTCTTTACAAAAAAAAATGCATTTTGGTATCATAATTCTATCTGCTGTCTAAATGTAAACTATATTTTTAAATGATGCACCCTGAGTCCATTGGCTTGGCACTGTCGGTTCAAATGTTTGTAGATGCATTTTTGTCTTCATCCCTTCTCTTGTCTACTGCAGTCAAGACTCTGCTCACAACCTGAGCTTGATCCCAACAGGCTCAGGTAGCCAGCTCGTGGTTGACTCAGCTTTCCATCCTTCCGGGGTCTGTAAATTGAGTACCCAGCTTGCTGGGCTGGGGCAAGGGGCAATATGTAGCCTGCATAATTAAATTGTAAACTGCCCAGAGAGTGCTTTAAAGTACTATGGGGCAGTACATATAAGCAGAACACTTTTTGCTTTTTTTTAAGACATGAGGGCTTAGGATCTGTATGCTGTCAGTTCTTGGCTACAGAAATATGATAAGAAAGTTATGTTTAGGGATTTCTTCTTCAGAGAACAGGTATGGATCTTTCATAGTTGCCTTTTAGCCTTTACCTTTTAACTGTTCAGAGGTAACTGTGCTGGCCATAAGAAAAATTCCAGCCCAGAAAATACCTTTAATAGGCTGTCCCAAAAGGCACAAAAATAACTGTGCAAACCTTTGAAACCTCTAGGTCCCTTAACTGTTGTTACTTACTCAGTTTGTTTCTTTATACAAAGACTGTTGTTCTTGTTTTCTCCTCTGGCCCCCCTTCCCCACCTTCCCTTCTTTGTTAGCTATGGTAACATTTGTACTTATGTGAAAGCCGGCTGGTCTGTTCTTCAGCTCAACTGCCCATTTGGAAACCTTCATTCCATTTAGCTGGCTGTTTCTTTGAAAGATTATTTTAATGTCAGTGGTCTGTATTCAGCCTTGGTTACCTCCAAATAATACAGTAATTTAAAAATTAATCAGTGAAATAAAAAAAAAAGGAAGGAACACACCAATTTTTAAAACTTTATTAAATATCTCAAAGTTAATTTGCCTTACCTTTCTCCACTCTTAAAAATTTCAAGGACTCTTTTTCTGTTCTGTAAGCCAAAAAATAATTCATAAAAAAGTACTTCGGTTTTTTTAAACTGTAGCCCTCCTTTGGAGAGAATAATTGAGGTCAGGAAAGATGTGTGAAGTTCTCCAGAAGAGTGATATAAATAGCAAACACAGGGTACATTCATGTTAATTGCTTTTTGCAAACTAATTTATCACTTTTTTTCTGTTTTTTCCCTACAAGAGTGTTTTGCTTTATCTTGTTTTTTTATTTGAACTTTTTAGCTGATTTTTAGCAGTTGGTTGATTCTTTTTAATCATTGCTTATTTTGAGGATTTTATGTTGATCTACAGGTGTGTGTACACACATACACACTTGAATATATATATTCAAATCTCCACTCAGCAAAACAAACAAACAAACAAATTGGGGGAGTGGAACTGGTAAAACCACTCCTTAAATATCTCACCTTGAAAACCCTGCTAAAGTTGCTATGAGTTGGTTCCAACTTTGACAGCACATAACAACAACTCTCTTTCTATCTCTCACTATATATACACACAGAGAGAGAGAGAGTATATGTTGTAGCTAAATGTAGCTACATGTGTTGCATGTTTGTACATTCTTGACTCTATAAATAAATATCATCATCATCATATTTTCTCAAGTACAGAGGCATTGTTATTCCCATGACCCTCAAATTTTACTTACAGAAATACATGAGATGAACATTCTATGAATCTGTGCATGTGTAGTTGTACCAATGCTTGGTTCAGAGTCAGTAGGGGAAAAAAAAAACCATGAATGTGATCCAGCTGTGCTTGTATTTTATTTTTATTTTTTTGGACCTCACTAGAAGTATTTTCCTCCATCCAGTTTTGAGATCGGATGGCTTTAAAATGCCTAATTAGGCTTTCTTTTTCACAATTGAATTTACAATTTAAAAACAAATTTAAGTTAAGCAAGAAATTGTAGGTCTGATTTTCAGGAGGTAAAAATGAACATTACGGCCTGTAAAACAGAACCTTATTTCGTGCTATATGCTGGTTTCCATTAAAAAAATAATAATTAAGGTTAGCAAAAGGCAAAGTTAATAAAATTAGCATGTAGACTGCAGGTCAACTTCCACCTTTCAAATATTCTTCAATAGCAATCATTTCTGTTGTGTAGATAGTGTATTAGATGGTTGCATTGACCAGTAAGTTGGGTACCTGGCTGCAGAGCCAGAGGTCAGAATTCCCCACTGTGCCTCCCAGAAGAAAAGCCAGCTTGTAACATTGATCAGGTTATATAGTTACAGACTTCCCCCAGAAATAGGAATTGCTAAACCATTTTTGAGTACTCCAAAGCCTAGAAAACCTGGAAAGGGTCACCATAGGTCTGAATCAACCTAACAGCACATAATTATTTTCTTTCATTGATGTCCACTTTAACATGGTGAGGGGGTGTGACTGTCAGGGAAGCTGAGAGCAATGCTGTCAGCAGGATAGATTCCACTATGATATTGGACTCCTAGCAGAGCCATCCAAGGCAGAATGGTCAAAACATAGACACCAGACTAAGATCCATCCACTCTCTTCAAGATTAATGATCATATCAAAAGAAGATAATTGATAGTTCCAGTGGTAATGGGAGTGAAGAAACACCTGAAGGCAGTGACTGAGCAGCAACAGGAGTGGAAGGTGACATTGGTAGAGGATCTTTCACAGGCAACAGTGGTGATATTTAAGCTAAGTTTTGTTACATCTGCACGGGAGAAGGCAATGGTAAGCTTCTTCTGAATTACTCTGTACTTGAAAACTGTATGATGAGACTATCCAGAAACGAGACGTAGTGCTGGAAGATGACTCTCCCAGATTGGAAAGCACTCAGTTACCTGCTGAGGAAGAGTAAAATACAAATAGTATTGTCACTAATGAAGTAACTAAGTTAAAGTAATCTAGGTTTGCTGGGCATTTTGGATTTATTGAGCTGATAAGAAAATGTAAGAAAATTTCCAGTTAAAACTGGTGTTGTGCTGATTTAATGTTCACAACTGTCTAAAAATTTATAGGAACTGTAATCTATCTTTTACTGAAAAATGAGTAATCTCAAATATATACGTATATGAAGCAGCCATGTACTGGCTGAAATTGTTGTTCAGTTCTGCATGTAAAGCGGAATCAGCTATAGCAAAAAGCATGACAAGGCAAAAGTGCAATTCACAAAGCATGTCTATGTGCATGCCACTCTATGGTTGCAATAGAGACTGCACAATGGATTGCACAATCAAAATATGCAATCTTGGTTGTTTGGGCATAACACCTGGCATAACTTCTTTGGCATAACTTTGATTATGCCAGAATGAACAGGGTTTCAGCCACTGAATTAGAACTTTGGTCCATCCAAGTCAGTATTATCTACAGTAACTGGCAGTGACTCTCCCAGAGCTTGGAAGTGACTGGTTGTAAGCTACCAGTAACAAGATTTGTTGTTGTTGTTTAGTTGTTACGTCGTGTCCGACTCTTTGTGACCCCATGGACCAGAGCACGCCAGGCCCTCCTGTCTTCCACTGCCTCCCGGAGTTTCATCAAATTCATCTTGGTAGCTTCGATGACACTGTCCATCCATCTCGTCCTCTGTCGTCCCCTTCTCCTCTTGCCTTCACACTTTCCCAACATCAGGGTCTTTTCCAGGGAGTCTTCTCTTCTCATGAGATGGCCAAAGTATTGGAGCCTCAGCTTCAGGATCTGTCCTTCCAGTGAGCACTCAGGGTTGATTTCCTTCAGAATGGATAGGTTTGTTCTCTTTGCAGTCCAGGGGACTCTCAAGAGTCTCCTCCAGCACCACAATTCAAAAGCATCAGTTCTTCGGTGGTCAGCCTTCTTTATGGTCCAGCTCTCACTTCCAGACATCGCTACTGGAAAAACCATAGCTTTGACTATGTGGACCTTTGTCGGTAAGGTGATGTCTCTGCTTTTTAAGATGCTGTCTAGGTTTCTCGTCGCTTTCCTGCCAAGAAGCAGCCGTCTTTTAATTTCGTGGCTGCTGTCACCATCTGCTGTGATCATGGAGCCCAAGAAAGTAAAATATGTCACTGCCTCCATATCTTCCCCTTCTATTTGCCAGGAAGTGATGGGGCCCGTGGCCATGATCTTAGTTTTTTTGATGTTGAGCTTCAGACCATTTTTGGCGCTCTCCTCTTTCACCCTCATTAAGAGGTTCTTTAATTCCTCCTCACTTTCTGCCATCAGAGTGGTATCATCTGCATATCTGAGGTTGTTGATATTTCTTCCGGCAATCTTAATTCCGGCTTGGGATTCATCCAGTCCAGCCTTTCGCATGATGTATTCTGCATATAAGTTAAATAAGCAGGGAGACAATATACAGCCTTGTCGTACTCCTTTCCCAATTTTGAACCAATCAGTTGTTCCATATCCAGTTCTAACTGTTGCTTCCTGTCCCACGTATAGATTTCTCAGGAGATAAATAAGGTGGTCAGGCACTCCCATTTCTTTAAGGACTTGCCATAGTTTGTTGTGGTCCACACAAAGGCTTTTGCGTAGTCAATGAAGCAGAAGTAGATGTTTTTCTGGAACTCTCTGGCTTTTTCCATAATCCAGCGCATGTTAGCAGGTAACAAGATACTTATAATCAATTCTGTGAGGGTCCTTTCTTCTCAAGCAGCTGTGTCTTCACAACCTCTTTAGGATCAAATAAAGACAAACATCCGACCGGCTCCAAAACCTCACCATTTATTTCAGGGAGATCCAAAAAACTATTAACATCAACTGTGATATTTAACATCTTACCTTTGCATAACAGTGCAACAAAGGGGTTAACAACTTGTTTAGAGAATGGGTTAGAACCAGGGGTCTCAAAACTGTTCAAACATCTGTATCGGGTTATAGTCTCTCATCTCAAGTCCCAATGTCTCTGACAACATGGGCAAGGAGTCCCTCCTGAGGGATTCTTTTCCTGAGCCTTCTCTTTGGGGTTTGCTGATCTCCCCTGGGAGGGGGTCTTGCCATCTTTCCCTCTCTCTCCTTTCTTGGGCTAGCTTGGCTCTCTCTTCCCTAATTTTTCTACTCCACTCCCTGGCTTCTTTTTCTCCCCAATAGGATGGTTTTTCGGGTGTTACGTCTCTCCTTCTCCTTTCTGCTTCTTCATGGGAAATCAACAACTTCTCCCACTGCTTAGTGCAAGGGTTCTCCATCCATATCCACTGCCAGTAAGGAGGTAGAACTCTGTCTTTCTTTCTTGCCTCTGCTTCTCCCGCCTCCACTGTCCCACTCCTGGACTTATCCCCTTTATATATCTCTACTCCCCCCCCCCTTTTCCTATTCCTGCCTTTTCCAACTTGACCTCTACTTCCTCTAGACTTGACCCTACCTCTCTTAGAGGCTCCCTTCTTTCCCTTGACTGACTTCCTGCCATTTCTAGTTTAACTTCAGCCTCTGTCACCCCCAGTTTCTCTCTCCCAGATATTCCTGTCCCTTTGCTTGTTCCAGCTCTTGTCTCTCCTAACGGGTCTCCATCAATCTTCCCTGGTTTTTCCATGACTTTTCCCGTCTCTCTTTCATCCCGTTCCCCCAGTAGGTTTATCACTTTCTGGGTGGGTTGTACATTTTTCCATAGGGAATCTAAAGACTTCTCCCACCTTGCATCAAGAAAGGATGGCACTTGGGTCGGGATTGGTTCAGACTGAACTTCTTCCTCACAAATTCCTTTCTTGGATAACAAAGACATAACTAAGTCTCTGCATTTGTACATTGATAAGAGATAGTTTCACCTTGTTTGCTACATGACTTATGATTTGAGTACACATCCTATTTTGGGCTTTTTCATTACTTTTACTATTGTAACATTGTGGCCTTGCCAAATGAAGTGGAAAACTACATAGCAGTGCTGGCTCATGGTATGCTTTATGCGGCTGTACTCGGATGTAGTTTTAAGGTAATTAACAAGCAACTATTCAAGGTGTTTTTTAGTAGAGTTGTAAATATTCAGTTATTTATTTGTCACAGGTGAGGACAAATATTTTCAGATGTTTTCGTCACCTCTGGCAAGTATTTTTGTCCATTTGTTTTACATTTTAGCACTTCATTGCAAATAAAAATTTTACATGTGTTTTTGCACAAATAAATATTTGCTTTAGAACCACTGTGTTGCTCAAGTTTTTAAATGTAAAGTACATAAATGGGGGGGCACAATAAAGTGCTTTTTGCACAAACTGTGATGAATTTTGCAAATACTCATGAGAATGAAATGGGCTCTCATCTTTTCACTTTCATGCAGGAGTGAAAAATAGAGTAGTAATTGACAGTTTTTCCCATGACGTATCAAGAGATGCTTTTTTTCTTGAGGACGGGGGGAAAGTATATTGGTTATATCATGGCTATCAAGTAATGGGAAAGTAAAGAGTTACTTCTTAAAGTGCAGCTATGATGTGAACTATTCAGATCTTCAGATTATAACTAACTTCCGAAACTCTGGGCTCATCCTAGGTTTTAGGCAGGAGTCTTCAAGTCCTAATTCAATGTGGTATGGACTGAACCTGAGCTACTGCTGCACCTCTTGTCTTGCATCTTAAGGCAACAATTACTGGATTGATTAATGCTTTGAAAACTGCAATAGGATAAAGTTACTGTAGTATTGCTAGGCCTAGTATCAAGCTTGCTTTTTTTTAAAAAAAAAGAAACGTACTGAAGTAAGTTGAAGTTGGTAAATTAATTAAATTCTTAATCAACAGTGTGAGCAGAAGTCCTGACCATGTCTTTGTACAGTGGTACCTCGACTTACGAACTTAATCCGTATTGGAACGGCGTTCGTACGTCGAAAAGTTCGTAAGTCGAGGCAAACGTTTCCATAGGAATGCATTGAAAACCATTTAATCCGTACCTGCTGTTTTTCGTTCGTATGTCGAGGCGCTGTTCGTAGGTAGAGGCATTAGTTCCCATAGGAACTAATGCAAAGCCGGTTAATCCGTACTCTACCACTAGGGGGCGATATTTTTTTTGTTCTTTTGACCTAAGATGAACTTAGGTCAAAAAATGAGCAGGAAAGGTTTTTTTCTTTTTTCTTTTGGTTCGTAAGTCGAGGCTCTGTTCGCAAGTCGAAGCAACTTTTTGCGAACGGAGCCATTCGTAACTCGAATCGTTCGCAAGTAGGGATGTTCGTAAGTCGAGGTTCCACTGTATTATGGCTATTGTGGTTTACAAAAATACAAAACTTGATTACTTGAAGATCTAAACAGACCAGACCTGACGATGCCAGGAGTTTTCTCAGTTTTCTCTGTGTACAGGGAGTTCTTTCTCAGCTGTCTAGGTCTCTGGGTTACCAAGGTTTTATTTAAACTGCAGACAATAACTGAATCTTTCAAAGGTTTCATGGGCAGCAAAGACCACCGTTAATCAAGTTTTCTCATTTTCTCCTCCTATATATGTGCTTAATTCTCTTCTGTCACCATTTTATCTGGAGAAAGGAAAGAAACATTTGAGAATATTTCTGATTTTCTTGAGAGTCAGGATTCTGGCACTTCAGTCAATTACTGAAGCAAGTGGTGGCTTTCTTCAGAATAGTTGTGAGCAGAGATGAAGTTGTAGAGGGAGGCCTCTGTATTTCCTCAACTCTGGCAAATGTTTAGAAGGCCCATGTAGCTCCTTGTTGCCATCTGCCTTTTGGCAAACACTGGAGCAAACACTGCATTCCTTCAAATAATTTCTTCCTGTTTTCTGTTTATCTCATTCCTGTTTTTTTCCTGATGAAGTCAAAAGCTCAGCTTTTGCAAATTTGAAAATACATGATAATGTTTAGACATTTCTATCCCAGTGATTGTGTGACTCTGTGTTTCCATTAAAGTGCTCTGGACATTGTGCTGTTGACACAGAACTTTACATATGTTTTTTGTAGGCTGTGCAAGAAATACTGTGAGCAACTCAGTGCATTGTTTCGTCAATACACTAGGTATGAAAAGGAGCTGCAAAAAGCAAATTGTGGTGAAATGCAAAGGCTTTACCAAAAGAATTGCTAACCTTATGTCAAATTAATTGTGCATTAGACATTCAAATGCATTGGAAGGGAAACTGTCTTGAATATAAATGGTTAAACAGTTGAAAAAGCTCAGAGAAGTTTAAAACCTGGCATCTTTGGTACGCTGCCTTTAGAAAATATTTTGTGGAGTGAGGGGGTTGATAATGTTTATCATGCTTTGAAAAGCATAGATAAATAATATGGCAAGTTTAAAAAAAGAATTTTCTCACTTACCTCTTCCAGTTCTTATGCAGGGTGAGCCTGGTGAAGAGAGGTTGTCTCAGAAGTCCTGAGGAGTGCATTGAGTAGAAACTGTAAAGCATATCAGTTGTGAGCAACTAATGACTTTGTGTGATAGGGTCAGTGAAGCTATTTGATACCCCCCGACCCCCGTGCCGCAAACTACACTGGCCAGTGAACAGGCAGTGCCTAATTACTGGCACTTGGTGAGATTACTCAGGGAGGAAGCTGGGTCACAGCATAGCAGGAAGAAGTCACAACCTGGCCACCAGAGGGCCCTGGGGTGCCATTCCAGAGAGAGAGAAGACCAATTGTATTGGGCATGTGGAAGTGTTGGTTGAGAGAGAAGAGCCTGAGAAGAGTGGGGCATGCAGTGTAAAAGAGGAAGGCACCTCCTTTAGGGGGATGTATGTAGATGCTGAAGTTGAGGAGGAGCAGGAGGGAGGAGAGTGAAGCGGTAGGCCTGACCAGGCATCTTTAGGAAGAAGACTGTGACTTTCCCTGGTAGAAACCTGCAGAAAACTGTTCTAGGTTACCTACTACCTCACTTGGTGCAGGTGGATAGACAGCCCACACTGACCCAGAAGAAGCAGTGGCATTAGAAACACTAGGCTTTGTGACCCTGGCACTAAGAAAACTCAGGGCCTCAGCTCTTCAGGTGCCCTATGGGGTGAGATGCCTGGACTGCATCATGGAGAGTCAGTAAAAATGGAATCTGGGCCCAGCCCTGGAAGAATAAGCAGAACCAGTCCTGTACTACATGGACTCTGAAAGACTTGACACAGGGTCTAGGAAAACAGAGGCCTGGAGAACTGTAAAGAGTTTACTTCAATAAAGAAGAGTAACAGAACTTCATTGGCCTCATTGTGTCTGGTTAATATGTCACATTTCCCAAAGCTTTTCGATGCCCCCTTACCCATGGATAGAGTGCATAAGGTCTAAGGTTTTGGGAATATTATGGGAAAGAAGAATGAGGTGGCTTATTAGGTCAAAAATGTAGTGAGAGTCATTTTCTCCCTGTCCTTATAATTCT
Source organism: Intellagama lesueurii (assembly GCA_037013535.1). Lineage (NCBI taxonomy): Eukaryota > Metazoa > Chordata > Lepidosauria > Squamata > Agamidae > Intellagama > Intellagama lesueurii. Next base: position 114,912,779 of record JBAJHW010000002.1, read on the forward strand.
AGAACCCAGAGTTATCCTTTGAACCAGAATGTTTAGGGGGATCAAAGAAGGTACCATTTTGCAAAGAAGGTACTATTTCCCATGATGTGTAGGCTTGCATTCTATTAAGCATGATTCTAAGCCCTGCAGGGTCAGGGTGCAGGCAGGGAAGAGCAGTCCAGGAGGCCAAGACTGGGCTTTCTGTGGCATGGTGGTTGTGCAGCACCTTAAAAGCTGGCATCACCTCTGCCACTGCAGCTCCAGAGATCACCGTGGGCGTGGCAGTGATGGAAGTGTCAGCTGCTGCTGCCAGGCTTCCTTGAGCCTATGAGCCCCTCTGACCGTGGCACCACAGCTGGCTTCCCACCTCCACTGGTCAGCTGCTGTTGATGTTGTCTCCTTACTCTTGAGTAAGCCAGGTAAACTTACTCATGAGCAAACTGGGTAAACCTTGTTTTCAATGGATCTGTAGCACAGAAGAATGGCATTGATAGCTGATTGGGCTTCAAGGAGTGGTTTGCTGTGGGGACAGGAGAAGTGTACCAAATGGCACATCACTCCTTCCCACCACTACCTCAACATACCTTTGTAGCCCGATCCACCCCACACCCCAAAGGACCAGTCTGGATAGGCCCTCATCAGTCAAACTGTGGAATTTGCCACTGCAGGTTATTGTAGTGGCTACCAACCTAGCATGGCTTTAAAGGGTGAGAAGAGAAATTCATAGAAGATAAAGCCACCAATTGCTTCTGGTCATGATGGTTATATTTCACCTTTAGTAATAAAAGCAATAAGGTTCTTAATAATAGCAGGTGACGAGCAAGAGTGGGAGGGTACTGCTGTGCTTGTCTCTGGTTTTTAAGTTTCTCACATGCATCCTAAACGCCCTCTCAGGAGCAGAGCTCGGCCAGGTGCCTGGTATAACCGGGACCTACGAGCAATGAAGCGAAATAGGAGACGGCTAGAGTGCACTTGGAGAGAGGAACCGACGGATTATAATAAGAAAGCTGTCAGGATCGCAACTAACCGTTACCTGGCTAAGGTAAGGGCTGCCAGACGATCACACATCGCTGACCGGATAAGCGATGCTTCTAATCAGCAGGCGGAACTTTTCCGTATAGTTCGCGATCTATCTGGAATTGGTCTGGGTGATGGGCCTCCCATTAATATCTCACCTGACCAATTTGCAGCATTTTTTAAATCAAAAGTGGAGGCCATCCGCCGGGACCTCTCTCCTTTTTTAAATATAGTGGATCGAGCAGAGATGTCCAGCGCTCCGCCCTGCCCGGTGACTCTTGAATTCTTTCAGCCTGTGACGCCAGACCTGGTGGACAAAGTGCTTGATCGCTGTCGGGCCACCACCTCCTCCCTTGACCCTTGCCCGGCCTGGCTAATCAAAGTAGCCAGGCCTGTAACAACGGAATGGGCCACAGCAATAATTAATGGGTCTCTCCAAGAGGGCAAGGTTCCTCTTGCCCTCAAGGAGACACTCATTAGGCCCATAAGGAAGAAACCAAATTTGGCGGCGGATGATATTGGAAATTATAGGCCCGTCGCCAATGTTTCTTTCCTTAGCAAAGTGGTGGAGAGGGTGGTGGCAGACCAGCTTCAGACACTTTTGGACGAAACCAACGCCCTGGACCCATTTCAGTCGGGCTTCAGGCTGCGTTATGGCACAGAAACGGCACTGGTCGCACTGTTGGATGTCCTGTTGAGGGAGGCCGACAGGGGCAATATGTCCTTGTTGGTCCTCCTCGATATCTCAGCCGCCTTTGATACCGTCGACCACGGTATCCTCCTGGGGAGGCTCTCCGAGTTGGGAATCGGTGGCCTGGCACTTGCCTGGCTCCGATCCTTCTTGGAGGACCGTCCCCAGAGAGTACAGCTTGGGGAGAATGTTTCGGCCCCATGGAGTCTCAGTTGTGGGGTTCCGCAGGGGTCGATCATCTCCCCAATGCTGTTTAATATCTATATGAGGCCGCTGGGTGGGGTCATCAGGGGGTGCGGTGCTTCGTGCCATCAGTACGCTGATGACACGCAGCTCTACATCTCCTTTTCATCTACTTCAGTGGATGCCGTTCTGTCTCTTCAGCGCTGCCTGGAGACTGTACTGCAATGGATGCAGTTGAATGGGTTGAGGCTGAACCCGGACAAGACGGAGGTCTTGAGGGTGGGAGGTCCCTCCATCGGCGGTTTGGGTGACTCCCTTTCTTTTGGGGGGACGACCCTTAACGCAAAGAGTGAGGTTCGCAGCTTGGGGATACATCTGGACCCCGCGCTTACCATGGAAACCCAGGTGGCGTCCGTGGCCCGCTTCGCATATTTCCATCTATGGCGGATTGCCCAGCTGCGACCATATCTTGATGGGGAGGCCCTCACTACTCTTGTCCATGTGCTTGTAATCTCGAGATTAGACCATTGTAATGCGCTCTACGTGGGGCTGCCTTTGAGATTGATGCGGAAACTTCAAATGGTGCAGAATGCGGCAGCCAGGCTTCTTAGTGGGGTGAGGAAATTTCAGCATATCTCTCCGACTCTGGCTGCCTTGCATTGGCTGCCCATTCGTTTCCACATTGACTTCAAAGTGTTAATGATGACGTATAAAGCCCTAAACGGTTTGGGACCTCGATACCTGGCAGATCGTCTTCTCCCACCTAGATCTACCCGAATCACCCGGAATAGCCAGCAGGGACGGCTGAGGGGCCTAACGCCGAGAGAGGCCCGGAAAGAAAGAACAAGAAACCGGGCCTTCTCGGCAGTGGCCCCTCGGCTATGGAACAGCCTCCCAACTGAAATTCGCCTGGCACCCTCGCTGGGTGTTTTTAAAACCCATTTGAAAACTTGGCTTTTCAGGCAGGCCTTCCCTCCAGTCAATAACTGATCTTTACTCTTTCATCTTGGTACTGATTTAATTTAATATAAGTGTTAAAATTATGATCTTTTAAATCTTTTATGTATGATGATGTTTTTATTATGTATGTAAGCTGCCCCGAGTAGACTTTGTCTAGGGGGGCGGGGTAAAAATCTAATAAAGATAAAGATAAAAGATCTGGAATTGCCTTTGTGGGAGCTGACTGCTTGACTTAGGTAGGTTTCATCCAGAAGGGTTTTTCTTCACTTTCTTACTCAATTTGCCCATTTTATCCAGACTTCTACCATTCTCACAGAATGGTCCTGAAATATTTTGGAATAGGTTTATCCTGCTTTTATGTTCCATATTAAAATTTTGTTAGCATGCCACTCAGAGAGGTATGATCTGTGATTAAAATAAAAACAAGCAATGCATGTTGGCTCTTTTTATTGTGCTTGGAAAAGATACAGTAGTGATGGCATTTACTACAAATTTTCATTTCTATAAACACACAATCAGTGTGGTTTTTCTGTGCCATTGCTTTTGTAAAGTCATTTGTTAAGATGCACAGCTTCTACATGAAATAAACTTTTTCAGCTGTGCCACTTAGAGTATTTTTAAAAATATATGATATTATTCCTATGCTACACATCACAAGGTTTTCTGATGCTCCCAGAAAGCAAAATCTGAGACTAACCATCCTTAGTAGAATGATTTCTTCACTTCTTACAACCATGATGGCTAACATTTTGCTTTTCTTATCATCAACACCAAAGATTTTGGCAGCCATTCAAGAACAGTAATAGCAACTATTCTTACTTAATTCTATTGAAGTCTGAGTTGCATTAAGAATTTATGTGGTCTCCCTTGCTTTTCATGTAAGTTTCTCTGCCTGTCTTTTTATACACATGGCAATGCACTGACATGTGTAACTGTTTCTGATATTAGTTTCATTTTTTTCAGAACCTACAGGCATGATACCAGTTCTGACAAAAGAAGCAAATCCATCTTCACGTAAGTCAAGTAGAATTCTTTGCCCCTCTAAAGCTAACTCTGCAAATTCAGGTCTTTGCTCAGACACTCTCTGTCTCTTTAGTTTCCCTTGGTAAACTATTAGGCCTGTTGAATGTTGCATCGTGTGATCTATGTCTCTGATTTTCTTTAATGCAATCGTGAGGTCTCAGGTGGTATTTGGTATCTCTTTCACCTTAAAGGATGGCTTTACATTGTTCATTACAATAATTACTTTCATACAATAGAGCCATAGAGGCCACTATTTCAAACTGTCAAGGCTATTTATCTTCTTTTTCGTCTTCTTCTTCTTCTACTACTACTACTTGGTCTAAAATATAGGTACATCTTATTTCTTTTACAGTTGCATGTCCCCTATTATAGCATGGTGGTGCTGAATTTTAGTATTCAGGAAACCTATGTGAAGCTGGTCTCACTGTTAGCAGTCTTTTGCCTCTAGCTGATATTGCCTTTGCTTCCATTTCTACCCCAATGCTTTACACGTCAGATAGTTTTCAGATCTTTTAATTCTTTTGTCAGCTTGTCCATATCTTTTTTTTAAAGATTACTTTTTAAACAAATTTGATTAACTTTCTGTCCCCTTAAAACTTCTTGATGTCCTGGTGTCCTGGCAACCATGACTTTTTAAAAGCTTCTCTTGGTCTTCCCTTCCTAGAATTGATATTTATGAACTAGGTACATGTCATGGATACTTTGGGTTTCTAGAGTCATTTAACCATAGGATTTTTCTTATGTAACCCAGACTTGTAAGTCCATCTTTATTCTATCCAGGAACTGTTTCATTCCTACCACTTTCTTCAAATGTATGTAGTATAGTGATTCATCTTATCCCTTGAATTTCTGGCTAGTCTCTTGTACTGTTAGAAACAGCTGAAATCATGACTGAGAATTTTTCTCAACCTCTTTCTGCCAAGGACAGTGCATTATGATGATGGTGGTGATGAATATGATGATTAATAATTTTAATAGTTTATTCATAATATGCCTAGGGCATCATATATATGATCTGAAGTTTCTTACTTTTTAGAACTGCGTTTTCTTATTTTTTAAAAAAAACCCGCTGTGCTTGCCTCCTGCAAGAAAGCAGAGTTGGCTCCAGTAATAAACTTAGAACTTGCATATGTTGCTTCTCTGTATTGCAGAACCCACAGACAAGATTCCAGCATCAACTGAAGGAACTAATACATCTTCTTGTAAGTATATAATATTAGCATTCATTCTTTCTTGCTCGCTAAATGTAAGATCATATACTGATTCTCAGGGAAGCAAAAGTGTTTATAAAATCTCCAGTTTTTTCTCCAGACTGAGTGAATGGAGAAATAGAGACCAATAAGAGTAAGATCCTATTCTACTTGGCCTCTTGCTGCAAAGAATGGGTGGGGTTCATTCTACAAAGTTTTGGCAAAGAATGAGTAAACTAATTTTGCTTTGCCAAACCTCCAGAATGGAGTGTGGAATGGCTTTTCTGCTTGACTTTAGAGTTGTACAGAAAGGACTGGCATGTCTGGAGGTCTCAAATACTTTGAATGGCAGTGTTTCAACCAATAATGCATCTCAAGGCATGGTTCCACTGGCAATAAGAACTACAGGTGTATCGATTTAAGCATTATTTAAATCAATTTATAAATTCCCAAGCACATGACACAAGGGTGGAATCAATTCACTTGGGCAGCAAAGCGAGTTTAAAAAATGGCTGGCAAGGGCTTTTTAAAATACCTTGCTTGTAAATTGATTTATTTTAATTCAGGTTGGTGGTCGTGACTGCTAATGTCAGTTTACTTTGTGTCTTTGTTGATATTGAGTGCCATTGGCACCGTGGTTTTGCCACTACATTTTTAAAATTCCTTTTAAAAGTGTTTAGCAATGTATCACTTAGTGCACTGTGACTGCTAACATTATTTTTGCATTGTTGAGAATTTAGCACTGCATCATTTCATCAATATGTTCTATATTACAACCATTCTCCTGGTTTACTCCTTTCTGCCAATGAAACATTATTTTAACTTGTGCTTTCTTCTATGCTGCTTTCCCCCCTCGTTTTACTCTTCAGACTGTATGACAGTAGGTGGTGTCTTATTGATGTTTAGAATAATTTCTCTAATGAATGCAGCCATTGATTTAGCCATGTATCACTTATTTAAAAAAAAAGCCAAAGGGGAACAAACAGCATGCTCCTAAAAAAGAAAGGAAATGAGTCAATTTCATCCATTTAGTCTGCAAAACCAATTTTAATTACCAGGAATAAATCGAATTAAATTAATTCAGCGTGAACATGGTTACAAATTTGTACACCACGTGACTTAATACTAATATTTAAGAAGTCAGAAAAGGAATCTATTCAAATGAGCAGTGGGACTGCATCCTTAGTTTGAAAGATTAGCTAAGAGGCAGCAAAACCCCTGCCCCTTCACTGTAGCAGATGACAGTTAGTTTAAGCAGACCCTGGTTTCATCTAGACCAGTGGTTCTTAACCTTTGTTACTCAGGTGTTTTTGGACTGCAACTCCCAGAAGCCTTCACCACCAGCTGTGCTGGCTGGGGTTTCTGGGAGTTGCAGTTCAAAAACACCTGAGTAACAAAGGTTAAGAACCACTGATCTAGACCAATCCTTCATCTTAGAGTGTCAGAGTCATGTGGCCTATCCAAGCAGTAACAGCAACTTTCTCAATTCTGACAATTTTCCATTATCCTAAATCATTGGGTATACTAGCTGTGAATGACAGGAGATGTAGTCCCAAACAACTGGAACATTCTATGCTGGGAAGGCTAAGTAAAGGATTATGTATGTTGCTGTGTTAGAGACCTTTCATCTATGGATACAGAGGTCCTGTTATGTCCTATTAAGTGAGCAATAAAAATGCACTGGGGAAATTAACTCATCCAACCCAATTCTGAATTGAACTTGACTAGTCCAGTGTGATGATTTTAAGACTTTGCTGTCAACTTTTCGCTCCCAACCTACTTTACAATTTTTATCTAAGCAATGGCACATGCCTAATGCTCTATGCTAGACAAACCACTGGACTGATCCATTTTGACAGCTCCCATGTTCTATAAAGCCTATCGTGCGAAACTGCAGATGAGCTATATATAGCTGCCCTTAATTCACACAGGTAGCTACAGTAGAAGTAAAATGCCTGATTTTTTCGAAAGCATTTTGAACTAGTGAGACAGAGAACTAAGCAAAACATGTTTTAAAAGAATTGAGATTTTGCTTATATATTTTTTTGGCTGTTAGATTTGGTGCTTTAAGTAAGAATATTTAATAAATGTAAAGATGGTTAAAATATATGCATTTCTTTGTTGTCGTGTAAGAAAACTAAATAACCTTTTACCAAGAGAAGGACTCCAATAATGGAATTAAATTGTGCTCCACTTGTGCTAAAGCAAGGTAGAAGCATGTCTCTAGGGATCTGTTAACTAATGAGATATCAGAATCTGTAGTCTTCAGCTGAAGTTACAAGGTTACTATCTTTTGAATTGTTTGATTTCCTGAAAGACTAAGAAACGTGGAAATAACGCAATACAATTATGTGAAAACATTTGATATATTTAACCATGATTTACCTCCAAATAACCATAGTTGGGAACAACATGATTATTAACATTTCACAAGAAAATTATGTGCTGCTTGGTACTTCCACTGTATTCATATAATTTGTAACAGTCAAAATTCCTGGCTGACGTCTGCCAGGTATGCCTCTTGAGGTCAAAGGTGGTTTAAACTGGCCTGGGGAGTGTGGTTAAATGCTTCACTCTGGTGCCATATGGTTAGAATTTTCCATCTTGCTATTAAGACAGGAGGTAGTTCCTGAGTATACCTCTCCCCCAAACACACACACACACATCACCTGTTTTGGAAAGCAGGTTTCCTTTTTGGCTAGAGGGAAAGCCATATAGGTGTATACTCAGGGACTACCTCCTGTCTTAATAGCAAGATGGAAAATTCTAACCACATGGTACCAGAGTGAAGCATTCTGAAACTTAGGAGTTTTAAAAAGCATAATTGTATTGAGAGTTTTCAAATACTTGGATTGCATCTGTAAATGAAAGTGAGTACTGTATATGCTTAAATACTTCTCTTCCCAGAATGCTTCCTTTGATAAATTCATTAGTGCACCTGTCCAGGTTTAGAAGCAAGTGTGATTAACATACACATTCATGAATTTAAATCATACATGATAGGATTGCAAGCATGACAAGCTGTGTTTATGTTCCAGTACATTAGCTTGAGCCAAGTCCTTGGCTTTACCAGATGTGGGTTGCATATTTACCTGCGAATAACTACAGTCAAGTTCACTGATGCCTGCTTCTGAATAAACGTGAACAGGATTACATTGTACTTTACTATGTCACAGAATTGCTTTGAAGATTAGATGTGAATTATAAATAACCTTGTAGTCAAGAAGTTATCAGAATAATTGAATGCTAATCTCACTTTCCTACTTCAAAGGAAAGTGTGACTTTGAATTTTTCGTGACAGCTACCCTGAATTTCTGGAAAATCAAAGATGACTGCTTTGACTCAAGGGTTTCAGGCAGGATTCTTTCTTAGCCTTACCTGGAGATACTGGCAATTAAAGATTCTGCCAGCAAAGCGACAAACCCTGCTCCCCAGTACGGTACTTGATATTCCATGGTGGCCATCTATCAAAATAGAAATCATGGTTGGGTCAAACCAAACCATTCTCAAGCATTTGCTTTGCGATTTCTCAACATATTATCTTCTTCTCTCCTTTGTTTTTGAATGAGTTCATTTATTTTATATTGGAGAAAGATGGACCAAACAAAAAGCCTGCATGTCAAGATCCATATGCATGCACATTATATGTAGTCCACCAGATTCCTTTTCTTTTCTCAACTCCTGGTTGGACTCAAGAGCCACAGCGTAACACAGCTTGAGTAGTGGAAGCTGTCGTGATGGCGCAGGGAATAAAGTGCTTGCGCTCCACTGCTTAAGTCCCTGGTTCAAACCTTGTGTTGCCATCCAGTGACTGTTAGTAGTTCCTGCGGAGGAAATGTGAACACTGTGTTGTAGCAATTGCAGAACTGTTCCTGGCATTGGGGAGCCTAATCCTCACTTATAAGGGCCTCGGGGGGGGGGGGAGTACATTATGTTCTAGCACAAAAATTGCACAAAAGCAGACTCCACACAACAGGGTCATACTACATTTGATTTGTCATTCATTGCATTCATTGATCTACATCTGCTTCTGTCATTTTGTGGGCTCTGCCCACACGTATGGCCCCTAAGACCTTGTTTAAGAAATGCAGTACATGCAGGAATAGTATACCTCCCACTGATTGTCAATCCAAGTGTTTAGCTTTTTTGTTTTGCCTCAGAGAGGCCCATCATTCTTGTCTGATTTGTATAGCTTTCACCAAGCAAGACCACTGACTAAGACAGTCAAAACTTTGTTTATTCCTTTGGAAACAGTCTCTCTGGGATGCTGACAAGACTTTGGGTCCATGCTTGTCAGCCCCGACTCCGTCCTCCACCACAGTCTTGGTATCAATGTCACTCTCTGCTCACTCTGGTAGACAGACTTCATGCCTGATACAAACTCCTTTGGCTGATGCCAACCGACTGTTACCATCCACACCAATGTCAGCAGAACAGCCAACACCATCTTCCCCAGCATCTCCTCCTTGTACCTTGGGTAGGGAGCAACCTGTAAAACCAAGAAAGCCTGCCATTGAGTGGCTGTCCAGCCCAGCTGCCTCTGAGACTCTAAGACAAAATGAGCAAAGAACAAGAAAGATAAGCAGACTGAGAAGGGTCTACCATCAGTATTGGTAACCTCACCTGCTCCATTGTCCATTATAGCTCCAGCACTGACCCACTCACCTACTCCTTTTGATGTGGTGTCCCCTGCTTCCACCATACCAGTGATGCTTATTCCATCATCTCTTGTCTATCCTGTTTCAGCCATCATGTCTCATGTCACTCCTCTGGTACTGACACTTGGCCTAGCTTCGACTTCATATCTTCTATTTAATTTGATCACTGCTAGTTCAGCTCAGTTGCCCTTGGTTTCAGCAATGGATTTTCATTAGCACCAGCCCCTAGTATGATCTCATCAAATACCACCTCCAGGGAGCCACTGGTCCTTATTACTGACTTAGTATTGGGCATGCCCCTCTGTCAAGATAATTCTTTAATGGAACTGGCTTCCTTGACAGATGAAGTACTCTGGTTTGACTCTGCTTTGGATCTTGCTTCTATTTCCTTCTCTTCAGGAGCCCCACACAATGCAGATCTCTTGACCTCCCATGTTCATCATCATTCTCCACATGGGGACCAGCAGTACTGAAATCATTCTCCTTGGGACATTTCCAAGTCCCTTGTCTCTGACTTGCCTTGTTATACTCATAGTCCCTATTCTTGCTCCTGTTCTTGATCTCCATTCGGCAAATGCTGCTATCCACATGCCCATCGATGCTGTGTATCACAGAACAGATCTCCATTTCATTGCTCTTCATCTCACTGATCTTCTCACCATGTCAAGTCCCCATACCAGAGGGAATGCCAAGACACAGAAGCTCCCCAGGTTCCTCAGTTCAGTGCCACCACCACAGCTGGTGCATTGTGCCAACCACCATCCCCCAAATCAGATGCCACAGGCACTGTGTCTCAAGGTCCCAGCCTTACTGGCTTATCAGATTTTGTTGCTTCCAACTCAACTTCTGAACTTATTCCAACCATCCATACTGCCCTAGACAAGTTTACCTATCTTCAGCTCCTCAGCTATCACAGCCTTCACAGCCACTTTGGACTTACTTTGCTCAACATCACAACGTCTCCATCCAGAATATTGTGCAGTTGTAGTATAGGTGGTGTGGTTTATGGCCACTTCCATGCTGCCATAACATTGACTGCAGTAATATCAGCCATATATTAATATCAGTGGCATGTCAGCTTTTAACATTCTGTATAGTTTGTGCCTATGGAATAGTGCAGATTATGTATACCAAGCCTCACATTTGGGGCTGTATCTCCCCTATCTCACCACCAATCCTTAAATTTGAGTTCATGTTGTTGTTAATCAATAGTGCAAAATGTGGTATTGGGTCTGGAAGTGTTTCATGAGAACATTGACTCCTCTTCTCCCCCTTTTTGAAAAACGGAGAAGTGGTACCAGAATAAGTTGTACAATACAGTAAATGAAATATTTATTTGTTTAACACTAAACAAGGGACATTAAGTATACAGAAATTAGTTGAGAGTTGCCTTCATATAGCATTCTGTTAATTTCAGTTTTTAAAAAGCAGAATAAGCTGTATCTGCTTCATATATTAAATGTAGTTTTGAATACCAATATACAGAATGGAGCTAAGGTTTGGAACTAAGAATGGATCATGTGGATGCAAATTAATTTTATTTTTATTTTTTTTACATTAATTCATAATATTTTCTAAGCCTGATTCTCATGTATGTTTTCTTTTTGGGTCTTGTTCAGCATTCCCTCTAAGCTGATCGAGCATGCAGTGCTGCATTGGATGTGCGCAGCTGAATGAGTGTTAATGCCCATTTGCTTCCGGTTGCTGCCGAACCTCGTGTGCAAGGGGCGGAGCTCCCACACAGTGCTCCAGAAAATCAGAGGGAATGTTGATCTTGTTGTTGTTAGCTGGCTGGTTAGCTCAGTGGTTTAGGTCTCTGGTTGCAGAGTCAGAGGTTGGGAGTTCAATTCCCCACTGTGCCCCCTGTGAGTAGGGCCAGGCTCTGTGGCCTTGGGCAAGCTGCATAGTCCCAGGGCACCCTCAGAAGAAGAAGGGAATGATAAACCAATTAGTGTCAAACATGGTTTTATTAAGAGGGATCTGCAGCTAATATTTGCTCCTTGACAAATTTATCTGTTTGTCATGGAAATTTATATGATAGATATATTACCACTTCACATTTTTAAATGCACAACTGAAATGTGAATTCTTTAAAAATGTGTGAAGTAGCACTGAATGGGCTTGATATTTTGTTTATTTAAATTTAGCTTTGCTTCACTTGTCTAGAAAGAAACCGTCTACACACATACATACATGCACCACAGAATGGTGATCCTTTAAAAACTTCCCTGTGTTGTGATGGTGTAAGGTGTAAGCCAAAACAGCACCCCTGGTAAGTGTTAGCCGTTTGAAGCATCTCCATTCACAAGAATGATTCTAGACATTTCAACAGAAGTGTAGACTTAGTGGCCACAGGAATGTGGCTTCTTTTTAAAAGCCTTGAATATGTGATTTGCACTAGTTGTTCTTAAAAATAGCGATCTTTGTTGAAACTTCTAAAGCTCCTGAAGAGAGGTGTTCTGAGTGGAAAATCTGGCAAGGGAGGCAGAACCATTGTCACCCGAGTACTCTTATTTTGTTACTCCCTTGACTAGATAAAAGGATTTGTGCTGATCTAGGATATTAAATTTCATTGGAGAGTTTTATATATATATTTCCTTTTAAGGCAAAATAATAAGACATTCAGTTCTGTGTTTTCTCTAGTGGGGGTCAAAGTAGTAAAAACTCAGTGGTAAGTAAAAAGACTATTGGAACTGGAGGAAGCTGCATTGCAGGGACCAGACTAAGTAAAATAATATATAATGATTACGTCTGGCTACTAAAGCTGAATGCATATTGAGGAAAGTTCATTATCTGCATATTTTTCCCTGTGTAAAAAATGAATCTCACTGGCAGCTCAGACTATGCAGATAATTGCTCAGGAATGCTGAATCTATGTATTTCTTTGTATGGGCCTGTAATTCTAGATATTTTAAGTGTAAAGAATATAGCTAGCTATATGCAAGCTATTAATGTTTTATTATTATCTATTATTTATGCGGTGTGTTCAGTGTACATGATATTTTACAGAAGAAGAGGAGAAAAAGAAGAGAAAAATAATTTTATGAAGGTACTTTTAAAGTTTAATATGGAGGAATAGGAATAGAAAGATCAAAACATTTATTACCATCATCATCAATACTATGCTCTATACCTGAGTGCATTCCAATAAAATCAGTAATGTACAAACATGCAACACATTTAACCACAACCTTAATGTATACGGGAGGTAGTGGAAGACAGGAGGGCCTGGCGTGCTCTGGTCCACGGGGTCACGAAGAGTCGGACACGACTTAACGACTAAACAACAACATATATATACACATTAGAGATGAGGATATTCATATTTGTAAATGAATACGAATATCCCCATCCCAGCTGGACCTAATGAGGGTCCAGCCCCGGGACCAGCCCGTCCACTCATGTATCCCGGCACTGCGAAGGTTCCATTTTTCCTGCCAAGCGCTCCAGGAGCTCCGCTGTGTCCCTGCCCAGCTGGCCACTCAGCAGGCATGCGGGGAGACTTGTCCTCCTGCCCCCTTCCTGGAGTGGCCAACCAAGCAGGGAGACAGCGGACCTCCTGGAGCGATTGGCAGGAAGACTGGAACCTTCGCAGTGCTGGGACACATTAATTGAGGGCCAATCCCAGGGGCCGGACCCTCATTAAGTCCAGCTGGGACTGGGATATTCGTATCACACACACACACATGTATATGCACAAGTTCATACACATATACATGGATGGATGGATGGATGGATGGATGGATGGATGGATGGATGGATGCAAATATCCTCATCTCTTATACACACACATACACATATATGTATATGCACAAGTTCATACACATATGTATGTATGTATGTATGTATGTATGTATGTATGTATGTATGTATGTATGTATGTATGAACTTGTACATCAGCATATAACTCTGTGACCCAGCTAAACATTTCAAATAAAATACACCGGAATATTATGAACTGCAGTTATGCTATCGCCCTCTTTAAAAGATGTAATAATTTTGCTATTCCTGAAGAAACCAAAAACTGAACCTAAATGTGTAAAGAATTATAAGCCACTTGCCAACATCCCCTTCCAGACCTGGTTTGAGTGGATGGCTGCTGGCCAAATTCAGATACTTTGGGATGAAGCTGATTTTCTAGATGTGTTTCAGTAGACCACCTTGTAGAATAGCTTTTGTTAAGGGATTGGGAAGTGTGATTCTGTTGGTTCTTTTGGACCTGCTTGTGATGTTGACTGTGGTATCCTTCTGAGGAGGCTTTCTGAGTTGACCTTGCACATACTATGTTGCCATTGTAGATCTCTGAAGGTTGTGCTGTACGATTCTTTACCATATGATATTTATGCCTAACGGTGCAGATAAAAATTCTTGCAACTTCCTAGTCTTTAATGTTCAGAATTCTGAAAAATGTGGAACAGGTGGGGAAAAAATGTGAAAAAAAAATCATAATTCATAGCACTTATATCCACGAGACTATCATTTATAGAGAGCAAAGGGAAATGATTGTCTTTTGAATGGCAGTAATGTCAGCACTTTCTTTTATAACCTTTTCTGCTGCATTTCATGTTTAAACATAGCATGCTACTTCATAATTGTGTAGTATCCTCAGTCTGTTAAAAATGCATGGCAAGCAAGCACAACATGCTCATTTAGATTGTCAGGATATAAGTTGTGGCCTTCAAGTCATTGTGATTTATGGATTATGGATATTTGGGATATGTCAGTGCTTCTCTTCAATGAATACATACATATCTAATCACATCTATGTTTTTTCTTCCCATAGTCTTTTTCCCCCCTGTCGCCTCCTGCCCTTGAAGTATTTCCCCCCTCTTGTTAAGAAATAAATTTTTAAACCAGAGTTTGATATTAGGCTTTTACCACTGTAAGTTCATTTATTAAAATAGGATCTGGACAGCTCTTGGAAAAAGACATTTCGAATGAAAGCTGGTAGATAATATTTTGAATACTAAATTGTTGTGGCAGATTGTGGTTGGTCTAGATTTCAATGACTGAATTGCATCAGTAGTGAGGAAGAATCATGGGAGTGGCAGTCCCAGCATCTGGAGGGCTGACGTTGCCCTCCACCACTGACAATGTCAGTAATAATATGTGACAACAGAGGCAGTACCCAAGACATTTTCTTGCCTAAAGAAGGGCATAAATGTTACTCTTCACCTATGTCAAGATGCGTAGTACTGAAAGCTGGTCACATTGTTTTTACAAATGTGAGAGAAAAACCAGCAAACTCACAGCTTCAAGATAGTAGAATACCAAAAATAATTTAAAAAAATAGATAACTGAGCATGTGCTTCATGATATCCAATATCTGTATTTTGAAGTATTGCATTGTTCTGCCATAAGTTAAGGCCAGCCCTGATTTTATAATACTTACAAAATACAAAAATAATACAAAATTGATAAAAGAACCTAAGTATAGGTAATGCAATTTTGTCAAGATCGAAATACCGGTGAAGTTCAAATTTACTTTCTAGCTGTTTTGCTGGCAAAAAAAGTGGCATTCTAGTCCACACTGCCAGATGTGAAATCTAAAACTTACCACCTCTCAGCTGTTTCTGTAGCCTCCATTTTGGAACTTGCTTTAAGCAAAGAAAGCTGGCTTGCACATCTGGCTGTGGATTTTGGAACTTCTGTGATTCCTCTGCACCACTCCTAGCTCTGTAATATCTAGTCTAATGAAGACTCCTGCCGAGTCAAAAGTAAGTTTGTGTTCGTGTTTCTTTAATGATGTAGTAAAGGTGTCACCCACTCTTGTCTTCAGACTGTTTAGTAGTAGATTATCTGACAAACAATTGTATGTCAAGTGTCTCACAAAATGTCATACTGTTCATCATGATTTATCTTCCTAACAACAGAAAGAAAGTAAAAATTATATGGCACATATTTCCTAAGATGGAGAAATTCAAATTCAGACAACAAGAAAACACTTAAGGGGGTGGGGTGATAATCTGAAAAATTAGAACATTTTAATTGTTAAAAGAGGTCAAATATGAAACAGTTTATTATTATATAATAATCTACAACAACTATTTCTGTGAAAAGCATACTGAATTCATATAATTAGGTAAGAAAGGCCTTGTGGCATGCTGTTCTCTTGGATGGTAATATTTAGAATTCACAATCTGAGGAGTGTATTCCATATACTTTCTAACTCTGTGTGTTTAATTTTCTAATATTGTTCAACTATTCATTAGATATAGGACCTGCTGTCTCCCCCTGTGAATTCTGGTGCATATTATGCACCAAACACTGGCCCATGCCATCAACTTGTACTCATTTCGTGTGGTGTGGTTAAGCAATGCAGTGTTCCAGGCACTCTCCAGGAAATGTAGCTGGCAGTCAGCCATACTTCTTGCTGCATTGCATCGTTCTGAATCTGCAGTATTAACTGGATGCAAGCAAGAAGGAGCAGGATCCTGTACTGCTCAGAGTGGTACAGGAATGCTTCAAAGAGTGATTCAAAGATATAAATATAGATAAAGCTTCTCTAGTCATCTCATGGGTTCTAAGGGCCAATGCTTTCCTTCAGACCTCCAAAATAATAAGTAACAAATAAAGCACACACATCCTTGATAACAACTTTGCTAGTCATTGTGTTGTGTTAGAAATAGATTATCATTGTGGCCTCATTAATAAAAGCATAGCCATTACAGGCTCTGCTGTTACTTGTGATCTCTTAAACCAGGCTCTGGTTCAGAACCTGAGACCTACCAGGCATCTTTCTCAAGGAGTATATTCACACAAATCTTATTGTGTGACTTACCTTGCAGGAAATTTCTCTCTCTGTGTGTGTGTGTGTGTTGGCTGCCTGGTTGTTGTAAACCTTCCACTTGTAGTTGCCCCAACACAATGGAAGCAACTTGCCTGCTTAGACAATATCAATATTGATACAGTGTATCATCATTGGAAATATTTTCCTTTTTAGAGCACCACTTTTCTCTTTTTGTTGCAGCAGAGGAACATAAGCACCTTCTCACCTTATCAGTGGCCCTTTGAGGTTAGGAATTCATGTGAAATAAAGCAATTCAGAGAAGATCTCCTTTTTTCCCCTAGTTGTGTAGAATGCATTGATTTAGTTAGAAACAATCCTTTTCCATAATAAGATTACTATTAAAAAAATTATAAAGAATCTCTGTATCGGCCAGGCACACAGCACACACAGAATGCATTTGTAGGAAAAGTATATGTCAGCTGTCAGAGTCTAGCTAAAGAGGTTGCTGGTAATCAATGGCCACATGGGACAGATGGAGCTGTCATTCAAATGGAAGGCTGCTGTTCTTCCTGCCATGGGCTCAGATTCACATGGACAGCAGGAAAAAGGACTCCCTATTAAGTCTGTGGAAATACCATCAGCTGTTATCTTAATTTCTTATACTTTGCCATCCTGGACCTATAATATATGGTTTTGGTTTTATTGTTTTTAAATTTGTAAACCGCCCAGAGTAGACCTTTGGTCTAGATGGGCGGGATAGAAATCCAATAAATAAATAAATAAATATACCGCTAATAAGAGCTTGAACAAAAGATTGACATCTGTATGGTAAAGGAAGAACCTAAAAACTGGAGCTTTTTTGATTCACAGCTTTCTTAAAGCTACCATTAGAAGGTGAAGGTGCAGCTAATATATTTCATTGTACCTGTTTGTCCTGCAACAAACTGACGTGGCTATCCTTGTATTAATATATCGTAACAGGATTGTTTTAAATTTCCAGTACCAAATTCTTTTTATTTAAGATTATTGCTTTGACAACAAAAAGCCTCTTTCCTATCTTGTGAGTTTTGATACAGAATCTCTTCATGATATTTATGGACAGTAAATGCTGGACAGAACACAAGTTTCTCTCTTTTGCTAAAATGGGATGGAATGACTGCACGTCCGGATGCTAGCGTAGCAGAGACATGCCTACATTGATAGGTCTCTCAGTGTAGCAAGATAGAAGGCTTGCTGACCCACGTGCAGCAGTTTTCAGACAGGTTTGTTTGTTGGGTTGTTGTAGAAGGAGTTCTTGAATTTACTTATGTAGTTCTCCTACACTTACCAAATTCTGTTGCTGCTTTCATCATGTGCTTTCTCGAAAATGCTGAGTAAATGCACTTAATCACATTAATAGATCAAAGGAAATGCACACGCCTCTTACAATCGGTTAATTGCTACAGGAATAATTTGAGGCTGTCTGCTTCTAGTGTTGGGCTCTGTAGAGCCCAGGTTATCCTCACAAACCCCTGTTTGTTTTTTACAAAAAGTATTTGCTCTTACTTAACTATTCTGCTGTAAACTTCCATCCCATCACATAATGCATAGGCACATACTCCCCTCTGACAATAACTATAGCTTACCATTTCAAAGATAAACGGCATATATAGACTTTCTAGCCTCTGCCTCCACATGAATAATGTATTAAGCTTCCTGTGTTTGAAGGGTGCTGGTGGGGCCGTGGGGATGGGCAGGGAAAAAGTGGGCTGTGATAGAAAGAATTGTCATAATAACTGCTGAGTAGACCCTTGGTACATGTGTTTAAATATTGCATGTCTTCTAAGGACCGTGTTGTAATGCTGCTAAAAATTAGGAAGGTTAAATTTCTAATCCTCCCCCACCCTGGCAATGATCATGCTAATACAGCCTTCTTTTTGCTTTTGAAATTCTAGGTCTCCACTCAGTCTATATGGTGCTTTAAAATAACCTCGTACTATTCCTCATTTTGGGACAGTGTTCTGTACTTGTAAAGTAGTTGTAACAACACTCGACAATACTGGTGCAGAAAATGAGAGACAATCCAGCTTTATTTTTCAGCACATAAATTAGTATTTAATCAAGACAAGAATGAAATTATCTACAAATTGTAAATATGAAACATAGAATTTAAGGACTGTTTTTAAAAGCCTTTCCTAATAAGCTATCAAGACTTGCATGTCTGACATATTTGTTCAGGCTTCACTAGATGAGATGCTGATTCTGCATCTGGAAACAGTGCACCCATAAGAGGACAGGACTGCCTGTTTATTCTGATACAATATTGCCTTATTTTGCATATGGAAAGTTAGCTTGTTTTTGTTTTGTAATTGGCCAGTTGGGAGATGGCACAGCTTTGTTTCCATGTCTAATGTTTCAGACATGCAACTGTGAAATATTTGTAAGTCCAGAGGGACACCTTTGTAGGAGGAGAAAATACACATTTGCCTTCATGCGTGATCCAATGCTATACATTTCTCTTACTAGAATCAATTACTTCCTGGTGGCTGACACATACTGTCTTATTATGCTAGCTTCCTTGGCTTTGTTGTGGCCTTCTCACTAGCCTTAGGCAGTCATTACTGGAAAACTGGGATGGTTGCTCATGGGTACAGCCTACACATGAACTGGAACCGCTCCACTTCAAAAAAAGAGTATTCCCCACTTGGAGAAAGCAGTAACGAATAGGACTATTGATAAACAGTCAGGCTGCATTTTGTCCCAAAGATGTGTTACAACATTACGCTCTCTGCTTACATGGGAAGCTGAAAGTTAATTTTTGGGTTTTGTTAGAGGGAAATGCATTCCAAATATAGGATGTGTAGAGTTTGGGTCTGGAAAGCAGAATTTGGGGCGGGGGCAAAGATGTTGTTCTTATTTTTCGTTCCTGTGTTACTGTGCTTGGGTACATATTTGTTTGCAAATCTCTAGTGTGCTGTTTTTTTTTTTTAAAAAAAAAACCTGTTACATTTCAGCTGAAGGGAGACTGTTTTCCTGTGGTTGTTAGTGATTCGCATATGGGTAGAACCAAGCCCTGTGTTCCGTTCTTAAGAGGGTCCCCTTTGCGTTCTGTACTACCACACAGACAGTATAAGATTCAAGATACAAAGATTCCTTATATACTGCTTCAGTCAACTATCAGTAGTCCCAAATACATAGATATTTGTTGCCAATGGAAACTTGCACCCTAAATTTAATGTACTTCATATAGTGTTCTAGTAGAATTGGCTTTATGGTAACTTTTTTAAATTTAGGAGCCAATGTGATTTTGGTAGATAGAGTGTCAGACTGAGTTCAAATACATACCTGACTGTAGAAACTCACTGGTAGACACCTAGGTTCAAACCCATACTTGGCTGTGGAAACTCCCCGGGGGGGGGGCAGCATTGGCAATCCATTCCTTGAACATCTCACATACCTCAAAAACCTTATAAGGGTTGCAATAATGAGGAAGTGGCTTTGATGGCACGTTAACAACAACACAGCAATTTACAAGTGAAAAAAAATTACTTATGATTATTAAAGGTGGTCTTAGACCAGGTACAATCCGTGCATTCTTTGATCACATTTTATTCTAATTCCTCTGTGGATGCAGAACAGTTATGTTTTATAGTTGGTTGCAATAATAAAAACTAGAAAAAGCAAAATGGTATTACATTTTGCTTTTGAGACAGCACGCCATCATGAACAGAAGCATCTAATTTGCTGCTGCAGCAGACTTATTATCCTAAGTTTATGTAAACATCTCCGCCCACACCCTCTGCTGTATCATAAGTCAGTCCCTGAATAATGTGAATATCATGGCAGGGAAGGAAGAAGTTTGCTTTTTCATATTGATTCTGTTCACTCAACAGTACTTGCTCCCGTACTAGGATGTGGGTTTATATATGCAGCAGTAAATGCCAAGAAACTAGATGCAGAGAAAAGGCATCAAGCAGCACTCTGAATAATAAACTTCTCAGAAAATGTAGAACTGTGTGCCACACTGTCTGACATATCTTAAAAAGGCAAGAAGAGAAAAAGAATGACAAAGTTATTATTTTATTTAAGTTATGTAAATGTATTTAAATGATTTGCTGGAAATCCTCTGTACAAAAGATAATGTGTGCATCACTTAGCTATGTGAAAGAAATTTAGATATCTATTAATGCTGCCTCCTTTTTGCTTTTATGATTGCCATGAAACATGCAAATGACTCCATGTTCTTGGATCCTTTGTAATACCTCTTGCTCTGCTCCTTCACACTAGGGGGCAAAAATCTGATTTAGATATCTGCTTTCTCCTCAGTATGCCCGCTTAAAGACACGACTGTAGCTCAACCAGACAGTAATTCAATGACTGTCCGGATATTCACAAAACTATAGAATAGATTCTCAGTTTAGTGACATTGGCAGATTGATTGATTGATTGATTTAACTTGTGCACTGCACCACTTAGTGACTGGACAGTTTGCAAAACAGACCAGCAAACATTCATCCACCTCCCAAACACCACCCACAAACCTAAACAATACAAACCCAAACAATATGGTGATGACCTATTCATAAGGTAAAGGTTCCCCTTGACATTTAGTCCAGTCGTGTCCGACTCTAGGGGGCGGTGCTCATCCCCGTTTCCAAGCCATAGAGCCAGCGTTTGTCCGAAGACAGCTTCCGTGGTCACGTGGCCAGCGCGACTAGACACGGAACGCTGTTACCTTCCCACCGAGGTGGTACCTATTTATCTACTCGCATTTTTACATGCTTTCGAACTGCTAGGTTGGCAGGAGCTGGGACAAGCGACGGGAGCTCACTCCGTCGCGTGGATTCGATCTTACGACTGCTGGTCTTCTGACCTTGCAGCACAGAGGCTTCTGCAGTTTAACCCGCAGCGCCACCACATCCCTATTCATACCCCTCTCCTAAATTAAAAATTCACAACAGCAGGGGATGTGAGAGGGCCACTTTACAAAGTTCTGGCTTTAATAATTCCTAAAAGTCAGGAGGAATGGAGCCTGGCACACCTCAGATGGAAGTTTATTCCACAGAGAAGGGGCCACTGCCGAGAAGCCCCAGTCTTCATTGTCATCTTTTTGGCTTCTCTCAGTGTGGGCACTGTGGTTTGGGTGGAGCATGTAAAATGAGCAGCTGTTTTCTAGGGAAGAGGTTCTGACAAATATCGAGATCCTAAACTATTAAGGGGTTTATAGGTTAGTACCAGCACCTTGAATTGGACATGGACACTAATAGTGAGCCAGTTTAGGCAAGCCAAAACTCAGGATCTATGATCAGATTTACTACATGCCAAAATTAGTCTGGCTACCACATGCTGGAGTTTCTGTACTGTTTTTGAGGGCTGCCCTTGGAGATAGCATGGCAGTCGTAATTTTTTGAGATTACCAATTCATGAACTGATGTTACTAGGCATTTTCTGTCCAGGTAGGGATGTAACTGGGCAATCAGCTGAAGTTCATAAAAGGTGCTCCTGGCCACAGCCAATGTTTGAGCATCCATGGAGACAGCCCCAAGCTTCAAACCCATTCTTTTGGGGGGAGTGTAACCTTGTCCAGGGCAAGTAGATTTCCCTCTAAGTGATCAAATGGGCCTTTCAGCATCTGACCAACAGTTTGGTTCTGTTGAGGCAAGGATAGTCATCGGGGGGGGGGGGGCAGCCTTATCCCATCAGACCAGCATAGTCAATTATAATGGATTATGAATTGTGTAGTCTAAAAGACATGGAGGGAAGCAGGTTGCCTATTCTTGGGTTGGGGTATGCATCCAGTGCTAAAACCTCACTGAAGTACTTCATACAATTATGTGAAAGCCTTGTTTGAGAGGGGGAATCATTCTATAAGGTTTTGGACTGAAGACAAGGTTTAAAAAATTAGAACTTGGAAAGAAGATATTAACCAACATAGTAATGCTGCCAGTGCTGTGATTCTACTGCATAATCTTTCCTCAGCCTTCTGGCTACAGATGATTAAACAGGTTTCCCACTTTCTAAAATGTTGGTTATGGTGTTAGTGGTTATAATATCATTTTATCTCTCTGCTACTTGGGAGAAAATAGAATATTTCTTCTTGCGAGTTTGTTATCTTAAGGTGAAATTCTTGTTTCCTCTGCTAATATCAATTATTTGTGTATAATCTTGTGTATCTTAGCCTATTTGATAATGGGTTGTATCTGCACCAAATGTCATTAAGTCTTTGCCAGCAGTACTGTATGTGACTCAGGGATGAAGCTGTCCTTAGAAATGAGAATGTTTTTCTGAGATTGCCCTCTGTCATGGTCTGTATTACGTCATTAGGGCAAATCACCCTGTCATGTTGTACACAATCCTGTTTTATTCAGTACCAGACTGATATTAGCAAAGCAGAACCTATTGAAAGCAAAATAGCTAAAGTAATGTGTAGGCCATGGGACTTGAGGACATCAAAAGAGTTGAGTATGTAGCAACTGCTTAACATGTGTGCCCCATGAGATGTGTGTGGGATACAACAAGCTGTGCGACAGAAGGTCATCCTGTGGAAAGAAAGAGTAACCTCTGAGTGACTATGGAAGGAAATGTGAAATGACTGAAAATGAATAAGTTTGGTTTTTATTTTATATGTCAAGGACAACTCGGTCCCATTGCCAGCGCAAGCACAGCTGATGGGGACACGGGAGAGGGCCTTCTCTGTGGCAGCTCCCAGGCTATGGAATGCTCTCCCTCGGGAGATCAGGATGGCCCCTTCTCTGTTATCCTTTCAAAAAAACTAAAGACCCATCTCTTCAGACAGGCTTTTAGCAATTATAACTGAATCCCTGAACCCCATTTTAGCAGATAATTTTAATCTTTTTTATGTTTTCATTGTTTTCATTGTATTTTAAATCATATATTGTTCAATTTGTCTTTTAATATTTTACTTATTGTGTTTTTAAATTGTGTGAATTTTAATGTTGTGAGCCACTTTGGGTCCCTTGTTGGGAGAAATGCAGCATATAAATAAAACTAATAATAATAATAACTCCAGTGCTTGGATTTACAAACCTGTTTTATTTGCAAGAATGGAATGTGATCTAATAAAGTCAATCCAGGTTTCCACAATCCATATGTAGCAACCCAGAAATTCAGCATCTTTCTTGTAATATTTTGAATCACATGCATGGTTTTATGCATGCATTCTTATACAAATCTTGTTTTTTTTTCTATAAAGCAAAAGAACAACAAACAACACAAACATATTTATTTATTTGTTCATTCATTCATTCAGCTTATATACTGTTTAGTAGTGTGCTATGCACTCTCTGGGTAGTTGACAACCAACAAAATGCGGTGTTTTAAGAAATTAATTGATAGAGCTTTTTTTCTTTGATAGCCATGAACTTCTGGAGTGCACCTCGTCATGCATTAGGCATAGTAGCGTTCTTCATTTTTCCTTGGAATGTTTACTCCACCATAACTAACGTGTAGTTTTAAGTCAGAGTGCATTTTCTAAAAAAATCTTTTAACAGATCACAGTGATGCACAAGCTTCATTCTTCAGCTGCAGTCTACAGATCATTGGTTCCAATCTCTTAGATTTGGCCATTGGTAGAAAGTTGTCAGTACTTCCATAGATACCATTAAGATTTTAAGTGTATAAGGGCAATATGTGAGTTGCAGTCTGTGTAAGTTGGTTGTGAAGCAGCAGCTAAATGTAAGAATCCAAGGTCCACAATCTGATCCCAGCATATTCCTAAATTAGCCCCATTGAAATGAATGAAAGCTGTACAACATCATAGGAAAGAAATATTAGGCTTGCAATTAGTACACAACCACCCTAATAGTAGGAAAGAAATTGATTTTCATTAGGTTATAATCATGTAAATAAACAGTTCTAGGACTCAGAACAAAGTTGAAGGCTTGGCTGAGAATAAACATTGTCTCAGAATGAATCTTGAACCTATCTGAAGGAAGAGCTACCATGAGAAATGGTTCTCTTCTATTTTGCAACCCTGTTTCAATTTGCTTGGATGATAACCTCTCAGTCTGCAAATAAAACAATATTAATCTCTAAAAGCTTTAGTGAAGCAAGGCCAGTTGCTTTCAGTAATGTATTAATGTTTCCAAGTGTTGCCACACTGATAGATGTGTCACCTCATCCTTTGAAAAAGGTTCACTCATAAACTGCTGAAAAAGCCCCTTGCTTTTCCCTTTCATTAATTTAATCATTAACAAGCACATTGAAACAATCCTTATGTCTGCAGCTGTATCATTGTAGCATTACTTTTTTCATTCTTCGGCTCAGTATCATTTCTTTTGTTAAGCAATGTTATACATAATTTCTTTGTTGTTATTATGTACTATCACCTTGTGAATATTTATTTATTTAAAATATTTATACCCTGCCTTTCTCCTCAGAAGAACACGAGTCGACTTAAAATATTAAAAGCTGAAAATCAATAACTTATTTCAATATTTAAAAAGAATTAAACAGATGTCAAATTTAAAAAGTAGTCAAATCAAAACAGTTTAAAACCATTCTAAAACACATTAAAATAATAATAACTGAGGAAAAAGCCTGTCTGAAGAGAAAAGTCTTGGCCTGCTTTCCGAAGGACAGCAAAGGGAGGCTCAGCCTGGCTTCCCGTGAGTGAGAGCTACACAGCTTGGGAGCAGTGACAGACAAGACCTGAACAAACATGACTGTGAGGGTGGTAGGAGTGAGAAAGGCCTTCCCTGATTATTTTAAAGCCAGGGCAAGCTCATAAAGGAACCTCTGGTCTTTCAGGTAATCTGGATCCAAGTTGTTTTAGGGCTTTGTAGGTGAAAATGACCCATTTGTATTGTGCCTGAAAACAGACCTACAGCCAGTGGAGTGCTTGTAACAGAGGAGTCATGTGATTCCTGTAAGCAGCTCCAGTTAACAATCTGACAGTGCATTTTGGACCACTGAAGTTTTTGATCATTTTCCAAAGGCAGTCTCACATAGAGTGCATTACAGTCGTCCAAATGGGATGTAACTAAGGCATGTGTCACTATGGCCAGGTGAGACATATCCAGAATCAGGCTGCACTAGCGCACTGGCTTTTCCTGTGCAAATGCACTCCTAGCCACTGCTAAGACCTGGACATTCAAGGTCAGGCCTGAATCCAGGAGCACACTCAAGCTGCAAAGCTGTGTTTTGATGGGGGAGCATAACCCCACTGAGCACAGATTGAAACCCTATTAGCTAATCTGCCTTGTAACTGTCCCAGAGCATTGCTGGCTTGTCTGGATTAAGCTTCAGTTTATTCACCCTTTTACCAGCCCATCACTGACACCAGACACCAATTTAGAACTGAAGCAGCTTTCTTGGAATTAGATGGACATGAGATATAGGGTTGGATGTCATCTGCGTACTGATGACACTGAAGTCCAAAACTCTGAACAACCTTAGAGTTTCATGTGTATGATAAATAGCATGGGCAAATTAGAATCCTGAGGGACATCATAAGCCAACGGCCAGGGCGTTGAGCAGGAGTCCCCCACACCACCTTCTGAGTTCTCCCCTTGAGGAAGGACCAGAGCTACTGTAGAACAGTGCCTCCATGTCCTATCCCAGAGAGATGGCCCAGAAGGGCAAATGGTATCAAAAGCCACCAAGAAGTCCAGCCGAACCAATAAGGACACACTCCCCTTGCCCTGTTCCTGGCATAGGTTATTCACTAAGGCAGCCAATGCCATCCCTATCCCATAACCAGACCTGAAGCCAGAATGAAATGGATCTCGATAACCAGTCTCATAACCAGAACTTTTGGAACTGAGAAACCATCCTTCGCTCCAGAACCATGTCATGGAATGGGACTTTTGAAACAGATCAGTAATTTTCCAATACTGTACCATGGGATTCAAGGAGGGTTTTTTTTTTCAGCAACAGCCTTACTGCTACCTCCTTTAAGCATGCTGGGATCCTGCCCTGCTGCAGGGAGGCATCCATCACTACTCCTACCCACTTGGCCTTTCCCCTCTTATCAGCTTGTATATGCCAAGAAAGGGTCCAACATACATTGGGGGGGGGGGCATTCACCTCACCAAGGATCCCGCCCATACCCTCAGGCTGCAAGAACTGCAAGTGGCCTCCTAAAGGTTTTGTAAATTGAAGGCTGTGGCTGCCTTTGCTACAGTTGAACAAAAACCTGGTCAGGGGCACCCTGAACCTGAGGAGCTCTGTAACTGAGAGAAAAATGATCAGTACTAGAGCAGACATGTTTAAAAATATTTCTGCACTTACAGCTTTATTTGTATTTTTTAAAAAAAAACAATAGATTTTGTAAATCTACTACAAATCCCTGATGGGATCTATCAGTGGACTCCAATCATGCCTTGTTCTACATAGTCTAATTCTGGTTAGATTTATTTATTTTTTGGCAAATATTTTCAGTCACTTAACATGTACTTCTTTGGGTTCTTTCCCATCATTAGTAGTTATCTTTTGTTCTAGCCAAACAAATCTATCTTACTCTGTGGTTAGGCACTGGCTCCAGTTGAGGATGGTGAGTTATACAAATTTACCCATTTCCTCCCCATCCTTGACTAAAGTTCTTAGGGCTCAGTGATGCCAGAGAGGCTGATGCACTGCTTAGTCTCTCATGGCTGCTGATTAAGGATCCGTAACATATTCCATCATTGTATATTGAGAGCCTGTACTGCAAAATATTGAGCTAGAGTAGGTTGGGAATTACATAAGTATTAACTCTAGTCGTTCAGTGGATCTCCTCTGATTGAGGCTAGTAGTTCTATTTCATCCGATATCACATTGTTTTGGCTAGAGTATTAAAACTCTGCAAGGTCATGAATTGTAAACTTGACATCATGAACTAACTGAAGGAAAATCTGTTGCAGACCTTCCAGGTAGCAAACTCACATTTGACTAATATTCGTGAGGAATCCTCATCTGAATTGTATTGATTTGTTTGACTAGTGGTATCAGGTTTCACTTGGGACTTGAACTCCACTCCACTTATAGTGTGCGTCATATAATTTGCCATGATTTCTGATACTTTGAAAATATTTATTTTGATAGCATTTCACTTAATTCAGTTTTTAAGTTATTTTAAATACCTTCAGTGCTGTAGAAGAAGTCAGGAAAACATGGGTCAACTATTATTCCCTTTAATCTTGGCAATTTCAAGGGGAAAAAAACCTCAGTGGACAAAATCCTATCCATCTTTCATCATTTGAAAAGCTTGAATAAGAATCTCAATTTCTCTCTCTGTGTGTGTATATATGTGTGTGTGTGTTTTCTAGGCTTGCACTTCAAGTTGATGCAGTATTTATTAAAAACTTGTTAAAATGTTAATTCCAGAACAATACATCATTTGTATACACAGTATATCTGAAGTCCAAGTTGGAATGAAATGCAAGTTTTCCAAAAGTTGTGTCTGTTGCAAAACAACAACAGCTGTAGTCTGAAACTCATGTTGATGCTCTCTATCATGAACCTAGCTTGCTAGGTTGATGAGAAGCAAAAATTCTCTCTAAGCAGCACACAGAAAGAAACTGCAGCTGAAAGGCCTGTGTCCCTTGGGAGGGATCGGATATCCTAGCATCAGGTCCAGCCCATAAGGCTGCCACCTACAACCTTCCCCGCCCTTATCCTCTTGCAGCTTTGTTACATTGCTGTAATCGATTGGCATCCTTTCGTGACCACACAGTGGGAGAAAGAGAAAGAGCGCGTCTGACTGGCTCCTCTGTAGCTCCCTTTTGAGTTTATGGCCTCTGTTCCTTTTAATTGGATAAAATAGGAAGTCATTGGCAATCCTGTGTTGCTGGGTGTGCTGATTTAACTCAGACCAGCCCTGCAGAGGGTTGGGGGTGGGGAGAGAGAAAGGAGAGCAGAGTGAATCTGTACATCAGAAGAACAGAGTGAAGGAAGAAAGGAACACACTGGAGGGAAGTGGTCCTGGGAGGGATGAAAAAGAAGGAGGTGGTAAGGATTAAGGACAGAGTTGCCGTCTCTTCTTTTCAAATCTCTCTGTAATTATATTGCTTGCAGTGATGCTGAGGGAGCAGGCACCTGCTGCTCTGTAATGATTCAGCCTCTTTCTGCCGGCTCTTTTGCACAACAGGATGCTGTTGCTACTGTCACTGCTGCTGCCGCTGCCGCTGCTCCCATTCCTACTGATTTTTCTTTTGCTTCTACTGCATGACGGCTGTATTTTCCTCCATCTAAGCGATCACCAGCCTCAAATGCTCAAGGTGAGAAGCCAGCCTTTCACTTCGGGCTGTTGGTTCACTTAAGCAGTTTTGTTTAGTATTTCAGCTTCTTCTTTTTAATTCCCTCGTTTTGACTCCTTGAAGAACTGAGATGGCAGAAGAGGAATCAAGGAATTACAAACAAAATGAGAAAGTGAGCAAGGAGAAGGAGCTGAATCATTATGAGAGACTTCCTTTCTGAGTATTTGCAAGGTTGTGTTTTGTTTTGTTTTTAAAAATCTTTGCCATCTCTCTTTATTTGGATCGTCTTTTGACATTCAGATCCCCTTTTGATACCTTCTGCTGTGGTGCTGTGATCTTTATCTGGATCTGTTTTCTCTCTTTTTGGCTTGCTTATTAAGAATGATGGACCAGAACAGAGTTGCTACGGCTGTGTAGAGGAGTGTTTGTTTGAAAAAATATATATGCTTAACTATGTCTGAAGCCACTCTGGAGAGTTTTCCCAACCCCTCGGCCCAGCTGAGCCCTACTGCATCACTTGCCGGGCTCCCGGCTGAAGAGGACACACCAGAGACACAGACCGAGGAAAGAAGGGTGCAGGGAATAGCAGGCCTCGCTGCTTCCTGCTGTGTGTGCCTGGAGACAGAGCGTCTGACAAGCTGTCTCAACTCAGAAAAGATCTGCATTGTCCCAGTCTTGGGTTGCCTGATCAGCCTTTGCCTCTGTATTGCTGGCCTCAAGTGGGTGTTTGTGGACAAGATTTTTGAGTATGATACTCCTACCCACCTTGATCCTGGTAGGATTGGACAAGATCCGTTCACCTCTGGGGATCCTAATGCATTATCTGCTTGGGTGCCATCTGTAGTGCGTACATCGTATTTTCCAATACCCACCAGCGAAACAACATTTGAGGTTACAGGTCAGCCTGATGGGGCCCGAATACTTACTTCTGAGGCTTCTGATCAGCCATCTCCATCTAAGAGTGTGTTAGATTACCATTTCCCACCCTCTTTGTCACCCTCCCTAGCTCCATCTAGCCTAGACACTGAAGTAAAAGTACCTACAACAGCATCTTTGGCACAAGACGTTGAAACTAATATCCAGACAGCTCCACCAAAACTAGGTAAGTATAAAATCACACCCCAACCTCCTATGCAGCTTTATGAGTTGAACAAAATCTTTTGCATGTAACATTCATACACTGTGGTGAGAGTACAGATTGTTTTGCTAATCACTGAATAGAAGTGGATTAGTTCTGGAAGCAGTTTTATTAAGATCCAGAAAAATGTATGTGAATGTTAGATTGATTTCCTTTTGATTTCAGCCCTGATCCTGACTTGTAAATAACTTCTGTCTTTGACTTTGCCTATTTCCCATCTTCCTTGTATTCTGTATTTCTGACAAATTGCACCCCACATGTATTATTTTTTTCTCATCAGGTAAATTAGTGCTATAGGAGGGCGTTCCTGTTAGTTTAGCAGTAATTCTAGCCACACAGATTTCTGCTTGCAGCTTGGTATCAACCTATGCAGATGTGAGTCTCACTAGTGTCTCCTCTGGTCTGATGTCCTGTCATCATTTATAAGTCTTCAGTGTGTGGCTAAATACAGACAGTGACTTGCTATATTACAGCCTGGAGTCTCCTTGTGCCGGGGGTTCAACCTTGAAGTGTATGGGCTGATGATAAACGTGAAAGAACATCTAAACCTGTATAGAACATGAATCCTGTGCTTTTGAGTAATTACAACCAGATTCCACATATCTGGAAGCTGAGAGTTTTCATTACACGGAGTACTTAGCTTTCAGGTTACTTTAATATTTAAAACGCTGCTTTTTAAGAAATTTTTTGCCTGCAGGCACAGGAAAGAAAATACTATGAAATATATAAGCTTGCTCTTGCCCAAAAGCTTAAGAATATTTCCAACACATTTATTCAAATATTCTTACTCTTCATGGTGAAAACTCTCTCCCCTTTTCCTACTCTTTGACTTAATCCTAAACTCCACTGATTAGTTTAAACTAGAAGATTTAAGCAATAGTGTCCCCTTTACTTCTATTGCTAAGAAATTACAAAAACTGTTTCCATCATTTAACAATTGGGTTATACATCTTATCAATCTATTAGTACTTTTCTGATTATTCCATGGTTCATCGTATGATATTGGGCATCAATAAGCCTGTATCCCTTTTGAAATGTCATACCCAGCATTTTGCTATTTATAATATTACAACAGATTAAAATACAGTTTCAGACAATGGCATTGTTAACCTTCATTGATGTGCAAGTACTGAAACAATGCATCCCAGGTTGGCAGACTAAGAAGAGGGAAAGGGGTGTGTTTAGAGAATCCGACCAGAACCCGCAGTGGTGAACATGAGTTATTTCCTTGACTTGATAAACTGTCTTATAAAAAGACTATCAGTCGCTTTCTTCTCTCTTTTCGTATCTTTCCCTTGCAGGAAATATTTTAGAAATATTATTTCTGAAACATCAAGTGTTGGCCTTGTATTCTCATGTGGTAAATATGTGTCAAATAGAACAAGAATTGACACATATTTGATTATCCTGAATTAGCATTTACAGTATTTTGCGAATCAGCATTATGCAGGTTTAATCACTGGGACTTTTTTTACTTAGTGTGACATAGGATTGCAGCCTTTGTGTACCAAATGATTTGAGATTTGCAGATGAAGAACCTCCATTGTTTTTAGATGAAGCTATACCTATATGCAGCAGCTGTGGATCTTGCCCACTTACCGTAACAGTTAGAGTCTTCAAAATTTATGTCCATTAAATATCTTCTTCTCTCTTTTTTTTAGAATTCATTACAGAAATATTTAATGAAACATAACTTACCTTAACTTTATTGTCAGATAAGAAACTAATGGTTGGGAAAGTAAAAGACAGATTATTAGGTAATAGTCATGTATATGACAGTCATGATAATGATGATAATGTTTTAGTTCCAGAAGCAGTTAGTGAAGCAGCTTCTTTTCCTTTTCCCCACCCTCTTATGTTTTTCAAAAGTAAAAACCATTGGCAGACTTCAATAAAACATCGTTGCCACCCTTCTGATGCTGGCAAAATGAATGTCATGTACAAAAAGTGACTTCTCTTCGGAGCAAAATGTGGCAAAGCTGAAGAAGCAAATCCAAAAATGCACAGCCTGCAAGATTCTGTAGAATGATTTAATCTATTCAGTGATTTTTATTTGAGACAAAAATGATATCTCCTTAAGATCTACCCACCTATTATTTTTAAGGCCCTACATTAAACTCTGTAAACCATTCAGCTCACATTTGCAGAATAAAGAGGGAGACACTATTGTTTGAGGATTGCACCTAGTGAGTTTGCATCTCCTTGTCTGTTTCTTTGTTTTAAAATGTGAATTTCATACAGATATTTGCAGATTATCTGTGGAATCTGCCATTTGTTTTATTTTCATTTACACCAGGAATGTTTGCTTAGAATCATAATTCTGACACGTTTGGTCGCTATAAAAATCTCTCTGGTATCAGTGTAAAGCAAAACAGCAAGATAGCTGCTATAAAGTATATATAGGGGGGAAAACTTGTGCATACTGTGTTTTATGCAGTATTAAGTCATTGAGCAGGATAATAATAACAATTTAAAAAATCCATTAGGTGGGTTTTGTGAAGTGGGCTTTGTAAAGCACATTCATATTCCAGGGAAGAATTTGAGACATTATTGCAGTATTTCTTCAAAGCTAAGTGTGTGCTGTCACCGTTCACAGTGTGAAAATGACATGTCAATTTTGAAAGTAGACTTTTTGTCAGTGGCAGAATCTTGTTTTTCTTATCTCTTTTCTGTCCAACTCAGCATATTCTGTTTAGGGCTTTATCCTTCAAGGTCATAGTCTGACAAGGGCTAATTGATTCTTCTCTGAGATGGAGTCTGGGAGAGAAGCAATCCTCATAATTGTCTCGGCTGCATTAGTCTTGAAACTTGTCTACCTTTTAGTACCGTATACTTTGTATTTTATCAGTATAGTAATAATCCACTTTTCCATAGCTGACTGTTTTAAATTAAACGTCACTCTTCTTTTGTTGAAATGGGAAATACCATGTAGCATTTTTATGCATTAATAGATGTGATATATCCATATGCTGATGGGAAAGCTTATATATTTTTCCATAACCTGTAACCCCTGTATAAGCATGTGTTGGTCTCATGAATACTAATCTTGCTTAAGTGAACTTTTCTTTAAACCCTACAAAAGCACCTTGGTTGTTGCACCTCTTATACTAGATAATTCCAGTTGTTATTTGAGATAATTCTTGAATTATACTTTTAAACATTTTTGCTAGAGTATAATTTTCACTTTCTTTTAATGTCCAAACAAAACTAATGGTGACTCTTTGTACCATTGTCTATTTGATTTCATCTCACAGGCCTTGACCTTTCTTTCTTTAAATGCAATGAGACTCTCAAAATGCATTTTGGGTAATTGACCATAGAAAAACACACTAAAATGGTGCTCAAAAACATGGGTCAGAGCCTTGGAGTTCCTGAAAATCAGCAGGAGCAACCTTGTTTAAAAGCCTCGTTTGATAGATCATCATCAGTGATGGCTTTTTGAAGTGAGGGCTTCAGTCCCTTTGAGTTGATTATTAGGAGAAGCCTAGTTTAATTTTAGCTTGCAAGAACTGTTAACCAGGGACCCTAGTGCATTCTGGAAAACAGGGAAGAGAAATTTAACAAATGCTGAAGTATATTGAAGAAACAATGAAATATTGAAGAAGAATGTAAATCTTGATTTGTTTTGTCTTTGCATAATAAATGAGAAAACATAAGACGTTTTGTTCTTCCCACAACGTGGCAATGACTTCTTCTTCTTTTTTGTCAGATTCAGAGAAAATTTTGTGCATTTCCAAAAGTGCATTATTGGAAAATGCAAGAAGTGTTGCCTTCTTGCTGGAACTGCTAAACATTGCAGTTATTGGACGGGTTGTTTGTCTTTTGATCGAACAGCGTGTCCTCTTAGGCTAGGTGTGCCCGTGTGCTTAGGGGAACGGCATGAAATGTAGAGAACACAGTCCCCAAAACTGCTTTTGTCTGATTCTTGCTCTGAAAGCAAGATTTTTCACAGTGGTTGGAGAATTCTCAACAGGCTGTCTTGATGTGTCAGGGTGTCCTGTTTTGACTTGAAATGACAGATTGCTGAGACTTCTTCATGTCTGTGTTTTGCAGTTGTAGTGCTAACTAAATGTTATGGAAAGCCATGACATTTACTCAGCACTGTAATAACAGAACAAGAAATTGTGCATTAGGTGCAATATGTATTCTTATATGGCTAACCGGTAGGGGTGAAAAGTGACTATTCATTTTTTCATTAGGGAATGGAACTCTGCTGCAAGCTTTATGCGTATAACTAATCTGTGCAAGAATAAAAGGTTACCCTAATCAATTCTGGGGTTTTCATAACTTTTTAACCCCATGCCACATTGCTCCTATAATATCCTCTGCTCTATTTTGGCCAATCCCAAGTCCTTCCTTTGTCTCAGTTTTGGTATCCCCATGCTCTTATCCCACGAATTGTCCTCTGGATAGTCCTTGAGGGGAAAAAACTCATTAGAATCTTATAGTCGAGCTTCACCTTACAGCACCTGCAACCAAATTTTAACATAGTTCAATGTATTTCTTCAAACTACAATGTTCCATTCATTGCATCAGAATTATTTACTACTTGTACCTCTTTTTTGTAGTAATAGAGTTGATCACCAGCTTCAACCCTCAGTGCTGAGTTTTCAACTGTAAATTCAAATGCCTCTCAAATAACAAATAACATTTGTATGGTGTTTTAAGTGTTCAGTGTCCTCCACATTCGTTATCTAGCTATAATCCTTACAACTTGCTTTTAAAGCAGCTTGATATTAGCATTTCTCATGTTGTACGTGAGATGGGGCAAAAACTAAGTGTGTGTGTGGCTCCATCTCTAAGGCTAGATAGAGCCAAAATTCTGTCCATGAATTTATAGCTCAGTCTTTTAGCCTCTAAGCTACATCAACCACTGTGTTGACCTTGCCCACAACCACCCTCCCTGAGCCCCTGTGCTGACCCCATCTCCTAGTTGGCCATCTTAACTATTCCTGTAATCCAAGTCTTCGTTACCTCAACTCCTCCTCCACTTCTGTGGCTGCAAATGGAGACCTGCAGATTCCCCATTCCATTCTCTTCTGTTCAAATACGCTGCACTCCAGTCTTCTTTAGTCCTACTTTTTGCTCCATTTTCCTTGCTAATTTTAAAGAGAAGGAGAAGGCATATACTGGGGTGTGCAGCAGAAGCTATTGTCGGGTTAATCTGTTTGCCCTGCTTGAAGGCATTAGCTTTCTGACAATGAAGAATGGTTTAGTAGAAGGGTAGCTACACTGAGCATCCTCGTCTGGCCAATAACGACTGTTTGGCAACCCTACCTTAGTATGTTGGCAGATCACATCTGACCCTGAATATGTGATCAGAAGTAAAATATATGATCAGTCTAGTAGGACATGTGAAAAATCAGGCCAGAAAGTAACTGGTAGACCACCCCGAATCCGAGGTTGATGGCAGGGTTAATCACAAGTACAAAATACTCAAGGGTGTTCTAAAAACATTTCTGAAGTCTGTGCTCTTTTGCCTTGGAGGTAGCCTTCATAGCCCCAGATCCACGCTAAATCCACACATTTTATTACCACCAGGAGGTAGTTAAGATTCCTGCTTCATTCGGTAGGCCCAGGCTGCAGGAATTCTTAGGTGTCTGAGGCTTTTGGGATCATGGGAAGAGTGCTTCCAATGATGCCTGTGCCTCTTAAAGCTCACAGACGTAGCAGTCAGATGCAACTGTGAAAGGATAATGTTACATGTACTCATTTCATTTATGTAAGTGAAAGGTTTTGAGAAGCAGGAATAAGTGGGTAAGGTTTTTAAAATGTCCTGTATGTTTGAATGGGGGAAGAACAGTTTTCTTTTCATCTCTCTCCCCTTCATTCATCCTCCAGCATTTTATCACTACCCATCTTTCTTTTGGTTCC
The DNA here is from genome assembly GCA_037013535.1 of Intellagama lesueurii. Classification (NCBI taxonomy): domain Eukaryota; kingdom Metazoa; phylum Chordata; class Lepidosauria; order Squamata; family Agamidae; genus Intellagama; species Intellagama lesueurii. The sequence continues at coordinate 114,948,398 of JBAJHW010000002.1, forward strand.
TCTTAGCCTTTGTTTCAGCTGTTTTACTTTCATATTCCTGTCCTCATCACATTCCTGGAAGACCAGGAGGGTGCTAAATGGACAACAACCCACTATCATTTCTCTGCTTTGCATCTGTACAGACAGAGCCAAGGGCAGCAACTTTCTATCCTAAGCAGACCTCCAGAGTGCAGTCCTAAGTCTGGCGTAAAGAAAAAGCAACCTTCTATGTATATATATATATTATTTATTCAATTCATTTTATTTCTATACTGGGGTGCAGGTAATCAGAAAGACCAACTCTTACTTATTTATTTAAATTTTTTTAACCCTGCTTTTCTGCATAAAAGGACACAAGGCAGCTTACATCATTGAAAAAGATAGCTAAAAACAATAAATGATTCACATATTAAAACAGAATTAAATGAACATTGTATTAAAGATGTTAAATAAAAGCATTATTAGAAGAAATTAAAAGCAGTGACAGACAAGGCCCTTCCTCAAGTCCTCACCAAACTCTCTACACACACATTCGGGTGAAGAGTTTCTCTTGGTCCTGCCATCTCCAGAGGTACACATGGCAGGGACATGAGAGGGGGCCTTTTTAGTGGATGTTCCCAGGCTCTGGAACTCCCTTTCATCGGAGACTAGGCTCCTTCCACTGGCAGGCAGTGACTTTTCTCTTCAGACAAGCTTTTGGCAACTGCATGGGCTGTAGAGGAGGTTTAAAGTGGGATGCAGCACTTTTCTTTAAAAAAAACTTGATGTTTGTTTGTTTGTTTAATGTTTGTAGACTGAAAACTGGGAGCAGCCACTGAAAAGGGCCTCCCCTGATTCATCACCAGATATACCTGTGAGTGCAATAGAATGAGTAAAAAACCTCCCGTGAAGATCCTAAAATCTGGGTATACAAATCTACAATAGTGAGGAGGTTGTACACGGGGATTTCTCCTCCTTAAATGTTTTCATTTCTGTTAGGAAGAAGCAGAATCTATTACGTATCTATAAATTTGTCTCAATCCAAAAATATCATTTAGGTTTAAAGTCAAATAAGCTGGACTTGAATCTGCCAAAGTAAATGCTGCTAATCACTCAAGTTGGCTGGATGGCTCAGTGAGTTGGGCACCTGACTGTGGAGCCAGAGGTTAGGAGTTCAGTTCCCCACTATACTTCTCTGGGAAAAGAGCCAGCCTGTGTGCCCTTCAATAAGCTACACAGTCCCAGAGCACCCCTCGAAGAAAAAAATGCTAAATCACTTCTGAGTATTCTTTACATAAACTGGAAAGGGCTGCCATAAGTTAGGATTGATTTGATGACATGTGGTTTTGATTTTTAACCACTCAATAGCTGTATGAGTCTTTTACAAATGGAAAGGCATCAAAATATCTAGACTATTTATGAAAACTGTAATTCAGCCTTCCTGGCTCATATAAATGATCCTGACATTGCTGAGATCTGTTCTATTCAGAACTATTCATGCCTTACATTGTTTATATTGTTCACAGCAAAATAAATTAGCAATACACCAGATCACAATAAAATAATACTTTACACACATACACATGCCTGAACATGCAAACAACCACACACACGGAAAGCATTAAAATATCATTACAAATATATTGTATTACCATTTAGCTAATGAGTAGGATCTCTTGCTTCAGCTATCTTTTCCCATTGTTCTAATGATGCTCTGTTTGTCCTTTATGCAGTGCAGGTATGTACCAAGCAATTTTTCTTCAGTTTGCAGTGTAATCAGATTCTTTTGGAACAGGAAAAAAAAAGAGTCCTTGTCAACAACTGGCAACAAGACAAAAGTTGACTTCTAAAGTATATGGTCCAAGTTGCTGTGTAGTTCTACATTTGCTCTGCATTATGCAGCTAGAAAGACATAAATGAAACCTTTTACATTTTGATCATCTGCAGTTTTGCTAATGGAAATGCAATAGATTTTGGTGCAGAAACCTAACTCTGAATCAATATAGATGCAGCGAAGCAGCTGGGTCAGCAGCGGTGCCTCTGTATGCATAGGACCCAAGATAAAGCTAGGCAGCTTCCTGGAAGCCACCACCAGTTTTAAACAAGGGTACAACCAAGTTTAGAAAAGCATACCTAACCTTAGCTCTGGCCCTGTCAGTGTCCTTGGGAAAGCCTTGAAAGGGAACCAGATGGTTGTGGGTAGGGAATTGGAAGTGATGGAAGAACACTTCACGATCTCATTTATCACTGAGACTTCTGTTAAAAAGCACTTGTGTGGCATCATACATCATGTAGTTTCTGGATGCAGCTGAATAGTGTTTAGGCAGATTGGATCTGATTCTCTTCTGTCCTGCAGCTATTTCCATAGTGTATCAAAGACTGGCACAGTATCAGCAGTTATGAGTATCATCAGTATGACATCTGCTCAGAGTAAGATATCTTCTGGTATAGTTCTTTGTTCCAGTAGTGGCTTTCCCAGTCACCTTTTCACAAAGTCGGTTGAGTGTCACTTTCAAAGTTAGTGACCAGCAGCACAGTTAACTCTTTCCCCTCAAACCACTTGCAGAGTTGTAAACGATCAACAGTTTCTGGAGAACAGTACAGGCATAATGGTGAGCTTCTATATTTCTCTAGTTTATTATAAAGTTTCTTATAAGTTATAAAACTGTTATAAGACGCAGTTATCCCATATGACAACTTCTGTGCTGCTTTAGGCATGTTTTGACATCATATGTTCTCATAAGCTGCTGGTTTCATTTGTTGCCTCTTCACTTAGCTCTTGACTGCTGAATTATCCTACAGGTTCTCCTATGGATAGTCTACTGCAACAGGGCAGAATAATCTTTAGGTGATGGGTGTCTGAGATATATATATTCTGGGTCTTCATGATTGACAGGGAAGCACTGGTGCTTCCTCCTCTAGGACACACGGGTCAGACACGATTTTCTTTCTTTTTAATGTGAAGTGGTAGAATGAAGGCCTGCGCTTTAATGATTCTTGTCAGAATTATTAAAGCTAGACTGATGATGACATGTTTCCATTTTCTTCAATAGTAGTCAGTTGTAGTCATTATATAGTGTTATAAGCAAGGAAACAACTGAAGTGGGGAAAATATACAGTATATCAGATACTAGCCACATACTGGTTACATTTTCAGAGGTACTCAATATTCTACTGAATTATGCTGGAGAACACAGGTATAGGCCTTCATAGTGATGAATTGTTGTTGAAGGCCATAGTTGCTTATAGATGTTTACAAACTAATTCTGATTTTAGGTATTTGACCATTGTCAATTTCTTAGTAAAAACAAAGCTATTGATGCGAGTAGCATATTGTCATCCTGCTTGTTTTCTCAAATGCCATTTACTGATATAACCTTTACAAAAAATAGTACCCCAAATACTCTCCTTCTCCTTTACAAGCACTGTATTTCACTCCCTATCTTTCTTCCTGCTATATATCTGTTTTCTTTGCTGTATGTTTTCAAGATTGGACTTTGCCTTAACTTTCTTTACATTGGAATGTCATGGCATGTGACTTTTTAATAATTTGGAAGCACATCCCTTTTTTTGAGATGAAAACAATGATGGCTTAATGTCATGTAGTGTGCACTAAAATAGAATGGAAAACTGGTTTCAAGGCTGATTGGCATTTACTTTGGAGTCTCTGGGAGAAATCTCAGTGATACTCTTTCACTAGTCAATTAGTTCTCACAATAAGTCACATCAAAGTGTGATAGAAAGCACCTGGTATATACAGATATTTCTCAAAGATGCTTGCATACAGAGAAAGATTTGAAGTGGCTCAAGTTTTCAATGAATTAAATGTGGGGGCACCCGAATTTGATAGCTGCAAGGATGTCTACAGCATTTGTGTAATTGCTAAATTAAGCTATTGAATGTGGGAGGGGAAGTTTTACTTTGAATACGAAGAAACTGACCTAAAAACAGGGAGCATCCTGGTTGTTCCATGGAATTATTTTCTGGCAGAAAACCACTCTGAAGATTATCATTATGTAGTGTTCCCAGGGGCATTCCTACAGAAAAAAAAATTATGGTGGCCATGAGGCTTATTGGAGAGGCTTGTGTTAACTCCTTCCTCCCCCAGGCAACTCTCTGTCCCTTTTTTTTCCATCCTCCCTCCCTCTCATTCACATATTTCATGCAAAACTACTATAAATCTTATGAAAGGAATTAGGCAGCATCAGCTTTCTGGTAGAAAGAAATACTTTTCATAGAAGTTTGGCTTGCATAAGGGAGAGTAAATTGTGACTGGTGTGTGCTTAGCTTAGTTATTTGATTAACGAGAATTAGAAAAGGAAAAGAATATAAGAAATGAAACAGAGATCCAGGCTGAATTCAAACATTCTGCTTAGAAAATGCTGTCAGGCATTACATAGCAGTTTTAACACTTTAATAGGTTTTTACTTGCCCAGAACAGAAGCTAAACTGAGATAGGCTTTTCACATTTTGCCTGTTACCTGGAAAAACCTAACTAGGATATATTTACATTTAACTGTTTCCTGTCAGGAGATGTGTACATTTATGAAAATGTCTGCTTAATGAAGTTGCTTGAGATGGTTGATTCTGTAAAACACTAGAATATGCTACCCGTGTACCTGGATGTATCTCCCATACACATACATCAATAGCTGATGATAAATGTTCTACACGCACTGTGAAATGCCCAAGAACAATGAAATAGACAATTTAAAGAACCAAAAACAATATAAAAACAGCTGAATGATTGTGTAAAGTCTGGTAAAGGACAAGACAGCAGCAGCCAACTAAGGACGTGTTAAAATTGAAATACAGACTAAAACACAGAACTGGAGACAAAAAAGAAGGAAGCCGCTGAGCGTGCAAGATGGGCTTCTTCCACTACGGAGTTCTAAAGTCTAGGTGCAGAGGACTCCAGTTTGTGGTGAAGAGCCATCAGTCTCTTGCAACACATAGGAAGCTGTCTTATACCAAATAAAACCACCAGTCCATCTGTCTCAGTATGATCTACACTGACTTCCAGCAGCTTTCTGGGGTTTCAGGCATGGGTGTTTCCCAACCCTATATGGAGATTCCAGGGACTGAACCTAGGCCCTTTTCTATGCATAGGAACTACTGAGCTACAGCTCTCCTGAATACCTCTCAAAATAAAGTTCTCTCTAGAAAATTGCAATACCCTTTCAGTCTTTTACAGGAAAAGGTGGTTAGTCTGATAGCTTGGTCCTGACAATCCTGACCAGTACAGTGGTGCCTCGCTAGACGGTTGCCTCGCAGGACGAGGAAATCGCTAGACGATGCCTTTTTGCGATCGCTACTGTGCTTCGCAAAACGATGGTCTCCTATGGGGAATTTTCGCTAGACGATGAGGTTTCCCCATAGGAATGTGCCAACTAGTGGTCAAAAGCTGTCAGTGCATTCCGACGGGGACCCGCGCTCGCTAGACGATGTTTCCCTATGGGAGATTTTCGCAAGACGACTGAGTTTTCCCTTGGAACGCATTGAAGAGATTTCAATGCATTCCAATGGGAAAACGTGCTTCGCTAGACGATGTTTTCGCAAGACAGCGATCTTCGTGGAACGGATTAACATCGTCTAGCGAGGCACCACTGTACTTTCAGTTGTGGCCAAAAACAAATGATCAGTCTGTATGCTGTACTAACCTGCTTAGTCAGAATCACACAAAATCTCAAATGCTGCAGGTCAAGATCCTGGCTGCAGTCATACTGAACCACCGAAAGCTTCTGAGCCGTCTTTAAAGGCAGTCCTGTGTAAAAAGTATTACGATAATCAAGACGAGATGTAGCTGAAACACATGCCACCATGGCCAAATATAACACCTCTGGGAGTGAAGATTGTTAGCACACCAAGTTTAGCTAAGCAAACGCACTGTGGGCCACCACCAAAATCTGGTCATTTAGATTTCAAAAGGAACACAATTCTATCCTAAAAGACTAAAGCCCCATTTCTCCTTTGATGTACAGTTCCCCCATTTGGATTCTGCAGTATCTATTTCAGGGAGCTTCCGAATGGGCTTCTGGTATGCCCCCCCTTTTCTGCAGTCACATGCTGAGGAATATGTATCTACCTTTCCACCCATTTATTTTCTATAATTGTAGGACAGGAGACTGTTGAAGAAATGCAGCTTAGGTTAGCCTCCCCTCAAAATAAAATAAAATAAAGGGTGGGAAGAAGGCTAGTCAGTGTTCTTTGGTTTAGTTTAGCTTCTTAACAGATATTGGCCAAAATCCTGTTGGTTAGTGAATTATTTACTAAGCCTCCTCCTTTCCACCAGTGTTGTGGCATATTACTTCATAGTCTGCTTAGTACCTTAGGAGGAAAGGTGACACTTTATAAATCCCTAGCCCAGCAGGCTCCATCTCTAGCCTACATCCACAGCTCCCTATTGTCAAAGACAGACTGGACTCAACCATTTATGAAGGTTCAACAGAGTGATTCCTAAAAACAGTAACACCTCCCTTCCCAATATTACTGCTCCTTCTCTGCCATTTCTGTACAGTATCAGCCAGTTTCCTGGACATCTCCTCTTTCAGACCCTTTTAAACCCTAGCATTACTTTAGTGATTTGCAGGACTTCAAATGAGGTTCATTGTTAATAGACTTTTTTTTTGCAAGATATCAATATTTCTAATTTGTAGATCCTTCAGCTATGTAATTTTAGTGATATATGGTTATAGGTATATTCAGTTACGAGTAAAAAGAGACAGTATTTCAGAATCAACGTGGCAATCAATATTTTAGTGCACAGAGTCTATTTTTCAGTGCCACTTAACTGAAAGATGATGTATAAATTCCACTTTCCATTAATAGAAATGGAAACAATAATACCATAGTGTCATTAGGCATTTTTAGCATCAAAGTTCCAGGATATCTGTAGCTCATGGACTTCTTTCTAGGTGTGATTCAAAGTAAATTATAAAGCATACAATGGAGAGAAAACTAAATTAACTAGTCTAGGAGCTGTTGCTGCCATGAGGTGTTTATTGTCTGACATGTATTAGGGAAGAAGGTATGTTACATTATATGAGGAGATATATTTAAAGTAGATTAAAGGTCCTGATGCAGAAAGTTTGAAACTTCAGTTTAGGCTTTTAAATGGGCATTCGTCTGGTTATTGGTATAGAAATATATACATATAAATAGATTCAGCTATAAGTCCTTAGAACATGTAAAAGCGATAGATGTGCTACTAAGAAAAAAATGAGGGCTAGTGTGATTGGGTTCTTTTGAAACTACAGTTCCTCCATTTTGGTGGGAAGAAGAGACTGAGTCCGATTTAAAAACTATCTTCTTTAACTTTATTAACTTGTGGAGTTTCTAACATTAGACCAACAGGGTCAAACATGGATAAATCAGGCATATGACCATAACTAGTCCACATAGGATCTTCTTGTATGGGTGTCACACTCACTGCGGAGCCGGTCCAAATCTTTTGCGGTCGGTGATCTTGCGCAGGGGTGCGTTCCTCATTTGCACACACTGTCCCACAACATGGGTGACGTGCCCAGTCCCCTTCTTTCGGCGGTGAGTTGTACACTGGACCGGGGCGTATCACCTTCTTCCGGCAACCTTGTCCCCTCGGAAACACTATGACTGTCCATTCCAACGTTTCATACACCATCTCGTCCTCTCTGGGAGTTTCTGGGTCTGGTAGCAAACCTCCTATTTTAAGGTTGGGGAAATCCTTCAACAAATCCCGCGCAAGCTCATATTTCTGCTCTCCTTGATCTACTTTTATTGATTCACGCTTCTCCTCCTTCTCTTTCTCTACTCTGCCTCCAAACCTCCTTTCCCCTTCCCCTTTTATATTTTCCTCCCACATCGAAAGCTTTAGCTCCTCCCCCTTCTTTCCTTCTCCTTCATCCACCAAACAAACCTCAACATTTCTCTTTTCCTCTACTAACATCCCCATTGCCCCTCCTGTATCTTTCTCAGTAGTGCCTTTATCTTCCTTGGGTGGTCTTGCTGCTGAGGACGGCACACTTGCCTCCTGATCTCCTTCACAGCTAGTAACTTGGGAGGCTTTCTTAAGTTGCTGAAAATGTCAAAATGTAAATTTACATGATACCTGAAAATATGAAATATGTACTCCCATGCAGCAATAGATGTGGTTGTACTCCACCCCGCCCCCAGTGTCTCTGACTCTGTTTTTATTCTTATTTTCACATAGTCTCTGGAATGTAACATATTAAGTGCAATTCCATACAAAGTGAAGTATTTTACCAGCTGAGTATCTGGATATTAGAAGATGTAGGACAGATGCTATGGCCCGGTATGTAGCACAGCAGAGTGACAAAATGAGTTCAGTAGGCAAGATAATTTCAGAGAAATATGCATTCTGGATCTTGTCTGTGACTACAGTACACACTTTAACAGTTTTCACCAAATTCTGTGTTTTACAGAGTACACAAAATTTACATTTTAAACCTTTTTTCTATTGCCATTATTTGTTCATTGGATTTAAAAGATTCTGGGAAGCGTTTGCATTGTCAGAATTGTAAGGAACCATTGCTGCACCACAGCAAACAAAACCAGATTTAAAAAGGAGAAAGGCGGGGTATAAACAAAAAAGCAAGCAAGCAGGCTGAGGTGATTAGCTGTCTGTCAGATAGTTTTAACTGTTGTAAAATGCTATGAGTTGTTTCTAGCACAGAGGTCAGGATATGTCAGGGGAAACAATTATTTTATTCATGTAAGATGTTGCATGAAGTTAGCTTAATGTATGTAGCATGCTAGGAAGCCTTGCTCTTTATTTAAGTCTTAGAGATATAGTGGAATTTGTTTATCTAGCCTAGTTTTGCTTTCTCATTCTCCAGTCTCCTGTTCTAATTTGTTTCTTCTACAAAAGTCACCTGCAGTTTTCAGTTATTAACATCTTAGAAGTCCCATCTCTGTGTTAACAATGCATTGTCACTTTGTATAGTGTCTGTCGTGATGTCCACTACCAGGGGAATGCATATGAATACAGATGACACAGTATGAGCACTGTATGTGTCTGAGGAAATGTGTTCTGACTTATGAAAACTCACACTGAAATTTGCCTCCCTCCTCCCTTCTGCTTTTTTTCTCCTTTAAGTTGTTCAAAACGTGGAGATAGACTAACATGGCTACCTTTTGGGGAAGCTTACAGTTAATTATTAAATAACAAGATTAAACCTTGCCAGCCAATTGGTCATTTCCAGTTGTACAGCCACTGTTAAGTTTGGACTACAAATTTGGGGAGACTAACTTTAGTCTATTAATCATCATTTCATATTCCCAACTTGAAGGCAAAATTGCTTTTCTCTGGTGAGCAAACCTATATCAACCTCTTGCTTTTTTCTTAGTAGTGCAGTTTTTGCATGTCCAAGATCATTTGTGCATGCATTCAGCTTTGACTTCCCATTCCTTGCTTGAAATAGTACTCCTCCTTCTATGACATCATAATTACTGCCACAGCAACCAAGCATAAGGTAACTGCTGCTGAATTGCATCTTTGTATCTCATGAAGGCCACTTCAGTTGCTTGAAGTTCAAAACTTGTCACCTTGGCAGCCTAGACAATGCATAAAAAGTTGGACTTATTCTTCAGATGAATACCTAAGACCCTTGAAATCCTCATTGCCCCTGTTATGGTTGTGCTAATACTAATACGTTGTTAACATAACTTTCCCAGCCTGTGGCCTTCCATGGTAGTCTCCGTAGGTGTTTCTTGGAGATTATTGTGCCACACAGAAAGCATGATTGCAGCAGAAAGGCAAATACAAATGATGAACCCCTGCAGTCTACATTGTTCCCTGCATTTTTCTGGCAGTTGGCTGTGTGGATATTGTACTGCATAAATAAACACAGTTGCTTCAAATAGCTGCAAACAAATATTCCTACAATTCTTGAATGGATTGCTACAAAGAGGTTTCCTACAAAAGAAAAAAGGTTGAGGTTAATAGTTCAAGTTAAACTCTTACCTAGCAGTACTTTAAACATGCTATATAAAATATAGCCACATCTGCTTAGTAGAGGATTTTGTGGATTAAAGTCATGCACACTAAGCATTAGGATAGATGCTACCCTTTCCTTGTGAGATGGAAGGATAGGTATTGGCCAAAATCCTCTGCATAAATTTATTCTAGGGAAGCCGATAATATCAGAAATTTTCACCACAGTCATCTAAACTCCTCTGCTATAGTCTTTCTTTCTTTTAGCATTTATTGGACAAAATCCTCTTGCATAAATTCATGCTGGCAGAAGCCAGTGACATCATCAACCAACACTGGTAAATGTTAATTTAAACCAGTGGAAGGCTTCATATTTTGCCCCCCTCCCAGTTCTGAGGCACCCTGGGGCTCCCTTTTGCCCTGGGGAAGCCATTAGGTGTCTTGGGTTGTGAGGGCAGCTTTTAATAGTAAGAAATCACTGCTGGATTGCCTCTGGCAATCCCAATCCTGCCAGTGGTGTTTGGAATGGATACTTTTTGAGTATCCAAGGCTCCCTTCGAATCCCAAGGCACCCAAAGGCTTCCCCAGGGCAAAAGGGAGCCCTGGGGAGCTTCAGAGTCAGAAGGCAGTCCTGATCCAATTACCATTCTATGCAAACAGACTGGATTACCACTGGCAATCCCATAGGTGGTGGTCCAGTCCTGATTTGGTAGCAATCCAGTCTGTTTGCATATAATGGTAATTTTTTGAATGAAAGAGGACATTCTGTTAAATAGAGGTAGTGTGAGCTGAGGAATCAAAGTGGGATGTGGGTTTTGAAGATGACAGAGAGAAAGGATGGGATCTGAGAGAGTATGAGGGAATTTTGTGTTTATGTGATGTAGTCTTTGATTGGTGATGTTATAGTAGGGATGAAATGCTGGAGGAAGAAGGGGAATGTGTGCATCATCATAAATTGTATTTAATAAGGTAACATTTCAAAAGTTGAAGAGGTTATACCTTTATTTAGACCACTGAAATAAAACATTCAGTGTAACCTTTCGTGAATAAAAGTCACTTCCTCAGACACAGAGTTGAAAAATTGTGAATGAAAGCCTCAAAGTGTTCATGGCAGAAATCTGCCAGGTGAGTTGAGAGCTGGTTTCAACGAGTTGGGGGGGGGAGCAGATGTTTTTAAATGCCTCACCCCTGGTGCTGTTTGATTGGAATTTTCCACTCAGCCTCCAGGATAGGAGTTAGTCCCTGAATGAGCCCCCTTCCCACCCCTTCTCATATTGCCTGGTTGGAAATCAGATTTCCTTATTGGCGGTGGAGGCAGAGGGGAAGAAGGGCCACATAGAGACTCAGCTATCTTCATCCCAAAGCTGGGATAAATTTTTGTTAACTTGCCAGGTAAATAGCCAATCAAAGCCAAATTAATTCCAGTTGTTACAGTCGGTGAGTTTTGCAAGTAGATGTTATTCTCGGTTACAGTCCAGCTTGATGATGGATGAAGTCCATCAGTCCATGTGGTATTCTTAGTGTTGCTGAGATGGCTTTTTCTAGGTATCCTCAAAACTTCCAAAAACAACAGAGATAGCCGTGTGGTCCTTTGCACAAGGAGCATGATTTCTGCCATGAACATTTTGAGACTTTCATTCGTAATTTTTCTACCCTGTCTAAGGAAGTGAATTTTATTCATGAAAGCTTACATTGAAGGTTTTATTTTTAGTAGTCTAATTAAAGGTATCTTCTCTTCTATTTTTGGGTTGTGTTAAGGACTACATGGCTATCTCTGTTGTTTTTGGAAGATAACATTTGTTATTCAACATATCCATATCTATAGCCTGTAAAGTCACAGAAAAAACTATAAGCTATATGTCTTGTACATAGACAGTAGTGGGTGTTAGATCTTGCAGAGCTTCTGGTGGCAACAGAAAAGTGGGGGGGATGTGTTTGCTTTGTGTGGAGGGTGAGAGAATACCTAACGCGTTGATTCAAGGGGGGGATCTGTACAGGTACATACAGGTCATTGTCACAGCAGTGGGATCACTGCTGTGACACTACCATTACCATGGTACCAATAACCCTACAGGTTGTTGTCAGCTGTGGGATTGTCATAACACTGATAATGCCACACAGTATCTGGTCTGGGTTGCTTCAGACAAGGGGGTAGGCAACCACAACATTCAGTGCTTTTCCTTGTTTAAATGAAACCCCCACCCAGCTGTAGAAAACTATCTCGGCCTTCTTTTTACAGTGTTCATTTTCTGAGAAAAGTGAGACCCCTCCACTTGGATGACCATCCAGATGCCTGATTCCATCATCACACTGTAATAACATCATAGGCAGCTTGTTACCAGGAAACCTGCTTCCACCCACCCCCAACCAGTTTTGTGGGTGAGGTGCCACCTCCACTTGGTCCATGAGCCACCGTGACAAATATAGTGCAGGAGCAGCATTACTTTGTGGGCTGTTAGATCTGTATATTGATTCTCAGTTGTCCAGTAATTGTGATGTTAAAATAAATTCAGTGCTACATCATGTAACTTCCTACTTAAATTGCAGGTCAGTAACAGACAAACATTCACTTTTTGTGGAGAGCAGAACAAACTTCACTTATTGACAATTTACTGCAAGAGCAAGCACACACAATTAAACTGTAAAGTTGGCTGAAATGATTGTATCATAATTGTCTGCAGTGTACGACATACCAGACTTAGTGTTCCTATCATCCAAAACGGAGGCAATATCTTTAACCTGTAAATTCATTACTGAGCGATTTCTACTCAGTTCTACTTCCCTTTTTGTTTGGTCCGCCTCTCCTATGACAGCCTTTGACTTCGATAATTTTAAAGCACAAATAGTGATACTATGATTGGAAGGGTGTTCCAGAACACAAATGAAGTAAATAGAACAATCTTCTGAGATGACCTATCATGGGAACTGATAGCCAACTCAAAGAACTGCCGATTTGTCTTTCCATTTTAAATGAAAATAATGTTGTCTCCTGTTTACAGATAAATAAACAGAGTGTAACAAATGCAAACAATTGCTATATATTTACATTGCAGGTTATATGCTTTATTTTTTCAAACAGTGCTGCTAGATAAGCATGACTGAAATGCCTTCTGATGTACATATGTTATTTGACATTCTCTGGGTAGGTGAAGCTGTCTGTCTGATACTAAATATAGCTGGCTTTTTGAATTATGTATTAGTCCATGATATGGGGACAGTATTTCATAGTTTCTGCATGGGATGTGATGATGGGGGAGGTATGAGATATACTGCCACTTTTCATGCTTTATGTGCTAGCTGAGTTAAAAGCAACCCTTGAATCGTGTCAGTCTTTTCCTGAGTCTGACTATTTAATCATCTAAGCGACTACCACCCTGAGTTTGTGCTAAGATTTATTACATCCCTAACTGTCTGTAAAATGCCTCCTTCAGCCAGGCATTGAGAAGTAGCCTAGTTTAGAACACTAATGGGCTTCAGTCTGCAGGAAAAATAGCATTCATGATTAAAATGTCACTGCATAGTTAATCCTTCGGGCTACATACTAAATGGTCTTGGGATCCTGGAGAGATTGGTCTCTCTTTCCCCATCAAAATATGCACACCCCTAGACATCTGTGGGGTTGCTGGCTATATCACCCAAATGCCTACTGATAGAGGTGTATTCAATTATCTTTGCTGTGGAAGCAACAAGGAAGATATTACAGTTGTTGCATTCATTTCAAGAGGAAAACGTATTCATGCTTCTGACATAATTTTATTGTCCTTACTAGTTTGTGTAGATTTATTGCTGAGGATCTTCGGCAGTACAAGTCAGAAAGCCATTCCAAATCAGGCCTAAGAAGCAAATCCTGAAAGATTACAGGGTACAGAATATATGACGTAAATCTTCCGTGACACAAATTTCATCTATCATCCACAAAAGTAATAACAGTATTTATTTGGGTAGGAACTCTTCCCTAGTTGAAAATTGGAGTAAAAGGGAATTAGAATTGAAGTCCAAATTGGAAAATCCTTTGAAAATTTATTTATAGCACTAGGCCATGATATTTAGCTATATCTGGAAACCTTGTTATTTTCATGGCAGGGGCTACTCAAGGACTAAAGCACTAGCCATCTTTGGCCTAGTTCCCTTCCCCTATACCCTTCTTTAAGAAGCCAAAGTGGGTCAGATGGCAAAAGTTCATGTTTGTTTGATCAATTTGTTTATTTTGTTTTTGTGCTTATTTTATTCAGTTTCATCTTAGAATCCTTAAATTCAGGTTATAACTTTATGCTTACATATTTAATTCTAACTGCCTTACATCATCAAATATTTGGTGAGATAAACAATGATCCCTTCCCACTGGAGTATCAACAGTATTATGAACCATCTATTTTGCTGTCCTTTATCTGGAGATTTTTGGTTAATATGAGATTAAGTCAATAACCTCTGAATTTAATTTGCTATAACTATTAATAGCATCAATTTATCTTAAATCCAGTTCTTATAGAGAGTGATCATCTATCTCATGATGTTAAAAAATAGTTCTCTCTTTCTCACCTAAAAATTACAGTTATTCTCTCACCTCATTCTACGAACTGGGGAAACTGCCTCTCGTACTCTGCACCATTTAGGTTAAATGAAATACACCAGTAAGAAGAGGGAAAGGAAAATGCACTCCACAAGAAAAAATGAAATTATTTACATGTAAAACAGCAGTGTGGGGAGCTGCAGCCTGAGGTGTAAAATGTAAAATATGCTGAGTAAATGTGAAGTCATTCAAATTTATTTATTTATTTATTGGATTTCTATCCCGCCCATCTAGACCCAAGGTCTACTCTGGGCGGTTTACAAATTTAAAAACAATAAAACCAAAAACATATATTATAGGTCCAAGATGGCAAAGTATAAGAAATAAAGACATGGCAGGAGGGAAAGCCTGCCCAAATAGCCAGGTTTTAAGTCTATTCTTGAAAACACCCAGAGAGGGAGCCAGGCGGATCTCCACTGGCAAGTTGTTCCAAAGGCGAGGGGCCACTGCCAAGAAGGCCCTATTCCTCGTCCTTTCCCTCTGGACCTCCCTCGGCGTTAGGCCCCTCAGCCGCCCGGCCTGGCTGGAACGAGTGACTCTGGCAGAACTGGGTGGAGTCATTTCTTTCTGAAAAAAGGGGGCATCTTATTCCCTCCCTTCACAACACTTCTAAGGGATTCCACATTGTGCAAAGTGGAAGGGAAGGAGCAAGCAAGACATAACAGAACAAATAAAAGAAGGGAAAAGACAGCCAAGGGGACAGAATGAACATGGAAGACAGTAAAAGATGGATGGGAGAAGAGAGGGGACAGTATGGAGAGGGGAGTGGAAGGAGCGAGCAAGACTGCAGGAAACAATATAGAGTAGAAGGTTAAGGAGGGAAGGTGACCTTGAGGCTTGTCTGGGAACCAAAACCCTGGTTCAACATTGAGCCAATGGGAATGTAAGGTCTGACATACAACTGCTTATTTCATAACTATTATTGGTGAGCCAATTAGGATGTAAGGGAGCGAGTCTTCTGTGTATCCCAGTTATGCAAGGTTGATCTGAATCTCTGGAAATACTGATGGGTGCATCTGGTGTTTATTCCAATGGCATAGGAGTTGTAATGTGACTGTACGCTTAATTCCATCTGCTTGTGAAAAATCAGATCATAGGAGTCTTAACCATCATGCACACAAATACACGTACATTTGAAGCACTCATTACTTGTTGAATGCAGTGAGAATGGTTTTCACAGTGGTTTACAAGCACTGTCCCTTTTGAAGCTAGACTACAAAGAGTCGGTTGATTCAGAACCCAGCCAGGATGCAATTCTCAGGCTTCCTGTGAATACACAACTAACAGACTTAGAAACTAAACAAATGTCTAATCTGTCAACAAGAAAATGACATCCATTTCTCACCTTTTTTTTACTATCAAAGAATGAGATAATTACTTCATTGTGTTCTCAGTACATGACTGTAGTTTTGATATGATTTTGCATTTCTGTTATACATTTTGCTTTATTCTGTCTCAGCCCTTTCTTTTTGCATTCTGTTTCTAAAATCTTCCTGGAGATTGGCTGATCACATACACACATCTGAAGATAATGCCCCTACTTGCCAAGGTTTCCACCTTAAATTATGGTAAGGAAGGGGAACATTTGTCCTGCCAGCTGTTCTGGACAACTCCCAGAAGACCCTGCAAGTATGACCAAGAGTAGAGGATTATGGAAGTTGTAGTCCAAAACATCTGAAAAGCTTAATGTTTCCATTTGTACTGTAGGGGCTATAGGCATAACTCTATGCATACTGCTTGGAAAAATTTGGGAGAGGATTTATCCCTTAGTAAACTGAAGATCAGTTTGCTGTTCTTTCTTTTCTAAAAATAAATGGGGGAGGGGGGCTTACCTGGTTTAAAACTACCCATTTTGGAATTTCAGTCTATATGATTGCAAGTAGAAAATATGATTTCACAGCTTTGCAAAACTTTGGGTTTGAAAAGCAGTGCATGTAAAGGAAAGCAAAAGCAAAAGGAAAAACAAAATAAAATCTTGACATTTGGCATTAAACTGTACAGATGGGCACCTGGTTGATGTTTGCATACATAATGGAGTTTTATATTTTTACAAAACTCCATTTGAAACAATATAGACATCATTTAAATAAGATCCCAGAATTCACCAATGCTCAGAACTGTTGCTTTGTCATATATCAGTTTTAATTCAAGGGTTTGTAGTGACGGTGCTTGGAGGGCGGGTGTCTGAGCTGGAGTAGTGGCACTGTGGCAGACCAGTCATTCGTGACACTAGCCACAAATGATTCCTATGTGAAAGGAGCCCTTGTTTTGGGATCGTCACTACGAAATTACAGAACCACCAGAAAGTTGACAATACTAATCACTCCACATGTTTCAGATCCAATGAGGAAAGTACTGGACAAAATATTTGATGAAGTAAAACTTGTGAATGTCTTGGACAGTGGTGATTCCGCCCATCTTGCATTATTGAATACATCATTTAAATAGGATCCCAGAATTCACCAATGCTCAGAACTGTTGCTTTGTCATATATCAGTTTTAATTTTCACCTACAGTTTGATTCAACCTAACATATTAGAGACAGGTGAGAGAGATTCATTTATCTGAAATTTTTCTCTGGGTTTTTTCATTAAAAAAAATACTGGACAAGACTTCTTTCTTATTTATTTCATTTTTGTGCTCCCTTTCTCCCAGTCAAGGGGCCAAAACAGCTCACACATTGTTTAAAACAAATCTTTTTACTGTGATTTGCAAGGTTATGGACGTATGTTTAAAACATCCATTGCTTTCAGAAATAAGGGATTTCCTTTAGGATGATTGTGAGCATTCTTATTGGATACTTAACTAGGAATTTACACTGAAGTATACAATTGTCTTTCAGTGCTAAATTACCTTGAGCAACTTCCTTAATTATGGTCTGTGGGTTGAACCGCTGAAGCCTCTGTGCTGCAAGGTCAGAAGACCTGCAGTCGTAAGATCGAATCCACGCGAGGGAGTGAGTCCCCGTCGCTTGTCCCAGCTCCCGCCAACCTAGCGGTTCGAAAGCATGCAAAAATGCAAGTAGATAAATAGGTACCACCTCGGTGGGAAGGTAAACGGCGTTCCGTGTCTAGTCACGCTGGCCATGTGACCACGGAGGAGTGTCTGCGGACAAACGCTAGCTCTATGGGTTGGAAACGGAGATGAGCACCGCCGCCTAGAGTTGGACACGACTGGACAAATTGTCAAGGGGAACCTTTACCTAAAATTTGTTCGTAACAGTGTTCATCAACCGTTTTCAAGGTCTAAAACCAAAATTAAGGTATATTAAAACTACTTTCCTTCCATGCACTGTAAAAACAGAATATTGTCTGTGAATACCAAGCAGAGCTACCGTATTTCCTCACTACATATAACTTCTTTGGCTGAAACAGAGCTGAATTATTAAATGCAGTATGCTATTGTGCTAACTCCCTCGTGATGCTGCTTTCTAGATACTCCATGATATGAGAAGAGTCTCCAGTTTCTTCAAAATGTCCTTCTGCCTTGACCACATGATGAAGTAAATCAACCATGTCCTGAAATTTATATTTCATTTTTCTGCAAAAAAGCATGGCCAAGGTAGCTTACAGTAAAACACTGATTAAAAACAAGGTCTTAATTAAAACATGATCAGTGGTCCTGATCCCAGCAGCAGTGATTTAGGAATGATTTTTTTTCCTGTTTGTTTCCCTGTCTTCCTCCCATGTCCTGGGACTCCCAAAGGGTTTCCAGGGAGCCAGCCCTAAGGAGTCTCTGAACTTGAAGAGGGGGGCATCGGAAGCTTTCCATTGTTTTAAATTAAATATTTCTGCACCCAGTCTGGGTTATGCTGGCATAAATTTGTGCCAACAGGATTTTGTCCACTGAAAAAAACAATCTGGTGTGTGTGTGTTTTTAAGTCAGTTAGAAACAAAAGATATAAACAATTCCTAACTGTTTAAGTCCTTATTAACATCAGACTAGCTTACATGCCAAAGGCCCAGTGGAATAAACTGTATTTGCCCCATGGCAGAAGGACAAGGGGGAGGGAGCTAGCTTGCTTACAGAGCCTGGGAGTAGCCACCAAGAAGGCTTCCTTTGCTTCTCCCATTTCACTACGAGGCATATTTCCAGTCATGGCGGGATTGAGAG
Organism: Intellagama lesueurii; assembly: GCA_037013535.1. NCBI lineage: Eukaryota > Metazoa > Chordata > Lepidosauria > Squamata > Agamidae > Intellagama > Intellagama lesueurii. Next base: position 114,966,970 of record JBAJHW010000002.1, read on the forward strand.
AGAAGCATCTTCCCTGAAGATATTAAAAACAGAGTGGGCTTGTGTGGGAAAATTCAGAGTTTCAAACAGCTTAGTCCCTAATCAAAGACTTTATGAATCACTTTGGTTCAACACTGAAAGCAAAATATTTTGTTTGTCTATACTGTTCAGATTTGGACATAGTAGTGACCACAAGGTACAGCACATTACCTTAATTTGTTCCCCAAGTGTGATCATAAAGTGATTTGCCGTAAGTCAAACCTCTAGTTTCCCATTGGGAGTTAATGGTAATATCACAGTTTGGTTTCTGGACAGTTCTCAAGCCTCAATTCCACCCTCCTTTCCTCTATCCTATATCTTATTTTCCACTCTTTTGCTTGTTCTTTCTGATCCCCTCTGCCTTCCTGTCTCCGCTCCCCTTCCATCCTTTGGCAAGTTGCTTGCTGCTTCTGTCCTCCGTGCTGGCTTCCTTCTTTTCTCATCCATCTTTCACTGTCTTGCTCTGATTCCACTGGCCTTCCCTCATCTCCCATCCAGCTTCCATTGTCTGCTGCTGCTTCTACCCCTCTCTGTTATATTTTCCCTTCCTTTGTCTATTCTGGACTTTCTTGTGTGCTCCGTTTGTCCCAGTCTGTTTCTTGCATCCTCCTCTTTTCCACTGTTGTTGCACTTCCTGATGTCAGTGGACCAGTTATAGAGATCAGAAAACTGAGCTTTGGATATGAAGAGAAGGAGGGATTGAGTAACGTTGGAGTGGTTGTAAGGTGGGCATCATAAAATAAGCCACTGTGAGTTGGGGGTCTACTGCAACCGTCTTTATTATGGAATCAAAATATGGTTTATTATACATACATTCAAATTTCCACTAATATGGCCCTGTCATGCAATTAACCACAGAGGAGTATTTGTGCATTCTGTTTTTGTCACTGGCTGTGGCAGTGGGTTTGTTCTTCAATGTTGTACCCTCAATGTATTGTCCTTTGGGTGATAGTAGGAGTGGGTTTCAGATTTTTGGAGACTTCTACATTGCCTTCACTAAGGAGAAGAGTGGACAAAGGTTTAATCTTGAAGTGCAAGGTGGAATATTTCCTTCAAATAGCTGGGATGTTTCATTTGTTTGGAGGGCTGGGAAAAACAACCAGCAAAGGAGCCTGAAGTTTGATCTTAACCTCTCTCTTAGGACAGCATGGGAGGCAGGAGGAATACCATCTAAACAGGCTCAGAGAGTGGCTGGTATCAGCCCACCCAACAGCTTGCACATAAGATTCTGCCTTGGACAGCCCCAACAAATTCGTCTACTGATAGGATTGAACAGAGAAGGAGCTAGTAATCCATGAAATCTGTGTGAGTTTGGCTGTTCTCTTTCCATGAAAACATTGAGAGCAGGGAAACTCTGTTTTTCTGATGAAGAATCACACGTGCCTTTGCCCTTGAGCAATTTTGACAATGCTTCAAAACATTTAAGACTCCTGATGCATTACAGTGTTGCCTGGTGCAGCGGAAGTTGAGGAAAGAAGCCTTGAAGCAACCCTTTCTTCCCCTGCCAGTTTGCCTTTTAATCAGAATCACAGATGCCATTGCATCCCATTTCATTCTTTCTGCTGCCATGAGTGAAAACTGTCACAAACACTTGTCTCAGCTAGAAATTCAGGATTGATTTGATTAGGCCTGTCCTCTACCTCTGTACTATTGAAATGCACTTTGAGCGCTTCAGCTTGCCTGCTGCAGGGACAATAAAATTGCTGTATCTTTACTTATTTGGTGTCCTTATATCAGAAAAATAAGCTGTGGAAGTTTTCTGAAGGATGTCATCTTGACTCCTGAAACATCTTGGGCACAGAGGCAGAGGGACACATAGTGCTGACTAAAGATTCAGTGCTCCTAAGCCCATTACACAATATATGGCTCAAGACCCATGAGCCTGAGATACCTGAGTCTGGATACCTAAAGATTGCTACTTCATTTCCACAAAAGACCTGTAAACTCACATCCAAAAAGGCCTTGCAAGCTAGTTTGAGGTCATGGCGAGATGACAGAGCATTACACTCCATGCCAAATTATTTCCTCTTTACAGGTCAGCAAAGGAGTGGAATCCCAAGAGATGTAGTGAAATGTGCAAGCAAGGTAGTGAAACATGCAAAGTAATGAAGAATTCTGCTAAGAAAGAGGGTTATAGTTAGAACATGTGGTTTGCTCTCTGTGCTCTGTCCGGGGTGCTGAAAGACCTATCACTGACAACCCATATTTCAGGAATCCTTCTTTCCTGAACCATGTTTTTATGTCTTTCCTCCCCAGATTGTTTGCTGGATTTTCAATCTCCTGACCCATCTGTGATTTCTGGATGGGACAGCTTTTGGGAACCCAAAAATAAAAGGTCAGAGTTTAAGGAGGGTAAAGAAATCTAAACTCTCCATCCATGCACAGAGTGATCATAATAAGGCATATGGGTGGCTGTGACTTCTTTATTCCTATTGCTGATGCTCTTGAACAAAACTGAAAGGGATTAAGTGTGCAAACCCAATAGTGGAGATAAATTAGCAAGTTCAGATTTCTAGGGTTGGACAGGCAATATAGCACCTGGATCAGGTCCTGGTTCACGTTCTCTGGTTAAAAGGGTGCTCGATGGAGATCTGAGGTCTGGAGAGCAAAACTACAATTGCAAGCAGGAGTTCACCCTCAAGTGTTAGTAAAAATTTGGTTGGGGGAAGCCTTGCATTAGAGCCTGCCATTATGTATTCTGTACATGAAGTTAACAGTGGAGCAAGAATCTTTGTCTAGGTGGAGTGGTGATGCTATGAATATGAAACCTGTTTTCCTCCATTGCTTAAAGAGAGTAAATTTCTGAGGTGAACAAAGATGTCAGATCCTCTTCCTGCATTTAGCCTAAAGAGTATTGTTCCTTGGACTAGGGGCAAACTATATATTATCATTCCTAATGGCAAGGTAACTCTGAAAGACCAATCACAGAACAAAGTGAGCTAGTTTATAAATTATATAAGATGAGAAAAAATCCTTCTGTGATACTTGGAGACACTTTAATACTTAGGGGATTATCTCTTTTAATACATATAGATTGTCTGTAATGTGTAGTTTGGTCCCGATACTAGGGTGAGCTTTGAATATGTGTGGAATTCTTATGGCAGATTTTCATTGATGTACTTTTCTGGAGCACCCCACTGCATCCTTTGCTTGGAATTAGTCTCCAAAGTATATGGAATATGAGACATAGTATAATGTTGTTATACATTATAAAAATTACTGCACATTTAAAGGGAGAGAAGTATTTATAATAGTGTAAATGACAGATGGCAAATTTGTTGTATTGTTGTATGTCATACACTTTTAGGCACCGTGAAAGCATGCTTAAAAGTGGATCGTATCAGATCTCAGTAACAATATCCTAACCAAATTACTCACTTGTTAGTTTAATCATTGTTTCCATCTTCAAAGCTATTATCCTGTTCAGAGTGTATGAGGAATTGTGTAAGTTTTCTCTTGCTACAAGAGACCTCCTGTCATGCTACTGATTACGCAACTAGTTGCAGTCTTGCAAACAGCCTGAGATTGGGCATGCAACAGGGAGCCATTCAAACCTTGGAGAGTATTTATGCAGTCATCCTTCCACAATCATGTAATGCAACAAGATATTGATATTTTAAACCTGTTTCATGGTTCCTAGAGATATAGGTAGAAGAAATACTAGAGAGTTTATTAAATTATCACCCCAATTCCCAGATGGAGGACTCAGGCTCTCTGTGTCACCCACCATTCCCACTGGCCAAGCAGGAACATACCTGTTTCGAAAAAAGGCCAAATGGAGAGCTGTGGGTATGCACATGGTCTGTACATTGTTTAGGGAACTGGGTTATTACAATCATCCCACAGCTGCTTAGCTGTCACCATAAAACAGCAACCAGACTCCTGACTTCCATCTAAGAGTCAAACCTGGCGAAACTCAACTTGCCAAGAACTTAACATCTGAGAGTAACTTTCCTGGCAAAATGCATCTTGCCATGTACTTTTGGACTTCAAGTTCTTCATACTAGTACAAACCTGATGAAGTGGTGTTTTAATCCATGAAAGCTTGTTTATTGTATGATGATTTTTTTATAGTGGTCTATAAAGGTATCACCTATTTTTGCATTTATATTTTGTTTTGTTTTGACAACACAGCTACCCTTTACTTCAATAGAAGAAATACATACATAACAGTTTTATGTAGTTGTGTTGTGATTTCTGCTATCGTTCTGCTTGGTGTTGGTTGTTAGTCTCCTGCATTACACTCTTCCCATTTGTCAGGTTTCTATCTGTCCTCTTTTCCTTCTTTTCTCTACCCAGTAGCAAATATCACCTTGGATTGGTGTGCTGACACATATATGTGGTCAGGGTGGGGCATGTAAAAAGAGCGCTACAAGGAATGATATTAAGTTAGCAATGGTAAACCATGTATGATAGCAGGATTCCTGCTATAATACAACAGCCCATGACTTGGGATGATTTTTACCTATAACCTGCTGCATCAGAAACAGGCAATAGTCTAGGCAGAAGAGGTATACAGGAGCACAGGATTAACTCGGTACCATCGCCAGGCCCAAGTATCATCCTGCTGCTGTTCCTGCTTAAGTGTACCACAGATTCGTGCTGCCTATGCCACTTGTTGGTCACCATTGGACTAGCCCACTGCAGCATAATCATTACGATAACTGTAAACCTATATCCCAACAGAAACTTGACTCCGGCTTGCCATCTTAGCACTATCCCTTTCAGAAGGTTGGCATGCTTCAAATACAACTTTTATTTGTTCTTTTTGCAAGAACGACACCTATTTAGAGATATGAAGGAAGTTTGGCATTGTTTTCCTTATGAGTAAGACAGATGGATAGTCTGTCAAAGATTTTCCAGACACTACAAAAGTTCTCTCCTCCAGGATGAGATTGAGGTGACAAGCGATTTTTCCCTTCTGTGATTTGCAGTTTGCATAACACACCTCTGGTGTCTTTTTCCATCTGTGACGCTAAAGCACACAGAGCAAGTACAAAAAGGACACACTGACTGCTCAGAAGGACACAAACCATCTAACACTTTTACTTGTAATAGTTAAAGCAAGTCAGCAGCATTTATTGTAGTTTCAAATTTTGCATATTTACATAAATGTAAAAAGCAAGCGTGTAAATTTCTTGAAGATAAACCAGGTGAGGATTTATGTCCCTGCATTTGTTTTACCTTCTAATGTAATCAAAGCTCTTTACTTAATAGAACAATGTAGGGAGTTTGCTGTCACATTGTTCTTTTCAGTCTGTGCTAAGTATTAAAATTTCTGTTGGAATTAAACATGTCTAAATTCCACTTATTTCAATGGGGAAAATAAAGCCCACATATAAATCAGTTCTAATAAAATCACAGAAACTTAAACAAAAATTAATTTGAGCTGTATTGAACCTGTCATTCTTAGGATTTCTGTAGCTTTCCCCCACTTAATATTCTAGATGTGTTAATGGCATAATGGGATGGGATGGAACCATCCAGGAAGGAATACATCATCAAATAGCCTTAAAAACATAATGGTTTGTCCTCCCTTGAGACTTATTATTAGCAGTATGTATTTACAGATTAATGTCCATCTAACGTAACCATAGTTGTACATCAGGATGAAAAGCCATTAACAAGCTCTTTGGAATCAAAGTGCCTCTTGCTATTTTCTGTATTAATATATTCTCTACAATAAGCACAGAATTTCTGCATATATTAAATTATAGCAGTTGAAAACTAGTGAGCCAAGTGTGTTCAGGAATACTGCCTGCTAACAAATTTTTGAAGATAACAACTTGTGGATTACTATTACTTTTTGTTGTTGTTGAAAGTTTAATAACATTAAGTGCCCTAAACACTGTAAAAGCTAGCAGCCTTAAAACCACAGCCTGGAATATCTGGAGTAAAGAGAAGTTGTCCTTGCTTTTTAGTACATTATTATCTACTTATAGTTTTCATGACATTTTAAAAGGACCCATTGTCCCGATGTGTTCTGTTTCATAGTATGTATACTTTTGCTCTTATTTCTGTTATTTGAAACTGGTAGTTAGCAGAAAATCTATCAGGTACCATGGAACACAAATAAACATGTTTTTTCATTTGCAGATTTGTCTTTTAAATAAATATGATTAAGAGTGATTATTAATGCTTTATAAGACAAAAGTTACTTAGTGCTGTAAAATATTGGCTCTCCCTAATAACTTAATACATCGGAGAGCTGACAGGAGGAAAAACATGACATTGGGAGAATTGAAGTCTTCTCAAAACGTGTCTCAAGCACACTAGGTATGCTTTCTCTAGTAGACCTCATTGGGCGAGAATATGTGTAGGAATAGGTTGTAAATCTTTCTTGAGTACCAATAATCTGTTATCCCCCTTTCCTGCTTGAGTGATGTTTATTAAATTTCCAGAAATAGGAAGAATTCTTCTGCAGAAGCCTTTCTAGAGTGGCCAAACTGGCTTGCTATTAAATTGCTACTGAATTTCTAATGTAAATTGAAAGCATTAAAGCCCACCCAATTTTTATTGCCTCTCTCCACTGCTGTTGCTTGTCCTATATTATTCATTTTATGCATACATCTAAATAAGGTTGTGGGTTCTTGTTTGGGCTGAAGCTTTGTTGCACCCTTTAGGCCTTAAAAGAGAGGGGGCAACTAATCAACTTACACACACACATATATATACTGAAATACATTGCTGTGATCCATCACTCCTCCTGCAATCCTACGTATGATGTGATATGTGAGGTTCTAGCTGAAGATGAAGAAGGTGATGAGGGTCAAAATATAAGTAGACCAATTCTGGAATATTGACCCAGAATTGCTGTAGGCAAAAGAGAAATGTATGGCCCTCAGTGCTCTTTCCTGCTTTGGTGGTCTTAAAATTGAAGATCCTTTATAACTAGATATTGGCCTTAAAATAATAGAAAGCAGATTCATATTACATCTGGTTGTTGGCCGATCTTGATTTGAGGCAGATCACTTCTGCACCTCTTTATGGTGTTGATAGGGATTGAACTTGGGAACTTCTATATGCCAAGGAAATGCTCTATGATTATAAAAATCTTTTGACAAAATACTGCATTAAGTTACTGAGGAACTGTCAGTGCAGCTAATCTTTTTATGAAAGCTGCTGCTGCTTTCCTATGTCAATTTATAAAGGCTAGGTTGGAACTAAAAGCTAGGAAATCCTGGGTTCAAAGATTGCCTTTTCTGTGGACTCACAAGGGGCTAGAAAATCAGTTTCTACAAGCCAGACCCCTTGTTTCCAATAAGTATTTTTGTTAACATTATTACTGTCACAGCCATAAGGAAAGAAGAATGTTAAGAAGCGCCTTGCAGTGTTCTTTTCTCAAAGAAAAAAATAACACTACTTTGTACATTGTGAAAAAGTAGCAGTAGGAGATGTGCAACAGGCTTATCTACATCCTTTGTTTGTTTTCCTATGTAGGGTACAAGGAAGAACATTATCATCTTCCTCATAGTGAGATATATGTGCACTATTTGGATCTGCAGAAACTTTATTTCTGCTTTATGTTTGAGGTCCTCTTTGCATGATATTCAGAATTATGTCTTGTAATGGTTGAAATCCAGTCGTAAATCACAACTGAAGTAAGCTTATTGAATTAGTGAGAATTTGGTGAGTCAGCTCCTCCATATGTTCAATTGCTTCAAAGGGTCAACTCCAGTTCTGACTTACTACTTCAGCTAACAACTTGTTGCCTTGTATTATATCAAGTGAATAACAAAAACTGATGTATTATCATCATCATCATCATCATCATTATAAATGTGCCAATACTGACTTATGGCAACACTTTTCAGGGTTTTCCAGGTAGAGAATACTCAGAAATGGTTCACCATTCCCTTCTTCTGGGGGCATCCTGGGACTGTGCAGCTTGCCCAAAGCCGCACAGGCTGGCTCTAGTTGCAGGAGGCACAGTGGGGAATCGAACTCTCAACCTCTGGCTCTGCAGCCAGATACCTAAACCACTGAGCTATTCAGACAACTCTCAGAGAATAGCCAGATAGTGTCATGGGAGGCATCTTGGCAATGAGGGAGCAAAATCCGTATTAGATTCACACCTTTATGAGATTACATCGAAGTGCACAAAAGAAATGCACAGGTTTTTGAGATCTCTTGATCGATTCATTACACAAGATGTTATAAAAAGCAAATGAGGGAACAGAAAGAAAGGGGGACTGACTTTACATTCAAATCATGGTGTTTGCATGACGTCTTGAAATTTTATTGAAGTCATCTGCAGACATTCAGATGAGACACAGCCAGTGATGTGGTAGTTTTAGTTTTCTCCTAGTGTGTGTGTGTATTAGATTTATCAATTCTTTTTTTTAAGCCCCTCTGATTTAGGAATATGGGATATTGTGCTTTTGTACCCATGATTCAAAATCCAGGAAATGGCCCAATGTTGCTGCACAAGATCATGCTCGTGTTGCCAGCAGGAAAAAATATGCAAAGCTTTACATAGCGAAGGGCAGCCTGAATGTTGACAACACCAATGGCAGCAGTCAAGATGGTCTACACAGGATACCCTCTTCTGCTCACTGTCATTCACACTTGTTGAAAAACAGTCCTGAAAATTGCTTTGTGTTTGGGTGAGAAGTGGTGAACTGATGAGAAAAGGAATCAGCTTCTGGGATTTCCCCTTGCATGGTCTCTCTTTGTAAATGTTAGTGGAGTGGCCTTCTCTTCTGCTCACTATAGTGTAGCTCTTCTCCCTTTTCACTGGATTCAGGTGAATATCTGGAAAGCATAGCTTAAAATAGACTGAATGAGGTCCAGTAAACTGAGATGAGTAACATAGAAAGGAGAAGAAATTGCCCTGTAACATCAGCTTAATGCTATCCTGATAAATTTAAAGAAGACAAGAAGGACAGTATATGATAAACAACCCACATATAGAAAATATACTTTACTAAATCCATATACAAAATACTTTGGCCTATAATGAATATATATTTTAGACTATTAATTAATGCATTTAAAGTTATATACAAGCACTCATACACATTTTTAAAAAAATCAAATACAGACATCAATGTATCTGCATATAAATACTATCGAAAAATAGCCTAAAACGAAGCGCGCTCTCTCTCTCTCTCTCTCTCTCTCCAGCAACAGGCTTCATACAGCAGGAAGGAGATGCTGGATACAAATGGTGTGTGTGTGTGTTAGACTACTAGTCTTTGGACTGGAACAGGTATTGAGGATGCCACAGGGCTGGATGATGATTGGGATGATGGCTGAGGGCCTGAGTTAGAGGCAGAGATTCTCAGCAGGGAATTCAAGTGTCTTCCAAATGTTCTCATCCCCAGGAGTAGCTTTGCTGGAGTGGAGTAGTCAAAGGGAGCTGTTTCTTCTGTGGTGCTGGTGGGGAGCTTGCCCTTTCCCATTGGGTAGAAGATGCTGGTAGATTTCATCACATGCCACGCCTAATGGCTCTTAGGGATTGGCTTGTGAGGCTCCTCAGCTGCCATCTTGGTTTCTTCCTTTTTCCCGCTGGCGCCAGATAAGGGGGCCCTCACCTTTGCCTTCCCTTGGCTTTGAGGCTGTAGCTGCTTTTTCACAGGATTTAGTTCTTTGGGATTTGTCTGGAGGGCTTTTGCTTTGAAACTGCTGGGCCCTGCAGCCACTTTCTTTGGCCCTGCCACAGGTGGCACTGAGGTCTTCATTTTTCTTCTTAGGGGTCACTCTTAAGCTGGGCACAGGCTGGGAAAGGAGGTACCCATACCATAGTAGTTGGAGGAAGTCTTCTATAGAGGAAGGCCATTGGTATAGGCAGAGGAGCCCAAGGCTGATGGCCAGTTCCCTCTCTGCAGGGAAGAGAGAACTGCAGAGTTGGACAGCAGCATCTGGCCCTGATTCCTGTAGACTCCATGTGGGTTTGTTGTTGCTGGGGGCAGGGAGATGATGTGGTCTCCTGGGTGAGTGGAGAGACTGGCGTTTGGAGGCATCAACCCATCTGATGCCTGAGATGGAGTGCTTTCTTCTGATGCTCTGAGGGGTTTCTCCTGGTATCACAGTGGTCTCCCCTGGTGAGAAGCTGTGCTGTGGAAGGGTTGGGCCTTCTTTTGGCGGCATCTTGGGCTTCTGGTCTCTAAGAGAAATGAACGGAACAGGGCCTTAAACACTGCTCAGCTTACCAGGGACAAGTTCCTCTATTATGGATCTCCCTTAGCTAGATGGTATTCTGAAACGTAGCATTTTACTGTGCTTCAGAAGCAGGAAGTTCAAAAAGTTCAAAATGATGGCAAGTTAAAAGAGAAAGCCCAAAAACTCACAAGTGGTTTAAATTGTTACTTTGAAATTGTCAGAGCCATGAATGGCTGAATTCCTTTGAAATGAAAAAAAAAAAAAAAGTGGCAGGCACAGAGCATTTTCTTTCCAGGTATGCAGATTTGGTCTTTGCAGTGTATCTTATCTGTTTTAAATCGGCCAGATTTCCAGGTCGCTTGCTTCTGCACTGGGTAAAACAATGCAATTTTTTTAAAAAATCATAACTCAAAAATTCTTTGCCCAAACTTCCCCTAATTTGGTACAGAGCGAGAGCAGACTTCTGCTACATGCTTCCCAACTTTGATGCTGATCTGAGTTCGAATTTCATAGTTACAATGTTTTGTTTGGGGCACCCCTATTTTTTGAGTTGGCTTACAGAATGTGAGCACAATATATTGGTGCCTTCTCGGTCACCAATAATAAAATTATTTTTTGTCATTGTCGCGTCCACCCAGTGTCCCTTGTTTGTCTTCCCCAAACACAGGTCCACCCTCTGGATGCGTTTCCTCTTTTACCCCTGCCACCAGTGGATCTATCATCCACACTGTATCAAATATGTATCTCAGACACGTGCTGTCAAATATAATTGGTTTATTTATCTTTCAGGTTTGTAAATCACATAAGCAAATCACAGATGTTCTTTTATTGCTGTTTAGGATCAATCATTAAACTTGGATTGGATTATACGTTTGCTTGCATGTATTTATTCACAATAACCACTTCAACAATATTCTTTGGCTATCTATCTATTACTTATTACTTTTAACTCTTTCCTATTCTCTCTAACAATCCAACTTTCCACTCTCTCTTTTAACTCATCAAAATCTCCTCTCTAACTGTCTCTAACTGTCTAACTGTCTTCCTGATCCCGCCCCTCCTGTCCTATCATAGGCTCCTGCACTTGAGCTCCATATGATGGACAGGAGTGACGTGGGCATTCCGCCACAGTCATTATGCTAAAGGTGTCTAATAACATTATTGTCGTGCAGTCAGTTAAAAGAATTAAGTACAATTTTTGTAAGTTGGTATTTTGTTTCCAGTATAATATTAGTCTTGAAATATGCATGAGGCCCAGAATTTGGGAAGTTACTTTGAAAACTTAAAAAGGTACCCTCGTCATTTTGTTGCAGCACAAAAACAGCAATCTCGAGGGACCTTTTAAGCTAATAAATTCAATAGAACAGAAATCCTCCTGGATTGCAGCCTATTTCCTCTTCTGTCCATGAATGCTTATGCAGATAAAACAAGTTAGTTTTTGTTGCTGCAAGACTCTGTTGTAAAAGTCATTAGTTATCAGTTTGATTCCAAGCCCTTATACATCTAGTTCCATTTTTTTAGAAGTGTCTCTTTAAGTCTGGCTTTTAAAATGAGATTTTAATTCATTTTTAAATAATGTGTTGTCTTTGTTTTGCTTTTATCTACTTTATTAGATATTTCCTGGTGGCCAGAAAAGTGATTTTAAAATGTAATTTAATAAATAATAAATAAATACTTTTCCACTCCTCAAAAGTAACTGAAATAGATGCTTTTACATGATCTTTTTAAAATTTGCAAGTGACAAGTTGTCAGTAATACAAAATATACTTTCTTCCTGTGCACATCATCATCACTTCAGTGCTCACAATAGAACACAAGGCACCAGCACACATTAGCACTTCTCATATTTATCCTGCAATATTTAATGAGTCTTCACCTCTGTAACTATAAAAATAATTTATAATTGCAGTTATACATGAATGGCAATAAAGGTATTCATTAAGTTTCCTGTGTAATGAAACTTAGTTCTATGTTAGTATCACCAAAAAGATATTACTTACACATCACTATTTACGTGTAACTTGTTACAACCAAGCTCTGAAGCCATAATTATTTACTCATAACCATATTGCAGTTTTTCCTGATACAGCATCATCATCATTTCTCAAGCAGGACAGTTGGCTTTCTGAATAACTGCACACCTTGATTTATCGAGCACTTTTCACAGCTTACTAATGAATATTGACTAGCTGTCTTGGACAATAATGAAGATGGTTGTTCCTGGGAAGTATCTGTTTTGTAATAACAACACTTCTAATAGATGGAATTAACCAGAAATCTTAAAAATAGTTTATAACCTGTTAATTAAGGGTTGTTCATTTGTATGTTTTAGCTGTCCTGGCCCATTAATCCTGAACCAAAAAGCCTGGTAAATTTCAGCTGTGAGCCTGCAGATTTACTTATTCCAAAATGGCCTTGTGGTTCATAGTTAAAGTTCATACTTCTGCAGAATTGGAATTTGTCCCCAAATCATGAGAACAACTGAAATGATCCATTGTAAAACAACAACAACCCAAACTTTATGTTCTTTTGTGTCCTTTCGAAGTGCCATCTGGTTTTATATTTTATATTTTCTTTTAAAGAGGCATCCTAAACCCATTAATCTGGTGATTAAGCAGCTGTCTGTGAACTGCAGGTCACAGATTGCAGTTTATAATCTCTGGTTTCCCTTTACATAGAGAAGGATATTTAAAAGGATTTAGTAGTCAGTACCAAACAATACATAAACAGTAATTTACAATGCACAACAAAACTAAAAAATCTGCATTGTTAAATCTATTATATCAGTTTAAAAAGTGATACCTACAGGATCTCAGAACTTCCTGTTTTCTTGTCTTGAGTAACTTAAAGATGGTGTCTTTAGTAGGATGTTGCTTTATCTTCCATAAAACATTAGATGAAAAATGGAATCTTGTACCTCATTTAGATTATGGTTAAGACATATTGCATTTCATTTTTACAACATAAAAAAAATATAAAAAGCTAACTTGAAGATCTATCAGTTATGGTAACAGGCATTTTATTAATCCTGGTAGCTGAAAGTGTAAGAACCTCAATGTGAGGTAATTCTAAGTCTGTCTCTTTTGTCGCTTTAAGACTGAATTCTGTTAACTTTAGGTAAATTATAAGAATACATTTCTTATTCATTGTTAGGAAGAATCAGTCTCTAAGAGATACATAGGCATGGAAATAAGAGACTGAAATGGAGCAAAATTGACCACAGTGCTGTTGTCAATTTACATTTGCACAAAGGAAATAGAGTAAGTCTTGCTGGCAAATTGCCACTCATTAACAAGGTGCTGGTTGCGTTCCTGGGCATGTAGCTACGTGCCAGAATTTCTTTTTAGATTGTTATTTGCTTGTCCATAGAAATTAATAGCTAGCCTTTATATTTTATCTTTCTGTCAGCTGTACCTAAGGCAGCTTCCTCTAGACCACTTTGGGAAATCAGCTTTTTGTTTGCAATCATGAGTCATTCCTCTTTTTTAAAAAAATCAATTAAGAATCATCTGGAGAAACTGAACAATACAGTGGAGTGGTTTGCAGTGTTGTTGTGAGATAAGGAAAGGAAGGAAATGGCTATCTGTTCTTCAGCAAATCTCTACAGAGCTTTTCCAAACAATTGCACTTTTCAGGCTGTGTAAAACTAACACATTTTGTCTGTAACAGCCATCTCTGGGGGCAGAATGCTGTCAACGTTTGAGTTATTTTATAACCAAAGCATCTCCTTTTCTGTTATTAATGTGGAGTTAGGTGCTTTAAATGGAGGGCTGAGAACCCGAATTTGCAGAAATTATTATAATTTATAATATTATAAATATGCATACTTTGTAAAATTTGCTTAACTTGTGACACAGAATTTCTGAACATCTGCTTTTGTGCATCTGTCACATCAGGAAAGACTGCTAGAATGTTTGGTAAAAGCAATATGGTGGTGATAATTGTTCTGCTGCAGAAAAGATTAAAACATGCACCTGACTGCCTAAAATTCATCCATACGTTACCCAACAGTTTTGATGCATAGTATTAGAGCCTTTATTAAAATTCTGCATTTACAGAGTGGAACGATGACCCTTCAAATTAAGAAAGGAAGAAAGCAGCCCCATAGCCATGGATAGAATCCTAAGTTAGAAGTGTAAAAAAATCATTTCAGCTGTTCATAATGATAAATAAAGCCTGCAGTATTAATACAGTAAGTTAATTTGCTCTGATGAAGTGCGTATCGGCTTTGGAAATATATTTAATATTATCCTTGAATGTGTTTTTTTTTTTACTGCAACTTCCAGAATTCCAGGAGCTCCAGCCCACAGAACCATACCTACAGACACCCATATTTGCTCACCTGGATCAATGCCTAATCCTGAGAGGCTGGATGTCATTGAGGCCCCAGTTCCTGCTGCAATGCAGGAAGCTGCTGCAGTGCTTTCTGGGAGGAGAAGTCTTACTAGTTTTTAGCTTCTATAGAACCTCAACGTCATCTAGGCTTTGAGGAGCAGACCTTGATCCAATTGAGCAAAATGCCTAGAATTTTCTGGTCTGGAATGCCTAGAATTTTCTGTCCTGAGGAATTCTGGGAATTAAAAACTAAAAAAAATGGCTACAATTGCTATCCTCTGATTCTTGTGGAACTCAGCATTATTGTTGTGTAGTAGAACGTAATGACTGGCAAGCATAGCCTTCTAAATGCGTGGAGTCTTCGGTATGTTTTCCACCTGTTTTATATTTGTTTATAATGAACTTGGACGTACAGTGACCTGTCTATTCTGGATATTTTTCCATTTTAAAAATTAAACAGAAGGCCTTGATTGTATTTGAAAAGGCCAGTTAGAAACTAGTCTTGCCTGCTTCGGAATCCATAGAAACACCCTCTTAAATTGCAGTATCTAAGTGAGGCTTCACTGACATCCGTTGCGATGAAGAACAGCAATTAGTAGTTGGTAAAAGGTGTAATGGGTCATCTTGATCCTTCTGTACAATTGTCCCTAGCATGCTACCTTTGCCGCAGCACTTGGAGAGAGAAACGAGTGATTTACAACCCAGCATGAATGAAGAAAACATTTCATTAATATTTATAGAATGGAGCCTGAAAGATCTCAGGGGTTTAAAAAAGAAAAGGAAAAAAAAGCTTAGTCATGAATGAAATAATCTTGTAACAGACCATTAGCAGTGTAATGGTCCTGTTTCTTGTCCGTCTTTATTCTTTCCTATTACAGTGTTTTGGTTTTCTTTTTAATGAAAACTGATACGTTGCAAAGATACCTTGAGGCTTGGAGTCTTATTCTGGCAGCTGTCATGAAGAGATAGCAGCTGGTCTTTCCTAGGTGTATACAATTTTCCTGTCATACTTACCAAAATAGGATGCTATAGAAAGGGAGGTGAGATTATTTAAATTATTGGAACGTTGCATTTTTCAATCTCTCATATCATGTACACACCTTATTACAAGATCTTAGCCTAATGAAGAATTGTTAACAGAGAGTGTGACCCTGCTAGTCTTTCTCGATCTCTCAGCGGCATTTGATATCATCAACCATGGGATCCTCTTGGACCAGCTCTCAGGTTAGGGATTGGTGGCATAGCATTTTGCTAGCTCCACTCCTTCCTCAAGGGCTGGTACCAGAGGGTTCAGCTGTGGGAGGGATCATCTCCCCTATGCTGTTCAACATCTATATGAGACCGCTGGGAGGGACCATTCAGAGTTTTTGGAATTTGCTGTCATTAATATGCTGATGACGCACAACTCTCTCTCCTTTTCCTCCTCAGCAGTGGAAGCTATGCAGACCCTAGAGCAGTGATGGCGAACCTATGGCACGCGTGCCACAGCTGGCACGCGGAGCCCTTTCTTCTGGCACGCGAGCCATAGGTCACTACTCCCCCCGTGCCCCCCCTGCGCAGCCAAACCTCATAAGGCGGCTGCAGCCATGATTCCCCCTTCCGCCGCCACTTCCGGGTCCTCCGGGTCCATCGCCATGATTCACCCTTAAACTGCCACTTCCGGGTCCTCCGGGTCCATCGCCATGATTCCCCCTTAAACTGCCACTTCCGGTTCCAGGTCCTCCGGGTCCATTGCCATGATTCCCCCTTAAACTGCCACTTCCGGTTCCAGGTCCTCCGGGTCCATCGCCATGATTCCCCCTTAAACTGCCACTTCCGGTTCCAGGTCCTTCGGGTCCGTCACCATGATTCCCCCTTAAACCGCCACTTCCGGTTCCGAGTCCGCCGCCCGCTGTCCCCGCCTCCCATTTTGGGCACGCGAGCCCAAAAAGGTTCGCCACCACTGCCCTAGAGTGTTGCCTGGCCATGGTTATATATTGGACGAGGGCTAACAGGTTGAAACTGAATCCAGATAAAATGGAGGTCCTGCTCTTAGGAGGGGCCCCTGATTGACTCGGTGGTAGTCTGCCTAGTCTTGATGGGGTCACTCTCCCCCTTAAGGATCAGGTCCATAACAGGTGTGCTGTTGGACCTGGCCCTCTCAATTGAGAACCAGATCTCAGCTTTTTAATATTTGAGGCGGATTGCACACCTTCACCCCTATCTTGAGAGAAAGTCCCTTATAGCACTGGACCATGTGCTTGTAATCTTGAAAACAGACTATTGCAACGCTCTCTACATGGGACTACCCTTGAAGGCAGTTTGGAAGCTGCAGCAGGTGCAGAACGGTGCTGCCAGATTGGTTTCTGGAACATCTCTTTATTACCATATAACTCTCTTCCTGGCTTGTCTGCATTGGCTGCCTGTTTCCTTCCGGACCAAGTTCAAGGTGCTTATGTTAACTTTTAAAGCCCTTAATGGTTTAGGACTTTTGTTACCTGGCTGAGTGCCTCTCTTTCAAAATATCTACCCATCCCACCCACATCCCCCATATTGGGAGGCTCCAAGTGGCCACCCCGAGGGAGGCCCGAAAATGAGTAACTCGAAACTGGGCCTTCTCTATGGTGGCTGCTTCACTTTGGAACTCACTGCCATCAGAGGTTCAATTGGCCCCATCCCTCCTGGGTTTTTAGAGGCAACTGAAGACCTGGTTGTTTTCCCAAACCTTTCAGTAGTTTGCCCCTAATTAAGTGATCGTATGCATCCCTTTTGCCATCAGCCTGCTATTAATTTTCACTGTTGTTTTATTGTTTTTATCATTATCATTATTGTTTATGACTACATGTCTGTTTGTTAGCTGCCCAGAGTAGTAGCCTAGCTACTAGTTGGGCTGGATCTAAATGTAAGTAAGTAAGTAAGTAAGTAAGTAAGTAAGTAAGTAAGTAAGTAAGTAAGTAAGTAAGTAAGTAAGTAAGTAAGTGATCCAGAGCTGAAATTCAGAGTTAAGACATAAGATGTAAACCAGCTCTTAAACCTAGTTCTTCAGCATGCACCCTGAATAACTCTGTAGGGGTAACTCCCCACTCAGCCATTTCCCTTAGTTGGGGCATAGAGATGAATGTGTGTCCCATAAATTGGCCTGCACTGCTCCATCTTAACTTGCTGCCCTTATTCACAGCAGGGGACAGTGTTCCATCATTTAGATTAGTTTAGGCATCCTTCAGTCTCGAGAGACTATGGTAACGTGCTCTGTATGGAGGACTTGGAACAGCGTCTGGTGTGGCTGAGAAGACCAATTCGAGAGTGACAATCCCTTCCACACTGAAGACAAATACAATCTGTCCCCTGTCCTGCTCCCTGATTTTGCTGGTTGCGGGACTGCCTCTTTGCCTCAGCAAAGTCCTGAAGTAAAATTTGTTAGTGCTGAAGTAAAATTCAACTGCCAGTGTAGCTCCCTGTGGTGGGGGAGGTGGGGAGAAAGAGTAGAACATCTTGTTCTTTGTCTCAGCAACAAAGCATCTTGGACTGGCTCTGATATGAAACTGGTAGCTTGGTATCATCTCAGCAGACTCACTTTTCTGAAGTGCTTGAAGAATTATTTTCCTGTTTTAAATGTCTGTGTGATATTTTATTTTTTTAAAAAATCTCTTTTTAGCACATTCATCAGGACAGCAGACATACTCAAACCTATCTATATGCAGTATAGTCAAAATAAGGACACACAAACATGCATAAAAAATCCCAAAACAAAATATTGGCCTGGACCCAGTGGTGATCTGGCATGAATAGAAAGCAGATGAGTTCACTCAACACATTCCCCCTCATTTTCCAAAACCTCTCCCCTCTTGCTCCAGTCCTCTCCCATGTTACACCCCTCACCATTCAAGAGTCCTCCCATGGCTTCAGGAGGCACATAGGAGTACAATGGTCAAGAAGGGTCAGCAGACATTTTGGCTACTTATGTCTTTGGACTAAGGCCAAGCTATGTGTCTTTCTTTGGCTGAAGGTAGAGTATGATTTATTCTCCCTCCTCATCACTCAGTGTTTTAAAAATAACTATAATTCATATGCAATTTTCTGAATGTTCAAAGTGTTTCTGATGTGTTACCTCACTAAATTTTACAATAGCTCTGTGAGATAGGCCTGCATTATCCCCATGGAAAAGGTAGTAATGTGGAATGGTGAGAATGTTGGACTAGAACTCTGGAGATTTGGGCTCAATCCCTGCCTAGCTGTGAAACTCATTGGATGACCTGGGTCTTTTCTCACTCTCTCTGATGTGTCTGATAGGAATGCTATAAAGTTCAGGAAGAGACCCATGTGTGCTGTCTTTTGCTCACTGAAGTAAGGTCAGTATATAAATATTACAAATAGAAAATAAATACAATAAATATTGTAGCTAGATGGGTAAGGATGGGAAAGCATGTCATACAGTGCATGAGAGAGATTTCAGTAGAGGGTTTTTCCGTTTACCTGTACTCTCTTCACTATGCCATGACATCCCTTGATCAGCAGTCTTAGTATGCCGAACTGTCTGTTTTAAAAGTAGTTTTTTTTCCTCCCTTTCCCCTGAGGACTTGAAAGATGTCACAATATCAGATTGCCTTTCTCCTCCCTTTCTTTCATTCTGTTTGCAGTGGCCCCAGAATAAGAATGCTTATAGCTTTTGATTTAAGTTTCAAACTGAAAGCATTGTTGGGAGCAAACTACGATGGGTTTCCTTAGGCCAGCGGATGCATCAAAAGTGTACACGTAAATGCTGGGCTCAAGACAACTCATGGACCTTGCAGAAAAGTGATTGGTGTTTATTAACAGAACTATTCTCATTTTCACCCAGATAAATTAGGAATGTTAGATAGTTGAGGAAAATGACATTTATCTAGATGCTCATCTTTGATTTTAGCATTATACAGGAAGTATTTTTAAAATAACAGACTGATGTTGCAGTTTCATACTCCTAAACAAAGAAGTGTTGAACATAAATGGGTCAATATAAAAGGATGCACAAAGCCAGCCACCAATGTATAAAGCAGCACCAATGTATAAGGCAGGATCAACAGAAACTGGATATAATTAATAGGAAAACCTCTATAGTCAAGACCAGAAGCTTAACTACTTATCATTATGAGAATTGCCAATGGAATTCATTGTTCTGAAAATTGAAAAATAAGGAAGCCTGCCTCTAGATCAGTGGTTCCCAACCTTGGGTAACCCAGATGTTCTTGTACTATAGCTCCCAGAAATCCTGGCCAGCACAGCTAGTGGTGAAGGCTTCTGGGAGTTTTAGTTCTAGAACATCTGGGGACCCAAAGTTGGGAACCACTGCTCTGAATGCTTCACTGCAACAATAATAAGACTTAAATCTCATTGCAAAGCCTTAAGGGTTTCCATCAGGTATTTCTAAAGAACCATACAACTGAGGAGCATGCATGTGAGAGAAATAATTTGAATATATATGTGGGAGGAGGGAGAAAAAAAGAATAGTTTCACACTACAGACTGCCAGATATAGCATAATTACCCTTACTGTGGCTCAGAATACTCTTTCATTTTTGTGTACATAATGGATATTCAGGCTGGCTTGAAATGAGGCTCTGTGCGGGTTTTACAAAAGCCTGCATTTTTCCAAGAGAAGAATTGCATACTTGCCTGTAACAGCTAGATGTATGTATTCATTCCAATCTGGTTTCTCTCTGTTTCTTTTTGTGCCATATATGTGTGTATTTGTTTGTGTGCTTGCAGACATTCTTAATTGTTCATGGGAGGAACTGATTCTTCCATATATGAAAGGAAAAATCCTTGGGGATTTTAAATCTTCTCAGGGGTTTTAGATTATTATTGTTATTTACATATATCTGGCTAATATTATAGAGGATTTGATATCCATGAGGATCAGCCTTAAATCTTCTGTAATTATGCTGAGATATCACTGCTAATGCTGGTCAGGAGCCAGAGTTTTTATAAAGGACATCTGTGTCCCTGATGTAAATCAAACCAGCTTTATCGGGAGTTAGCCAAACGGTACAGAATCTAGCTCTCAGTGTCTGCTGCTGACTCACTCTTATATCACAGCAGCAGGAACGGGTGAATCTCTGATGAGAAGTCATTGTGACATCCCATCTACTTTGTCCAGTAAATTCTATAATGAAAAGAAAAACAGAATGGTAGTAAGGATGTAAAATTAGCCTAGCTGCCGCGCCCATCTGTAAATGAAATGTCTAGGGGATAGCGTGTTTGGGATTGTATTGCCAGCCTTTTTTCTTCTAAAGCTTTTGACAGAAGGCGTCCCACTTTCTCCAAAGCAAGAGATTCAAAATGCAAGTCTTTTCTAAAAACAGTGTAATCAGCTATCTCTTTTTCAGTTTTACTTTGCATATACCCATCATGATTTCCTTTATTTTCCTATGTTTTCCTCATTGTTGCATATTTTTGAGAACTTACTCACATCAGAAGACAGAAATGCTTATGCACACTGAGTATCTGCAAAGAAGAAAATATTTTTAATCATATATCTGGCACTTTTCAGTGTGTTATTCTGCTATAGTTAATATTTTTTTATCCATTCAGCAAACTATGAACACTCAAGTGTATCAAACTGTTGCATTGGCTCTTAACTACAGTATGTCTCCAGTCCTTAGATTGATTGTAAAACCAGGACATTCAGAAGTTTAACATTTTCTTTTCCTTTCCTCTGTTTTAGTTTGCTTCCTACTAAGAACTTAAGCTTTCAAAGACAAATGCTAATTCATGAAAATAATACAACAGAAAAAAAATATTGCTATGTGTTTAGGAACTAAGCATTTTTTCAGAACAGATTTGCAAAAATGTACAGTAAAATTACAAAACTGCTTGAAAAGGCAAAAGGAAAGACGTTTGATTTGTTCAACCCATAGTACTTTGTCTTTGATAACAAAGTGCTAATATTGATCCTTCTGTTGTCAACTTGGATTAATGTGAGTACTCTCTTCTTTGAGATTAGACCATTTACCTGTAAATGGGGGAGGGACAATTCTTTGGGTAGAAGTTGCTGGACTTTTTTATTGTGTGTGTGCATTTCTTAAAAGATCAGTTAGGTAAAACTGTCATTCTAAGTGGAGTGAGGTTTTTTCTGCAGAACATGAATAAACATAGAATTTTATAAGAGAAAGAAAAGCAACATTGTTTTAAGGGAGTAGACAGGCAAGTGGGTCAGTGGAGAGCAGAATTGCTTCACAGTTGAGAACAGTCTTCAGAATTAAGAAAAGCAAAAATGAACTTCAGAACTGCCTTTTTTTCTTTTCTTTTTTTTTTCTAAATCTGGGGTTTGAATGCCCATAGGAAGAGGGAAATATTTCTAGATAAGGACTGGGTAATCTTAAAGGTGGTTGGACTATGAGGAGTGAAATGGAGGAGGTGTGTTGAGTTGCGTGGCAGCTGTAACCTTAAGTTGATGAAAAGCAATTAAATATTAACTAGAGTTGGTTCCTATTTGTGCATTATAATCCAACAGAAGAAGCACAGAATGTTAGGGCTCCACATTATGGAAACAGGAGAAAATAAGTTGCCATCGTGAAGGAGGCAGACATCCACAAATAAATAAATAATAATACAATAAGTACAGTGGAAATTTCCAATTACATGGTACCAGGGGTGAACAATTAAACCACACCCCCAAAGTGTGCCTGTCTCCTTGACCGGAGGTTCCAAGGACTCCACAAGTTCCAACTGGTTCCAGCTAGCCTTTATTGGGGCTGGAAGATGGGGTACTTTCCCAGTTGATACACCTTGGTTCCCCCCCCCGTCAGTTCACACAAGGAGTCAGTTCCAGGCTTCCAGTACTAGCCCCCAACATCCCCCTGCCCTTAGTTGGGACTAGAGATGGGGACAAATAAAAAAAATGGCAATTTGTTTTGATCCGTTATTCGTCAAGGTGTTAACGGATCAACGAATACGAATATACGAATATTCTTTGACGAATTGATGAATCGATCTGTCGATTCATCTGCACTTTAAATAGTTATAACACTGGCCCCCAATGACCTAGAGACACCACATTTGCAGGGAAGCTTCCTCAGACATGGTTCTACAACACCTGAAAGTTTGATGAACATTGGATCACGGAGCCCCAAGTTATATAGTCACAAAGAGGACCACCCCAGGAAAGCTCCCCCAAGGTACTGAGAGACTCCAGAATCACAACGGAGCTTTCTATGTCTTTCCCCAACACGCCTGCCAACTTTGGTGAAGATTGGATATCGGACATCCGAGTTATTCACCCACAAATTGGGTCCCCCCAGGAGAGTTTACCACACGGCACAGTAGCCCATTCTGCTTACCGGCCGCTGATGAGCTGATCAGAAGCCAATAGGCAGCCACCCCACACACACACACACACAGCCAGCCACCCCAACAGCCTACCCCCACACCCCCTTCCTTTCCCTACCTTAGCCCCCACCCCACTCCCACTGACGCCCCCTTACCTTTATAGCTGCTGCCGGTCTCCATCAGGCCTTCGCAGCCACGGCGTGTAAAAAGGGAGACTGGCTGCCCTTTGCAAAGATGGCGGCTGTGGCTTCATTTAGGGTAGTGAAGCTGCTTCCATCTTTGCAAAGGGCAGCCTGGATTCCATTAAGGCAGGCTAAGGGAATCCAGGCTGCCCTTTGCAAAGATGGCAGCTGCAGCTTCCCTACCCTAAATGAAGCCACAGCCACCATCTTTGCAAAGGGCAGCCAGTCTCCATTTTTACATGAGTGGCTGAGAGGCCAGAAGACCTCGGCAGCAGCGATTAAGGTAAGAGGGTGTTGGTGGGGGTGGCTTGGGGCCTAAGGTAGGGAAAGGAAGGGGGTAGGGGGGTAGGCTGTGGTATTGGGTGGCTGTGTGGGGTGGTAGTTGCCTTTGTGTCACTGATCAGCGGCCAGTAGGTAGAATTGTGTTTTTTGTTGTTGTTTTTAATACGAAGGACGAATAAAAACAGGTAAATATTCATCCCTTCGTATTCGTGGGGGTCTCTGGAACCCACAAATACGGATCGACAAATATTTAGTGAATCAGCTATATTCATCGGAAAAAACGATCCGTTTTTATATTCGTCCCCATCTCTAGTTGGGACTTGGTTCCTGTGACCAGCCCTACCTGGCTAATCACCTCTTGACCTGCCCTGTCTTTTCCCCTGGGCTATCCTTAAACCCAAATCATAAGAGACAAACAGTTTTAAAATGACACATAAAATTAAGTTCTTTATTTAGTAAACGTAACAGTTACAAGGCACTCTCATAAGCTTGAAGTTTCATGTGTTAAAAAGAATCAGCTTTCCACGATAGAACAGTTATATCATATACAAAATAACTATAATAAATAGCTCCCTGAAAACCCACACTCCTGTCCTGAGATACACTCTTAACAGCTTCTCCTTAACTCTTTGTTGACTGTTAATTGACAAAACCTTTCCTCTCGTGATTTAAATATCCCTTGTCTTTCCCGGATTGGTTGTCCTTTCAGCCAATCATGTTCTTCTTGATGTTGCTGGGTAGAATAGGTGAGGGTTCCGTCACAGTTCCCCCTACTAGCCCCCTGCTGTCCACTATCCATGGCTGAGCTTGAGTTTTAGGCACTAACGCCAGCAACTCGAATTCTCTTTATAGGGACTGGTAGATGGGGGTTCTGCTGCTGGAGCTGCTGCTGCTCTCTCAGGCCAGCTGAATGAGCCTCCAGTGCCTCTTCTGGGTCAGTGTTGGCTTTCCTGGGCAAGAATACCCTGTATAGTTTGGCCATAGTCACAAGGGTCTGGGCACAGTAAAGATGGGCACTCCTCTGCTGTGCCCCTTCTCCTGTCTAGGGGTCTTAGAGGAGCAAGGGCTGATTCTCTCTGAAGGTGGAAAAAAACCAAGGATGGCTCCTCACATGCCTCTGACCACCATTCTGATTCCAGCACCACCAGTCTTCTCTTCTGATTCCTACCACCCAGGTTCTCTTCCTGAAGCTGGGGCACTTCCTCCTCCTTCCTCCTGTCTGGGCATTCTGTCCCATCACCTGCACTCTCAGGCTGCCGTGCTGCTGAAGCCTCCAAGTAAACTTCTGAGGGACATAGTGGCAGAGCGGGCAGCCCCCTGGGGACAACAGAAGTGTTCCCCTTACACATATGCATATGTGAAAATTAGAAGAAGTTCACACACCTTCCCCCCCCCCCTTTTAAATGCTTGACAGTAATAGCTGTTCTGGTGCTATATATTTCTGTAACCAAGCCTAATATCAGTCCCAGGAAATGGGCTGAAGGAAGATCAAGCAGTGGTACTGCTTGAGCTCAGGAAATCTGTCCCTTAGCTTGTCAGAACTGCAGACTGCCTGGGAAAAGCTTCTGTACTGCATTCTTTGGAGGATGCCTTTGGTGTAAGTGTATTTCAATAATAGTAAGGGCTTTCTTCTTATTGGTGTAACTTAATGGCAGTACAGAGTCCCTGTTATTATTGTACAGTACAACTCTCCACTTAAGAGGAACAGAGTATCCCAGTGAGAGGCATGGAGTTTGAGAGCAGGACAGGATTCTGAGTCAAGTGTAGCCTTTCTATTCCTATTAGCCAAGATATCAGTCAGTGATTCACACTGAATTGGGGGTTGGAATTAATTGCGCTCTATCTGTCTTGTCACCTCGGTATGAGTTGGGAATAAGGAGATTCAGAAACAGCTGCTATGGAAGGCTGTAGGAAGTGAATCAGAGATAACCTGTTCTACTCTGTTCTAATGCCAATGCCAGGAGAATTTCATTTTATTCCATTTTTCCCCCTTTTTCAGAAAAATTACATCTTCTGACACAGCTCTTGTCAATAAAATAATGTGATAAAGGTCCTGCTATCAGGTTTGCAAAGACCAACCATGGAAAGGAAGGGGTGAAGAGAGAAAAAGGAAAAGATGGAGAGCAATTTGAAAATAGAGGGACAAGGGGGTGAATTGTAAACAGGCATTTTAATAGGATATTTGGTTGCTGGTGGTTTTACTTTGATACAGTGCTGCCATTCAACCAGCAGTTGTTTTTCCTCTGGCTGGTGGCAGAGCCTAGAGTGTTCTTACCCTTCTTTCTGCTGCTTGAAATCCAACATGCAGAGCCATATACACATAGTTCTGCCCGAGAATGCAATATTATTTTTCACAGATTGCTGGCAGAGGGACCTCTGACTCAGATCAGGATTCTAGCATGGAGTTGGGGGGAAGAGTTAAACTCACTGCCGTTCCCATATCTGCAGTATGCATTATTAAAAAGCTGTCAGTAAAACAAAATGCTTTTGAATTTTTGGCAGTGCCAGTTATAGCCATTGTGGTATAAGGAAAAGGCAAAAAAAAAAAAAAAAAAAAAACCACAAAAAAACTTCTGCCCCCCCCCCCAAGGATCCTAATTCAGAAAAGATTCCACATAATAGCAAATTGTGGCAAATGTAGTGAGTTTCCATGCTAGCATAGAAGAGGGAAGCAACCTCCAAGCATTTGTGCTTTCTTTGGTTAATGAATGTGTTCAGGCCTTCCTTTCCCTTCCTGTGATATTCTCCTTGGGGGTAAGGAATGCATCTTCCCCATATATTGTCCACTTGCTGCTATGGAGCAGAATTAGTGATTGTTGCTTCTTGGCTAAATGGCTGTTAACCATGATCCACCACACCTTACTCTGTTTGGTGGCTGATAGTATTGATATTTTTCTAGTTCCTCCTACCTGTCCTTTGCTCCATATTCTGTGTCATTAACAAGCATCAATATAATCCTAATGTAAATCTCCACAGAACAGCTTGGAGAGTAGATGATGATCATGTGAAGCAGCAAAATGAATGGGATCCAATGCACTATATTGATATCCTCATTTTATTGCTGTGTTCTGAAATATAATAAAATGGAATGATGATGCTTATAGTTATGCTGCAGTTTTGACAACAAGAGGAATAGAAATCTTGAGGGTGCATTAAAATATTCACCCCATGTTGTAATGCATTAACTAAATGCCACAAGTCAACTGTTGAAGGGTGAGATAGTGTTAAAAATATATGTTTGGGAACTGCTGATAATTGTTTTTAAAAGAGCAAAGTGAGTTGACCAGTTGGTAGGATCAGAAAATAGAAATTCATTGACCAGGAGAAAAATCATAATAGATCAAAGATGATGGATCAGAACACGAGCAGTGTGATCAATTGAATATAACTACCACAATACAGTAGACCTCTTCGATATCTAGTTCAGTGGCAAACATGCATGGCTCTTAGTGCAGGAGACTTTGAAAGTCAAAGAGAATCCCAAGTGAGTGATTAAACTGCCCAGGGACTCAGAAGATAACATAGGCTGAAAAGAAATGCTGATGACAACCCTCTCGTGTAACAGCAGCAACTGTGTAACTCAAGACAGTTTCTGTTGGCACTGGGAGCTTAACTTCAGAAAAATCATCTGCAGTCTGCTCAGCTGCAGTAGGGATACAAAAACCTGCCTAAATAAGAGTTCAAACATTGTGGCAATTCACACAAAAGGAAAAACTTGACAGACTACAACTTCACAAAGTCATGATTATATGTTTAATTGTGCTTGAAATGGGCTGTTAGAATGAAATTGAGCCAAGTGTTATACAGTATGTCAGCCACACAGCCTGTCACGCCTGAATCTTACGCACAAGTACAGGCAGAATAAGTCAGATGCACTGATGATATGCGGAAAAATTCAAGAGGTTGTGTTCTAGCCATTTGCCTAACTCTGTGTCTTTCCATTCTGTCTATTGCTACAAAACCTGGAATCCTCTGGAAGACAACCTTCAAATTAGAGGAGTTTGAAAAGAATAGCATCCTTAAATATTGGAGCAGGGGAGTCAGATTTATAGAACTCCTCAGCTAGTGGTTAAAAATGCAAATCACTGGAAATCACTGTTTGCAGAGATCACATATTTTGTTAGTTTGTTTACATGATGGATTTCTACCCTGCTGTTCTCTCACAGAATGTGATCAAAGGTAGCCAATGATAAAATGAATAGAACAATACAGATTAAGACGTAAAGCAGGTTAATCAAAACATCAAACATTGACTATTGAAAGCCCTTAAAATTGTTTTCTTTTTTAAAGCAATGTTTACATAAATTCAGACTTTGTTTATACCTACAGTCCTGCTTAACTGCCAGACTTACTGGGTGGGAAAACAGGTCTTTGCTTGCTGATAGAAGATAACAAGAAGAGCATCAGCCTATTCCATCTCTATTGTGCCTTAGCAGGGAGCCCTGAAGCCTAGGAGTAGCCACTGAGAAATCCCTTTCCTGCATCTCCACCAAATATATCTGTGAAACAGGATGATGAGAAGGGCTTTTCTTTAAATTTTAGAGTCCAATGGGCAGATGCCCATAGAAGAATGCAATCGTTCAGACAGCCTGGACTAAAGCCACTAAACTCCCATGCTGTGGGAGTTTCATGCACTCCCTAACATTTTCTGGGTATCAGTTGTTTTGTGACCATTTGAGATCAGTTGAATTTCCCAAACACTTTTCCAAGGCAGACCCATGCTTAGTAAGTTGTGGGTCATCATGGCCAATTAAATATCCCAAGGAATGGATGCAAGTGGCATACTAGGTTAAGGTATACATTCACATTACTGACCACATCCAAAGCTTGGACCATTGCATCATTCCATCAGTTTAAGATTCAGTGGTGAATAGCCACAATTTAGCAAGACTCAGTGTGCCACAGCAAATGCCCATGCACTTCTGAACTTGCAACAATTTGCAGCTAAATTTATGCCAGTGGAGTTATGCTGGGACAAATAAGTTTTATGGCTGATAAATAATAGTTTAACTGCATTTCTGACACATTGACTATATGAAGGCTAGACATCATGGCAAGAAGACATTTAGGTAAAGGTAAAGGTTCCCCTTGACATTTAGTCCAGTCGTGTCCGACTCTAGGGCGTGGTGCTCATCCCTGTTTCCAAGCCATAGAGCCAGCGTTTGTCCGAAGACAGTTTCCGTGGTCACGTGGCCAGCGCGACTAGACACGGAACGCCATTACCTTCTCACCGAGGTGGTACCTATTTATCTACTCGCATTTTTACATGCTTTCGAACTGCTAGGTTGGCAGGAGCTGGGACAAGTGACGGGAGCTCACTCCGTCGCGTGGATTCGATCTTACGACTGCTGGTCTTCTGACCTTGCAGCACAACAAGCACATTCAACAAAGAATGCCAGCAAAGCAGACAGCAGAGTGACTGTGAGGTGATGAAAAGCAGCTCATATGGAAATGAGATTTTATGTTAACTGCTGATAATATGTATGTTTCTTAATTTTGTTTCCAGTACTTTTAGGGGAGTGCCTGTTCCTATGTCTTTAGATGCTTATATCTCTTCTGTGACAAGGTGTGCAAATGACAACTTGCTGACTTTTAACCTTAATGGGAAGCTGCTTTGTCATTCTGTGTATTCTGAAGCATATTGTTTCAACTATCCTGGTGTTCTGATACTCCAGTCTTAAGCACAACATATGCCGTATGCCCCATATGTCTTCCAGAAAAGAATAACTACAGCCAAAATAAGCAAGATGGTATCTTGAATACGCACAGGGACTTGATGTTACGGAAAACATCTGTACAGACAGTCTTTTAGTAGCATGAGGAAATGTGAACACACACAATTTGTAAAACAGCTTTTTACCCGTCTCTTGCTGTGCATTTTTTTTTTGTTTTCCTTTCTGATAATGTTTTTTTTTCACTTCATGGATTTTTGCAAATTGTGTCAATTTCTTAAGCATACTTCAGCTTTTTCTCAAGCAGATAGGCCTTCCCATAACTGGAAGAAGCATGTGACTGTTTCTCTGTATTTCTTGCATAAGCTCAATGTGATATAAATTAGTCTCAGTTTTGTCCAAGAGACTGAAAGTGTATAGAATATGTGCAGGTACTGTGTATTTGTATCAGAACTTCTGCTTTGAAGATTAGACTGCCCGGCCACAATCAGTCCATGAATTTATTTATGTATTTATTTAAAATATTTTTACCCCACCTTTCTCTTTACTTCATTAAAAAGAGACTATTTAAAAGCTAAAAACTGGAAATATACAAATATTTAAAAAGAATTAAACAAATATTATATTAAAACTGTTTAAAAAAAAAGAATACTAAATATACATTTAAAGGCAGAACAATCCATTTCAAAAGCCCTGAGCATCAGTGAATATGATTTGAGCCTTTTCAAACATTTCAGTGACCTAACAGTTAATGTGTGCACATTTTAATGAATAGCTGTTTTAAAGAAACAAACATATCAGAATAATGAAAATTGAGTCCTTGTATTTACCTGATTTACAAGATAATTTTTTCTCAGTGAAAATGTACAGCTGTCTCTAAAAGCATTATTCAGTCTCTTGTATAGCCTCTACACTGACTGGTACTGGCTTTCTAGGGATTCATATAGAGTCTTTCTCAACTACAGTGTAGAGGCTGTAATGAAGACAGTACAGTACTAAATGGATCAGTGATCTACCTTGGTATAAAACAACTTCCTGTATTCCAACAAAGTACAATAACACCTTTCTGTGTTCTCTTGTATTTCTTTTGAAAAATGACTTTAAATTTTCAGGTAAATTCCATGAGATTTCCAGCAAGATTTCTTAGGGAAGAAACCTTGTAAAGAGAAGCCTCACTGCAAGGAGAAAAGAAGGACAAACACACACACACCATTTTTCACAGAGAGTAAAAGTTTGTGAGGCTCATCTTTTTAAAAAAATTGCCCCTATATGCATCACTTTACAAGTGCCTAAACTGAATCTCATTTGCTATTTCCTCCTAATTTGAACACCATTTTAGAGCTCTTCAGAATCTCCTTTTGTTTTTACTATCATAACCAATTTGGTATCATCATCAAAATTATTCATCTGAATATTCACACTTAAATCTGGATCATTTATGAACCAGTGATACCAGTCCCAATACAATTCCATGAGGGACCCCACTGCTCACATACTGCCATTGTAGAGACTGACTGTACTGTCTGTTCTTTAATACGTTTTCCATCTGAAAGAGCATTTCTCTGATTCCATAACTGCTAAATGTATTCAGTTGAACGTTGTCACAAGGCTTCTGGAAGTCCACATAACCAGGGTTGACTAGATCATTCCTGTTTACGGTGATTCCATGACAAATGCATTATGTGCTCATGAACACAACAAAGATACCATACATTCCTTTTGATTTCAGGAATGTCATTCAGCTTTTATTTGAGGGAATGAAAAGAGCGACATAGAAAAAATACTGAATATTACAACCCCTCCAACTAGAAAAGACCCAAAAGAAAAGCGAAAGGAACACAGCTCGTGTAGCAGAACAAATGCCTTTTGGTTTTAACAGTACTTTTTATTCTAATTTTAAACCTGCAGTACATGAATCACCTGACATGTAAAAGCAGATCACACAAAGGAAAAATTCACTTAGGGGCAATAAAAAAAGTACTTAGGTTAATTACTCATTTGAACAGTATAAAATGCTTAGCAGATTCCGTCAATGCTCCCTACACAGTACTAATTCCCTAACATAAGCACATATAGTGACACTATCCTACTACAGGCCCACCCATCTTTTATTCACTCCATAAGAGTATCATTAAAGCTGAATCAAGAGCCCTGTCAAAACTGAAACACATATTTAACATTTCCTAAGACATTAATCTTATCCATAACCAGTAGGTGTATTATTTTCCTTTTGAACTATTCTTTGAGAACAGAAATACTTAAGACTATAATGACTAATATATAATGGCTAGTGAAAAAGGCACTCACTAAATTATCCCTTCTCCTTCTGTTATCCTCCCTTGTTTTCAACTATCTTATGTCATTTCTTCTTCCCCAGCATATAGTAGCCTTATAAATATTCTGCTTGCTACTTAATTGGGCAAAGACAGTTCTAGTACTTGTAAAATGAAGTGCCTACAAGGCATCCTATGTGGAAACAAACAGGGTACGCAATAGGGCAAATCACTTGCCATTTACTAATAACTAACATAGATAGGGTCACCAGGTTCAAAGCATCTTATTCCCTGAGATTTCAGGGCCAAAACCTGAGACCAGGGAATGAGGTGGGCCTTGTGATAACATGCAATAGGTCTTTACGATGGCATGTTCTCAGGAATCCTGCTCAGGATTTCCTAGAATTTGGTAGTTTCTATGTAGAATGCCATTCTTCCTGCAGATTGCCTCAGAATTCTGCACAGATTCCTTAGAAAGGTGTTGTGCAGAATGTGGACGTTTATTTGCAAAATAGCTTCTTTTCTGCCACAGGTTTCCACAGGAGGTGCACTGAGCTGCACACAATTTAGCTGTTCCTTTACAAAGTGACATATTTTCCTGAACAATTACCCCAGAGTCCTGCACAAGCTTCCCCAGAAAGCTGCACAGAATATGGCAGTTTTCTGTGAAGAAGACAGAGGCAAAACCACAAAAAGCTTAGGGGGGCAAGATTAGAGTCATCATTTAGAAGCTGGGGGAACTTGCTGGAAGTGGGGATGTCTCCGTGGTGGGGGAGGGGTCTAGGCATGGTTCAAAAATTGGAGAGAACAAAAAATCTGTCAAGTACTCACCCCTCATATACAACAGATCAGAGAAAGCATGCAGCCCTCTCTTTTATGGCATTCTTATTTCCTTTAGTTGTTCTCCGGTGAGTTCCAGAGAAGAGAAATAAATTGAGGCATAGGAGTGCAGGCAAGTAAGAAATACCTGACAGTGAGATATGTGGGCACAAGGATGCATTTCTGTGCTGCCAACATTTGACTTCCATGCAGTTGGTTCAGTGTAGGAAATTAATAAGAGTAATATGAAAGGTGTGGACAAATGAAATAACAAGTTAAATGCTCCCCCCCCCTCCATCTTGTTATTTTTAATAGTATTAGTGTTCCTCTTGTACTCAGTGCTTCACAGGGTATATGTTGCTAAAACCACTTATTTTGTGTGTGAGATAATCTGTTCAGCCTTACTGTGTAAAGCCAATCATTTCAGTAAATGCTGAAAGACATTAGTAAAATGTTTCCACCTTGCTTCTTAGCAAAACCATTATCAAGGAAAAGTTGGAACATTCAGAAAGTTTATTAGAAGTTAGATTTGGTGAGAAAGTATTTGCAGTTCATTTGGAAAAACTCATTTTCAGAAAATTGCTTGCTATATCTGTTTTCTCTGGATGTATATTTGAGTGAGACTGGCACATGATGAATGGTCTATTAAATAGATCTCCATAGATGCTTATACTTTTACAACTTTACAGAAGTTTGAAACAGTATTTTTAAGCTTCAATTTCATACTCTTTTCATACTCTTCAGACAAGCCAGTATTCCAGATACAATGCAAAGACTCTGCTGGTGAGTTATTGCCATCTTTCCTTCTCTACCAGTGCACCTGTAGACTTACATCCTGTCACAATTACAATCAGCTACGGTTATACACCTGTCTAGAGACATTGCTGAAGAGGTCCTTTTATTTAAACATAAATTCTCTTGTGGTTATTTTGAATAAAATACAATTGCATTTTTTTATTTATATAAGTTTGTGAAGGTAATTTACTCAAGTTGCACAATCTCAGGATGCCCCCAGAAGAAGGGAATGGTAAACCACTTCTGTGTACCGTCTACCTAGAAAACCCTGAAAAGGGTCCCATAAGTCAGAATTGACTTGAGGGCACATTATTATTTTATTAATTCGTTTTGAATATTGAGATGACTGAAAACTGGGATAAATATGGAAGAAAGGTATAGTATATATAGGGAGTGATAGAACTGAAACATCAATTACCCTTCCTTTGCTCAACAGTACTGGTATGTAGTGAAAGGAAAGCCATGTTTCAAAAGAATTTGGGACTGACATTATATACAATAATAAGGTCAAATACATAAAGTAAAGGTGCTCTGTCACTGTCTTGTTAAGTGGAACAGCATGGGATTCATTTTGCTCACTAAAAAGGTTAAAAAAATTCCAGAGGAAACTTCTGCCAGCGCTTTGAAATAGATGAGTGGCCTAAGGTGCACCTTTGCACAGTTCCTTACTTGCCATGTTGTCTGGTAGAAAGATCTGTGCAGGAGATTTCTTTATACTTTTTTCCATTTCCCTTTTCTTTGTGGTGGTTGTTTTAAATAATATTTTACCCTGTAATAACCCTTCCATCTGTAAAAACAAAAACAGCCAGGTCTTTTGTACACCTTTCCAGTGAAGGTACCTTATAATGCTGTCATGAGCTACATGGAGTGCAGCAGCATCTCACAGTTTTAGGATTTAGATTAGGCATCCTTCAGTCTCAAGAAACTATGGTAACGTGCTCTGAACGGAGGACTTGGAACAGCGTCTAGTGTGACTGAGAAGGCCAATTCGAGAGTGACAGTCCCTTCCACACTGGAGACAAATACAATCTGTCCCCTGTCCAGCTCCCTGATTTTGCTGCTTTCGGGACTGCCTCTTTGCCTCGTCCTGCTGGACAAGTGTCTCTTCAAAATGGGAGAGGCCATGATGCACCGCCTGCCTCCAGGCTGAACGCTCAGATGTCAAGGTTTCCCATCTGTTGAGGTCCATTCCTAAGGCCTTCAGATCCCGCTTGCAGATCTCCTTGTATCGCAGCTGTGGTCTCCCTCTGGGGCGATTTCCCTGCACTAATTCTCCATACAGGAGATCTTTTGGAATCCGACCATCAGCAATTCTCACCACATGCCTAAGCCAACGTAGACGTCGCTGTTTCAGTAATGTATACATGCTAAAAATTCCAGCTCATTCTAGGACTACTCTATTTGGAACTTTGTCCTGCCAGGTGATACCAAAAATGCATCAGAGACAACGCATATGGAACGTGTTCAGTTTCCTCTCCTGCCGTGCACAAAGGGTCCAGGACTCACTGCATCTCACAGTTTTAGGATTATGATTTTGTTATCAGGTGTGGTAACAGAACTGTACTGAATCTGTGAAACCTTGGAAATACTTCTATCTGGTAAACCTTGGCTGTGATCTATTTCTCTCTTGAAAGCAGGAAATATTTATTTTCTCTTTTATCAAATCCACTTGAAAGTGCTTGGCAGTTTGTGTACTATAAACACCCTCAGCGGTGAACAACAATCTGTTACCTCTTCTTAGCACGTTAGTATTAAACACCAGCCTCCATTTTACACTGTGTTCCTAGTCCCCTCACATTTGAATAGAAGGTGGCAAAAAACTGTTTTCTCTGAAAGTGAGCAGATAGGTTGGCTTTCCTTAGAAGTTTCCAGTTGCTCCATACTACCACTGTTCTGAAAACAGTTGCTTAGTTTAAACATATTATTGCTACTTCTCCAGTATGTTGCACTACTGGCAATAACTAAATCAGAACTATAGTAATTAATCTTTAGAGTATTTAAACATATCAGATAAAATAAATTATATTGGTGTACAGGTCTATTTAGACTATTTTGAAGACTTGCCTACTGGCTAGGAAAATTAGGAGTGTTCCTCCAACTTCAATTCACTAGTGTAATCTAAACTACTACAGTATTTGTCTAATTTATTAATGGGTTAGGAGTTCTTCAAGCATTTGCCTTGTTTTTTGGTTTCTTCCCGACAGAAAATATTGCCACCTGTACTGTTGATCTGTCCTTTGCACTCTTGTTCTAGTGAGTTTCTCCTTTAAATTTTATCCAAGGTATTGTTAACAGTATGACTTAGTGTGACAGAAAATTTAGCATTGCCCTACCCTTAGCCTTTATTAAGGAGTCATTAAAAATGAAACATTTTTATTTCCTCCTCAGAAAGTGACAGTGATGGAGGAGCCCAGTATGCCTATGATGGTATAGAAATTGAGTCATTAAATTAGAGCATTTGTAATGCCCCCTCTCTTGATTAGTTAAACAGCTTGCTTTGGTTAGTGATTAATGTGATTACAAGAAGCAGACTGGATTCTTCTCTCAAAGAGAGCATTACCTGAATGGTGCTTATATATGTAAACAGAAAGATCTTCCTGTTGTCCATTGTTCTCTGTAGAACATGGCATTAACAAAATCCCTAACACAGGGTGATCTGGAACAGTAACAATCAGAGATAAAACAATGTGAGATACAGCCTGATATTATTTGTACCAGATAACTGTTAAGCCAGTCTGGTAACTCAGGCTTCTAATTTGATTGTTTGTCTGCTGCCTTTGTGCACTTTTTGTCTTGCAAAGAATTCAAACCAGCTCCCAGGCAGTTTCCCAGTTATTCCATTTCAGCAGCAGACCTGCATCCAAGTGCTTTCTTCCCCACAGTCTTAAATTCAGATGGTGAATAAATCTCGGTCTATGACTAACTCATATTGCATGAATTCAGTCAGAAGTGTCACATACAAAGTTAGGTTGGGTCTGAGCGGCAAAGTCCACTGCTTTATTTTGTTCCTTTAAGAGAATTTGGCTGTACCCATAAATTCTCCGCTCCATTATCTAGGAGAGAGCAAGCTGTGTTGGAAGCATCTTCATCAGATTCACAGGATACATTCCCCATCCATGTTTGACAAAAATGAATCGAAAGACAGTAGTACTCACTCACACCTCCGCAAGGCAATTCCACAGACTAAATTGTATGCCAAGCAGCACTGTCTGCCTGTATATGCATGTGAGATCTTCCCCAGATGACAAATTCACTATCTGATTGGTTGGGATCCCCCACTTTAACACTCAGCCCTCGCCCCAAATTTCCAGAGATTTAACACTGTTTTCCAATATTCTTAGTTTCTCCTTCAGATGATTTCTGTGAATACGGGAATGAATGCATATAACATGAACCTACCTTGTAGGTTACAGAGTCTTCCTTAGTTACAGTATTATGGATTAGAATTGGCCATATTCATATTAAGAGTGTATCTCTTGAAATCAATGTGACTTAAGTTAATACAGTCTATATCTAACCATTTATGGTTCAATTATTAAATAAGAGTTTTATTTCTTTTAACACAGCTTTATATTTCCTTTCTCCTGTACTACATTTCTTTACCCTATACTACATGTAGTATACATAATTTACGAATATGAATATTTTACTACTTCATAGCCAATCTGGCTGCATGCATAAGCAGAAATTAAGCCACTCTTTAAAAATAGTACTTGGCATCTAATATACCGTATTTTTCTGTTTATAAGATGACCCAATGTATAAGACGACACCCCCCCTTTTCTAACCCCCAAATTAGAAAATTTGCACGATTGCACCCCTTTGGTCCTGAAGCCCTTTCATGGCTGCTTCAGGATCAAAGGGGTGCGAGCGTGCCGCCCTTTCACGTCTGCTTTACCCTGTGGCTTCGCAAAAGGCAGGGAAAGCGGCTGCCTTCCGTGTATAAAACGACCCTCAATTTTTTTGTCTAATTATTTAACTAAAAAGTGTAGTTTTATACACGGAAAAATACGGTAAATAAAATATAAATAATCAGAAAAGCATAAAATAATAAAATAAACATTTTCAGAAAAGTTCAGTTTGTAAGATTAACTTGTAGAGATTGTAAAGGAGGCAATGAGTTCCATTTTTCCATGACTCATTTAACAAATTTAGCAGTCCTATAGGATATACAGTATAGTAGTCTGTGCTAACTAGCAGAAATAAAACTGTACATAAAGAGGATTTGTTCTTGATCACCGTTGTTAAGGATTTAAGATATTGATCGCTCAAATCTGCACGCAGAGGGCATTCTATTAGAAAATGTACCATGTCCTCCATCTTAGAGAATCCTCCTAGCGAATATTTACCTGTATCATGTTGGTCCATGTACATTATTTAAATAATTCTGTGCATTTAATTGGTCCTCTACAGTTCATCTTTTAAGGGAGAATCAAATGCCTGGAATCCTCCAAAAAGTGTGACTCTCCTTAAAAACAAGGCAAAACTCCAACAGGCATCTTGTTTACATGTTTAAAAAAAAGCAGTGATGATACCATCCATTATGGCAACACTGATGGGGGCTATAGAAGCAGCCAGGGACCTGCTTCACATGTTGCCTTGCATCCAAATGTACTCTTTGAGCAACAGAGCTCTTTTGGATGCAGCCTATTGTGTCTTATTAGTGTGTGTCCAATATGTTTTAACTGGACACATGAAAATGTTACATGTATTCAAGTAAGCATGTCATACCAGGGGGGGCAAAATGAGTTGCAGTTCCTTTCAGTAAAACCCAGTGTGTGTGAAACCTAAAAAATGTGTCTTGCCAAGCAAATTGGTTCTGTCTCTTTAAAGAAATTAATCTTTTCTACCTGTTACATTCCCATATTTCCAGTCTCACTGTCTGCAGTGGATACCAAACAACATAGCCTTCTACACATAAATCCTGCAGCAAGGATAACAGCAGTACCGGAACCTTTCCCTTCTAAAATGGGGGTATCAGGAAGGTGAAAATGATAAATCAGAAAATCAATGATGAGAAGAGGAAATTCGAAGTTCTTCCTTCACTTAGCATATTCCCTTGTGATTCATAGCATGAGACTGATTGCTAGAAAATTGTCAAGCTAATGACAGATATGCTATAGCATATACACAATTTCCTTGTCTTACAGCCATCTTTTCTCCAGATATGTGTCAATAAGAAAAAGATACAAGAAAGATGCTGCTCTTTATGTTTAGCCCAGCTGTTAAACTAAGGAAGACAATACAATACCAGTGGGGCAAAACTTGGAATGGAAAGAAATTGCATTCCATCCTCCCCCCCTCTTCTTTTCTACACACATGTGTGCACACACACAGATGTATGCCTCCTTAAAAATTATAGTCCCAACCACATTATGAATTTCAAAAGCCATGACTAGCTGACTTTCATCTCTCTCTCCCACACATATTCTATCTTTCTTTTTTACTTAAAGTATTTTAATCAAAGGGATTTCTAAAGTTACTTCCTTTCTGAAAGTTAGACTTTGTATGAATCTAGGTCATTCAAAGTTTTGCTGTTTCTTGAATAAATATTTCTGCGTCGATTTGTTGAAGATAGGAGGAACAAAGTAGCATTGTTTTTCATATTCTGCATATTAATAAATTTGGTAAAGAATGTAACATTCCGATTCAAAGAGGAAATTCCAAATGAAGCAGAAAATACGAGGAGGAAAAACATAATCTATGTATGAAGGCTTGAGGTTAATAATATTGATCATATTGTTGATCATTATTATTGTTTGTTGACAAGAGTATCTCAGAGGTTTGTATTTTGTGTGGGATCCGAAATCTATTTCTATATATCTATAAATCAATTAATTTTTCTTGCACTTAGGATGGACTTATTTGAACATCTTAGGTTATTTTTATGGGTCATAACCTGTGAGATTTTCTTATCATGAGAGGATAGTTCACTAAGCATGTTGGGGAACCCTGTAGTGAAGCATAAAGCAAATGATCCAACAATATACTTTGAAACTACACATGAACAAAGTGTGACACAGTTTTTTTAAAAAAATCTTAGGTGTAGAAAGGAAGGTAGAAATAAGTTTACTAAGGAAAAGAATAAAATGTGGAAAAATATGCTGTAGAAAATGAATACAGAGAAAGAAAGATGCAATCCAAAATAGTGTAGAAGAAATATTGCAATACTTTCTGAGCAGAAATGTGGAAGAAAACAGTGTGATTTGGGGCACATTAAAAGATAAGGAATTCATAGGAAATGAATTTTCATAGAAGAACATATAGTAAATGATGTAAAGTAGATTGAAGGAGATTAGCAGTAAAAGTAGATAGGAAGGGCAAAGTGTGACCTTGGAGATGCATAGAGCCTTCCAGGGGGGTTCTATCAGCACCTCACTTTCTCTGGCCCCTTATTTTCCAACAAAAAGAATGAATTGGCTCTTCTAGAAGCCTTTAGACATGATTCACCTTTGAATCAGCATGTCTGGAAGTTTTCGTTTTTTGGGTTTCCTGGACAGTTCTTTACCTGCTCTGACATGTTGACTTTTCTTCAACCTAGACTGATGTCCTTTGGGTTTCTGATGTCACCTCCTTCCATATTTCCTCTCTTGACCCTCTCTTGGAAGGGAACAAAGGAAACATCTTGCCTTTTGTTTTTGAGAGGTGTTGGGGCAACCATGGTTTCTTGAATATACATTTCAGTCAGCTAGAACTAAGATTACTGTGATCTTTCACATCTCAATTTACTTTTCTTATGAACACCAGTGTTCCTATTTTCTTAAAATAAGAAGTGTAACTGCAGTTTCCTTCCAAAGACAGAAGTGTGCTCTGCTAACTATTCCAACATTTAGGGGCTAAACAGACAAGTTAACTTGGCTGCTGCTTGCTCTGCTAACAAGAGCTGTAACAGATAGTGGGATAAAAGAAGTTATCTCCTTGCCAATGAGCTATGATCTTTAAAGAAATTGGCAACATACTTTTCTCTTTCTAACTCTCTAACTTTCCACTTTCCTCTCTAATTGTACATCTGCAGATGGTCAATCAAGGGTGTAAAATAAAAATATCAGAAAAATGAACGATCTATCCTCCTTAGGCTGAAAGGAGGTTTCTAAGAAACAATAGAACTATTCATGCTGCATGTTGTGTGGCCTTATGATCTAATTTTATTTTTTTAAGCACTTTTCACTTAGTAAATATCCTGTGTATTTTCATGCATTTCCAGATGTTGAGTGAACTTGGTGCACATGCACATTGTGTCCATGTAGTAATGAACACGTAAAATGGCCTGATTTAGACATTAATCTGTAGTTTCATATACATCATATTTATTTATTTTGTTTATTTATTGTATTTATATCCCGCCCATCTGGTCAGTTGACCACTCTGGGCGGCTAACAACACTTAAAATAAAACAATTTAAATATATCAACAATATACAACATCAATAATCAATTGTTCGAGATGGAAAGAAGAAAGAGAGAAAAAAAATCATAGTTTATCATAGTTTATATGATAAATCATAATAATCATTTATAAAGCCATGGCTTAATAAATCATAGTTTATTAAGCCATGGCTTTGTACTCACCACTTCCAATTCCCCTTTGTTTCTCCTATTGCATGTATGTTTCAGTGCAGAGGTGGTGGCTTGCGATAAGTCATGGTTCCCCATTATGTCCCAGTAATGATACATTGAATTAATGGAGATCAATTGGAAAATGGGCTGAAATGCTGGTTAGTTTGAATAACTGTAGGGTTAGAAGTAGAACATATATAAATGTTTAAATATTATTAGTATACTATAGATAAGGAAATTATTGGAAGTGTAACTGTATTTATAGGTAATTATTACTTTTTTCTTTTTTATTATGTGACCAGAGGATTGTAACTTATTAATAATAATAATTTTAAAAATGTAAAAAATGATACATTGAATTAATAACTCAGGCAGCATCTGATCTTGTTCTGTTAAGTTATATTAAATCAGAGTTCCCTGGGTTGGGTATAACTCAGAACTCCAGGTAATGGGAACAACACTGTCCCAGCTGAATCTAGGATGAAACTGGAAACAGAAGGAAGCAAAATAATGTTGTTCATTCGTGATTTCACAACCCATGCTTTGTGAATCCATGAGCATGTGTAAACTATGGCCATTAGATTGTAGCATAATATATCAGTGGCCCTATTAATAAAATTTCTGCCTCTTCCTCATACCCATGTGCCCTAGCAGCTGAGAAGTGAGACTTGAACTTCAGTTCTTTGCCAGTCCATGCAGTCAGATGTTCACTGGCTCATTGTTATTGGGGCATCCCCAACTCTCTCAATGGGGCAGGTATGGATTGCAGGTGCAGGATTGCACTCTGTCAGTTGGAAAGCTGTTCAGTTTTGGCCCCTGCTAGAAGCTGCCTGAGAAATTCTTCACTAGGATTATGACTTTTTAAACAGGCTCTCACAATTACTCCTGGTCGTATTGTTTTGAAGTTCATTTATTTCTACATTTGTTAATTTCAGTTGATTTGTAGTACGAGAAGATGCCCTTGCTATGCTGATGTATTTGTTTTGATCCTTGGGACAAACAAGGCCATGGGTTTGCCTCTCTGGTAGACCCTGTTAGGCAACAAAGATAACAACCAAGTTATCAAAACAGAGGGCTTGTCTATCTGGTTTCTTTGGAGCGGGCAAAATAGCATCGCTCAGAAGTCCGATGTGCCATTGGTGCGATCCTCACATCCAAATGGCATATGCAAGCAACCCTATTTGGTCCATACCAGCCCACTGTCAATTTGCCAGTATCGTGAAGTGGCTTCGGAGGAGAGATATCTCTTGGTTTTTCGCTTCATTTTTTCAGCCTAGCCCCAGTTGTGACCCAGTCTACCAAGAGATTTTGAAAGAAGAAAGTTCAACAGAGGAAGTTGCTGATACAAAGCTTGGGTTTCCTTCCCCTCCTTTTATTTGAAGTACTTCACACAGGCTCTTGAGAGTGCTTTGAGTTCTATTTTATTAGGTTCTTGCAAAACCTTTTGAGCTGTGGGATTTGGGAGTCAATTTATACCTCACCTTGCCAGGGCTCTTGATCAA
The DNA here is from genome assembly GCA_037013535.1 of Intellagama lesueurii. Lineage (NCBI taxonomy): Eukaryota > Metazoa > Chordata > Lepidosauria > Squamata > Agamidae > Intellagama > Intellagama lesueurii. Next base: position 115,008,790 of record JBAJHW010000002.1, read on the forward strand.
GCAAAAAGTCTGCTTATAAGCAGTGCAGCATCAGAAAAGGTAACTCCCCAACAATCATAGATGGATTCAGATGGATTCATGATTGATTTTGGGATAAGATTCCACTTTTCACATGAGGAAGAAAATATTGAGCATTCCACTGGGGCAACTTCTTTTCCTTTTTAAAGATGAATAGTATATCCCTGAATCCCACTTGGGTAGTTCCTGACCTGGCCTGGCAGCAGCAACCATAACAGCCCTAGAGGTGGAGGAGGAACTACTTAGTGACATTATTAGGCACTGGGTTCTTTGTTGCATTTACTTCATCCAACTCTTTTAGAAAATCCGTTTATGGCTAATTTTCAAATTACCTCATCATTGCTGATCTTGAGAATTCTCTATTGGATAGGTTGGTTTATTTTCAAATGCACAACTTGCCCCATTATGCCTTAACCAATACATCAGTATAGCTGTGCTTACTCAGCAGGCAAGCATGATTTTCTTTCTTCAGGAAAAGGTTTTCTCAAGGTCAGCTCTGAGATATGACTGAATTTGATTAAGTAAGGGGCAGTGCTGTATACAGAGTCTTCCTTTCTTCGGGCTATTCCATTACAACACAGTAGAACTGTCTTGAGGGCCTTCCTCAGAACCATAGCTCTAGATCAATCTTGTATATCTTAATTTCTGCTGAGAAGGGTATGGCATGTTAGTAATAAAGTCAGTCTTAGCACTGACATTTTGCTGTAGAATTTCAGGAGAGTTCTGGTCCACTTTTCTAATGCCTGGGCTATGTAGGTTCACACAAATGACATTGGGCTAGAAAGTCAGCCAGTGAAACATAAGGGATGCTTTGCTTGAAAAACACTGCTATAGATTAGTTTATCTATCATGAAGAAACCATGAGACATTTAGTGTAGCATGTTCAGTTCGGGAAGGAAAGCAGATGCTGGTGGTTATCATGCTGCTTCCTACTGTATCCTGATTACTTTTCTTGCACTTTCTATTGTAACCTATTGCATGCCCTTTTCACAGTAGTCTTACTCTTTCTCCCACCTCTCCTTTGGCGACCTTACAACTTTATATGTTGCAATGTCTGTCACTCCAATGCAGATATCTTAAGGGGCTCCACAGGCAAAGCCACATCTACAGCCACTAGCATCTCCTCATCCCTGTGTGTGTTGCATTCCACATGATGGACTGACTTCCTGTATGCCAGCACTAAAAGTGATTAGGGCAGTATGATAATACCACACTATTTTTCCATCATGTTGTCATATCACCATAGCGTCAGGGAAAGTGCACACTGATAATCAAATGTATGAAGCCCGGTATTGGGGTTTCAAGCCATGTGCCCAGGGTTCATCATGGTTTCTACACTTTTCTGCCATCATGACAGCATGCACAGTCAACACTGAGGAGAAAGAATAAGAGTAGACTTGTACTAGAGAAGTACAAATGTACTCATGTTGAATAAGAATATCAAGATTTAGCTGTGATATGATGAAGGGAAGGCTCGAAATGGAAGGCAGCAGCTTGGAAGAAGGTGGGAAGACTGGAAGTTTGAATGGGGAGAGGAGGAGGGTGTATTCTTCCATAGATGACAACACCCATTTAAGGATACATGTGAAGCTCTTCATCACAAGCTCAAACAGAACACAGCCACCAAAACTATCACCATTATCATCAAATTATAGGAAACCAAACACCACAAAACCAACATTGCAAAATATAGGTGTATGATGTGTGTGTGTGTTTTTAAAGAAGAAAACTGAAAGACTTTGCAAGGCTTAAGTGTAATTAAACCCCCTTATGTCCCCCCACAACCTCCATAGCATCTTTATGTTTGGACAGTAAGATGCTTTTACACTGTGTGAACAGAGGACATGAATCACTTAATTTTTTTCACTGGCATCCTCATTTTAGTCTCCTCTACTAATTTTTTTTTGTGCCATACAAATACAGAACGCTAAGGTAGTTCAGCACTGCAATAAGTAAAATAGTACAATCCATCATAAGTACTTATTGACTGTTCCACAAAATCCTGCAGTACAAGACCAGTTAATCATGATTCCTTCAATCCTTAAATTACACCAATCACCAAAAAGATAATGATTTAAATCAGTGGATGGCAGCTATGATTAAATTGTTTACTGGTGGCAGAATGACTTCTTCTGTAACTAAATTGGAGTAGAAATAGATAATTTAGAATACATTTGCCTCATATTCAACAATTTCCTGGAGTCCTAAGATTGTTTTCTGCTTTGTTCCTTTTTCTAAATCATACAGCACAGAAGAGGGTTTTTTATTTACTTTATACACTGGGCAAAGTATTAAAAATTGAATAGTGTTACTAAATGAAATACATATATTCCCATCCATTTTATAAAAGCATGTAAGTACAACAAAGTTTAGTAAAATGCTGAAAAAATATTGTGTCTTCAAAAGCACATTTTATATTTCAGCTTAGCATCTTTTGTTTTTTTTAAAAAGGTCAGGACTAAAATATCAGGAAATCAATAAAAAGTAATTAAGTAAAGTGCTCAGTGACCTTGAAAAGGTTCTGAAGGCATACCAGGATGTCTAATAAATAAGGAAATATAAGATGCTGCAATGTAACCTTGTTTCTGCTTTCCAAAAAAGTGAAATATACCATTTGGTAATTTTAACATATTTTTTTACAAGTCTTTAACTAAAATAATAAGCAAAAATTATAACTACTGAAAAATCTGTAGTTTTAGTTGGTTATATTTGACAATTGGACTTCCTTTATAAGCCTGTAATTACTATTTAACAGTTTTGCTTTAATTGCATAAAAATTAGATACAAGAAACTATCATCACTATAATCAAATGCCCTCCCCATGCATTCAGCAGAAATTGAGAATTGTGTGTCCATGTTATCAGTGACTTTGATTATACCAGGAGATCACACACAGTACCCTAGTTAGGGCCCAGTATATAGCTGCAAAATCTGTTTTGTTTCATGGAAAGCCAAAGAAGTTAAGTAGGCTTTTTTGGAATGACCACAGAAATACAAAATGAAGGTTAACAAAATACAGAACATTAAGTGATCTGCAAAGCAATTTTCATAATAAGTTTAAGCTTTCGGGCCTACAGAATCAATGAAAAGTCCACATTGTTCTTTTAAATCTATTGTATGCACTTCCTTTGTATATACAAATTATTTGGAGGTAGGTAGCATAACTCTATAACTGGAGATATGCTCTAATTTTAAATAGGAACTATTGTCTCTTACATCCTTTTGATAGATTTAATTTAATTTTGACTAACATTATCTTATTCATGAAATCATTTCAAAACTAGACTTGGCTTCTTGCATGGGAGCCAACGTGAAAACCTTCAAATCTGTCTCATAACTGCATGTGAGATAATTTCAGTATTTGGCCTCAGTCCAGTGCTATCACTATGCATAGCTAGAATACTGAATTCTCCTCTTGGCTTTGACTACCACGTGTTCATTATTAAATTACCAGCTGAAACTCAGGAAATAATATTATTTGACTAGAAATACAATTTGGCCAAGGCATTTGTGCCGTGTGATAGAAATTCCGCTTCTGGTGCATCTTCAAAACTTGTTAGCAAGATGATTGTCTCAAACCTTCTATAGCAGAAATTTATATTATTAGTTACTTGGTTATCATTACTATGTATCATGTACATATTTTTAAAAAGAAAGCTCAGCAAAGGAATGTGTAGCATCAAAACAACCAATGGCCTGCGACAATTTTGCTGTTCTAGTATTTCATGTTTTGTAACTTTTTAAAATGTTAAAAAAATTTATGATTTTTTATATATACAGCTTGAATGTCTGTACACACACACAACCACACACATTGTACACAAACATTTGAGCTGTCATATCTCAGTTTTTACCCTGCAATTGCCAAAAGTTGGCCAAACTGGACAACCTAAATTAGCATAATACGAAATACCTTGAGACTGTGTTAATAATTATTGTAATTATGTGCAGCTAGGTTGATTCTGACTTATAACAACCCTTGCCAGGGTTTCCTAGGTATCCGAAAGAGGTTTACCAGTCTTTCTTCTGGGGGTGCTCTAGGATATGTTAACATGTCTAGTTTTTACTCCTCCAGTTCAAGCACATTATCTCCTGTGACCAATCTGAGACAAGACAAAGGGAATTCTGCTCCGGAGACAGGACACCTTTTCTTAAAGAATCCCTTTCCTAGTGTACATGGAAAGTTACTCTGTCCTGGCATCTCTATTGCTTCATTTGCCACTTCTGCACCTACCTGTGTTTATAATACAGGGCCCACAAATTTGTTTCGTTCTGCTCCCATTCAAAAAAAAATATTCCAATTTATATTGCTTATATATCTGATCTTCTGTAAAGTTCATCTCTGACTTTTTACCTGCACATTTAGGACACATGAATAGTGGAAATAAGAAAGAGATAATTGAATTTAACTAGACAAGAGTGGGCTCTCAATCTAGGTGACTTTAATGCATAATTTTATCTTTTTAAAAACAAACGATGCAGCACTTTATATATGAAAAATGCTAGAAATGTTAAGGAAACCACCTAATGTGATCAGCCATTCTCAACCTTTTTTTGGCCACGGCCATAAACACAATATGAAAGAAATATAGGCTGAATCAGGATTGTATAAGTTGCATAACAAACCTTATAAGGTTTTGTGTGAAGAATTGTTTCCAGTCTGTAGCCCCCTTCAAATGTGCTAGGGGGCCCCAGGGGGCCACATGCCCCCCATTGAGAATGGCTGATTGAGATTATTTTGGCTGTTACCATGGCCACAAACAACTTTAGCCCAAAATTATCCACATTCAGTATGACCTCATTACTGTGTGATCTGCAGTCTGGTATCCTAATTTTTTGTCGATTTGACCCAGGAACATGTCCTTCTAGTAACTGAGAAACTGTTGCTGTTCTTCAGAAATAGAGATACAAAACATGTAACGAGGTATATCCTCAGCTTTAGCTCCTACAAAAATACAGTAGAGAGGGTTAAATAGAAGATTAAGAAGTAGTCTAAGCTGCAGACAGTGGATGTTAAGAAAAGTAAAATACTTCCTCAGGGGAAATTTTAAAAGGTCAAAAAAAATATGATTCATATCCATGATGAAGCTTTCATAGAATGTCATGGAAACAGAATGAGGTATGAATGATGGATAGCAGTGGATAAAATTATTTTGTTCTCTATTCTTAAATTCTCTTTTGGCAGCATCAAACTTCATTATATAACAAACGGTATTGTTTCCAGAGAGAGATAGCTGTGTTAACTCTGAGGCTGACTACACGGGTGTTTAGCGTGCTGTTTGAAGCACTGCAAGGCTGGGCCGTGTGCTCCTAAAGACGGTGATTAGACGGTGTCTTTGCGAGAGCCCACCAGGCTGCCTCCAGAGTGTTCCTACTCGCACCTTTCTGGCCCCTGTCAATGGGCTTCACCCTCACTACCACTGAAACTGTTTCTTCTCTTTTGCTGATGTGACCATTAATTCCTGAAGAGGATAGATGCATCTGAGTTTGATAACCCAGTTTTGACCATTCCACCTTGACTGACTATCCTAGGAGTATAGGCTTATGGTGGGGTATAGTTTCCTGATGTCATTGCTGTCAGCTTCCCCTCACCATATTAAGATGTGTATCTAAGAGTAGGGAATTGTCACGGGAGTTATGTCCTTTCATTCCTTTTTAAATTGTAATTTATCACTATGGAAGCATGATAAGATAGATTTGATACTTTAGCAACTTTTAAATGACTGAATAAGTAACAAAGCCCTGTTTGTGATGGATGACCTCTGAAGGTAGTTTCACACAATACAATTGCCAGATACTTTCAGTTATTGTGTGAAAAACTTTGGTAATGTTGGTTGCTCTGAGTAGGCCTACAGATGGGGAGCCATTCACATGCCATCATTCATTAATTCAATTCTTTTTTTAAAAAAAAAAACCCTCTGTTGTATGCATGTGGGATATTATGCTTCTGTATCCGCAGTTCTCAAAGAGACACCAAGCAAGGGAAAATCCTAAAAGCTGATTCCATTTTCCATCAGTGAACCACTTCTCACACAAACACAAAGCAGTTGTCAGATATGTTTTTTTGACAAGTGTGAATGACAGTGAGCACAAGAGGGTTTTCTTTAGAGTGTAGACCATTGGTGTTATCAACATTCAGGCTGCCTTTGCTATGTAAAGCTTGGCATCCTTTTTCCTGCTGGCAACACAGGCACAATATTCTGCAGCGATATCTTGGTGTTTTGAATTGTGGATACAAAAAAACAATATCCCACATTCATAAAACTGGAAATACATAGCAAAATATCCCCCTTTCTAGTGGATTGTCACTTTGTTACTTTCTTTAAAGTGAGCCTTTTTTTTACTCTAAAGAAAACTTGTCATTTGTCTCTGTTTCTGTGCCCATTAATTGCCCTAAACTCTTCAGATATCTCCCTTCCCTGCCCACAAAGCTCTAACAATGTGTCTACTTTGCAAAGTTCTTTCTGGCTAGCCTATACTACACATGCTCAGTGTGTTAAGAAATCACTGTGCCTCTTGGAAGGCCTTTTTTGAGGATTGCTATTTCAGCCCCTACAGCCTGGATTCTTTCCAAATTTAAAAAGAGTGGGTGGTGCCAACCATTCTCTTTCAAGATAAGCAAGATTGGTCTTTTCAATTTATATGATTGATTTTAAATCTGGGGACATTTAGGATTGCCTGTTTCTGAACAGTTTTACTTGTAAAAAATAACTCGAAAATCCTTTGCCGAAATGTCCCAAAATCTGGGACAGAGCAAGAGCAGACTGTCTGTTACAACTGTGCCAAAGTTGGTGCTGATCTCAAATCCAGCTATATGTTTTTGTTTGGACAGCCCCCACTTTTAGAATTGCCTTATAGGATGTTGATTTGCTCTGCCAGCACAAGACGATTGTTGCACTCTCATGCAGCAGTATTTTGTCCAACTATAGCAATGCAAACCCATATTACTGCACAAATCATAGTGCCAAAGGAAGCACCTTTTAATTAATTGCAATATTAGCATGTTGTTTTTAACAAATATTTATGAAACAGTTGTCGTGGTGTAAGGTAGTTTATAAATAAAGCTGTACATTCTCAGAAGGCGTTGACTTTTACACATTAATCTGCCATCCTGGAAGGAAAGAACATGTGCCTTTTCCTGTAAAACTGATGTCTACTGTAGTTCTGACTTGTCATAGTGTTTGAGGTAGTCAGATGAACAGCTCTCCAAAGCACACATTTCCCCAGAGTAAATCTGAGAAGTGAGCAGTTTACAATGGCCAGATCAGCACAACTACAAATGACTGAAGGGGACTTGATACAGTTGACCTTCTTGTCCCCCCATGGCAATGGGGTTCCTTTGCACTGTGTTTCTCAGTTATTCAAATCTTTTTTAATCTCAGCTTCTGTCTCCAGTGGGATGATTCAGCAGCTGTCAGTTCTGACTATGCCACATTAACTATACTGGCATTTCTGGTGGCCTACATAGTGCCTGTTAACTCTGCTTTGATCTTCAGATTTTGCTCCCAGTATGCTGCTTAGGAGTTCGTTGCTCAGGGACTAAAATGTGTCCGGAAATAGGAAGTCTTTTTGAAGTATCAAAGATACTAACTTGACATGCAGCTTCAGTTTGTCAATGACATTTCTCTGTAAACTGACCTTTGGAAATGAAGTTCTGTAGCTGAAAGGAAAATCTCAGTTGTACATTCTGCAGCTACAATGAGATCTAGAGGGAAGTGGTGGTTGCGCATTTTATAAATGAGGACGATCTTGTGTCGTCTTGAGGTACAGGATAGATCGTGTGAAGAACAGAGGCACAGCTATAAGACCAGCAGTGTTCCTCCCCTCAATAAGTGGTTAGTTTTTAATGCAATGTAAATTTGTATTGCAGTTAACAATAATCCCTTCCCCACTGCCCTGAATGTCTAACAGAATTTTTGATATTATTTGCTATAAATAAAATCAGTAAAGATATTCGGTGTACTGCACTAAAGAATCCATCATTGGCATCTGTTTGTTTCATTTTTAATGGCAACATCCCAACACAATAGTTCCTGAACGTGGGTCCTCATGTATTCTTGGACTATAGCTCCCAGAAGCCCAAGGCAACACAGCCAAAGGGCAGAGCTTCCTGGAATTGTAGTTTAAAAAAGAAAAAATCCAAGGTCCAGGTTTGGGAGCCAGTGTCCTAGAAGTTCCTACTTTTCTCATCCTTTTCATTGAACACATAGGTGACACTGTTTTTCTTAAATAAGAGAGGGAAAGATCAAATTCCCTTCCACGCCTGCTGTGATTCTCATAATTTTTATTACCTGCCCCAAGCTTATCGTGCATATTTTAAAACCTGCACATGAAATGCACAGACACATTTAACAGCATGGCTAGTTTGGCCTGAATTGTCAGTGTAAGACAACAAAAAATATTAAGCCTGGTGAATAGTTTTGTTTCCATTTCTGGGTCTATAAATGCTATTCAAGAACAGTTTTTTGATGTAGAGTTTCCCCAACAGAGATATCATTGCCTTGTTTGGTACCTGTTTTTCTACTTAGGTTTGCCATATAGCCAGTGTATGTAAGAGCTGAACATGGAGAGCAAAACTTTCCTTCTTCTGTGTTTGATTGTGCTGACATGCTTGGTCTGTAGATACTAAATAGATACTATTTAGAGCTTCAGCTCTGTGGCACACTGAGAAAAACAAGCAGCTACAGAATGAGAGTGAAAAAGGTACCTTGGCAACAGAAATGTACATTTCTGAGCTCACAGTGCCTAACATTATCCTAATAATGGGTATTTATCTTCTTACCTGAGTATATCCTTTATTGTCCATCTAATTTTCTTTTGCAATCTTGCAGTGCTGTCATCCATGAACACTTCAGATAATCTTTTGAAAAAGAATTACTATTATATCACACCACTCTTTCCTCCGTAGATGTAATTTTGTTATTTTCAGTAGAGTTGAACCTAACATAATTTTGGTAATAGAAGCCATTCTGTTTTCATTTATTAGATCATGATGTGAAGTGTGCAGAGAGGTACAGACTTTGTGCCTTTTGACTCAGTGAAGTGATCCATGTCTGGTTCTTGGAAATAAATCTTTTTACATATTTGTTATCTAATTCGTTTCTCTTTTCTGTTCTGTGTGAACTTGTTGGAACAGGGCCTTGCAACACTTAAGAGATAAGATTTTTCTCCTTCTGGAATTTAAGAAGACCTTCTGGCTTGAATGTGGGAAGTTGGGTATGTGTGTGGGAATGAGAGAGAGAGAGAGAGAGAAATCCTTTCCAGTGTTTTCTGAATCACCAGTTTATTGTAGCAGATCCTAATGAAGTAGCTATATTAATCTGTTCCAGCATATTGGTAAAATCAAAGGGAAAGGGGGTGGAAGCGGAGGAAAGGTTAAAATATTGTGGCACCTTACAGACTAGCAGATTTGTTTCAGAGAGAGCTGTCATGGATCAAAATCTACTTCCTCGGACACAAGAAAGCTCCATGAAACCTCACCCTGAAATAAATCTGTTACTTTTTCCGGTACCGCAGTATTTCATTCTTTTTTTCTCTCTTATTACCCCTGTTAATTTTGCCATCAATTTATTGTGGAACAAATTCATAGTTATTTTTCAATTTGCTGTGTATAGTAATCTTTGTTCAACATTAGAGTGCTCTTCCAGAGATACTGTATTTTTCAGCTCCCAAGATGCATCAGTTTGAACACACAGATTATGCTATATGGAAGTTGCTGCTTTTAATTAATTAATTATGTGTTGTCAAGTCAATTTTTACTTAAAACAACCCTTTCAGAGATTTTCTTAGTACACAGTACTGAGAAATGTTTTCCCATTGCCTTCTGCGGGTGCTCTGGATCTCTGCAACTTGCCCAAGGCTACACAGGCTGACTCTCCTCCTCAGGGACACAGTGAAGAATCAAACTCCAGCCTAACTCAAAGAGCTATCCAGTCTTCTTTACTCCTCAAACTCTGGAGCTCCCTGAAGTCCTCCCATCCCACAATTCTCCAGAGTGCCTTTTCTACAATGTTTACAAAGTGCAAGTGGAATTTCCTTCATCTTGTGCAATTGGACATTTATGTACATGTTATCATTTTGCATCTGGAAAAAAATGGAGATTTATTTATTTTAAAACATATACCATCTTTCATATAAAGCATTCGTAAGTAGTACAGTAATAAGCTCATAATGCAAATATTTGTTAGAAGAGAAAACAATTATACATTGAAAGCAGCGGGCTATACATCAAAAAACAAAATAACAGATGTCATGTAGCAGTAGCTTCCAGAGTAAATCAAAGCTTCTTCAACCTGTGCTTAAATGGCAACAGAAGTTTTGTATGTTTTATTTTGGGAGGGGAGGAGTGGGTAGGTATCTCAAAGAGTGGCTGCCAGAGGAGAAAAAGGCTTCTTAATTACTGCCAGGGCAATATCTGCAAGATGTGGCAGTTCATGAGAGGTCTTGGGCAATTATCACAGTAGTCAAGCAAATCTATATGAAATAAAGTATTCATTTGACTATCCCATCCCAAATTGTTCAGTTCTTTATTGTTTAGTACCAAAATCTAAAACCTGGTTTTGTTTTAGGCTGTTCCGTTCCCTTGACAATAGTGTTATATGGCTGTGGCCAGGGGTCTCACACAACAGCCTCACAGCTGCACTCTGCAATATTTATTTATTGTATTTATTATATTCATATGCTATCTTTTCCCATAATTGGGACTCAAGGCTGCTTAGGTAAAGGTAAAGGTTCCCCTTGACATTTAGTCCAGTCGTGTCCGACTCTAGGGGGCGGTGCTCATCCCCGTCTCCAAGCCGTAGAGCCAGCGTTTGTCCATAGACAGTTTCCGTGGTCATGTGGCCAGCGCAACTAGACACGGAACACCGTTACCTTCCCACCGTGGTGGTACCTATTTATCTACTCGCATTTACATGCTTTCGAACTCAATTAAAAATAAAAGAAAATTAAAATAGCTGATTTCATTGATTGCCTAGACTGCTTTTACATACATGTTAAAGTTATTTTAGACGTATCCAGGTGTTACGAGTGCAAGTCGACTCCAGTAGGCAAGGAGGGAAAACACACCCACTCTCTTCTGTTACCACTTCTGCTCCTGTTCTCCCAGAATGACTCTATCTGTTCATGGAGGCTCTTCATGCAGCCTGGAAAATGATTTTACAGAATTCCAAATGATATAGTGATCCTCAAGAGATAAAGGACTTTTTTTTAAAGAAATCACTCAAACACACATAAACAGTGATGGGCATTCTAGAGGAATGAATCAGGACTAGTGTGCTCCCTTTCCTCATGAGTTTAAGCTACCATAAATTTCTATAACATCTTAAAAGGGCTCCCATATTCTTGTAAACTGCTTCATGGGAACTATCTGGATGAAGGGTCAGATTGAAGTTTGTATGTCTTGCAATCTAATCAGTACCAGCTTACATATGGGACGTCATCTCTTCTGCACCAGTGTAGGGTGCTGCCATTTAGGGTCCTGTAACTGATATTACAGGAAGATAAGTCAGCAGAAATTGTCAAGACCAGGATGTCAAAGTAAGTGAGAAGGATGAATTTCACTGTTGTATAGATTTCTTTTTCTTCTAATGTCAGCTGCATACAGATGCTTATTTATCCTGACGCTAAGAAAATGTGAATTTTCAAGTTCTTTTTTTTAACCTTGCAGATTATTTTAAATGCTAATTTGTAATGCCCTGTACATTTGCCACCATATATTTCAGTCACTTTTTCTTAATAGGGTTTGCATATCTGCATTGTATTTAAGATAGTTTTCTGTATATTTGTATATGTAAAATTTGTATCACAAGTGCTCTTGCACCCTTTTTAGCCACCAAAATGCATACTCAGACACCAAATTAGCACTTACAGACTAATATTACATATATCATTTTTTTTGGGGGGGGGACCACTAAGTTCAGTGGGGCTTATTGTCTAAACAAGCCTTCATATAACCTTCAGGAAACTGGTAAAGCCATGTTCATTTTAGAATGATAAACTATCTAAAATCTAGATGTTGTGTTTTGCCCAAAGTTTAATGGCCATTATGGCTATTAATTACAATAATGTTTGTGTTTTAAAATTACAACATTTACTGATACAATATTTTATCTATTTTTTATATTACAGGCTGCTCTTCAGTTTGTAATAAAGCTCTTTTTAAAGCTGTGTATGCTTTTCAGTGATGGTGATTGTAATACATGAAAAGGGTTGCAGCCTACAGAATTCAGTAAAGCTTAATTTTGTGTTAATAAGCATAATATCATTACATTCATGACTTCTAATATAAATACAAATGTAGTAATGAGTTAATAGCTGTGAAATTGATAAGTTGTTCCATACCTCAGAATCCTGTTATAATCTGGATTTCAAAACATTTCTCTACTCTAAGAGTTAATTCTTAAGAAAAGATGCCAGACTTTACATGTTTTCTTCCTGCTTTTCTTTAGTTTGTGTCTTTTTTATTGTAGGGCTGATGGCACATTCTTTATAAACAATAACAATGATGACAATAGTATTTGTTACTAATGTTATGCATTAAAGTGAAGCAGCACCTTTTTTGTGTTCCTTTGGAATACCTTTGGAAGCACACCTTTGAAATATCAATCTTAGTCTGTTACTGCAAAAACAACAAAGAGTCTTGTGACATCATAAAGAGTATCAATTCTTATTTGGGGTAAGGTTTAGTGGGCCACTGCCCATCATAAGATGCAACATATATATGATGAGTGCGCAGCAGTCCATGAAGACTCATGCCAAATAGAAGTAGTTAGTGATTAAGATGTCACAAAATGCGCTATCTTCTCTTCTAATGTTTGGTCAGACTTACATGTTTGCTTGCAATGGCGGTCTTTTGTATCAAGTGTTACTCATATTTTCTTTAGCAATAGCCGTACTCTTTCCTCCCACCTCAGAGGTCAACACAAGTCTTTCTGGATGCATTGTATGATCCATAAATTGCTGTGTCAGGCCGGGAGTGTAAGGTTATTAGCTATGCAGAGATGGCCACAGCACTCCTGCCAACTGGGTCAGTCTATCAGGGACCACACAGGGACGTGGTGGCACTGCAGGTTAAACCGCAGAAGCCTCTGTGCTGCAAGGTCAGAAGACCTGCAGTCGTAAGATCGAATCCACGCGACGGAGTGAGCCCCCGTCGCTTGTCCCAGCTCCCGCCAACCTAGCAGTTCGAAAGCATGCAAAATGCAAAATGCGAGTAGATAAATAGGTACCACCACAGTGGGAAGGTAACGGTGTTCCGTGTCTAGTCGCGCTGGCCACGTGACCACGGAAGATTGTCTTCGGACAAACGCTAGCTCTATGGGTTGGAAACGGAGATGAGCACCGCCCCCTAGAGTCGAACACAACTGGACAAATTGTCAAGGGGAACCTTTACCTTTACCTATCAGGGACAAGGCAATCTGGCCTACTGAACCAAAGCATTTGACTGTTGAATTTTATCTTTCTCTTCCCCCCCCCCCCCCAGCCTGGACTCTGAAGGGAAATCAGTCCCAATTTTGAGTCACATTGTGTAGCAAGACACATGAAATTGTTTCAGCAAACATTTACGTACCCTTATGTTTTCCTGAAATGTCTATCTTTTGTTCCCAGTGGTTTCCTGTTTCCATAGAGGCTGGATGTGAATTTTAGTGAAAACTGCATAATATTAATCAGTTAATAGTATTATGTGGTTGTGGAAATTTGAAGCTACTTTGTTTAAGACTAAAAAATAAGGTTGATAGAAAAGATCACATTTTTAACATTAGTCTAATAAGTATGAGAAAAAGGTATGAAAATAAAAGAGCCAAACATCAGAAAGTGACTTTCAAAATCTACATATATTGTAGTTTGCTAGTCTGGAAGCTTGGACTAGCCTTTGAAAAAATAAATGCCCTTCTCACAACTTGCTTTTGACCCTCACCTTGCTTCAGTGATGGTTTGCCATGCTGTATAGACCGGGCTGCAGTGGCAGCGGTTGTTGCAGTAGCTGCTTTTCAGGAAATACAAACTCCAATTTCCTTGGATATGTATCATTAATTGAATGGTTCCTTAGCGATAAATTCCTATTACTTTTGTACTCAGACCTTCGCAACTACTGCTAGAAATGAGGACATATAATAGCAGCCATGGTGTGGGGTTGCTTTTTTCTATGACTCAAGGATGCTCTGCTGATTTAAAGACAGAGCCTCTAGAATCTAGTAAGTCTGCAGGACGTCTCTGAAATTTAGTTCAAAACAAAGTAATTGTACTTTCAGTGGTAAAGGAGTGAGTATCATTTACTTCAGACAGGAGTGAGTAGGAGGCTTTGGAAATTATCATTTTCTCTGCTGAATATGCAATGAGTTCTGGTTCTTTGAGGAAATCAAAACAGCCTCTCTGGAGAAAAGGTGTCTGCTGCACAGACATCCCTTTTTTTTTCCTGCCACCAAAATGTAACAGATCATAGCTCAGGTAAATGCAGTGCCCCTCCATCACCCTGCGTATACAGACAACCTCTGAGAATTTTCCACTGAAATAATTAGTCTTTCTTTCCTAAACACTTCCTCGCTAAAATATTTATGACCTGAGAAGGCTCATCTAGCTATCCAAAACAGTGTGTAAATGTCAGAAAGGCTACCCTTGCTTACTGCAGCAGTGCTCTGTCACATTGGGAACCGTTGGTTTTCCCTGTCGTGTTCAGAACAGGAAAGTAATGTGCTCTGCATTTCCAATGTGAAGGGATGTAGTATTCACTTTTAAAGAAGACATGGCAAACATAACCCTGGGCTTGTAAGAGTATCTGTTACAGCAAGAATACATTTACCACTCCTTTATTGGACTACAGGTAAGGCAATTTGCTTTCTCGGGCCATTCTCCAAAGTCTACCACATGGCTGAAGCACCTGATGGATTAATCACCTGGGTGATCAGTCAATAGATATTCTTTTTGCTGAATAGATTGCAGTTGAAAGGATAAAACTGCACTTTATACTGGCTCGTAGCTTCTTGCCAGGGCATTTGTAGAGCTCTACTTCTAGCATAGACGGAAGGAAAAAACACTTCGCCTTATAGGCAAAATCCAAAGAAACAAAACAAAAAAGGACAAAAACATCTGGCACCTTAAAGACTAACTATTATATTTTAATATGAGCTTTCATGGATCAGACATATGGGGGAAAATGAAATACAGAATGAAATACAGGATTCACAAGTATATTCACATTATAGGTTAATCTTTCCATGCCATAGGAGAAGCAGTTCATTCTACATGAGATATGATGTGCCTGTTCTTTTAAGATGGCTTCCATGTCTTTTTCCTGTTAATATTTTATGTTGTCTAGAATAAGGAAGTTCTAGATTTTAAAGTGTCTGTTATTTAAAAGCATCTTCACTTTGCAGCATAATATGGACCGAGTATTACACTGCCACAGTTTCCCTTTTAAAGTTTCGGTATAGAAATTGATGTGTTAGTGTTAAATTGTGTCCCAGTCAGAAGACAAAAGTGTTGAGTGTTTTTTAAAAAATCAGTTACATGAATGAGGGTGAAAAGATCTTCATGTTGGTGTGTTTTCTTTTTTAATCTATTTCTTTGTATCCTGTTCTAAATGTCTAAACATTTAGACATACCACACTGCAGCAATGTCTCAGAATCTTACACAGCTGTAAGCTAAGCATGTAATTATATATAAAAGATAACATTTTTACAGTCATGATTCATTGCAGTTATGATTTCTGCTAAGTAGTTTGCTGGCAGCTCAAGTCACAATCATCATAGATATATTTTTGGAATTGGATTACTGAATGTCACTGATGTGATGATATCCATGACCACTAGGCTTCCACCAAGACATCTCGCAGGCTTCCCAGAAGCATAGCAGCACCAAAGCGCTTCATGTGTTGGATTTCCCTAGGTTGGTTTACTTCTACCCAAACTGCCCAGTTGTTGCACAGTCATTGTACAGTAGTGGGGAGGGAAAAGACAGATTCAAATAACCAGCCAGTTATGCCATTTTCTTATTGAAAGAATGAAACTGTGAAGCTCAGCTTACTGCATTCGTATAAAGTTGTTTTTTGCATGGATTCTGCCAAAGATGCCATGTAATGATGAAAACTGATGATCTGAGTCCATAGGAAACAATTGGTAAAAGATGCAATAGAAGTATATCTGTGATGATTCTCAGTCATCCAGGTGAGGTTATCTGGAAGCTGAGTCATGGCAACTGGACTTCTTTCTTGTTAGATTGAAACGTTTCACTACTCATCCAAGTAGCTTCTTCAATCTGAGGACAGTTGGTAGGAGATCCCTGATATATCCTCCACCTTGGTTTCATTTTCCCCTGGTCTGAATAGGCTTGTTAGATGGACAAAGGACTGGGAGTGAGTGAAAATCCCACTTCTGCAAACCTTCTCCACCCATTGTCATAGGTCGTTAACAACAGTGGTATTTCTGGTGAGTGTGGTCCTGATCTTTCTGGGAACGGATGAAAGGGCAGCATGATAAACAGGAGACAGATTGTATCTAAGGCCTCCACCCCCTTGAGTGAGGGGTTTTCTATATGCAGATGTATGGCCTACCTGACCCCACTCTCAAACCACCTATCTTCTTGGTCCAAAATGAGTACATCTTGGTCATCAAATGAGTGTCCTTTGTCCTTCAAATGAAGGAACACATGAGTAGCGAAACGTTTCAATCTAATAAGAAAGAAGACTAATTGCCATGACTCAACTCCCAGATGCAATAGAAGTGTGTGGTTTTGTGAATGTCAAATTATCCTTGGCCTTCCAAAGTTTCTCTCCATTTCAGCCTCTGCCCTTTGTAGTGCCATAAGTTTCAGCTGGGCCTCTGCTGGCAACATTGACAGCAGTACTTACTCAAAGATACCTGTGATATAGCGAGCACTTTCTTCCTCTAGGCATCTCTCTTATTACAAAAGGAAACATCCTTGTCTACTTACAGTTCAGCAAAAGATTCTGATTCATGACCTATACAGTTTGAGGCTGGCACTTCGTTTTCCTCTCACTGAGCAATGACATTGTACCTCTTACCTTGTGTATCTAGCAGTGTATCTGCCTGAAGTTACATCCGACATCAGCAGAAACTCTGTTAAAATAGGAACAGGCATCTGATGTACTTCAGTTCACACAGATCTTGAAGGTGCCTAGGGAAGATTAGGACTCTTTTCGAGACTTTTCTCTTTCCAGTAGAAGGCAGTTCAAAAGATATTCAAAGGGGATTTGCAAGCTTTAGCTGTATAATGGGAATTCTTTTAAAAGAGAAGGAATTTAATGTAACATGTCCCTCTGTATCTCCAAGTACAAAAAAGGCCAACGATGTCCCAGGTAAGTGGGATTAAAAACTCTTTTTTCCGGAGATGAATGAAAATTATTAAACAGGCTTTATTTAGGAATTTCTGTTAAAATGAATGCATATTAATATTTAGATCCTAAACTTTAGAAGAATAAAAAAAAATGATTGCTCAGATAACAAAGGCATAGAACTTGGTAGGATTTATCAGCTGCCCAAAAATATTAGACAAAAGCCTCAAAAATGAAGACAAGAGCACGAATGAAATTTGTACTGTTGTTTATGATATTTGATATTTGTAATTGTCATCTTGTGATCGCTTCAGACATTTGGTCAGCACGTGTGTGTTTCTAATTCTCCGGTTCAAACACAGTTATATGTATCAAACATCTTGGTCGGGGCACAAGTTTCCTGCTTTCTAGGAGAGAAGAGTCTTGTTGTCCTCCTGTTGTTTTGTACAGATTCATAACAATAGTATCTGTGATTTTCTGTAAAGTTCTGTGATATTTATTCAGTTTCAAATTCGATGGTACTTATTCAGTTTATAGTTAAAAAGAAATGATGGCACCTATCAAGGATAATACTGTTTACCCCAGTATTCCTTTATTTATGCTACTTGTATTTAGCAGTGAAAGTCAGAGATCAAAAGAATAAATATAAAAAGGATTTAGTGAAAAGAATATCTCTTGCACACAGTATTAATACTAGAGGAACTGTATTAATACTATGTTTCCAGGAGGCAGCTGCATTAGTCTGTTGCAGCAAAAAGACATTTGGGGACCCCTTTAAAGACTAACAAGCTGGCTGGATAGTTCAGTGGTTTAAGTATCTGGTTGCAGAGTTCAGTTCCCCATTGTGCTCCCTGCTAATAAAACCAGCTTGCGTGGATTTGGGAATAGTAAATCTAGGTATTCTCTATCTGGAAAACCTTGAAAAGGATTACCTTAAGTCAGAATTGACTTGATGGCACATTTTTTATTATTATTTTAAAGACTAACAGATTTGTTACACCGTAAGTGTCATGGCCAAGAGACCACTTGTTTCTGCATATGGAGTTCTATTTTCTTAACTATGGTGAAATTCATACAATCACCAGGAATGTATCAGACATGGTTTAAGTTAAACTTGGATCCATTATTCTGATAGAATAAGATCAGATCTGATTGTAAAATACAGTGGTGCCTTGACTTACGAACTTAATCCGTATTGGAACGGTGGCCATAAGTCAAAACGTTCGTAAGTCAAAGCACCATTTCCCATAGGAATGCATTGAAAACCGATTAATCTGTTCCGGCCGAAGAAAAAAATACCAAAAAAAATAAAAATTAAAAATAAAACACTGCAAGTCCCACGCTGGGACTGCAAAAAAACAAAAACAAAAAACAAACAAATCCAAAAATAAACATTGGAGCAAGTCCCACGCTGGGACTGCAAAAAAAAAAAAAAAAAAAAACAACCAAAAAACAAAACAACACAGAAACGTAAACCCCCCAGCCCAAACCCACCCTCCAAAACCCACCCAGAACAACTTTTTTAAAAGGAAAAAGCAGCACCTTACCAGTCCGAAGCCTCTGTGGAGGCTTCCCGGGCTTCCAAAGCACCGGCACCCGGCCGCTTCTCCTTCCTCCTCCTCCTCCTGCGCCGCTGCCGCATGCCCCGTCCATGGAGCCCCTCCAACCCGCGCACCCCGCCCAGGGCCTTCGGCGGGGCTTACTCACGAGTAGACCCGCTCCTTCGGCGGTGCTTACTCGTGAGTAGACCCGCGCCAGGGGTGGGCAGGGAGCGCACCGGCTTCCTGCGCCCAGTGGCGATCCGGAGCCGCCCCACCTCTCCTTCCTCCTCCTGCGCCCCAGGAGTAAAAAAGTTCCCTAACCACCTGCTCTAACCATTGGGGCGAAAGAGCTACAAAGAAGCAGCCTCTTTGCCACCAACGGTTTGAATTTTCCGCATTCCCCCCTGCCTTTTTCTGTTCGTAAGTCAAAGCTCCGGCCGCAAGTCAAAGCAAAATTTTGCGGCCGGAGCTGTTCGTAAGTCAAATTGTTCGTAGGTCAGGGCGTTCGTAAGTCAAGGCACCACTGTAGTATATATACAATAATCTAGTACGAGATGGGAATCATACTCTGGTTGTGGTAATGAGAATTCTAAGGTAGGTCCGAGTTCCCTGGAAAATCTTCTGTTCAATATTCCTACCCAAACCTGAAATCCTATCAAAGTCCCTGCTTTGGGTGTTCCTGCCAAGTGAAGTGGCCAGTCAGAAAGGGCCCTCTTGGTGGTGGCACTCTTGCTCAATAACTTCTCCTAAAGGTTAGCCAGCACTTTCTCTATTTTTTCATCTAGGCTTTTTAAACCACCCTCCTTTAAATAAACAAACTCTTCTAGAAATTGTCTATGCTGCATATTTTCTTCATGGTTGTGTTTTAATGATCCTGTTTTGTCTTTTAATATTTTATGTTACTCTTTGTTTTGTGGAGTGCTTAGAGAATGTAAGTAAGCAGGCACCCTAAGCAATGTCATAAACAAATAAACAAACAAACAAACATACTTCTCTGGCTGATGCCTCAGTTCCCTTCCCAGAGATTCCTGAAGAGAAGAAATAGCTGTTAAACTATCTGCCTAGTCCAGATTTATCAACAGTCTATATCTGCTAAGAGCAAAGTGTTGCTCTAAAGCTTCAGGGTGATCAGTTTTGATCTCACAGCTGCTGGAAGAAAAAGTGCAAAGCAAGATGGCCACAGCAATTATAGATAGCTCTAGGCTTGATTCTTCTACAACTACCCTTGTAATTCAGTTTAAAGCATTCCATTAGCTTTTGTGGCAGTAATAAGCTTTGTCTGCAGGAGCTCAAGCAGACAATATTGCTTTTCTTTTCGAATTAAGGCATTCACTTTCAAAACTACGAGTCTTGTCTACTACAAGAAGGAAAAGTTTTAAAAGGTTAAAGTGGAATGGATGGGAGATGGAATTTAGGTTTGATTCAGAAAGTCATATACAATAAATATTTTTACATGTGTACACTCTTTAGCACAATCTGTAGATAATTAAGACAATAGCTAAGGAGAAGAAGGATAATTGAAATCATTTCCCAACCCAAGGTATTATCATTCTATCTCTTGAACATGACAAAGCTACAATGTAGAGTCCTTTAGAGGTGTCAAAGATGTCCTAAAGATTACTTCTCAGAAGGGCTTAGACATATGCTTGGTGGCTTTTTCTGTCTTGCTTCCCTACCACCTTGTTATTTTTGTATGCAAGTCTGGTGCTCTTTAAACATTCTCCCAGACACATGGGAGCATCTTATCTGTTGCTAGTCCCTGCTTTTCATTTTGGGAGGACATTTCAATGGCTTGTCCACATGGAAAGGATCTGAGCACCTGAGTCTTTTCCATGGGATGAATATTTACACATCATTCTCCCAGCAGAGGGAGAAGGGACTCCCACGTAACTAGGAGATCATATAAAAGGCACCATTGTTAAGACAGTATATGTAGAGCTTGGGATGTTATTTTTAAGAAGTAGTTCGTAACTTGTTACCCATTATTTTAAAACTGTGTCTTATTTTAAATGTAATGTACTAGCACATTATTTTTTCAATACACTTTACAAATACAAAAAAAAATTGTTGTAACCCAGGAAAGCATGTATATTTTGGAAGGAATATCACTTGTTCTATTAAAATAAATGCCAAAAATTTCGTTCCTCTGCAGATACAACATCATTACCCCTTCGTTGAGGTCAAATGTAAAGTGTTGTCATAACATATTACCTTCAAGCATCAGAATTTTGAAGAGCCGTTATGAAATTACGGGTTACTGCAGTGATTTATTATTAGGCTCCCTCATTAGTGATCCTCTGATTTCATGATATAACCAGCTAATTTTTGTAGCTGATTTTCAATCTTACTCCCTTCTGCTCCTTCTGTCCTTACCTAGGCCTCTCTCCCTTCCCTGCCCTAGATATAAAATCGCCTCAGCCAGGGCATAGTAATGAGGGCATCATGTAGTCAATCACTGTCAAACGTTTCATCTCTGTTACCCATCCCATGTTGTGCTCATGTAGATTATATTGCTACTAATCAATTAGTATTTCTTTAGTAACAATCAAATATATCATATAGTCAGTGCATGAATTCTTGCAGGTTATTTCAAAGAAAATTGCCAGTAGAGCAAGAACAGATATATTTTTTTTAATCCAAACAGGTATTTGCTTTTAAGTTGATTTGTTTGCTGAAACACTTTTTCACTGTTGAGTGCCGTTTATTTAATTTTATAGACACATTTTAATCTATTTAGCTTTATGTTTTAATTGACTGTTGCTATTTTACTTCATGAGGACAAAGAGATCAAGTGGTGTATCCCAAAACATTCCAGGAAGTGAGCTGTTGCTGTTTCTTGTAACGAAGAAACTGAATATATCTTATTGCAATATTGTACAGAAAATGCAAATGCTAGCATTTTTAATTTGTCTTATAAAATGTATAGCCATTCTGAAACATACTGACCTCCCTGCTCCCTTTCTTTCTTCTAGCCACATCTACATCCACCACTGGGACAAGTCATCTCACAAGATGTGATGTGAATAAGAGAGGCTTCTGTGTAAATGGGGGCGAGTGCTTCATGGTCAAAGACCTTCCAAGTCCAAGATATTTATGCAGGTTAGAAAACCTTTCTAATTGTTTCTGTTGAGCTGCAACATCTCTTGCCAAACACTTTTTCTGTTTCACCTAGTAAATTGTCTGATGAATAATTTATGCCACAAGTGGATAAGAGTAGATATATATTTTTAAATGTCCAAGACTGTATATAATAGTGTTATCTGCAGTATTTTTTTTTCCAAAGGTTTTACTAATGTAAATGTTAAATCCATCTTTACTTGATTCTCATGATAAGTTTGGCTTGGAAGCAACTGGAGGTGTTAAGTATTCTTGGGTGCTTCCTGTGTAATGGCCATTGGCTGAAATCTTGTTAAGCACTGTCTGCCTGCACAACAGAAATGACGTCATGGTCAGTGGCAGACTACCAATAATAAAATACTTCCTTTTCCAATTCTGATGTGCATGTCACTTTGTCTCATTGTGTGAGAATCGTGTATATACTAGAAGTTTTTTAAAAAGTCTTTTAGCAGCCAGCAGCAGCAGTCTGCCTATGACAGTATCGTTCCCGTTGCAACGGCACAGTCATGCAAGATTTTGGCCACGGAGTATAGCTGTTGCTAAAACCCTGTTTCCCCGAAAATAAGACAGGGTCCTTATATTAATTTTGCTCCAAAAAACACATTAGGGCTTATTTTCAGGGGATTTTTTTTTCATGTACTACATTTATTCAAATACAGTCATGTCATCTTCTGGTTGTTGCACAATGCTGCACAATGGTGGAGGGCAGGGTTTCACTTAACTAGGGCTTATTTTTGGGGTAGGGCTTATATTACGAGCATCCTGAAAAATCCTACTAGGGCTTATTTTCAGGTTAGGTCTTATTTTCGGGGAAACAGGGAAGACAGCAAGCTATGTAATAAAAACGAGGAAATCTGCATACATAATGAAAGTTTCAATCAGTGGTTGCTTAAGCCTGTAATGATATATCTAATTTTATGCCAGTCATTTTTTAAAGTCTGTAATTACATGCATAATTTTAGAGGTATTACTGCTGCTTCTCATGTATTATATGACCCATGTGGCCAACTGTGAGTCGAGCTAATGTCTGCAAAGGCATGCAGATATGTTATCTCTAGAAGAAAGTTAGCTTAAATTAATTTACATCATTTTGTAAGGAAAAAAAGGAGTCTACCTATCCATCAGAAACACAAGAAAAAAGTCATTCCTTTATAAAGGTACATGAAACCAAAATGAAAGCCGTTGTCATTGCCTTGCTCTTGAGTTTTCCAGACTTATGTGGCTGGCCCATTTTGCAGTGGAACACAAGCTAGACTGGGAGGCTTCAGCTGCTTGACCCAGCATGTCTGTTATTAAGTTAGAAATCTTTCAGAAGCTTCTGTGTTGGCATTCATTTTTCATTGGAAGCATTTTACTGTATACTGCCTTTTCAAAATAATTTACAAAAAAAGGGGGGGGCTAAATCAGATACAGTGTTAGTGGAGGAAAAGTGTGCAATAACAAAATTCCATTGATTTTTCCAGACATGCAAGTGGTAGGGCATTCGTTCTTGCACTGCTTAACAGGGGTAACCTTGGCTTTTTGATTTCATTTGCCAAATGACATTTTCATTGGCCCAATGGTGATTCATTCCCCTCCCCCCAATGACTTACTTATGCTTACCAAGTGAAAACCTGTGGGCACTCTGAGGCTGCTGCCAAGACATCATTAACATAATCACTAAATCAAATGATCTGTCACCTGGCTAGAAAACTGATAACAAATTATTAAAAACTGAATCAGTAGTGTGACCCTGCCAAAGTGGGCTGCTACCATTTATGCATCTTTTTATGCAAACATAAGCATTTCTGCAACTGGAAGCAAGGTTGGATCCTCCCCTCGTGCATTATAGTTGCCTATAACTAGTTGTCTACCAAGATAGATTAATATATATATATATATATATCTCACACACACACACACACACACACACACACACTTTCATTTTTTCATTAAAAAGCAACATTAAAATGCCCTACAAAAATCAAACCATCTGCAACTGTTAAATCTGTACGCTGTAAATATGAAATACATGAATAGTTGCATCTAATAACACATCAGTTTGCAATGGTTGATTTACATGTACATTAGAAAAAGAAGAGTTATAAGGTCTGTCATATTTACTTACATCACCACATCTATTAATCTCTGAGATATTTATCTCACATAGTGAAAGAATGCTAAAAGTAAAGACTTGAAAACTGATAAGTTTTTTAATATAAGCCTTTGTGGACTGTAGCTCACATCTGGTAATGTAGCATTTTTGAAACATCTAAATTACCTTCCAGGTGTCAATATTCTGCAGTATCAAGCCAACTGCACAAGTTTTTTCAAATAAAAAGTCATTGTATTTGTTGTTCTTAATGTGCCATCAAGTCACTTCCAAGTTACAGCAACCCTGTGAATGAGCATCTTCCAAAATGTTCTGTTCTCAGCAACTGCTCAGTTCTGGTAAACTAAAGGCTGTGGCTTCCTTCTTGGAGTCAATCCATCTTGTATTTTGACTTCTTCTTTTCCTGCTGCCCTCAACATTCCTACCATTATTGTCCCCTCCAACAAATCTTATCTTCTCATGATGTGTCTAAAGTATGCCAATCTCAGTTTTGTCATTTTTGCTTCCAGAGAAAGTTTAGGGTTGATTTCATCTCGAACCTTTTTGTTTTTCTAGCAGTCCAGAGTGTCCACAAAGCTCTCCTTCAGCACCATATTTCAAACAAATCAGGCTCTTTTTTTGGTCACCTTTTTTTGATGTCCAGCTTTCATGCTCATAGTAACCAGGACTACCATAGTGCAGACAATCCTGGCCTTGGTCTTCATTGACACATCCTTACACTTAATTATATGTATATTTTAGGTCCTTCATTGCTGATCTTCCAAGTCTCTGTCTTCTTCTAATTTCTGAGTTGTTGCATATTACAATGCATAAATGTAGTTGGCACTGTTCTTGTGCAGTGCTCCGCTTTTGCTAATTCTTGGGCAACATTAGTTTTTATATAACTTGTCAAATCTACAAAACTATTCAAGTTAATTTTTGTAGAGCTCGCTAAAATATACCTCTTTCCAACAAAAATGTAGCTAGCCATTTAGGCAAAACAAAAAAACAAAACAAAAAAAACCCAACAATAAAACATTAAAGATTGAATTTTAACAGTTATGTAAAGTTTAAAGACTGGATTGCACCGCAACCCTAACCACTCTCAGCAGGGTCTGCTTCCACTTTGTGGAAGGGCCACCACAGGGTCTGGAAGACAGGAATGTGACAGGCGGGCAAGGCAAGGCCACTCCTCTCCACAAGTGCTTGGAATCCAGTGAGGGTGATTCCCCAAATGCAACTATATATGTAATGAAATTATTTAGAATTTTTAGAGAATGGGAAAGGATCCAACTGGCTGAATCAGTGGAAGCTGAAGAGGATAATTTTCCCTTCCCAATGCCACAATCCATGAACCCCAAAAAATCTGTTCTAGAGGACTGAGAAATCGTCAGGCCAGTTTTCAGGCAGTTTTGAAGGTGGAAAGGAGGGAAAGGGAAAGGGAAAGGAAGAAGGTTCTGTTGCTCTAGCATCATATTGTATTTAGGACATGATATTTCATATTCTTCATACAAGAATTCATATAATAAAGTGAGTAAAAGAGATGGCAGACAAGCAATTTAATAAGTCATCTGTGAGACTGCCAGCTGAATATCCATGTCAAACAGAAGTAACCTTGATCTGAAGTATCACCACCACAAACGATGATTAGGTGACATACATACCATAACTGTATTCTGTCAGTAGCTAAATCTGCAAATAAATATTTAAAACTATAAAAATTGTATAAAGTTTCTAACATGGTTTTTAAAATCAGTTTCAAAATACAGGTGCTTGGGTCTGTTCTTTTTCAACTTATGTCTCTTCTCATCCTCACATTGTTTCCTCCGGGTCTTCTTTCAGGCCGCATTCTAGCTTGTTCCAATTTCTGTTGTAATTCCAGCTCACCCTGTGTCTTGAACAGGATCCTTTCTCCTGTCTCTCTCCTCCCTCACAGTCCATCCTCATTTTTCATTTTCTGGCCAGAAGGAGATATTACAGATAAAAAGGTTGCCCCCACTAGGCCAGATTGCAAGAATTTTCATGCATTTTCTCATTCTGGCACTTCTTTTGAGGGAAAAAAATATGGAAGTGGAAAAGCTGTATTTCTGTGCAGAAAGTCTGGTATTTTGTGCAAAATACAATATTTTTTAACTGAAATGTTCAAGATTTTCACACAAACAAGTTTCTGTGAATGCTGATGCTTATGAAAAAGGTGTTCATCTTCCTATTCCCAAATAGGAGCATAAAAGCTCTCAGTAGTTGCCCATTTTTTCAGCAGTGTGTCTCAGTATATCGAAACACTCCTTTTCATCAAGGACAAGAAGATAAGTGTTCATTAATCTTTATGTATCAGATCATGGTGTAAGGATGGCACATCCAATAGGTGTGCATATATTGATGAAAAGAAACAGCCACATTGGAAAAAAGTGTGATATTTAATTGCAAATAATTGTCTGGTCATTATACCATTCATAATAAAAAAAAGAAGATTGCAAATCAATGGAGACATACTACAGTCCTCAATTATGCACAGATGAAAATAGCACTCTGTACATGGTGAAACTACATGTGTTAGTTACATGTTTGGATTACTGCAGTATGCTGTACCCTGGTGCAGAATATTGCAGCCAGATTGTTCACTGGAGCTGGTTACCATGACTGTGTAAGCCTCACGTTACAACAGCTTTGTTAGCTGTCGGTTCATTTCTTGGCCTTACTCAGAGTGCTGGTTATGACCTTTAAAGCCCTTTAGGGCTTGGGTCAATGCTGTTGGAAAGACTCTTATCTCCCTGTAGAAGCCCGTAATTGTATTAAAACCTTCAGGGGAGTGTCTTCTCTTGGTCCCACCACTTTCACATCCATGTCTGGCAAGGACCCAAGAGAGAGCTTTTTTTGTGGCTGTTCCCAAATTACGAAACTCCCGTCCTCGGGAGGTGTGGTTGGTCTCTTCCCTCCTTTCCTTCTGCCACAGCTGAAAATGTGTCTCATTAGAGAGGCACTGGGGAATCAATTGAAATTAGGAGGTTTTAAAATTTAAATAATGTTTTACAATATTTGTACCACAGTTTTAAATTTTAATTGATTTATTTTAATTCATTGACTATTTTTAAAAATTTGTATACTGCTGTGGGTCCTTAGCAGGGGAGGAAGGGGGGATAAAAACCAAATTAACAAACAGACAAATAACTCTGGCTAAGATGATATCTTAAGGCTTCCACAGAGATTAACTTACAAAAGCCTATCTATTTCATATCCTCTTCTCCCTTGCAGCATTCAAGATGACTTACAACATAAATTTAAAAATCAGGTTCAGCATAAAAGCATAGTGAATTAGAGTATTAAAAGAGTATTAACTAGATAATCAGAGATAAACACTGAATTAATAAAGTTTAAATCCATTTTAAAATAACAACAACAAAATAATGTCCAATCATTTTGAAATTCAGCTGAGAAGCAATAATTCAGATCCATACAAACTAATCTGAATCTGTCATGGTTTCAGTATGTACTTGAATTATATGTCTTATTAACAAGATAAACCTGTTTTACTCAGTTAAAATAAGTGATGTTGTAATAAATGTTGGGTTTGTGGTCTGACATCACAGTTTGTCTTGGGTGAGAATTAATTAATCAGTGGCTGAAATACTGTTGGCCTAAGTTTATGCAGTGCAACATGGATGCATCATTGCCTGGTGACAGAAATCCTTAATTTAATTTAATTTAAATTTCCCATCCCCTCCCTGCTTCATGTTCCAAGGCTCCCTGGGATCTCTTTTGCTCTTGAGAAGCCTTTGGGAGATTTGGAATGAGGGAGGGGTGGGGATTCATATCAGAAAATCACCAATAGGTATCAGCATGCCATAGCTATTTTTGCTGATGATGAACAAAGAAATATTAGATCTTACCGGCACATTCCTACAAATTGATAAAGTAGCATAGTGTGGATAAACTCATGGGATGTTGAACAAACTCAGTGACATTAACTTGCTGCTATTTCAGGCTTTCAGTGTTATTTCACTGTATCTGTTTGTCATTAGATCTCACAAATAAGTATCTCCGCCAGCTCCCAGAGCAAGGGAATATGGTGGCTGAACTCCTGTTGTGTAGCTTCACATGTGCAACAGTGATGATGTCAGCAGCAGCAGCAAAATGCCACTGACTAAAGGCAGTTTTGGGGTGCATGCAACTTGAACACATTGCAGTGAAGTTGCATGCATCCTGAAATTACCAAAGGAAGCCTGTAATCAGAGGCATTGCTGCCTCTGATTAAAGTGTATCTCGTGTCTTCATTGCCACTGTCCTCATCACCACTGTGCACACAGAGCTCAACAGAATTTCAGCTAGTGTTATTCTGTACATGCTCACTAAGAGCCATGGCTCACTGTATTCAGTACGTTTTACCCCCAGATCAGTACACATAGGAATGCACCTCAAGGCTTTGTAATGTTTCCAAAAGGAAACAGGCCTACTTTGACTGTTTATATTTTATCGTTTAGTTGTTCTTGAAACTGGGCACACCATTGACAGGCTATTACAAGCTATGTGATTACAGAGATACTGAGGATGATCATCTGAGGAATAAATTAGGCCTGTGGTATAATACATGATTCAGAGTTCTCAATAATCTTACTCTGTCATCTGCAATTTTGAAACCTTTAGTTAGGAGAGAACACTTCTCACATATAATCCATTTGAACTGCCTGGTTTTAGTGGCCCTAAGTACAATAGACTCTGACTTTGGCTGTAGAGTATTTCCAGCAACAGCTCACCAATACACAAACCTCAAGAGAATCAGGTTATTTATAATTCCCATGTTGTTATGGCATGAGAGGTGCAAAGTGATATTTTGAAATCAAATCAATACATTTAATGGTCAAAATCCTGTTGCACAGTTCTACTGAGGCAACGGGAATGACAGCAGTGGCAAATTCCTCCTAATTAAAAGAGTTCCTGCTTTGATTCCAGGTTGCATACAACTGTGAAGTAGGAGCTGTTTAATTAGTGGCAGTCTGCAAGGCTGTGCAACAACATACTGGCCCTTATGTTTAACATTTGTTAACTAAGCATTATATTCATTTTTTTAAAAAACAGGTGATTTATAATTTGCACTTCTATATTGCAGTGGACTGGCTTCTGATATATTTCTGGTTTGTCCATTTGCTAAAAGAAGAAGAGTACTCCATTGCATGTATTGACAACTGTTTGAGAAAATAGAAGAGGCCATTAGAATAAGGGATATTGTCCGTGGTGCTGAAACTGTGAAAGAGTTTGACAGGAGTTAGACACAACCAGAATTTCATTAGCAATCTGGCTTAAGTGTTGTTGTTTTTCCATAACTCTGACTGAAGGTCTTCCGTATAGAAAATGCTCTTCTCGCTTAATGGGCTTTGTCATGTGTGTGTCTTTTTCTCTACTTTTTTCAAGATACTCCTTTTTATTTATTTCTTGCATTCAAATCAGAACTGAACACAAGTGATAAATCCAGCTGAACACTGGCTAAAACTCTTTAGTATCTTACTTTGTGACAGTGATAGCATTAAAGGAAGCATACTTTTCCAACACCACTACATACACTGTGGGCAAGCCAGTGAAACTTTTTCAAGGATTCAGGGCTTGTATCTCAGCCCATGTGAACGTGAAAAGGAATTTTTAGGATCAGTTTGCAAGAATTTTGCATATAAAGTTACTCATATCCATAACATTCTTGGATTCCAGATTAATTATGGTGTCTCCAGAATCTTGTCCTAAAGTTTGTCTTTACTATCAGTTTGTTCAGGATCTCAACAAGATCCTTGGAAATCTGAAGATAAATGCCTGACTCTTGTCAGTACTCAGTAGTTTGAAATGCTGGAGGGAGAACTAAGTAAGTGAAAGCAATAATACGTGCCTCCCTGTGGGAAGGCCAAGTTCTTTCAGTACTAGAAGAACATGATGATGTGATGGTGGAAAACCTTCTACTCATGGTACTTACTGGGTAGTTTCAGATATCCCCTATCTGGACATGGTGCTTGAATTTGTGGTAATGAGAGTGACCCATCTTCAGGAGGTTTTTGATGAGAGGGATTATTTGGATCTGTTTCAAATATGGTTCTGGCCTGAGACTTAATTCAGACATAAATTATGGTGTGTTTATGTCAGTAGAAAGCCTTGGATACTCTGAATGAGACTGTGGTTTTTTAAAAGTATACAGTTTGTGTGCTCAGCTCACCAGGCCTTATGCCTGGGTGCTAAGGCATTGATCATAAGGAGGACTGCTTTTGTTAAACACTGATCTGCACACCAGCTGCATCACTTCTGGGAGGGGAGATCTGGTTACTGTTGCATATGTTTTATTCACATCCTTTTTGCAACTGCTACTGTTGGTTTTTCTCGTTGGTTTTTTTTTTAAGTGTGCAGAAGCTTCGGTTGCTGAAAAATAACACATCCAGAATGATACTGGTAGGCATGCATGTTACTCCTGTAGGTCTCAAGCTACCCCATTTTGCTGTAGTGCCAAAATCAAAATGCCCTTCATAGTTTGGATGGCAGGTGTTTGGATGCAGGACTGCATCTTTCTGTTTGTATCTTCCTGCACATGGAGATCTTCAGAAGGGTTTTGCTTCACATCACACCTTTGCCTGAGACAAGCACATGGGCCCAGGGTTGCTTTGTAGTGGCACCCAAGCTTTGGAATGCCTTTCTTTTGCTGAATTCAGCAGGGTCAGCCCTGCCATTAGTCAAAATAAGGTGCCCAGCTCAGGTAGCCAACTTGGAGTGATGTGAAAACAGCAGTAATTTTTTAATGCCTAGGAGGGGGAGAGGTGCTTGTGGGATTTCTGCCTCATAACTTGACTGACTGGTACTAGGCATCCTGAATCATATGACTCGGGTGCAAGTTGCTAATCCACATCAGGCAACAACATGTCTTGTGCCAGCTTTGTTGTTAGTCTGCTCTCTTTTCTTCATTCCATAGACTGATGAAGGCCAGAGCCATAGCTAGCACTTTTGGTGCCTTGAGCACATAGGATTGCCTCCTTTCTCCTCCATCCTGAGAGGACTCCTCTTTTTTTGAGGAAAGCATGAGGTAGCCACACTATGCCGCTGCTATTCCAGTTTGCTCCTTCTTAAGCTTGGGATGAAGGGTGTGCATGTATAGATGCCCCAGTCCTTACCGTTGTCCGTATGGTAGAGGATGGGATGTAGTGCTAGGGTGTCTTCTTTCCTTTCTTTGAAAGCACAGATGTACTCTTTCTTTTTGAGATGATGTTGTGCTGTTGTAATATTGGTGGACACCACTTTGCTTCCTGTCTCAGGGGTAGGAGAGCGCAGGCCATGTCTGTAGGGAGGTTCCCTGGAAACGAATAGCACTGGGAGGTATGGCTGTTTATTTTTCTCATATTTGCTACAAAACTCATTCTAATTTTTGGTGCCCTTTAAATTCTTGCACCCTGAGATAAAGTGCCATTTGCCTGCTGCAGTTATAACTCGGGTGGATTAGACCTTTTAGAATGTTTCTTTT
Organism: Intellagama lesueurii; assembly: GCA_037013535.1. Classification (NCBI taxonomy): domain Eukaryota; kingdom Metazoa; phylum Chordata; class Lepidosauria; order Squamata; family Agamidae; genus Intellagama; species Intellagama lesueurii. The sequence goes on from JBAJHW010000002.1 coordinate 115,040,308, forward strand.
ATTTCTACCCCTAATCCTGTACGTTTCTTTTTTTTTTTTTTTTTTTTTTACAATGTTTTTATTGCTATCTTGGCATACTTTGACTGTAAACTTGTATTTGATTTGGGTTGTTATCTTGACAATTGTAAACTTTCATTTTATTGTTTTGCTATATATTTTGTACTTTTAAGTTTTTCTGCATTAGTTTGGAGTACTGTGTGGCATTTCAGAAATTTACCTTTCACCTTGTTTAAAAAGAAATGTGAACTCAAAAAAGCTTGATGGAAAAGAAGTGAATAATTTCAGTTGACATTGCAACATGAATGATGACTGAAATCAAAGTTGTGAATTTGTCACTAGGCATTCATGGCAAAGAAAAATGTGCTTTAATCTGTGCTTAATCAGCTAAAAATTCATGAGAACATTCATGCTGTGTTTTTTTTTTCATGAGGTAGTCTTTCTATAATAAAATTACAGTAGGCATCCTTCAGTCTCGAGAGACTATGGTAACGTGCTCTGTATGGAGGTCTTGGAACAGCGTCTAGTGTGGCTGAGAAGGCCAATTCGAGAGTGACAATCCCTTCCACACTGAAGACAAATACAATCTGTCCCCTGTCCAGCTCCCTGATTTTGCTGGTTTCCGGACTGCCTCTTTGCCTCGGCCTGCTGGACAAGGGTCTCTTCAAATTCTGCATATTATGCTTATTTATTGAATAATAAAATTAGGGTTTAGATTTATGCAATTACGAATATCTGTAAACAGGACTTGGCTTTGTTGTCTACTTTTGTTCATTTTTTTCTTTCCCAGAGATTTTTTAGAGTTTCATGTTTCATAGGAAACAGAGTAGAATTCTGTCTGTTCATGGGTCCTGCTGCTTTCCTGTTGCTGATCACATTTTTGCCCTTTAGGTGTCTACCTGGATTCTCTGGAGCAAGATGTGCTGCAATTGTGCCCATGAAAATCCAAAATCCAGAAAGTATGTTTTAAAATAATATGAAATCTGCTTTCTCCCACAACTACAGCAGTCAAAATCAGTGTCACTTGGTGTTTTCTCCCTTCAGTTTCAACTGGCTTCTTTTTCTTTTGCCTTTGACACGGCCTGTGCACTTTAATGTGTACAATCTAACATTGTGTTTTTCCAGATTGCAGCAGTTCTTTATTAGTAGTAGCATTGTTGTCAACGCTACAGGTTTTCTTACAAGAGGGTCAAAATAGTGGTGGAGCATTGTAACTTTGTATTGTCTAAAGTTCGCCTCCATCCACGTTAGTTTTGGTGTTTTTAAATCAATGTCTTTCTCAAAACTTCAGCCTTGATGGCAGTAAGAAAATAGATCCAGTCTCTAAAGAGGAAAGCACCAAGTCCAGGCCACTCACACTAAAGGAGTCTCTTTCTTAGTGTGTATTTACCTCTTCTCTTTTTCTCCGTTTTCTCTACCTTTTTGTTTTTCTTTTTACTCTCAGGTGCCCAAATGAATTTACTGGTGATCGCTGTCAAAACTACGTAATGGCCAGCTTCTACAGTACGTCCACTTCCTTTCTGTCTCTGCCTGAATAGGAGCATGCTCTGTTGTTGCTGCTTTCTTGTTGCTGCATCTTTCCTCAGATTTTTATCTGTAACTAAATGGATTACATGTGCCCTAATGTAGACTACTTCTGCCTGTTTGCATGGAAATTATGGCGCAAGCAATTTCAAGAATTCAGCAGGATGGGACGGCAAGATTAGGCAAATTTTAAAGTTAATGTTCACTCAAGTTAATTGCTGACACTCAGAAAGTACTATCTGTACATAAACCTATATTGCTAAATAAAATAGAGCATTACAAATATATAGTATGAATAACAATTATCCAGTCATGTAGAAAATTAGATGAGAAAGGTTGTTTACATACTTATCTTTTATGAACCCTGTTTAGTAGAAGCCTCTGGGGGAAAGACATGCAGACAGAGAGATGCATAAATCTTCAAATTTTTCTGGTTAGTTATAGGGGAAATGTACAATTTAGAACAAACGCAGGGGCAGTTTCTGCATAAAAGTATGCTGCAGAATCTTCGTACATTGGTAGTATAATCCTGCCTCTATTGATGTACAAAGCATTCTCTTTCTGCTTTACCTGGTGTGTTTTATCTCTCCTTTGTCTTTGTTAAACTCCTTTTTTTGACTGGGAATCTATAAAACTATAAAGTTATAGACATACCTAAGCACAAAGAAATGCTTATGAATATGGGGAACACTGCAGGGGTCCCCGTTCATATATTATTAGTATCCGAAGATCCTTTGATCCAACCGTCAGTGGAATGTGAACTATTTCTTGATGGTTCATTCACCAGTACTGAAAGATCTCAGCTACCACATGGTAACTTAATTTAACTTCCATTAGTACAGAGCATTCATTTGGTCATATAAGTCCATCTTTCACTTCTATGAACAAAAAATGTCTATGAATAATTTATGGAAGCCATCCTAAGCATTACCTTCTGAAACCCCAGTGTTCTGCCTTGGAGGAGGAATGATAATTCGCGGTATCCAGATGGGTATCTTATATACTAAAAGGCTAATTAGTGTAAAGCACTGAAAGTTTTATTAGCATTTGTTTTGCTGAAATGTGAAATACATGTGAAATAGTTTTCTAGCTTGTTTTTTTTTTTAAAAAAAAAGATTTTAGATGTCCTAGAATAAATTAAGGTATACAGTTAACAAAGGGAATTCAGAAATTTTACATAGGTACTACATTTGTTTTAGCCATTAAAATAATTGACTCTAATGCAGGTTTGTTCTCCTGCAGTGCAAACCTCCATCTTTACTCCTTAAATAATCCCTATTGATTGTGATGTCTCTGAGGCCCAGCCTACAGTTACCTTTACTTTGACATAAAACATATGTACCACAAATCCTTCTTAAGCCATTAGCATTGATGTTGCATCATACTGTAGACAGAAAATATACATTTATCTGTCAAAAGAAAAATCAGTAAGGAAGAGGCCTTTTCTTAAATGGCCAAATACAGATGAAGACATACAATTAAAAGGGGAAATTTATCTAATTGGAATAAGTATGTGAAACTTATATTGGTGTTGCTGATGTCTGCATATTATGCTTTACTGCAAAGCAATTTAAATATGTTGTTTAGAAGAATTTTTATAGAACAGATTTTTTAAAGCTACCTACTATCATTGAAGGAAGATAACAAAGGACATTATTTTTTAAAAAAAGAACCTAAATGAATTTGGGGGAGGACATTCAGAAATATGAAGAAAAATCTGGCTTAGATTTTTGGAATTTGCGAATTATCTGTTGCATATTGCAATCAAGTAATGTAAGTGAAAAACACAGCTGTCAGAACAATCTCATTTTGCGAGATATTACACAGTTTGTTCTTCTATGTGTTTCCAAAAACTCATATTTCCTAAACGTGGAAATTAAATGGAGATGAGGTTGTACTAGATACTCTGCCATAATGGTTAAAAGTTCAAGTGGACTGAGTCTGTCAATGTACAGGTAGAGCTCCATCATGATTCTCAGGCAGGCATGAATTGAACTCCTGCTGCCAGAGAGCCAGCAAAAATAACAACATATTGGTCTTTCAATTTGGAATTGAAGTGAAACACTGCTTGTTGCATAAAGAATAAAAGGTACCGCTGTGCTACAGAGATTTCATCTGGTCTTTAATACGTTACTCCAGATAGACACACATAGCTTGATGGTATACCAGGTCTCACTAGCTATAAATGAAGATGGTTTTTTAAAACAACAAATTACTCACAGTTTACAACAGTCAACATGAAAACTCATCTAGGCTGAAAGTGTTGAGCACGTGGGCACAGCTATCCCACTAAGATTGGCATAGCGTCCTCTCTGCCCAGTGCAAGTACAGTTTCACATGTGTGCATGTCAAATGATTGCCTGCCAGGCTCTATTGAGCCTGTGCTGATCCATCCCTGCCTAGGCTGCTGCACCCTGAAGAGGGCAGATGTTTTCTTACTAGCCTATCACAGTCAATACAATATTAAATAATTTTAGCAGATTAAATCAGATTATACGCATAAGGGTGGTGGCGGCAATAGAAAGCATGGATATACAGGCATTCTGCAATTCAGAGAACATTGGTGTGAATATCAACTAACAAATTGAAGTAGTATATTTAATTTTGGGTCATTACAGTGACTGGTGCATGTTTCTGCTGCATGTTTTTCATTAAGGTTTACTTGCTAGAATATATTTTCTTGAAGTACCAACTCCCCATTGAATTAGCTATATGAGCAACTTCCACTGAAACTAAATTTCATCTAGGCTGTTTACCTTATCTGCAGACTAGCATAAACACAGGAATCTATATGCATGCGCATGTGACTAACTCTGTTGAAGACTTAACCAAATTTTCTATGCAACTAATTTATATAGTTAGTAGTGTTCATGTAGGCATGTAATACTGGCTGTTTATGACAAAAATCTCTTTGAATTTGGGCTTAACCCTAAAATGTTACTGAATCTTAGGGAGGACTGTATACTCCCAATAGTGTAGTAATAATGGTTTCATAAGCAACTATCTGAGATGTGTATTTATGTGTGTGTAGTGTACACACAGTAAACAAATAGTTCAGAAGAATAAATATTGGCCTCATCTAAACATGGGAGACAGAAGAGGTAACTCTTAAAGCATAAAAATAACACTTCCCATCCACTTCTTAGAAATAAACACAGCACATACACTTTAGTACAGAAGATAAGGGGTGAAACCTAATGTTTTATGAACAACCCCAGCAGTTACTGAATTTAACAGTGAAATATTATATAAACTATATGATTGTGTATGCTGTATGTGCATGCATCATTGCAACAGTGTTCATCACAAGCCTTTGCTTGTCTGGGCAGTTTCTTCTGTTTTTAACTTTCTCCTCTTGAGGCCTTCAACTCAGACCACCAGTAAGCCAGCAGTTTTCATATATGGGCCTCTAAATAAATTCAAAAATGCACTCAGTGGTTGGTGGAGATAAACCAGATTAACCCTGCAAACCAATTGTGGAAGGGCAAGGATGGTACTGTTATTTCAGACATATCCACTGTGAAAATTTATATCTTATTTTGGATTAGGGATCATTCCAGTGGGAGTTTCCTTACCATAATTTGTCTCCACATCTAATAGACCAAAAAGAAGGCAGTTTTATAGAGGCTGTCTCAAGGGTGGCTTGTGTACCAGAATTTGGGGCACACTTTTTTATTTTTCATTTCGGGGGCACCTCATACCCTGGTCACAAGTCATCAAGAGACCATTTGAAAACTCTTAGATGTTCCCCAAAAATGAAAGAAGCAGCCCTCCTAGAACCAAGGCTATGAAATACAGGCATGTAAACAGAATGGGTTTCAGGGATAGATATTTTGAGCAGATGGGTGCAATGATCAGATGCTAAAGGGAACAGTTTCAATAAACAGCCTATGATTACATCAGCAATATCTTTAAGGGTTCACATACACCAGTGCATTCTCTGTGTTCTTATAGATTATGTAGAGATGCCAGTGTATACTGGCTTTAAGCCAGATTTCCTAAATGAATACACAAGCCTGCCAAAGTTTATATGAGCCATGCCACATTAATCTCATGCCATTCATCATGTTTAAGTGTGCAGACACCAAAGAAGTATAATATCCATATGTAATTTGTTTTTTCAGTACAGTGTATTGCTCTTTTCTGAAACTATTTTCCCTTTTCTTTCTTTTTATGTCAACTTTCTGCATTGGCAGAGCATCTTGGGATTGAATTTATGGGTATGAACCAATCATTCCTTTTAGCTTGCAGATTTTAGACCCTGAGAGATTGAAAACCTTTTTATTTCCATTCCTCTTCAATTCCTAACCAACTTCCTTATGCTTTAGAAGGGATCATACAGCTATAACAGCCTTTATCAGCTCCCTACCTGCACTTAACTCAGCATTCATGAACATATATAAACTGCTGTAGATAATGCTTGAGTTGGTCATAAGAGAGTGGAAATTCACTTTTCTGTTAGATTGCTTGGCATTTCTTTAACATATGCTTTTGCTACAATCTAGTGCTGCTGCTTTGTCTTGGAAGCCCCTATCAAATTTCTTCCTAGCACATTTACTGATAGAACATCTCTCAGGAAATGAAAAAGAATAGCCTTTCTGTAAAACAATGGGATCAAAGTGCTACTTAAGAAATGGGGAACCTTTGCTGTTATGATTAATTTAACCTCGAACCCATCTCCCGTCACAAATTCCATTTGCGTAATGTTTTTATAGAAGAGTTAAATATTGAAAATCAAAGTGATTCTTGGCCCTGGCTTCTGCCAGATGATAGAGGCTGGTGTTCTGGGCATGAGGTGAAGCAGGGTAGACCAGAGAAAATGAGACAAGGAAAAAGGAAGCTGAGGCAGGCCTGTGGCAACATTGAGGATCAGGTGCAGGTGCAACAGAATCCCAGTATAATGTAGTTCAGACCAGACACCTGACCCAAAGCATATATGGGGGCGCAGTCATTATTACATGGCCATTGCTTTAGATTCCTTCTTCATTTAAAGGCTGAGAGTGCAACACAAGCAGAAACCTCCCCTGACTTCCTTTAGACTCCAAGGTTAGGACATGTGTGGACTCAAATGCCAAGAACACCAAAAGAGAGTCTCCTGTATTCTGTAATGATTGGATGTGACTCTGAAATTACATGTGATTCAATATTATACCATTTGTTCTTTGGCATTCCAGTCCACAGGTAGTAACTGGACTGATTACACATAGATCAGACTGCAGGTGAGAACTGTAAGATCTAGTGAACTGCAAGTAGACTTCTGATTGCGTAATGGCAGTTTCTTGCCTTCTTCCCATGCAGCCTCTTACACTCCCTCCCTGTCCTACTCCTGAAGGTTCAGAGACCTTCTAGATAGCATAACATGTAGTGGAACCTGAAAACTGTCCACTATATAAGTACCATCAGTCTATGCCAAGAGCTCTCTGGATCCCTATATTCTGAATGTTCAGAACTACAAACGATTTTTGTATGTGCAATGCTCAGTTCTGTGGCAGTTCAGAATAACTACTGCTTATGGCCTGCACTAATAAAACCACATTGTGTAGCTCAATGAACTTAGTAATATCATACATAAACAAAATGATGCATATTTTACACTAAACTTAAATAATTTCCAGGATAATTTCCCTTCAGGGAGTGAAAGCCAGCATTATGGTTTTATAAATCAAAGAACAAATGTACTCTTTCTTCCTGTTGGTACAAAAGAACTAATACTAGTTCCTTCTATAATCAAGTTTAAATTACACAACTTCACAGAGACATAATGGCCAACATCTTGTTACATGGTTATGCCTGCTGAAGGCGAACAGCATAAGTCACGACCACTTATTGCTGGCAGTTAACAACTTGAAAATCCAACTTGGATTTTCAAGTGCATGTCAACCAACCTGACTGGTGTGTGCCCCAAAATTCAAGGGGGTGCTTGATAATGAGCTGTGAGAAGCTGCTTTGTCTTGGAAGTTACACTGTTTGCAGGTGTAACTGAGGAACAGATAAGAGTTTATACAGTCATTTTCAAGTGGAAAGCACAATGTCTGCACAACTGATGTGCTCCAAGAAAGTGAAATCATTCAGAAGTCATTGGCTTCAGTGCCTTAGATAAAGCCATTCTCTTTAGCAAATGTTATCTTGAGAGTTATTTATTTATTTATGTATTTATTTATTTATTTGATTTATATACCACCCATCTGGCAGCCAAGGCCACTCTGGACAGTTTACAACAAATAACAACAAAGTAACAAAATAGCTTAATACATAGGGGCGAAAATCAAAAATCATAAAGTGCAATGAGGATAAAATTATAATACAATAAATACAATTAAAAGCGTAGAAAAACAAAAACATGGAGCATGGCAGTATGGTAGAAGTTATATTATTGAACACTATTGTATCAGAGTATAGTTTGTTCAGGGAAGGCCTGTCTAAATAGCCAGGTTTTAAATAGCTTCTTGAATGTGCCCAGTGAAGGGGCCAGGCGGACTTTGGGCGGAAAAGAGTTACATAATTGTGGCGCTACCACCGAGAAGGCCCGATTTCTAGTGGTTGTTTTCCAGGCCTCTCTTGGGGTCAGAACTCTCAGCCGCCCTGCCTGTGACGATCTTATAGGACGGGCAGACCTAACTGGAAGGAGGCGCTCAGCCAGATATCGAGGTCCCAATCCGTTTAGGGCCTTATAGGTTCAGCTTCCAATTTTATCTTTAATACTTAGCTCTATGTTGTAAACTGCTCAGAGTGGCCTTGGCAGCCAGATGGGTGGTGTAAAAGTCAAATAAATAAATAAATACAAATTAGCAACCACTCCTGTAATACTGGAGCTGCTCAAGCCAGTAACTGTCAGATGGGTTCTACAAGTCGTGTCAACACAGAGCCAGTGTGACATCAGAACGTATCAGCCAATGGTACCACACCATCTAAGCAACTGTTAAGAGTGTAAGAAAAGGAGCAGAGTGCCCAGCCAGCTCAAGAGAGAGATTCAGTAATATCCACAAGCCTAGAATATTGATGGATATTAGTCATACAGATAAGAAGCAGTTTTGAGCAAAAATATGAGCACACATGCACAGAACATACACATACTCTCCCTGAAAGCTGCTGTACCAGCAAAAAGTTGTTTTAAAATTCATTCCATAGAGGAAGAGATTTAATTTGCCAAAAATTGTCCAGTGGCCTTGGAATTAGTCCCCAGTGTGTTTGACATTTCTGTGACATCAGAGAAACCAATCCAGTAGCAGCCTGAGGAATTGTCATTTCTCACTTTCTGAAGTCCTGCTGTTAAACTGCGCAGATCAGCCCCGGCAGGTCCTGCACCAAATTTTCATACCAGAGTATTTTTAGATGAAAAGTAATACCCACTGAGGGAAGAAAACTATGCTAGTATCTACAGGAGTTTTTTTAGTAACTGTTAGCTGCCACACCATGATTTTGCTTGCTCACAGTGTCATGTGACCCAACTAGAGACCACACAGTATTTGTAATTGTCTTGACAGTATGTGACAAGTCATATTTGGACATCTGTCATCATCACCGAGGTACCCCTCATTACCCTTATCCATGCAAGCAGAAGAAAGAATCAATCTCTGTTGCTGTTGCAGCTGGGCTGACATATAGAATGTGACTACACATTGAAGGAAATGCGAATTCACTCGCATTTGCTTGCTATGAAGTCTGACTGGGGCACATTTGGTTCTCTTTGATATAAGTGGCCACACAAGCAGAAGAGGGGGAAAACCTTTCTAATTGCAGTTCCATTTGAAGCACCTTTGTAGGTAGCGCATTTCAAAGGAACTGCCTTAAGAAGGCTTTCATTCCTCAGTCACTCATTTCCGTATCTTATCTTGCCAGCTAGTAGAGCTCCTTAAACTATAAATAAATAAACAAACAAACAAACAGGCCAGCCCACCCAGGAGAAGCAGGTAAAAAAAGAGGTGTCTTAGGAGAGAGGCTGGGTGTGTGGGTGGGCGAGCTCCTCATCCTCCCTCATGACACAAGAGGTGTGGGGGAATGTGCTTTGTCAAAGCACCACTCTGTGTGTGTGTGTGCGTGCATGTGTGCGCACATGCATGTGCATGGTCATGATCACTTGACCTTTCCTTTCTGCTTCAGTTCAAAGTGATCACACACTTTGAACTGAAGCTAAAAGTTTCTACTTCTTAAAAAATAGAAGGATCTCCAGTGGGGAGGAAAAACTATAGATTGGGATTCTGGGCTGATCTGCATTTTCCGTTGCATCATGTGATCAACAGGAAAAAATGCAAATCAGTCTGCCCCAAACCCATAGTATTTCTCACATTTTTGCCTCATGTAGTCTTTGTTGCCATTTTGTACTGGCAGTTTCATGGCCACACACAATGTGATAAGAATGTATCTCCAATCCAATCCTGTAACCTAGTTATTAGCTCTACTCAGCTGGCACCTACCCAGTTGTTATCAACATGGTTATAAAAGAGACACTAGTCCCTTCCCTCTTTATCCTTATTTTTTCCACATCAAGAACAATGTGTCTGTGAGGAGAGAAACTCAGGGTTAGCTCATGTTCAAAGCCTACATGAGAGCTGTCTTTTCAGACACATTGCTTTCCAAATGGAAAACATGACAACACCCATAACTCTGTGGTGCCCAGCCTGATGAAGACCTGGGTGGAGTCAAAAGCTAGCATCTGTTTGTGATTTTTAGTGATCTAGTAAAGGTATCACCCACCCTTATCTTTCGATTGTGTACAAAGACCACACAGCTCTTTTTCTTTTTTTGAGAGCAGGAGCTAGTCGCTGCTCAGTAATCACGTTTTGAACTGGGAAGGTAATAATTGAATTGTGCTGTGGTCATCTCTAGAACTAGCTGTGCAAAATCATGCCTGAGAGGCATCAGGATGTAGACTGGGTGCATGGGCTGCATGTGCCCTTTCTTCTTGCCTGATGCAGTTGGTCTGCGAAGACTGCCGTTGGATGGGGACAAGAGGCCGCCGAGGATATATGATCCTGATTCTGCCACAACACCCCCAAGACACGCACTTACAAACATGTTTGGTCCCTTTCTAGAAAGAAGTGTTTAAAAATCTTCCCAAAGGGAAGATACATTTGCGGGGCTCAGAAGCATTTACAGAAAGTGCCCACTGTTTTGTCTCAAGCACTATCAGTGCAATGAAGAGAAACTGGGTAGGTGAAAGAGAATGAGCAGTAGGAACAGAACTGTGAGACTAAGGGGGTGAAAGGAGAAGGAAAGGGTGAACAGGGTCATCAGGAAAGAGATAAAGCAGCAAAAATGCTCTGAATGTTGTTTTGGTGGTGGTGGTAGTTAAGTGTTCCGGGAAAATACCACCGGACATTACATAGTTCATCACACACAGTGTCTTGTACGCCTGAAAACACACTAAGAGAGAGGCATTTTGTTAATAAGGCGGGGGGGGGGGCTGACTAAAATGGCAGCAGGACAGTTTTGCAGAACAGTTTTCCATAGTCACGGCAGGTTATCTGTTAATATGGCTACAGGTTTGCCACTAAAACTGACATCCCCATGACGAGTCCTCTCTCTCCATGCAGGAACATCTCGCAGTACTTAGCACATGGTAGTTCTGTACCATGTGGTATGTGTTGCCTTTTACGCGTGAGTGCAGGGAGGAAGAGGACTTGGGGGTAGTATGGGGTCAGTTCCACAGCTAATGCAGCACTGAGTTTATTATGGGCAGGAGGGAGACAAAGGCAACATTTCCACAAGTTAATAGCTGATACTACGAACAGAATTGTGTTAACCCTTTCTGAACTGCATTAATTCCTCTTTACTGGATTGCATTTAGCATGACTTTTCTGTCACTTGTATTTTAACATTAAAAGACTCCAGCTGCTTGGCTGCTCAATCAGTGCTTTCAGGTGAGCATAGGTCAGGAGTTATGCTGTATGTGAAATCCCTTCAAACACTGCTTCAATCTTATTTTCAAGCATTTTTCTCCACCCTTTTTTTCCAGTTATCAAGCATGCTGTGCCAGGCTTATAGTTGACTTTTTAACTTCTACCCTTGTCTTTCCCTTCGGTCCCTGCCTCCCACTCTCTCTTTCATATATTTGTGTTTGTTTCTGTCCTTTGACTTCCTGTTCTTCCATTTTTATTTGTAATGAGTTCAGCATTCCAGTTGTCATTTTCTTACAAAACTGACCCTTCCTCCCCTCTATTAATAATCAGTACTATTAATTTTTGTCTGAATATGTTCAGAAGTCTGTTTACTGATGTTTATATTGGGATTGGCTTGTAGGAAAACCTCTTCCAATAACCAAATGCATTGTATCATAGATACGACTTTTTTTAAAATTTCATTCTTAATTTCACGTTGCAGTGTTATGTTGAAACATCTTTCAGATAGAGCGGAGCTTCAGGCTTAAATAGTAAACACGTACGTGTAATATTAGTTGCCTTGATAAACATTTTTGAACCAGAAACGTTACTTTGAGAGCGGTGCCTGGGGGAGAGAATGTTTAATCTTTTCCCCACCCTGCTAGAAGGAAAGGATGTAGAGGAACACACATCTAAGTGCTATTTTCTATGAGTAGATCCTGTTGAATTTAATTAATTTTAAGGGACTTAAAGGGTCACAACTAATGTTTCTTAACCCAATACCCTAAAAAGGATAATAGCTAATACTTTGCTTGGTTGAGGAAACTTTTTTTTAACTTGTCACCATATAACCAAAGGAATACCAAATCTAATAAAACGTAAGGTGGTCATTCCAGATACCCTAGAAATTAAGTCTTCCATTAAACATTTTTGTAATGGTTGTTTAATATGTGATACACAATTGGAGTTCTCACTAAGGCTGTACATCAGTACAAGAAAAAGATTCATAGCAGGAGGCTATACATATCTACTAAAAAGGAATTATTACTGAGCTGTGTGAGAGTTACTCTCAAGTAATTATGCATAAGATGTCAGTCTGTATCTTATGTCCTCTGTGGGAAAAAACTGCTAGGATAGAGCACATGTAAAGATGTGTAATAAACGTATGGCCTGCAGAATAAAACTCTTTGGAGAAAAGCACTGCTAGTGCTCATGTAGAAGCCAAAACCTCTGCTCCTCCAGATGTCTTAAAAGGAAAGCAACATTTCCTCCAGAGGCAGCCAGCACTCAATGGAAGTTCCTTCCTCCCAAACTGTTGTACATCGATAACATGCCACAACATATCAGTACACACTGCCAATTGTTGGTCATTGCCCAGAATGATGTAATCAAACCTTATGCTGGGTCAATGTCTAAGCAAATATTTGTACTCTTCAGAGCAACAGTGACCAAAGAGGCATGGAATTTGGGACCTCACTAGGCTAATGCCAGAAATCAATCTCAGAGGTAGACCAAGCCAAAGCAATTCCTACCAGATTTCTTATCACCGAACCAGGATATGGCCAAAGACAAACTGTCTCCATGTACAAAAGTAACAGGTTTTCATATTCTATTTCACTGAGGCCAAGAGAAATGTAACAGATTCTCCCCCTTCTTTAAATTTTAACCTCTAAATTTTCCTAAAGAGAAGTACCACTAATACAATTCTTTGTTTGCCCCTCATACCTTGGTCACACTGTATTTTCCAGCTTAATGGGGGGCCAACTTTGACTCGATATTGAAATTTTTGGTGTCATTTTGAGCAACAGAACAGGGAAATGCAAAGTTCTGGTTCACTGTAGTATTTGAACTAGTGTACAGTTATTATCAGTGTTCTGAATGTAACATTTCCTTTGTTCAACATACAAATTATGTTTTGCCAAGTGTGACAGACAACGGAATGCAATGCCATTTCCAACCCAAACATTACTTGCCCTTAGAATTACTTAATAATGATAAAATATCTCAGTGAGGTCACTGCAGTGGAAAAGATTTTCTTCATGCAGCTAACTTTCATGCTACGATTATGGCTTATGTTATGAGAAATCAGGGAATGTTTGTGATACAATGCATTGCTACTTGTTGTAGTTTTGGATTTGGGATAGTGGGTAAAATTGAGATTAACAGATAAATGGCATTATCAGCCCTTAAGCAGTTTTGTAATTTTCACCAGTGACCCAACTGCAAGCCAAACCCAAAGCATAGCTGTAACATTTCTCATGTAAAGATTGCTGTGATCCAAGGTAATACTGAAAAAACATAAGGGTATTTTAAAATGCCTAGAAAGAAAAGGGAGAGAGAATTTGGGAGGTGGGGTTGTGAATAACTATCTTTGTCCCAGCTGTCTTTGCAAGAAAGAAAACCGTTTCTTCACTATATGCATTGTTGTTATATCAGTGTCATTATATATTTTTAAAAATCATTTTTCAAATTGTACGTTAAAATTATTTTAATCAGAATTCTAAACCACTTGTTCAATTTAAATTATATTTATTTCAACCTTCACATTCATCCATAACTGGCCTTGCATTTAAATTTTGATTTCTGGAATTAAAATTTCTATGATGAATGTGTCCATTGATTTCATCATGTGCAACTGTGGGATGACTGTCTTAATATTCATTTGTTGGTAATTTCTCTGCTTTATTATTTAGTTGTATGTGTTGTAACCTTATCTATTTTGTCCCTTTCTAGAAGCTGAGGAACTTTACCAGAAAAGAGTGTTGACTATAACTGGCATCTGCATTGCCCTCCTTGTAGTTGGCATCATGTGTGTTGTGGCCTACTGCAAAACCAAGTAAACTTTCCTCTTCTTCTCTATGTCTGTGTTTCTCTCTGAGGGATCAGGGGTCTCTCGAAACCAAAAGGCTAAGAAATATGCTTGCAACTGCTGAAACAGGGCCAAGCAGGCATATAATACTAATTTTATGCTGACAATCAATTATAACTTATGGCAACCCTTTTCAATACAGACTGCTCAGAAGTGGTTTACCATCCCCTTCTTCTGGGGGCACCCTGGGAATATCCAGCTTGCCTGAGGCTACACAGGCTGGCTCTTCTTCCCAGGAGGCACAGTGAGGGACGAAATTCCCAACCTCTGGCTCTGCAGGCAGGTACCCAATTCATTGAACTATCCAGCCAGCTAAGCAACTAAATAAATGTTGCTTTATAGCACAGCTGGGATGCACTTGCATGGTTGAGTAGTATTTTCTACAGGCAATAATTCCTTAATTTTTTTTTCTGATCTAACTCTACACAGATCACTAGCAATGCACTCCATTTGGCTTAAATAGCTTCAAAAGCTGAACACATATTCTTATAATTTCTTAACAGTGTCCCACAAAATTCTATACAATGATTCTTGAACAAAGGGTCTGGATAGTGTGTGACATGTATTAGAAGAATGTGAGGTGTTGCCTGACAGTGTAATATTGAATGCCCAAAGGTGACTGTAAAAACTACATTAAGGTTCCCCGGACTTCTCTTTATTCCTTCACCCCCAGCCCCAGTAAATTGGCAGCCTTAAACATCATTGGCTAAATCCAATGTTAGTCCTAGAAAAAGTCGATCAACTGAAATAAGTGAAACTTGTTAGTCAGAAATAACTCAAGTCACAGTGATTTCAGTGTATCTGCATGAACTAAAATGAATGTTGGGTTTAACCCAGCTGGTTTAAAGATTTAAGTATAAAATAAGTGCAAGATCACTTAAAACAAAAATTGCTTTAAAGCTGAATGTTGTATTTTTATAACAACTAATGCTTATACTTGGAGATATTGTGCCTGTTGACAGGGCATGTAGTCTAATTGCATCCCATGTCAATAGACCACTGCTGCCAGATCTTCTGAGACCCACGGCATACTTGTCTCCGAATTAAAATTGGAGATACCCTTAATTCATGCAGTCAAAAATACTTTATTCAGAGCACATAGGAATAATTATTCACCCTCAGTCTATACCTGTGTTTCTGCATTAGCCTCTTCTGAGGGCAGATAATTCTGTTGTACCACTACATAAAAAGTGATTGAATGATCCCTTAGTAAACATTAATTGTGGAGCTGATATTTGCAAAGTAACTTATATATGAGAATGACATTTCCAGAGACTATGTTAAATCAATTGATGAGGTGATAATGTGTAATACTAAGTCTCCCAAAATGTTCTATCTGCACAACAATTTTATAAGGAAGCATGTCTGAATGGAACATAACATACATTTAGCTTTCATGTTACTTTTTCTCCTCTGTTTCCCATTATTGATTTTGTAATTGTTGTTATTGTGCCCTTCATATGCAGAATAAATAAAACATTTTCAGCTGCAGAAGGGGTACATAAGTGGCTCAGACATAATGACAAACTGTAAGAATGAATTCTATTGAGGCTTGGGGTTATGTGTTCCATTGTTTCTTCCCCTCGTACACTGGTAAGGAGGAACTACTGTCAGTTTTCAACTAATCGCAGTTCCCTATGATGTCTAAAAGCAGAGAACCATGATCTGTTTAAACTATGATAATGAGAACGAGCTCACTAAGCACCTCACTGCAATGTGCCTCCCAGGAGAAGAGCCAATCTCTGTGGCCTCAAGCACAATACACAGGCCCAGAGCACCCTCAGAAGAAGTGACTAGTAAACCACGTCTGAGTACTTTATCCTTTGCAAACCCTGAGAAGCACTGAGGATTGGACTTGATAGCCTTATAGGCCCCTTCCAACTCCATTACTCTCTGATAAGAATTGCCATAAACTAGAGACAACTTAACAGGATGCAAAAATTATTAATGAAAACTGAGCAGGATCAAACTCTGCTTTTAGAATTTGGATTGTTCTCGGCAGCAATAGTTTTAAAAGACCATAATTAGAGATGGGGGTATTCGTATTCGTATACAAATATGAATACCCAGCACAGGTGGAGATAACGAGGGTCCAGCCCCATGGTGCTGGATGGTCCACTCACCGATCCGCCGTGATCGGCAAGCCACTCTTCGACCTAGCAGAGAGGCTTGTCATCCCGCCTCCTGCCAGGAGTGGCTCGCCGATGGATGGGATCGTGCAGCAATCGAATACAAATACCCCCATCTCTAACCATAATTCCCCAAGTTAAAGTATTATGGGGAGCTATTAATGGCTTAAGATCAGAAATAGAAATCTCCTCATAGGCCCAAAAAGGAAGACAGAACAGTCAGGAGCATCTATTTGCCCATAAAAACTGGTTTGTTGGCCCTCATTCTTCAGTGGGCAAATATGGTTTCTTGTTGCATCAAATCATTGAACTGCAAAGTCACATTCCATCCCCAGTGCTGTAGCTCCTAGGAAATATGTCCCCATTTTGGACCAGCTTTGAGGCTGACCTATTGACATCAAGGCCTCTTCTAGCATCTTTGTCTTATCTGTAGTTAAGAATTAGCAGAATAGCCTGCAGCATGAATAATTTTATTGGCAAAATTCAGACTTGAGCAACGGTTAACAATGGTCTGTTTGAACTATGGTTGATGAGTACAAACCAGAATCAAACTATGGTTTTAAAAGTCTGTATACCTTTCCTGGATACACTGCAAAGCGAATAAGCATAGGCTTTGAGATTGCATGACCTCTGCTAACATCACGGACATGCTTCTGCTGCAACTGGATCCTTCCATTCTGCTGAATTTTCAGCTGGCATAGCATCCTCCTCTCGTCTACAATGTAACAGGGGCCAGTAAGTGATTCAGGAATTTCTGTGATTGGAGAGCTCAGAAAAGATGCGATCAGAAGCTTCTTCTTCTTTCTGAACTAAATTCCTACCATAAAGCCATAAGCATTGCAACCTTTTTATTTTTCTTTCTGCTTTCTGTATTTTAAGGGTACCGTGTGTTTTCTTCCATGATTCTGCAGACTAAACTAAATTGCATAGTGAATCTTCTCTAACAGACTCAGGACAGTTCCACGGTGGCAAATTACTAGCTGCAGGCAAGCAACAACATAGCCAGGGTCATAAAAAAAACAACAGGTGCATTTGCTCAAGAATGTGGTCTTTCAACTGCATTTGTACCTACATATATTGCAAAGACCAAGCTGCTAGGAACAGGGTTTCCAGCACTCTCTTGACAATAAAGACAGGCAATGGCAAAAAGCTACTTTGCAGGAGATGCTGGTCCCATGGATTTAAAATGCCTGTCCTTGGCTATGCGCACCATAGATCTGTAAAGTATTATCTGCCTTTTGTAGAATTGTCTGCCTATACTTCCTATGATATCATGATGTTATTGGCTGCTGGATGATGAAAGCTTTCCAGATACTAAATTCATCATGAGAAAATAGTCATCCATTTTGTATGTGAGCCATGGTGATTGGGTGCCAAAATCTTGCTTCTGTGCTTCCCACTCTTGTTTCAAGACCTCTGAAGATAAGGGTAGTGCCACTCATATGGACTGGGAGAGCAAAACCTAGATTTTCTAAATATATTCCCAGGTGTTGAGACATAGGCACCCTAGCAAAGCAAGATACTCATAGCAGTCTACAGAAAATACTTGTGCATCACAATGTGCTCTCATTTAGGCATGCTCAGTAAGGAAGAAGGATGAGAGTAAATGAGATGCTTCTCATTTGTGAGGATTAGTACTTTACAAAAAAAAAGTCTTTTTCCATTTAAAGAATGTGATATTTTATAATATACTCCCCTGAAGTGTCTGTCCTTTGTGAATTCGCATCCCATAATAGGAATTTGCAGGTCTAGAATTGTTACAAAGCAAAACCATTTTGTTCATTTTAACAGACTGTTAAAATATTCCTTATCTCATGTACAGGAAACAGCGGAAAAAGTTGCACGACCGTCTCCGTCAAGGTCTTCGATCTGAACGTAACCACAGAGTCAACATGGCCAATGGGCCTCACCATCCTCACCCACCACCAGAAAATGTGCAGCTGGTGAATGTAAGTTTTACATTTACTGCTAACTAGCAACAGCACAACAGGTCACTGGCTTTTGAAAGCCATTTAATTCCTAAATATTGGAAGCAGATAGAAGTTTCCTTTCCCAGAAATATGTTCTTCTCACTCCACAACTTGGTAAAGCACTTGTTAAGAAAATGTTGCAGTACAATTCAGAATAATCTGAATTTTCAGACTTCTGTTCCCAGGCTGAATCTATAATTGAAGAGTTAACCCATGGAATCAGTGGAGATTTTATGAGTCAAATCCTCTTTTCATGGAGTAACATCCATATGGATGTTTTAAGATAGAGAATGTTTTAGAGTAGAAAGCTGAGATGGTTGCTAAATTCTGTTGCCAATTTTAGCTATTTTACTCTTAAATTCTTACTTTTAAATTCTTAATTTTATTATGGGTTTTAATCTATTTTTCTGAACGGAAGATGCTGAAGACATGGATGGCAATATGTGATATACTTTAGTTATCATATCATGTGAATTTGAAATATGATATTAAGCCTTACTAACATTGGCTGCCTGAACCACCTCCCTGGAAGACAGACTGCAGCAGTGCCAAGGCAGCCCAAAAGGAATCTGGTGGACTCTTTGCTGAAAACTGACAAGATATGTCTGTGATTGTGAGAAGCTTTTTGTCATGGTGCAGGTGTGTCGCATGCTCCATGCACACTCTTTGCTGCTCATTAGAAAACTGTGTGGATTTCACATTGATTTTTTTCTCCCTCTTAATCACATGAGCAGGCATGCTTCCAGCTGCCAGTGTAATTTAGTTCAAGTAAATAGATTTAAATAGATAACCCATGTCTTATGTGTGCCATTGCTTTGTTTCATCTGAAAGAATCGTCTGTGCTCTTGCATAGCTTACATTCATTTCAATACTGAGCTTTTTGCCCTTATTCTGCTTCCCAAGTGTGTCCAGGTTTCAAACTTCCTTCAGACAAAAGACAGTTCCATAAATATAAAAGAGCTGCTGAGTATGACTCTCCAGTGGTACTGTTAACAATGTGACCCCTCTTGATCTGTGCTGGCTGACAAAGTGAGAAGTGGTGTCACATCTGTGGCTGTTGAACCAGATGATGCCATTCATCAGAGCCGAATGAGAGAGATGTCTGCTGGTCAGGAGAAAAGTAAAGAGAACCTTACCAGGCCAAAACCTTTCCATCCCTTCCCCCTCCCTCTTTGCAGGGAGACTGGACATGCAGAGCAACAGGTCACTTGAGAGGTACCACTCTAAGGAGGAGAGGGCTGGAAAAAATGAAAATTGGAAGCAGCTCATAATTATCTGTTAGCTAATCAATTAATTATGCATCATCAAGTCAATTATGATTGGTGGTGAACCTTCCCAGGGTTCCTCTTTCTGGTGGTGCTGTGGGACCATGCAGTTTGCCAAAGGCTGGACAGACTGGCTCTTCTCCTGGGAAGCAGTGAGCCCTGGCACCTCAGCCAGGTGTTCCATCCCACTGAGCTATCCAGACAGCTACCTGTTAGCTACCCCTCACTAAGCTATGGGATAAAGCCTCAAGAATGGGGAAAACCCCTGTGACATTTGAGTGAGAATGTATGACCCCTGAATCAGCTACCTTCACTGTCTGTTGAAAGTCCTAAGGATCTTTGCAATCAACCAAAGTTTTGCCATCAGATTCAGTGCAGGAAATATTTCACCTATTCCAAGGTCCTGTTTTGTGTGTTTAAACAGTGCAGACATTTCCCGTATTACATATTCCATGAGTGAGACCATTTGTAGACAAGCTATGCTTGCTATTTGGCCACCAAATAGTCAAGGTTTTCCTTTTGCCAGTTACTTTTCTTAGTACTATAAAAGAATAGAGCAGAATTCATACTCAGTAGTTTTTCTTGTCCCTCAAGTGACAGCCAAACTAAAATTTTGAAAGGGTGGTATGTATAAATTAGGAAAATTATGCTATTGCTAACAATAAAGTAATGGGAAACAGACTGGATCCCTGCATTAAAATTCAGGACCCTAATGTTTTGAGTAGTTACTGTTAATCATTGTCATCATGTGCTGTCAAGTCAATTCTGACTTATGGCAACCCCTTTTCAGGTTTTCCCAGGTAGAGAGTACTTATAAGTGGTTTACCATTCTCTTCTTCTGGGGGCACCCTGGGACTGTGCAGCTTGCCCAAGGCCACACAGGCTGGCTCTTCTCGCAGGAGGCACAGTGGGGAATCAAATGTCCAACCTCTGGCTCCACAGCCAGATACCTAACCCTCTGGGCTATGTTACACAGAGAATATTTTAAAAGCAGCATATGCATACATCCCTCGCTCTTTCTCTAATATCTAGCTATATTTCTAAAGCCATGGCTGGCATAACTGGGGGTCAGTAAATACCCACAGGGTAAATATTAAGTTCTACTGAAAACAAACCAGCCTTTCTGACCTATCTGAGGAGAAGCAGTAGACAAGAAAGCTGTTGTATTTTTCCTGCTGAAATGGCTATATTTGACTTGCCTTCTTTCTAGAATTAAATGAAGATTACTCCATCTTTGTATGAAAGCGATGGTAACTGATCCAGGAAGCAGTGCGGCTTCAATGCACAAAATTGCCTAGTATGCTTGTTCTGTGTTATGAATATGAATTGTGTTTCTACTTTATTTAGCAATATGTATCTAAAAATGTAATATCCAGCGAGCATGCCGTTGAGAGAGAAACAGAGACATCGTTTTCAACAAGCCACTACACCTCAACGACTCACCATTCCACAACAGTCACTCAGACACCCAGCCACAGGTAGGAGACTGAAATAGAATAAGCATTCTGCTGTCACCTGAAAACAAAACTGGTCTTCAAAAATAAAATGTACATTTTGGAAAGAATTTTCATTTTATAATGGTGGCTTTTCCTATGACTGAAACCAAACTTGTCTCACAGAGCTCAGTCTGCAACACTGCAGTAAGGCCTAGAACTGGAGTACTGTGTCCAGTTTTGGATACCGCATTTGAAGAAATGTTTTGTCAAAGTGGGGTGTGCCCATGGAAGACGGAGGGGGACGTTATGTTTATCCTAGAGAGAAAATTGTGTGGGAAGATGACAACAGTCTTCAGAAATTTGAAAGGCTGCCCTGCAAAAGGTGGAAGAAAGTTACTGAATGCAATAATTAGACATTGCAAGGAAACAGATTTTAGTAAACATTACGAAAAACTTCCCAACTGAGAATAGTCTGCCATAGGTAAGAGGCTCCCCTTCACTGGAAGAATTTGAACTGAGTCTGGATAGCCCTCTTTCTAGCATTAGAGAACTTCCATTGAACAGATGAATGGGTAGATAGTCTGCCCCAAAGTCCTGTAATACTGTGGCTGGAATCCTGTAGAGTACTAATGGAGTGAAAAGTTCCATCAGCATAATTAGCCTGGATCACAGCCCTCAGAGGCTCTAATAGTTGCCTGAACATTGCTGGCATGTGAGGGGTGTGTGTGTCTGTGTTGGCAAAGCCAAATGGGAGCCACTGGTATCACCTCCTAAGTCAGTCAGTAGTAATGTAGTTTCTTCAGAGGGCACAGCTGTAACTGATAAACTGGGATATTGCCTGTGCAGGGTGGTACAGGATACCTCTCTGTGCACTGATTTTACTGTAATTCTTCACATGTCTATCTTGTACTTTCTTTTTCTTTTATTTAGCTTGCTTTAATTCTCAAGTTGTCTCTCCCCCCCCCCCTGCCCCTTTGAAAGAGGTGAACGGCAATATTTGTAATTTCTCTCTCTTCCATCAGCAAAACTATTAGCCAAAGACTAAATACAGTTGAGTGTGCATTCCCAGATAATCTGAATAAACTCTAAGCAAATGTGCTTATCCTGAATTTCATAATTTGCTTGGAACACACTGCTTTTACTTTGTCTATATAATTTGGCTTTCTTGACACAGAAAGTGCCTCTCTTGCCCATGGCTTATCCCCTTCCAAATGGTAGAATCCCCAAAGGGTCTCAGTTGAGGGTTGAACATTCCTGAGCATCCCAGTTTTGCACACCTAACATTTTTTAAGGATTGTCTGCTCAGTTATTTAAGCAGCAGCAGCAGCCTGTTAGAATGCAGGGTCTCATTTCCATGCAAATCTGTTAAGCACATGGCCTGGGCAGTTGTCAGGAACACCACTTTGCTTTCTTCTTCCTGCATTTAAATTTCGAAATGTTTCCTTCTTCCCAACGGCTCTTTATCAGTTGGAGTAACGGTCGAACGGAAAGCATCATCTCTGAAAGCCATTCCGCACTTGTGAGCTCCTCCGTGGAGAACAGCCGGCATGCAAGCCCGTCGGGGCCCCGTGGGCGCCTCAATGGCATTGGAGGCCCACGAGAATGCAACAGTTTCCTCAGGCATGCACGAGAGACCCCTGATTCTTATCGAGATTCACCACACAGCGAAAGGTACCCACTTAATATCTGGAAAGGTGCAACTGTCTGAGATACTTTGGGGCAGAATCCAAGGAGGTGAGGAGCACAGAGGGGGGAAAAAAAGAAATGGACATCTGTGCTTTTAAGAAGACCCTGTTTCTTCAATGCATCAAGTATTTCTAAGTTGAGAGAAGCCTTCTTGATAATGGGATTTTCTGGTTTTCTGGTTAATTATCCAAAAATTGTTCCGTCTCATGCTGAAATGTCTTTTGCAGTTCCTTTTTTGAGAGTTAACTGAGGCTGCTTTAAGTCAGTCTTCCACATGCATGGCAAATAGTTTATTGTCCCCTGGGTAATGGGGAGGTGTGTGTAAGTGAAACTAAGTATAGGCATTGAATAAATGTGCCTCTCTTGCCCATTGCCCCTAGTGTAACATAGGCATGTTTGATTCCAGGACTTCAGAACTGAGACTCCTTCCTCCAGTCCCCATGCATTCAGTGCCAGGGAGCTGTTCAAAAATTCAGCAGAGATTACAGTGTTCTCCCTACTTAATATAAATCTGTTTTCAATTTATTCTCAGCCTCTTGAAACAGAAAGTGATGGTAGGAGAAGTTTAGCACATATTCTTTTCTCATAATGAATTTCAGAGGACAAAGCTCCATATTTTCAGATATTGAATTCCTCTAATCAGTGTTGTATTTTTGATGTTTCTACAGTTCCAAAAACTCTTAGCATGCTTTAATCCTGATAAATCCAAAGCACTCTAGAATATGGGACATGCGTAACTGAATTTTCTTTAATGAGACTGTTATTAGAGTGGGACTCTCCTAGTGAGTATCCTTCAGGCTCTGCCCACTTCTTGTACGGAAAATAGAGCACAGAAAAATATTTTCCCAGAAGTTGTAGAGAAGACAAAAGTAGATGTATCATGAATAAGTAACAGTCAGAAAGTCGTATTTTCCTTAAGAGCCCTTTCGCTATTTATGTGCATATTGAAGTAGACTGAAATTCAGGGCTTTGGACTGTAAATTAATTAGTCAAAACTTACATTCCTTTTGTCCTCCAGTACTGAAATTCAGCCTTGGATACATTTTTAATTCATATGTAAATGAACAATGCTTGGTAATTCCTTTGGCATTGACAAAATCAATTTGCATTCCCTGGCCTTGAATGCTATCAACAAAATTTTCACTTGTATAAAGAAATGGATAGATCACAACTTCAGCAACTTTGATGTCTGTATATAGTTCACCATTAGGGAAACTACCCTGCTTTGTACAAGTTGTTAAATATATGGAAGCCTTCAAGGAAATTTATGCAGCTGTCAGAGTTGCCCTGTTTGAGTGAAGCCCTGGCTACTGAGACACCAAGGCATGTCTGCTCTTGTGCCTTGAAATGCCCTTAGAAAGTGATCTGCCCACCCCATGCTTGTTTTGTGTGGGGGGGGGGGTGCTCCACAGCAAAGGAGAAGAGCAGCCCCTATAACACATTGCCTCCAGCTACTCTCTAGAACGTCAGACCATATTCACTGAAAATCTGTGTACTGGTTAAAAAATCATTTAGTTAATTGAAGATATTACTGTTGGCGTTAAACATACACAGGCATTAGAATAAATTCATATTAATTAATGTTTTTAAAAAGAAATAACCCCAGGTAAACATCCAAGGTCTCCTTAATATGCATGCCAAGTTGGAGATTTCATGGTCTGGACCTAGGGCACACATTCTGTTTTATTAATACTGATAGGCTATTGCTAACATTTATCAAAAATAGAAGACTTGGAATTTAGGGGGCTGAAACTATTTAAATATAATTTTAATCAATTACATCTTTTGTTACCTCAAGCATTGATCTAACAGGTTTAGAGTTCAGAGGTACAAGTTTGTCTTTAAGAAAATGAACAATGGAGAACTGGATAAAAATTCAGCCAAATCACTTTAGGCTGATAAATTTAATTCAGCAGTGCTAAGAACAACGGTTCATCAAAATCCAAATGGCTTGGGGAATACTGAAGAAAGTCATTTTCTGTTTCTGTTTTTCAAGTATTGCCAAGTTTTTTTCCTTCATATAATTGGCCTAATTTTTATCTCCACTTCTTTAGGTATGTCTCTGCTATGACCACGCCAGCGCGCATGTCACCTGTCGATTACCACACTCCAAGTTCTCCCAAGTCACCTGCTTCAGAAATGTCACCTCAAGTCTCCAGCCTAACCATGTCTGTCCCTTCTGTGGCAGTCAGTCCGTTTATAGAAGAGGAGAGGCCTCTCCTTCTGGTGACACCACCCCGATTGCGAGAAAAATACGAACATCACCTACAACAGTTCAACTCCTCTTACCATCACAACCCTGCCCATGAAAGCAACAGCCTACCACCAAGTCCACTGAGGATCGTGGAGGATGAGGAATATGAAACCACCCAGGAATATGAACCGACCCAAGAGCCCCCAAAGAAACTAGTCAACAGTCGGAGGGCAAAAAGAACAAAGCCCAATGGCCACATTTCCAATAGAATGGAAATGGACACTGACACAAGCTGTGAGAACAGTAGCTCAGAGAGTGAAACAGAAGATGAGAGGATAGGTGAAGATACGCCTTTTTTGAGCATACAAAACCCAATGGCAGCAGACCTAGAATCAGCTTCTGCATATCGACTGGCTGACACTAGGACTAACCAAACTACCCGGTTCTCAACGCAGGAAGAATTGCAAGCAAGATTGTCCGGTGTAATAGCTAACCAAGATCCCATCGCTGTATAAAGAAAAACTTTTAAAACCCCACATAGATTCACATGTAAAACTTTATTTTATATAACGAAGTACTCCACCTTTAAATTAAAATTATTTTATTTTAGCAGTTCTGCTATTAGGATTAAAAAAAAACACAGGAAAAAAACTTTTATAAATTAAATATATAATGTATATACAAAAGTGTTATGTGCCATATGTAGCAATTTTTTACAGTATTTCAAAAATGAGAACGATATCAATGGTGCCTTTATGTTATGTTACGTTGAGAGCAAGTTTTGTAAAAGTTACAAGTGACTGCTGTTCTACAGTATTTCGCCGAAGACTCTTAACATTCTGGGTTATTGCCTCCTAACCCTCTACTACCACCCCATCTCCCCGTCCCTGGCTCTTCTCCTTTTCGTGCATTGCATTAACGGTGACTGGCTGTACAGTTTGCAAGGATTGCAACAGTCCCTGTGTCTGCTTACTGTGGCCACTGGTCAAAAAAGGCCTTTTTTTAAAAAAAAAATTGCTTATCCTGTCTGAGCTGCCCTCTACTCTGACAGAAGTAAGGTTTGCTTTGGAAACTTGGAAGAAACGGTAGATCCCAAAGCATGCTGTTATCAACTAGCTGTCTTCAATGTCTTTATGATCAAACGATGGGCTATAAACTAAGTAAATGAAAGAAATTAACAAGGCAACGCATATATAAATTTTTTTAAAAAGATGCTGTTAACTATATTAAATATTTGACGAAAATAACTGTTATTTTAAATTTAATATAATCAGCTCATGAATCTGCTGGAACATAAATAGAAAACGTTATTCTTCTCCCTACCTCCCACAGATATGCGGTGTTTAAATGCATGTAATCATGTTTCTTAGAGACACATGGTTATGATTCCTTGAGTGCAGAAAGAAATGTGACACAATCTTGCAGGCAGATTGCTTTTGAAATGAATGGGATCTGCACAAAAGGACAAAAGTCCTTTTGTCCAGCTGTCATTTATATTGACACATAGGAAAGTAGCATGTTATTTCAGCATGCAGGAAAGCTTCCTGTTCAGTTATGTTCAGGTTACGTTAGTTGCAAGGTTTTAAAACAGACATGTGTAACCAACCAAAGTAAAAACAAATAGTTGGGGAAATTAAAATGACATTGATTGAAAACATAGTCATTCTGAATTTCTGTTTTGAAGTGGATACATTGTTCTTATTCAGTCTGGGGGGAAAAAAGCAAACAAGTCTTCATCAGTGGGTTATCTATCCCATTGTGCCAGCTAAGATTATTTGTAAAGTGAAGCCAGGGTTTGCAAAAATGAGATCTAGGGAGAAAGGCTAAATTTTTAGTATGCAACTATTTTGATTTTTATTTAACTGTCTGTATGACAAGCATGTTATATCTGTTAGGATCCCATTCATGCATGGGTTTTTGCTAGGCATGTGCATGTGACCACTGACTGACAGAATGCCTTTCTTACAAGAAGGCCAAACTTGGTGAGACCATAATAGTTCTATTTGTTTACACTCAGGTCTTCCCCAGTTACATGGAACATAGGTTGTGAGGGGTCCTGCTTTAGAGATAAAAGAAGAGTTGAGGTGAATCTTGTCTCCCCTCTACTCTTCCCCCATCCAGAAGTCTCCCTCCACCATTTTTCTCCTAGCCAAACGTCTCAGAGCTCAGTTGAGGGCAATAAGGGCTGAGGAAGACAAACACAGACTATGAGAATGTACGCTTTCATTTCTCACTTTGCTTTAAGCATATTTGGAGCCAACAAATTTAAACAAATTGATCTGCCCATCTAAGTTTGGTCTTTAGCCGCCACCACCAGGACTATTGCAGCTTCTCATTCACAAGCCAGTAACTTCACTTTTGGACATAATCTGGATCCAATAAAGAAGCTTGGCTTTCATCTATTTATCGTACTGTATGCAGCACAGCCAGGGGACTGGAGATGATATATCATACTGATAGTCTTTTTATGAATGAAAAATAAGGTTATTTGTACTGCTATTGCTGATTCTCAGGAGAATCTGTTGGGAAACCTATCTGTTTTTAGTTCATGGCTAAGTACTTTGAGTTGAGTTGACAATGATGCATAGTACATCAAGGCTCAGATTCACAAGACTCCCAGAGGGCCTAATCTGGAGAATGTAATCTGAGCACTGTGGGTGCAGTCCTAATCCTTTTGTATCAAGAAAAGGTACTCAGTAGGATTTACTTTGGCATAACCTGCTCAGGATCATGGTATAGGTGTTGATGAAATTACATTACAGAATTACCATTGAAACTACTTTCCTATTCACATGTACACAAGCTTGAAGTTTCCATTTCATCATACTGACTTCCTGAGCATGTTTAACTTCTTATCTGAATATTGGCTACTTGTTCAAAGCCAAATACTGAATATGTTGCAGCATTAGGTTCCTGGCATCCTGAGAGTCAAAGCTATGGTCTTCCTTTACTAGTGAAAATCTGTTTTGCAAAGGCAAGAAGGTATTCCTGCATTGCTCTGTAAATCAAGAAACGCTCCCATGGCCTTGGCTCCTTAACTTGCTTTAAATATTCTACATGGCTTTGGAAGTTCTGTTTTATAGCAAATGTCTTATTTGTGCAGCAAGAGGAAAAAACAGAGAACATCTCTTTTTTTCTGCATAAGCTGCATAAGTCAGAGCAGAATACTACTCGCACTGCATATCAGGTGGAAGTGAACCAAACAAACATAAGATTCAGAGGAGGTGGGCCTAAGGGATTGCTACAGAGTCGACTAGTAGTTCAGCATCAGAAGATCAGATCAGGCTTTAAGACGGCTCATACTCAATGCACCAAAATATGGATGTCTTGCAGTTAAAAAGTATGTGAAGAATGCAAACTAAAGAATGCAAACTAAAATATTTCTAGTAATATTACCATTACTCCCCGTACTCTTCTCGACATATTCCTTCATTTTACATGTCCTTGTTTTCTGTACAGAGCAGAAAGTTGCATTAGAGGAGGCCCACTGAATTGGTGATGATTTGGTGAGTAAACCCCTCCATAAGTTCCATTGATTCAAATGATTCCTCTAGTTGCAACTTACAACACCAAAGCAAGCTGCAAATAGAGAAAGTCTATTTGAATGAGTAGAACATACTGTGGAGTTGACTCACCCAATCCCCACTGATTTAGTGGACCTACTCCAGCGTGACATACTACACCAAGCAACAGGATCTCAGCCCCTATAAATCACTCTCTTCTAACATTAGTTTTGATTTTTCCCTTTCTAATGGTATACATCCTCCCCAAGTTCCCCAACCTGTGCTGCAATGTTCTACTAGAAGTTTAGAAAGTGACAGCAATATACAAGTATTACCTCCCCTGTCCCAGAAGAGATACACTTTCATTCATGTTAAACTTCATAATTCTCCAGGCTTACTCTGTGAGCTACTGCAGGATGCTGACTGAATATGCTAAATTGGTCTCTCCAGGAACCAATGGTGGGGAAACATGCATTTGGCTGCATTTCTGCTGTGTACTACTAAATCTTCCACTGCTCTGTTGAACTCTAGGCAAGAAAATTACTTCTTCTTTTTTTTTGGTTTTGTCACATTTCCATGGCAGATGAGTCACCACTAGAAAGTGTCTGTTAAAAAGATAACATGGGGATACATTAAGTACTTAATTTTTGCACTGTAATTATATCTCAGTGGTTCAAGCTATCTGAATATCCACAATATTTAACATATTTTTGGTCATTCTTAATTGTTACAGATAGCATGAAACTTTTTAGTTAAGTGCTAGCTGTGACTCCTCCCCTGACAAGGGGCTAAATACAAAAGTGCTGACTAAAACGACAGCTATTCAGAAAAGTAATTAAATTTCTTAAGCCGACATTGATGTGAAAAGAGGAGTAGTTTCTTAACAGGAATTACATTTCCCATGTCAGTTTTAATGTAGTATGTGCTACAGTGGATCTGAGCAACCATCATAGTAGAGGAATTTACAATCATATGAATATAAAATGTCAGTACAAATGCTTTGATTTATGTGCTTAACATGCTCTTTATATCTGTATTTATAGCACAGGAAAGGGTCTGTGTAAATCCCCATGTTTACGTGCCACTGCTGTTATCTTTTCTGTGTTAACCCTATTTCCTCAAAACTTGCTCGAGGCTCTGCCACTATAATAGCTGCTGTGCAATACTCTCATGAATGAAAGTGACTAAATGATGACTAGATATACAAATTCCAAAATGGACAAATTATTGAGGGAAATGAACTAAAGACACGGGAAAAGCAGTACCTAAAGTTATGCACATATAGGTGGCCTTTTCCGCTGATTGCGATGTTACCTTGGGGACTGATCAGAGTTAGCTAATGAGAGAGCAAACACATTAGAATGAATAAAATGTTTGTGAAGTGCATCAAATGGTTGTAAAGAGTTTGCAGGTGTTGAGATGGCTTTTCATACATCTCCTAAAGCCCTGCTGGAAATTGCCTTGAGTGCTGTACCTGAGTTAAGGAGAAAGACAGTAGTGAGTGGTATGTCAGTATTTCTGTGAAAATGGTTTGCCTAGTCATCCCTTCATTTTGTTGCTTACAAAATGGCAGGTATTTGCTGTACCTCCGCCACAGTGTTCCAAATGGCATTTGTCTAATAGACAGCTCTGTTCTTTGAAGTAAATATGGTCATGAAAGAGAAACAGACATTTCTAGCATAAGTGGTTGGTGAGAGTCTGATGCAAAGCTGTTTTATCCCTGTATTTCTGTTTACATTCTCACCTAGGACAACTCCAAAATGCCACAACTACTGATCTCTCAACAGAATATAGGGATGGGGAACACTCCGTGTTGAACCTTGGAAGACTAACAGTGGCCACCTTGTTCAAATTATCTAGGATTTTGAGCTAGATTTTTTGCAAGAGCTCAAGTTCAGTGAGAAACTGCTGTCCAATTAAATGCAATTTAACATTCCCCGCCCCCCCCAAAAAAACCCTCACAACCCCAAACAGATAAATATCAAGAAAATATATAGTTCACTTTGAATCAATGTAACCAAAAGTGAATTCTAGTCTTCATGGGGTTAGAGTCTGCCTTTGGAATCAAAATCCTATTAAATTTTATGTTGGCAACAGATAGCATACATCCACATTATAAACCATGTTTAATGCTAAAACCATGGAGTTAATATTTTCTTCCTCGCAATAGCCCTATCTAGCTGTATGAGCAAGCCTTTAAGAATACAGGGCATAAACAAGAATAACAAAGCATTCTCATTATAGTTAGTTCATTATATGCGTGAATATTGCTTGATCTCTCATTGCTAGCTGGCTCAGTGAGTGTGAGCCACTGTGTTAATTTTAGATGACGGAAACATTCTGTTTGGGCTATAAAGCTAGAGTGGTTCATTTACTAATATAAATCAGTGCCATGTTGACTTATATCAGTAAATACATTAATAAACTAACTGATACAACTGTGCAAAGGACAGCCATGGTTATGAGCAAGGCCATTGGAGCCATATCTCAAAGTAGTATCCTCCTCCACTCCTCACCTACTAAAATAAAGTTGTAGAGAACATTGTTCATATTATTAAGAAAAATGAACAAAGAGCAACACAGCTCTCAGGACAGTCTTACTTTATGCATTCAGACATATACTAAGTTTACTAAATGTAGCCTCCATTCTTTTTTCAATTTAATCTTTGCTAAAAATGTATCCTAAGTGAAATAGCAGTCAGAATAAAGAACTGTTATTCTGACTATAGTCTGTGCTCTCCTGTGGCAATCTACCACTGATGGTACCGTATCTCATATTAAATGATTTGGCAGTGAAAAGAAATCCATACTACCAAAAGCTCCAAAGGGAGGCTGTGTGCATATAATGTTTCATTACAATGGGTCAGCGTTCCCTAAACAAGTAAATATCCAACAGGTAACTATGTTCTGCATTTTTATCCTTGTGTATCTCATCACCCACTTCACCCAGTATTAACTGTTGATGGACACCCAATACCATGTTCTTCTTTTTATTTTGTGATCCCAAAGCACCATGCCCATATTTTCTTCCAATTTTTTCATCTTAATCTTAAAAAGGAATTATGTGAGCATTCAGCAGGCCCAACTGATGCCTTGTGAAAAGTCTGCATCTTTTTAATGGGAAATCCAAGCAACATCTGCTCTCACACTGGCTGAATTTCTCCCAGCCTTGGTAATTGACATCCAACATATAGACCACAGATGAAATGCTGCAGAGAAATGCAGATAATGACATGGCCACATATCATTTTAAGTATATATTCTTTTTGTAAATACATCTTGTACATACTTGGATGTTTCCCCACAATCATTTACTGTCTTTATGAGTTACATATCAATTATAACACTGTAAATAACATAATGTTCTTTATTATTTATATTCAGACGTTTAAGAGAGAGCAAGAGAAAGTCCTGATCTGATTTTAAAATATATGTCAAAAATGTTTGATTATACCGTCCTCGTCCCCCGTCAAAATTGTAATGTATCCCCTTTTCCCTCCTTTTTAAAATTATAATTTATTGGTCTGGAGAGAATGTATCTATAATGGAAAATGTATGAAGAACGCACATTGGAAGGCCATAAGGTACTGACAAACTAAAGAATCTATAATCCTAAATATTAAGCAATAAGCAATTGTTGATTTATTTAAGGTTTTATTGTTCATTTTCAGTAAAAGAGGTGCTGGAATAAATTGCTACTGTGTAGTATCAGCACAGTTGCCCCACAGACCGTTTCAGTCAATTAGATTCTCTCCCTGCCATCTACCTCCCCCCTCAACCTTGTTCCTGGTGTCCATGTCCGAAGATTCAGTTCTAATGTCATCTATGTTCAGACTTCTGTTGGATCACCCACTTGATTCTCTGTTATCAACTCCCCACTTCCTTCCAGGTTTATCTGTTCATATTTCTGGAGTGAAGTTGGCCATCCAGTCTGCTATTTGTTGCTTGTGTTTGTAGAAGTCACATGTCTAATTGCTGCTAAGCAGTTTGACACTAACCAGAGTTAAATGATAATCTTAATAATAATAAATCATCCAGTGACATGTTACATGTCCCTAATGTTGCTAATGGAAACGTAGTATTGAAACAGTACAAGTATGAACTATAGTGATGGTACGAATTTGGAAGGCCGAACAAGTTCATCGTACACTCCTCAGTAAGCACTATGCCTGCCCATCAAATGAATGAAGAGAAACAAAATTAACATAAACTCCAGCAATCCTATACTTCCCACAGTTACCATTTCCTCCATCACACAGCAAGAAATAGAAATGGGTTTACTATTGAGTGTACAGTCAGCAGGAAGCTGTAACTCCTGTCTTTCAAATAAGTATGTATTATGTGAATTTCCAAATATTTGTTTGTCACATTTACACATACATGATGCATCAAAAAGTAACTTGTGATGAAACCAACAGGAAAATAATAGGACCCAGTCATTGTCAGGAAATTCAACTGGATTTAGAACACACTTGGTAGCAAACCAACAAAGAGTCTTGTGGTACCTCAAAGACAAGATACATCTGAAGACGTGAGCTGAAGTCCATGAAAACACCTATTAAACAATCAAAAACTTGTTCATCTTCAAGATGTCACAAGACATCCTTCATGCCCTGCTGGTTTTTTACTCAGACACTCATTTTCTCTCATGACACTTAATCCAGCATAAGTACACCATCTTACCTGCCACTGTTCCTCTGTAAACCCCACACTCATTGCTTTACATCTCATCTGTGATCATCTGTATCTCCATTGCCCCATGATCTTATCCAGAGTGCCTCCCTCTGCCCCACGTAGTGCTTTGCCAGAGAACACGAGTGTCCTAAAATATTCAGTTATTTACCCTTCTTAGGAAAAATATCTTGAAAGACATACTAATGATCCTTCAAAAGGAAGGATTGTTAAAAGGAATGAGTTTTTCACATCCCGTAATTCTGAACACGCTTGCTTTGTTTTATGAAGGGCCGTTCACCATAAGCAAGTTTGTGCTTTGCAAGTCTGGTTTCTCGGACACAAAAGTAGCTCAGTCACATAACCTGAACAGTAACAGGATTTAATCTGTAACAGAGTTAGAGGGTCAAATTGAGTAGGGTCAGGTTGGTTATATATTTTTACTGAAACAGACAAAGAGAGGAATAGAAGACACCAACACAGACTAGACTGAGGGACAGGCAGTTTCTAGTCATGCATTTGTTCTGTTCTTCTTAGCTACAGCAAAGAAATGTGCTGCAGCAGTCTTGACATTTCATGTGTGTCAATGCTGGTTTTCAGGTGCTTCCCATTTGACGGCATGTCAAATTAATACAGACAACTTTCAATAAGATTTTTAAAAGTCTCCAAATTTGGAGAACAGTTAATTACATTTTTCCTATTAGGGGAATCAGGTGGGTTTTCTGCTATGCTTTGGTTGGATATAAACAAGAGAAAACTCTTCTGCTGCACAGGAATTTGTGTAGTGCAGCACTAGATACAGAACCATTTTGGAAGTGCCTCTTGAAACAGAGTTTTCAGTAAATTGTCCATAAAATCCATTAGCCAGATTGTCCAGAGGAAAGCACACAAAAGACAGTTGTTAACTCCCTTGTTCCCAACAGATAGATGTTGCACACACAAATATACAAATATTGGTATACAGATGCTTGTATCCTCACTCATTCACTGCAGTATACACAGACAGCCATGGATGCCTCTGCACAGATAAACACTAGTACTGCCCTTACAATACTCTACATGCAAGAAAGTATGAACTTACAGCTCTGAAGGAGTTCAGGCAAAGTACAGCCATTGGGCTTCATCTCCCAGCATTTCTCCTGACCAGTGATCTTGGTGATGGCTAATGAGATTTGCAGTCAAATAACACCTGGAGGTCCACAGTTGGACACCCCAGCCTAGTGAATGGGCCATCCACCAGCCCTCTGTCAGAAAGCTGATACTTTCAATAGGCAGAGGAAGCAATCAAAGATCGAAAGGGGTGGCTGGCAAAAGCAGTGGCACTGTAAGCCTCTTCCTGAAACGGTAGTCTAAGGATGTAAAGGAGCATCCACTACATCAAGAAAGCATGAGAATTACACTTAAGCACCATGGTTTCCAACCTAGGACAACCCAGGTGTTCTTGGACTGCAATTCCTAGAAGCCTTCACCACCAGCTGTGCTGCCCGGGATTCTGGGAGTTGCAGTCCAAGAACATCTGGGTTACCTACGGTTGGGAACCACTTCTTTAGTAGGATGTAAATCCTTGCTTGTCTCAGCCTCACACATGAAGACAAATCCTTTGCCATGATGGCAAGGATGGTTAAAAAAAATGCTGGTCCTCTTGATAGCACCTCACATCAGTTAAGGTGATGCTTTGTGGGGGAAAATGCCAATTCTTTGCTGCAAAATCATACCTTTTGTACAAAGCTGCATAATTATGTAAATTGCCCAAACTAGGGTAACTACTGTGTTAACTGAAGCATTCAATGGGCTCGTTTTACCTTTTTAAATAACTGCCCTGTCCTTGTGTCTCAACACATGTCTGCAACAAGTGGTGCAACACAAAGTGATCTCTGCAGGCCAATCCTGAAAACAATATACATCTGCCAAAAAATACATTTATTTAACCCATGGAAGCAGGATACAGACTGATTTGAAAAATCACCAGATTGATCACTGGTAGAAAACATGTAAGCAATGAGGCCACACACACATGTGCAACAAATATAAAAGTAACTGCCAGAGTTATAGTTACTTGACAAAAGTAGTGAAGTTCTCTCTCACTACATCATGTTGTAAGATAACACAGTTATGGAGAAATGGTTTCCATTACAAGTTATTCGTTATCTGTAGATTTAGGAAAGGTAGCCATGTTAGTCTGTGCAAGCATAACAGGCAAAACCCAAAGGGGGAACAATTAAAAAGACAAAAAGACAGAAAGAGTGGCACATAAAAGGTGTAAAACAAATGCATACATATATATTTTTAAAAAAAAATCAGAGAAAGCAAGCATAAAGGGTGAAGCATCCCACTTCACTACTCCACATGTGCTGGGAAGGAACCCTAAGAGAAACCTATGCATTTGCAAATTGTACATGCCTAGGCTGTTTTACCCAATGTCCAGGAGAAGTAGAGCATGTAGATATAAGCCTCCTGCTGATGTGACTATGCACTCTCTAGATGTTTGGCTACACAACCCTGCATTCCTCACTATTGACTCTGCTGGCTAAGGCTGCAGTATGACAACAGCTGGAGGGCTACACTTGCTATTACATGTGTGCCCATCCTTTTCCCACAACAGTGTAGGTTACAGGCCACAAGCAGCTCTTCAGGGTTCCTGATGAGACCCCTGAACACCTTCTGCCCATCCCAAACTCTGGAACTGTGAAAAATGTCCCCCAAACGGCATATCACATCACAGAAGCTTCGGAGTGGCATTGTTTGCTATTTACACACCTCTCCCAGAGCCTGTTTTGAAACTGACTCTTTAAAAAAACTTTTCAAAGCCTAAACCAAGCTCAAGAGGAGAAAGAGTTCTGCTTAAATGGCAAACTACACTCTCTCAGAGGCTTCTAGGGAGTGCAGTTTGTGATTTTTATGAGCAAAAAAACTGAGGTGGGTGTTGGCCCTTTAAGATCTAAGCGAGGGCAAAAATGGCATCTAGACTCTCAGATGTCATTCAACCTGGCACTCAAAAGTGGCCATGGGTTAACAGACAACAAGACTGCAATCTGACTGTCAGTAATATGGCATGCTAGTTTGCAAAAACTGAATAGGACTGTTAAGGAAAGTGCTGGAGTTTTTATTTGCAACCTCTCATGCTGTCTGTAGTTTGTGTGACTAGGAGGGATTTTTCTGGGCTGAGGCGATTGTCTATCTAGCACAAACCAATTATTCTTTTCAGTCTTTGAATTCAAAGAGAGCCCCACCTCTCTGCTCAATGTTTCTTTCCCTCTCTTTCCTCAGTTGGTCAGATGTTAGTTTGCTGTTGATCTGTTCAGTTGGTTGCAAGTATGTATGCAGTAAAGAAAGCAGCATACACAACCCTGTAATTTTAAGCAACTATAAGTAAAGAAGAGGAAGCTGAGGCAGGAGGTGAGCTGTGTTTGGGAGGACATTTTATTTGGTGAGGTATTTTCTCTAGGCTGACCTTTGTTCTCCCTGACCGCATGGTCTGAGAGGGCAGGGTTTTGGCTTTAAATGTGGGCTGGCACAAGCTCTAAGCCCCTTTCCTGAAGAGGAAGCTGAGGCAGGAGGTGAGCTGTGTTTGGGAGGACATTTTATTTGGTGAGGTATTTTCTCTACGCTGACCTTTGTTCTCCCTGACGCATGGTCTGAGGGGGTTTTGGCTTTAAATGTGGGCTGGCACGCGAAATTCTCTGATTCTATTTTTTTACTCTGATTTGGTAAATAGGAAAGCCAAATAGCATTGCATACACCTGGGGAGCAGGAAAGTTTTAGGGGTAGGATCAGACTTCCTCCCTTTTTTAATTCACTGACCAATCAGTCGAGATGGAGAGTGCAGGATCTGTTGCACTTGTAGCACCTGTGGCATGTTTGTTTTCTTGCCAATGAGGTGCCTGGGTAGAAATGCTCTAAGTGTTAGTTGGTGGTCCTCTTGGAAGACAAGGTCCGGCAGCTGGAGGCCTGTGTTCTAATCTCCGCACTCTTAGGGAGCAGGCCAGGTAGGTGGGGCTCGTCAGCCTTGGAAGGCAGCCCATCTAGGAGAAGGAAATCTCCAATTTCAAACCTCCACTGCCTTGTGGCTATGTCCACTGATGGAAAAGGCTTCAGGAGTTAACCTCAAGGCAAAATCCGGAGCCGGAGCCCCGGAGGCAGTTCGTGTCATTCTGGCAACTCCTGCGACGTCGCTGGAACCAGTTGTATTGGCTCTTGCCTTTCCATTGGACTATTTCAGCAACATGGAGAGGGGGGATTTGCTGCCTATCCTCCATATTATTTTACCCAGGCTTCGTGCTCTGGAGAGGACACTCCAGCTTTGCATACAGCATCAAAACAACACAGGAAGTAGCAGTTACCGGTTATAAGTCTTTGCTCAATTGGAGTAGAGCATGATGCCAGGGGCTACTTCCGATGGTGGGAGAGGTCATTGCACCTCACTAGGTAGCTACCACCCGCCTTAAGCTGGGCAGCCCCCAGCCAGTAAGGTGCTACTTCGCCACGGTCTGTTAACCTCACGGGGTGCGTGGGGTTTAGGGTGAAAGCCGACAAGCAGATCGATAACCCTGCACCATGCAACAATCATAAGAAAACTTCTGCCCTAAAGTTGAGCACCTGGAATGTTCGGACAATGACCCCTGGCTTTTCTGACGACCTGCAGGAAATAGACGACGTGCGCAAGACAGCTGTCATCGACATGGAACTGAGTAGACTGCAGATGGACATTGTTGCCCTGCAAGAGACGAGATTGCCAGACATGGGATCTGTCAAAGAAAAAAACTTCTCATTCTTCTGGCAGGGAAAACCATTGAATGAGACCAGGGAACATGGTGTTGGCTTTGCGGTCAGAAATACTCTGCTGAGATCCATTGTTCCACCTTCTGTGGGGAGTGAAAGAATCCTGTCTCTGCAGCTCCACTCATCAGCGGGACCAGTCACTCTCATTAGTGCATATGCACCAACACTGTCGTCCACAACAGAAGTCAAAGACAAATTCTACGACGATCTGGCAGCTACTATCAAAAAAGTCCCCAAGAGAGAGCCACTGTTCATTCTCGGAGACTTTTATGCTAGAGGTGGTGGTGATCACAATTCTTGGCCCACTTGTCTAGGCTGTTTTGGCATTGGGAAGATGAATGAAAATGGCCAACGCTTGCTGGAGTTTTGCTGTTATTATGGTCTTTGTGTCAGCAATACGTTCTTTAATATGAAGCTTCAACACAGAGTTTCCTGGAGACATCCAAGATCGAAGCATTGGCATCAGCTCAATTTGATCCTTACTAGACATTCTAGCCTTCCTCGTATTGCGATCACACGCAGTTACCAGAGTGCTGATTGTGATACTGATCACTCCCTGGTGTGTAGCAGAGTAAAACTGCGAGCAAAGAGATTGTATCACACGAAAAAGGAAGGGGGACCACGTATTGACATCAGCAAGACTCGCGATCAAAGAAAAGTGGAGGAATTTGCCCAAGCGCTTGAGGAAACCCTTCCAGGCCCAGCTGATGCAAATGAACCTGAACGATGGGAACATTTCAAGAACACTATTTATAACACCACCTTGTCCACATTTGGCAAGAAGACCAAAAAGACGGCAGACTGATTCGAAGCCCATTCAGAGGAGTTGATGCCAGCCATCGAGGAAAAGAGGAGAGCTCTAGCAGCATACAAAGCCAGTCCTAGTGAGTACAACTTGCAGGCTCTTTGACTGGCTCATAACAAAGTCCAACAGGTTGCCAGGAGATGTTCCAACGATTATTGGCTTCAGCTCTGCTCTCAGATACAGATAGCAGCGGACACAGGTAACATCAAGGGAATGTACGACAGTATCAAGCAGGCTTCAGGTCCATTACAGAAGAAATCTGCTCCTTTGAAGTCTGCTACAGGCATGATCTCAACATCAAAAAAACTAAGATCATGGCCACTGGTCCCATCACCTCCTGGCAAATAGAAGGGGAAGATATGGAGGCAGTGACAGATTTTACTTTCTTTGGCTCCATGATCACTGCAGATGGTGACAGCAGCCACAAAATTAAAAGACACCTGCTTCTTGGGAGGAAAGTGATGACAAACCTAGACAGCATCTTAAAAAGCAGAGACCTCACCTTGCCGACAAAGGTCCGCATAGTCAAAGCTATGGTTTTTCCAGT
Source organism: Intellagama lesueurii (assembly GCA_037013535.1). Lineage (NCBI taxonomy): Eukaryota > Metazoa > Chordata > Lepidosauria > Squamata > Agamidae > Intellagama > Intellagama lesueurii. The sequence continues at coordinate 115,079,501 of JBAJHW010000002.1, forward strand.
AGCGATGTATGGAAGTGAGAGCTGGACCATAAAGAAGGCTGACCGCCGAAGAATTGATGCTTTTGAATTGTGGTGCTGGAGGAGACTCTTGAGAGTCCCCTGGACTGCAAGGAGAACAAACCTATCCATTTTGAAGGAAATCAACCCTGAGTGCTCACTGGAAGGACAGATCCTGAAGCTGAGGCTCCAATACTTTGGCCATCTCATGAGAAGACTCCCTGGAAAAGACCCTGATGTTGGGAAAATGTGAAGGCAAGAGGAGAAGGGGACAACAGAGGACGAGATGGTTGGGCAGTGTCACCGAAGCTACCAACATGAATTTGACCCAACTCCGGGAGGCAGTGGAAGACAGGAGGGCCTGGCGTGCTCTGGTCCATGAGGTCATGAAGAGTCAGACACAACTTAACGACTAAACAACAACAGGTATGATCATCCAGGACCGAGCACAGCAGATGGAACGCTGGGTGCAGCACTACTCTGAGCTATATTCCAGAGAGAATGTAGTAACCGAAGAGGCATTAAATAACATCAAGTGCCTGCCCGTCTTGGAAGAGTTGGACAGCGAACCAACTTTAGCAGAAATAAAAGCGGCCTTGGATTCCCAAGGCACCTGGGAAGGATAACATCCCTGCTGAAGTGCTGTAAAGAGATCATCACCACCGAACTGTATGAAATCTTTTGTCTTTGCTGGAGGGAAGGTGGAGTACCACAGGACATGAAGGATGCAAACATCACCACATTGTATAAGAACAAAGGAGACAGGGGCAACTGCAATAACTACCGTGGCATCTCTCTTCTCAGTGTTGTAGGGAAGCTGCTTGCCCGTGTTGTGCTGAAGAGACTCCAGGTGCTTGCAGACAGAGTCTATCCAGAATCACAGTGTGGATTTCGAGCTAATAGATCCACCACTGACATGGTATTCTCCCTCAGACAGTTGCAGGAGAAATGTAGGGAACAACAACAGCCACTCTTTGTGGCCTTCATAGATCTCACAAAGGCCTTTGATTTGGTTAGCAGGGACAGCCTTTTTAAAATACTTCCCAAGATTGGATGTCCACCTCGACTCCTTAACATAATCAGGTCCTTTCATGAGGAAATGAAGGGCACTGTAGTTTTTAATGGCTCAACATCAGATCCCTTTGACATCCGAAGCAGAGTGAAACAGGGCTGTGTCCTCGCACCAACCCTGTTTGGGATCTTTTTTGCTGTCATGCTGAAGCACACCTTTGGAACTTCAACAGAAGGTGTCTATCTCCGGACTAGATCAGATGGAAAGCTCTTTAATCTCTCTAGATTGAGAGCGAAGATCAAAGTCCAGCTGAAATGCATGCGGGACTTCCTCTTCGCCGACGATGCAGCTGTTGTTGCCCATTCTGCTGAAGACCTCCAACAACTCATGAATCGCTTTAGCAAGGCCTGCCAAGACTTTGGATTAACAATCAGCCTGAAGAAAACACGAGTCATGGGCCAGGGCGTGGACTCACCTCCCTCTATTACCATCTCCACACAAGAATTGGAGGTTGTTCATGACTTTGTGTACCTTGGCTCAACGATCTCTGACACTCTCTCCCTAGATGTCGAGCTGGATAAACGCATTGGCAAAGCAGCTACCATGTTCTCTAGACTCACAAAGCGAGTATGGCTTAATAAGAAAATGACGGCATATACCAATATCCAGGTCTATAGAGCCTGTGTCCTGAGCACACTCCTGTACTGCAGTGAGTCCTGGACCCTTCGTGCACGGCAGGAGAGGAAGCTGAAAACGTTCCATATGCATTGTCTCCAACACATTTTTGGTATCACCTGGCAGGACAAACTTCCAAATAGAGTAGTCCTAGAACGAGCTGGAATTTTGAAACAGCGACGTCTATGTTGGCTTGGGCATGTCGTGAGAATGGCTGATGGTCAGATTCCAAAAGATCTCCTGTATGGAGAATTAGTGCAGGGAAATCGCCCCAGAGGGAGACCACAGCTGCGATACAAGGATATCTGCATGCGGGATCTGAAGGCCTTAGGAATGGACCTCAACAGATGGGAAACCTTGACATCTGAGCGTTCAGCCTGGAGGCAGGCGGTGCATCAGGGCCTCTCCCATTTTGAAGAGACACCTGTCCAGCAGGCAGAAGCAAAGAGGCAATCCCGAAACCAGCAAAATCAGGGAGCTGGAAAGGGGACAGATTGTATTTGTCTTCAGTGTGGAAGGGATTGTCACTCTCGAATTGGCCTTCTCAGCCACACTAGACTCTGTTCCAAGTCCTCCATACAGAACACATTACCATAGTCTCTCGAGACTGAAGGATGCCTAATCTAATCTAAAGTAAAGAATTTTTTGAATTTTTTTCCCCTACAAATGCCTTAGAGTGAGTTACTGAGATATTAAATGCCAGTTAATGAGAAAGAGGTAGACTCTGGGAAACGTGTTGCTATTATCTTCTGTAGATCTCTACTTCTGCTGTGTAGCAAAAAGGAATTTTACCAGAAATTCAAAACTGCAACAGAATCCACATTTTGGAGGGCACCCATTCATAGGGTTGCCTCAAGCCAGAAGCAACTGATAACACATAACAACAACAATGTGGAGTTAGCTCTCTCTTCTTTGGATTACAGACATCTAGCCAAATACAACTAGAGATATGACATGTGATCAAAAGAAAGGTTGGGACAGTATGGTAAGACTATTGTTGTTTTTCTCATTAAGAGCATTAGCAAGCATCTTTTTTATTATCTCAGCCTAATACTTCTAATTGTCATCAACATAAATGGATCTGTAAATGTCAGCTGCAGACCTTGCAGCTTGCTTGACTAGAGAAATGCCTCTTATCTTCTAAGAACACAAAATGTTAATCTGCCTAACTAATTGTGTTTACTCAGAGGCTAATTATCACATGCAAATGGAAGATATGCTAATTGTAAAATGTTGGTTACTGTAGGGCAGATTTGTTTTCTGACCTTTATGAAAGAATGGTAGATAGGCTTTTAAGACAGACAAGCTGAAAACTGGAAGCTAAGCTTTGGAGTTGAAGAAGACACCCCATCAAAGGGCTACTGCAGCTCATGGTTTGAGATTGTCACCCATTTCCTGGCATAGCTACTGTGCCTTTAAACTTTCAGGAGGGAATGCATGTGGAGAGAAGCTTCATTCGCAGAATATTTGTTGGAAGGCTCACCTCGAAGTAAACATGCTTAAAGGTGGCACTGTTTGTCTTGTCAGAAGCATTAAATGGCAGAAGCTGCTCTGACTCTGATGAGAAGCTTAGACATAATGCATGAAAATGTGGTGTTACTTTGGGGTCAGGAGGACCAAAAACCCCTTGCTTAAAAGTACCCCCAGGAGGAGCCTGGAATCCTCCCATGTCTATGCCTTTCCCTGTGCTTCTGAGTTTGGTGTTTCACAGAAAGCAGCTGCAGTTTAAAAAACCACTGCCATTTCCCCTCCTTCTCCATCTGTTTAAGAAGGGCAGCTGCCTGGGAAACCATTTCAATTACCAGACAGAAAGAAGGAAGGCAAGGGTGGGCGAGTGGGGGAACTGCGCTACATCTCTAATTTCCCTCAATCAATAAGGGAACCGAGTGAAGCTGGAAAAAGCCAAACTGTATTTACTCTTCCATTTCAGGCAATTGTGTAGGGCTGCTCGAAATGTACTTATTGAGAAATTAGCCCAGTATGAGATGGATTGAAGGACAAAGCGGCATGAAATAGATGGTGACCTCCAGTGCCACTCAATCCAAGCAAGAGCCTGCTGAATAGGAGATGCTATGTCACTGCAATTCTGATGCCACTTCATTGGAACAAGAGGAGGGGATTATTTTCTTGGTGGCAGTCTCTGGTTTCCCTTAGGCAACAGGGAAATGACAATACAAAGGGCTGTTTAAGAAATGAGCATTCCCCTTACAGAGGTGTGTTGTCTCCTACAGCACTGTGCTCTCCAGAAGGAATAATGGGACAGGCAAGGACAGGACCATAAAGGAGCTCGGAAGAACTGTTCCCCACTTCTCCCCCAAACAAAACTGAATCCTATTGGGGTTTCATCCCTAATCAACCACTGCATATACACTCTGCATAATTTAGGGTGGGGTTACATTACTGAAATGAATCCAGTGCGGGATTGGGGTATTTGAAGTCAGTTTCAAGTCACGCGGTAGTCATGTGGTCTTTGTGTCGGTGTGTGCCTCCCAATGGAACAGTTTATAATCCCATTTTAAACTGAGGACCTATATGTGATTTCAGATCACTGTGTGTGTAAGGGGGGTATTTTTGATATTTATATTTTCAGCTGACTGTCCCCATCATGTAGAGATTCATCATTTCAAGGGGAGTGGGAACGTTAGGCTGATCTGCTCACCCATCCTTTGTCAGTGGAATCCCTTCCCTTCTGTTCCCCACCCCCATCTCCCTTTGCCCGTGGCTATGTGTGTCCACCCTCAGCCTCACCTGCTCTGTACCACGGCCCCTGACAACCTCCCTTTCACCCACCCAGCTCCTCCTTTGTGGAGGGGAAAGAGAGAAGATGGGCCCAGCCACCTGGCTGGCTGAGGAGGGCAAGCAAAGCAGTCACCTTGTGTCCGCCTCCCCCTTCCCCCCCCCAACACTGCTGCCGCCACCATCCGGCTTGGTGCTGGTGCATGAATCCGCTTCTGATGCCAGCGGCATCATCAGAATATGGAGGGGCAGAAATTGTTAGAGACCATTACTGGGAGCAGACCAAGAGGGGAGGGGGAGAAAGGGCAGAAGGAAGAATCTGCTTCCCCCGTCTCTCACCATAGTTCTTCCCCTTGTGCCAAACTAATTCACCTTCCATTCTTTGAAATGGATCTTGGTAAAAGGCGGCTAAAGAACATCTCCAAACCACAGTCAGATCTGTGGGCAGATATGGAGCCTATGACTGGACAGTGGTTTGGGGATGATCCTACATAAAAATAATCTGGATCCGTGATTCATACCTCGGATCCACGTTTTTGCACCACTGCAGTGCCATACACCCAAGGACCCTTAATTTCTGTGTTCTAGTCTGTGGGTACAAATCAGACCTATGATTTGACAGTGGGTTTGGCCTGGATTCCACATAAAGACCATATGAAATCATGAGGATCCTTTTTTGATTTCATGGATCCACGTTTTACTTTCTTCCCTTCAAAAATGCTGCAACTAGCTAAGGCACCAGTTCTTCAATCCTCACTTAGGGTACGGCATCTCACCCACTTCTTGTCTCCAACTCTGCACCTCAGGCTTTCCCATTGGCCTCCCTCACACTTAGCTAAACCATCTGTTTGTCTATTCTTGTCTTTCAGGCCAGGATATTGCTATGTCAAATTAACAAATAGAAAAATAAAAATAAAAATAAAATAAAATAAAATAATAATAATAACAACAACAACAACAACAACAACAACAGATTGGACAGGCACACACATGCAGACACGGAAGCTGGGTGGAGAAGGAGAGGGAACCAGTGAATGGTGGGAGTGGCAAACCCCACATACACAATTTATACTGACAGAGGCATTCTCATATGCCAAAATGATTCAAACTAAATTAATTTCACAAGCAAGTTAAATTAACCTACCCTCTTGCCACCCAGTAAAAAATCTCACTCTCTGGCCAAAAAAACATACTTTGCGGGGGGGGGGGGATCTGAGCTCCCATTTGCATTGTGCAGTCACCTTTTTTTAAAAAAAATCCCTTTAAAACATGTTAAATCCAATTCAAAGGTAGGTAGGTAGGTAGGTAGGTAGGTAGGTAGGTAGGTAGGTAGGTAGGTAGGTAGGTAGGTAGGTAGGTAGGTAGGTAGGTAGGTTGGTTGGTTGGTTGGTTGGTTGGTTGGTTGGTTGGTTGGTTGGTTGGTTGGTTGGTTGGTTGGACTATGTAACCACTCTCCTATTCTGCTTTTACTAACCAGAGGAGCTGAGGTTCTAATGACAGAAATCCTATCCTGTCTTCCTCTGACTTTTCTGATTACACCAGGCACTGGCTCATCTTTTAAGCTTACTTCTTAAGCCATAATGGCTAGAAACCTGATTCTTCTTTTCTTTTTTTTTAATTTTTTACAAAGGATGAAGTCCTCAAAATGGCATTTATTACATTTTTATCATTTATTCTACCTTTTTTCTTCTTGTCAGTTCCATTTCTTTTAACCACAAGGCAAGAGCACTGAGGCACTCTCCTCTGTTCACTGGAAATCTTAGCCAGTCACCTCTCTTGCTTTTGGTATTTTCCTAACCCTAACCCCTACCTTTTCAAACAGGTCTGGTGGTAGCATAGGATTTATGATGACAAATATATACACACCAAGCTCTTAGTATCATGATGTTGTGGTAGAAAATTTCCATGCATGAGGGTGGTTAAGGGTTTGCTGCACCTTCCCCCATCATGCCCTATGCCCATTCTTTCTCTGCATTTTCTTTCTTATCTGCATCCTGCTTCCCTCTCAATGGGCTCTTTTTGGGATGCATCTTTTCATTTGCAGCTGGACTGGTAATTTATTTCTTACTTTTCTCTTGTTTTTCCACACGTGTGTAGGCTACCTTTTAAATAAGACTCTCCAACAGAATAACATTAAACAGCTTCAGCAGTCTACCATTTCCCTTCTACCATATAAGTGGACATGTGGTTCATTTCTTTCTTTCTTTCTTTGGTCTTGTCTTCCTGCATTCTTCTTGGCTCCCTTTAAAAGAAATCTCTCATCTAGTGCTAAATTAATTTTGCAGCTTGAAGAGAAAGGACGAGGAGGAGGATAGGGGAAAGGGTGCAGGAAAACAAAAGAGAAGGTGTGGAGAAAAGTGCGAAACAAGGACACCCCCCCCCCCCCACAGCACACATCACTGCCTACTTCCCTGAAGATCAAGCCAGCCGTAACACGCAACCATCTGCAAGGGAACTGCACACCAGCAAAAGGTGGCATGGAATTTATCAGGGCAAAATGAAACCAACCAACCAAAAATACACAGTTATTGAAGGAATAGCAAGGGGTGCAGCGTTGTGAGGAGAGAATCTGTACTAAAAATGTATTATGTAGCAAGACAAAAGGAACTACATTTTAATACTGAGGAAAATTCAGATAAGATCAGTTCACAACCAGAATGTTAACATGGAAAATGATGTGTCTGGAAGATGCATGAGATAAATGTTAACGATTTTGAACTTCTGAATTCTCAGTTAGGGTCATCTTTTTTGTGGCACTTCTTCCAGCTTTGCATGTTTTGCTGCTTAAAACAATACAAAGAAAGATCTTTAAAAATGTCTCCAGGGGACTTTTGCAACTCTGAGAGGGTAGCTGGGAAGTGGGGAACAGAAGTGATGTATGGTATAGGTGAAAGGGTGCCTCACCTGCTGTGGCAAGGACGCCCTCTTTGATTTGTTGTTGTTGTTTAGTCGTTTAGTCGTGTCCAACTCTTCGTGACCCCATGGACCAGAGCACACCAGGCCCTCCTGTCTTCCACTGCCTCAGTTGGGTCAAATTCATCTTGGTAGCTTCGGTGACACTGTCCAACCATCTCGTCCTCTGTCGTCCCCTTCTCCTCTTGCCTTCACACTTTCCTAACATCAGGGTCTTTTCCAGGGAGTCTTCTCTTCTCATGAGATGGCCAAAGTATTGGAGCCTCAGCTTCAGGATCTGTCCTTCCAGTGAGCACTCAGGGTTGATTTCCTTTAGAATCGATAGGTTTGTTCTCCTTGCAGTCCAGGGGACTCTCAAGAGCCTCCTCCAGCACCACAATTCAAAAGCATCAATTCTTCGGCGGTCAGCTTTCTTTATGGTCCAGCTCTCAGTTCCATACAACACTACAGGAAAAACCATAGCTTTGACTATGCGTACTTTTGTTGGCAAGGTGATGTCTCTGCTTTTTAAGATGCTGTCTAGGTTTGTCATCACTTTCCTCCCAAGAAGCAGGAGTCTTTTAATTTCGTGGCTGCTGTCACCATCTGCAGTGATCATGGAGCCCAAGAAAGTAAAATCTGTCACTGCCTCCATATCTTCCCCTTCTATTTGCCAGGAAGTGATGGGACCTGTGGCCATGATCTTAGTTTTTTTGATGTTGAGCTTCAGACGGTTTTTTGCGCTCTCCTCTTTCACCCTCATTAAGAGGTTCTTTAATTCCTCCTCACTTTCTGCCATCAGAGTGGTATCATCTGCATATCGGAGGTTGTTGATATTTCTTCTGGCAATCTTAATTCCGGCTTGGGATTCCTCCAGTCCGGCCTTTCGCATGATGTATTCTGCATATAAGTTAAATAAGCCGGGGGACAATATACAGCCTTGTCATACTCCTTTCCCAATTTTGAACCAATCAGTTGTTCCATATCCAGTTCTAACTGTTGCTTCCTGTCCTACATATAGATTTCTCAGGAGATAGATAAGGTGGTCAGGCACTCCCATTTCTTTAAGGACTTGCCATAGTTTGCTGTGGTCCACACAGTCAAAGGCTTTTGCATAGTCAATGAAGCAGAAGTAGATGTTTTTCTGGAACTCTCTGGCTTTCTCCATAATCCAGCGCATGTTAGCAATTTGGTCTCTAGTTCCTCTGCCCCTTCGAAATCCAGCTTGTACTTCCGGGAGTTCTTGGTCCACATACTGCTGAAGCCTACCTTGCAGGATTTTGGGCATAACCTTGCTAGCGTGTGAAATGAGTGCAATTGTACGGTAGTTGGAGCATTCTTTGGCACTGCCCTTCTTTGGAATTGGGATGTAGACTGATCTTTTCCAGTCCTCTGGCCACTGTTGAGTTTTCCAAACTTGCTGGCAGCACCTTAACAGCGTCATCTTTTAAGATTTTAAATAGTTCAACTGGAATGCCATCACCTCCACTGGCCTTGTTGTTAGCCAAGCTTTCTAAGGCCCACTTGACTTCACTCTCCAGGATGTCTGGCTCAAGGTCAACAACCACATTATCTGGGTTGTCCGGGATATGCAAATCTTTCTGGTATAATTCCTCTGTGTATTCTTGCCACCTCTTCTTGATGTCTTCTGCTTCTGTTAGGTCCCTACCATTTTTGTCCTTTATCATGTCCTTCTTTGCACAAAATGTTCCTTTAATATCTCCAGTTTTCCTGAACAGATCTCTGGTTTTTCCCTTTCTATTATTTTCCTCTATTTCTTTGCATTTTTCATTTAAGAAGGCCCTCTTGTCTCTCCTTGCTATTCTTTGGAATTCAGCATTCAGTTTTCTGTAACTTTCCCTATCTCCCTTGCATTTGGTTTCCCTTCTCTTCTCTGCTATTTGTAAGGCCTCGTTGGACAGCCACTTTGCTTTCTTGCATTTTCTTTTCTTTGGGATGGTTTTTGTTGCTGCCTCCTGTACAATGTTACGAGCCTCTATCCAAAGTTCTTCAGGCACTCTGTCCACCAAATCTAGTTCCTTAAATCTGTTCTTCACTTCCACTGTGTATTCATAAGGGATTTGGTTTAGATTATACCTGACTAGCCCAGTGGTTTTTCCTACTTTCTTCAGTTTAAGCTTGAATTTTGCTATGAGAAGCTGATGATCAGAGCCACAATCAGCTCCAGGTCTTGTTTTTGCTGACTGTATAGAGCTTCTCCATCTTTGGCTGCAGAGAATATAATCAATCTGATTTCGGTATTGCCCATCTGGTGATTTCCATGTGTAGAGTCGCCTCTTGTGTTGTTGGAAAAGAGTGTTTGTGATGACCAGCTTGTTCTCTTGACAAAACTCTATTAGCCTTTGCCCTGCTTCGTTTTGAACTCCAAGGCCAAACTTCCGTGTTGTTCCTTTTATCTCTTGACTCCCGACTTTAGCATTCCAGTCCCCTAGAATGAGAAGAACATCTTTCTTTGGTGTCAGTTCTAGAAGGTGTTGTAAGTCTTCATAAAATTGGTCAATTTCAGTCTCCTCAGCATTGGTGGTTGGTGCATAAACTTGGATTATTGTGATGTTGAAAGGTCTGCCTTGAATTCGTATTGAAATCATTCTATCATTTTTGAGATTATATCCCATTACAGCTTTTCCCACTCTTTTGTTGACTATGAGGGCTACTCCATTCCTTCTATGGGATTCTTGCCCACAATAGTAGATATGATAATCGTCTGAATTGAATTCGCCCATTCCCGTCCATTTTAGTTCCCTGACGCCCAGGATGTCAATGTTTATTCTTGCCATCTCCTGTTTGACCACATCCAGCTTACCAAGGTTCATAGATCTTACATTCCAGGTTCCTATGCAGTATTTTTCTTCGCAGCATCGGACTTTCCTTTCACTTCCAGGCACGTCCACAGCTGAGCGTCCTTTCGGCTTTGGCCCAACCAGTTCATTAGCTCTGGAGCTACTTGTACTTGTCCTCCGCTCTTCCTCAGTAGCATGTTGGACGCCTTCCGACCTGAGGGGCCCATCTTCCAGCGTCATATCTTTTAGCCTTTTGTTTCTGTTCATGGGGTATTCTTGGCAAAGATACTGGAGTGGCTTGCCAATTCCTACTCCAGGTGGATTGTGTTTAGTTGGAACTCTCCACTATGACCTGTCCGTCTTGGGTGTCCCTGCACGGCATAGCCCATGGCTTCTCTGAGTTACTCAAGCCCCTTCGCCACGACAAGGCAGCAATCCACGAAGAGGCCTCTTTGATTAGCCCACAACAAAACAGTCTATCTTGCCGAGGGCAGGAGAAGAGCCATTCCCCCTTTTTTCCTCTTATCCTTGAGAGGCCTGACTTGGCTGTGGTGACACACGCCTTGGGTACTTCCTGTCTGGATTACTACAACACACTCTTTGTGGGGCTGCCTCTGAGAACAGTTTGGAAACTTCAGCTGGTGCAAATGCTGAAGCAAGATTGTTGACTAGGACTGGTTACTAGGATTGCATTCACACACACACACACACACACACACACACACACACACTTTAACAACAGCTTCACTGGCTGGCGGTTCATTTCCAGGTCCTTTTAAAAGTACTGGTGGTCATCATCATGACCTTTAAGGCTCTTTACAGCTGAGGCACAGGCTATCTGAAAGTGCTTCCACATGGATTACAGTCATCAGGGGAGTGCCTTCTCCTGGTCCCATCACTTTCACACACATTTTTAATGGAAACCTAAGAGAGGACTTTGCCTGTAGACATTCCCTGATTATGGGACTCCCTTCCTCAGGAGAGGTGGTTGGCCTCCTCCCTCCTTTCCTTCTGCTCTCTTTAGAGAGCCTTCTGGGATGTCAGCAGGTCTTATAAAATTCAACCTATTGTCCTGAGTCTCTTTATGGGAGAATTTTGATTATAACGTGTATTCTGATAACATCAGCAGAGTAAGGAGATATTGGTTAGCAGAGATACTTATGACACTATGACACTGAGAGAGTAAAACCAAAACTTAGTCTATTTACATATATACTGTACATAGAGAATAGACATTCCTCTGGCAGCATGACATGACATGAAGCAACACACAGCACAGGAAAAAGTGATCTGACTTACAGCAGATAAAGACGTTCATTTTACACATGACTTATGTACAGTTCTGTGACCAATCAGAAAATACATTACTTCACTTTCTGTTACACAAAGTTTCATCACGTACACAGCTGTACAACATTAATCCTTGATACCCACACCTGAATACAATCAGTACAGTGACTCAGGTAAAATCAGCCATTTTACATTTAACTATACAACATTAATATTTAATACATTTTCATATCAAAATCTCAACAGAAAGGTAGCATGAAAATGATGTTTTCAAAATATTTGTATATTATAGTTTCAAATTTTATAGTTTCACATTTTAATTGGTATGCTTTCAATTATTTACAGATTTTAAATATTTTTGTATACCACCTTGGATCCCCACTAGGGTAGAAAGATTGGACTGAAATTAAACAAACAAAATAATATTCAAACACTACACGTTTATAGCATTTATCTCTATTCTATGACAAGATTTAAAAAATAATTGTGTGCCATGAAAACAATTCTGATTTATGGCAGCTTTTTTCGGGGTTTTCCATGTAGGGAGTACTCAGAAGTGGTTTACCATTCCCTTCTTCTGGGGGTGTCCTCAGACTATGCAACTTGCCCAAGGCTGCAGAGTCTAACTATTCTGGAATGGACAATGGGGATTGAACTCCCAAGCCCTGGCTCTCCAGCCAGTTACCCAACTCACTGAGCAAACTATGACATGATTAGCCTATTTATTTTGAGAGTCCAAGTCTTGAAAAAGGCATAAAAGTAAGTCTGAATTTGTTTTCCTGGCCATTTGGCAATACTATATGGATTAAATATTATTTATTTGGGAAAAGGATGTTGACATTATAACAATCTTGCATGCACTAACACTGGGTATCAGTAGACAGGGGCTTCACAACCTAAGGTGATTGTCTTTTACCGCTAACCTGTTAGTAATGTTTTTTTTCCCCTGCCTCTGGCATTTGAGGTAAGCCCACACACCCCTTCCTGTTCTGTTTGCTTACTTCTATTGATAGATCTCTCTTTTTTCCTCTGACCTCCGACGGTGCAGCAGACATGGATGGATATCTCGTCCATATGGCAAAGACTCCATACCTTTTCCTTTTTATGTCTATGATTGTAACTGCATGTTGTAACTGTACGTAAAGACACTTTTTTTCTACTTAAAATGCTTCTAAAATGATTTATTATTACATAAACTGCTGGTCACTGTGAAAGGGGGTGTAGTGCTGAAATCTGGGTTGTCCTTTCACATTTCCCTGCTGCTCTCTCTCTCTCTCTCTCTTTTAACCTCATACTCTGCTGACTATATAAGAAATAATCATAATTCCCCAACAAAGGATGGGACAGGAGAATTTGACAGAATTTTCAAGCTCTGTGGACACGGGATATAAAAAAGGGATTGGCTTGTTCATTCTGTTTGTCTTTCTCTTTCTTTCTTTGTTCTCTGTCTCTCTCTCACACACCTGCAACCTTAGGCCTATATCCGATTGCTGGTCCCACCTTGAGAAGATCCATTAAATCAGTTGATGGATGGCGAAAAAAACCTTATGTGAAACACATTTGTTCAATGGGCCTATCCTAGTTGGGACTACCAATTGGACCCAGGCCATTAAATGTATCTGAATTCAATATATTTGCTACCATGTAATTGCACACAGGTTTGTGGCTGTGAGCGGATGTTTCATACACATTTAGCTGGGCGTAGATCCATTTTGGCTCAGCAAAACGTGCAGCACAATCCCATATACTTTACTCCCAGGTGACTGTCTACTAGACTGCAATCCTACTCAGGTAAACCTACATAAGCTCATAGAACTGAGAATTCTGGCATTCTTTTCAACTTTTTATAGAAAAGAGTTGCAGAAAGAGGAATCTCTGTGCCATGGTAGAACAACTCTACCCTCCACATGTCTCTTGAATCACGCAGCTTGTTCATGTCTCCAGCAAAGGCAGCTGAACACCTCACAAGATCCACAAGAGTCTTGTTTGTTTGTTGTCCAGAATACTTTATTAATGAGGGAGTGGAAATGGTTGCATGCATGAACCATGAAAAAAAAGCTAATGGCAAAACTATGAAATGAGTTCATAAACAGCGTAATGAAGTTGGAAATCAAGCTGTGCTCTAAAACAGTTGTGTTCCTTCAATCAAACAGAGCAGCAAGAGCCCAGCAAAAACACTCACTCTTTCCGAGCAGTAGCTAATAGTTCCCAAGTAAATCCTATTCATAACATTTAACTGGGGCGTGGGGTGGGGACAGTGTAGAAACATATCTGAGAGGACTGTATAAGAAAGAGAGGGTAGCCTGGAGAGAAGAGCAGTACGACAGTGGAACCAACTACCCCGAGAGGTGGTGCTCCAACACTGGAGGCATTCAAGACAAACTTAGATAACCACCTGGCAGATATCCTTTGATTTGTATTCCTGCATCGAGCAGGGGGTTTGACTTGATGACCCCTTCCAACTTCACTATTCTGTGATTCTAAGAAACCATTTTTAAAAAATTCTGAACAGCTGCCTATCACATGGATTAAGCCACCATCACTGCTGTTTTGCAAATGACTGGTATACTATTAATCTCTTAACTGTGCAGGCCCCAGATCTGACTCTAATAGGCTCAATTTATGATCCCTACATGAGGCTAGCCTTTTCAGTGGCTACATAACCTTTAATAACAAGCAAAAGAGCTTTCCTTTGTTGAACTGAAACAGAACCATTGGGATGTGATTAGCCTACTCAAAAGAAAGAAAAAATCCTGAGGTTCTCTTTGTTTGTTCTTTGCTTCTACAGAGCTGTTTAAGTTTAACTAGAATGTATTCCGCCATCCATCCTCATGTAATTTTCATGAGGAGCAACATAAGAGAGGGCAGAGTTGTATCATTAATAGTGGCGCAGGACTGAGCATGTCACAGAGCTGTGGGACTCTGAGAAATGGTGTCTGCCCAAATTGCCTTGTCTGTATTTATTAATGGTACAGAACCTCCTGCCAACAGCTACATCTTCCCACCTGCCTCTTCTGCAGTCTTGAAAATGGATCCTGTGCTGGCAGAGCAAATCAACATTCAATAAGTCAAATCTAAAAATGGGGGTAGCCGAAACAAAAAAATTATAAATTTTAAATTGGGCTTTGGATCAGCACTAAATTTGGCAGAGGTGTAGCAGACATTCTGCTCTTGCTCTGTGCCAAATCTGGGGAAGTTTGAACAACGGGTTTTCATGTGTTGTGTTATGCTTGAGTGCTTTCAGTAAACATTCTCTAAGGTTTTTGAGACTCGGCTCCTGACACAAGTCTTCAAAGGGGAAAATCAATTCCAGGTCTGGGGCAATCTGAACATTTGAGCCTGTCAATCAGGACCCAATTGAATTTTTAACTCCTTCCTGGTCAAACAGGGATATGTGCTTGCAAAGGGATTCTGTATCTGGTTGTAAAAATATTTTAAAAGATATTTTTAAAAGAATGTGTTGTGTGTCGTCAAGTCACAACCAACTTGTAGTGACCCTAATAGGACTTTCCAGGTAAATGAGATATAATTAAGGATTTGTTTCATCAGTTCCACTCCCACAGGGAGTTTCCATGGCTGAGCAGGAATTCAAACCCTGTTCTCCAGAGTTCTGGTTCATCACTCTATCCGCTACACCACACTAGGAACTGTTAAATAAAGAACAGAGAAGAAATATTCAGAAGCTCACTCATTTAAGCTGTGAACTTCCTGTTATTTGCTTTATGGTTGAGGATGGTCTTACTCTCGATGTTAGTAGAACTTTGGTGTCTATATTCTGTCACAGGGCCTGTCCAAGCCAAAAGGAGTTCAGAGACATCCGGAATGGAACAGGCCAGAGATGGCACTTTATTTTAAAAACAAAAGAAAAATGGGCACACTGTTGGTTTTTCTCTTCAGGGAAGACTGTCTTCCATTTGAAGAGCTGCCCTCCTTTTTGGTAATGTCCTTTTTAGTGACACGTAAGAGGTCCCAAACTCTAAAATGAGTTTCTCTTGCCAAGCAGGTACTTGGAACCAGTCTCCTAATTCTGCATCTGACATGCTATGCACACTGGCTATAAAATGATAATTTTAAAATCTCAACAAAGGCTACTTTGAATCCTGAAGAATGCTCCATCAGGCCAGGCTCAACAGAGCTGTGAAAGGAGAGGAGAAAAAATGCCCCGAAATCATCTGGGGCGGAACTTGAGGCTAAGCTATTAAGAGTAATGAAATTATGAACTTAGATTTTTGTGTGTAGTAGAGGCCTTGATTGGTAAATGTAATCAGCCCTCTCCCATTTTTAAAATAAAACGGTACAGCGAGGGGGCGGGGTTTATTTTTAATAAGAGAACCAAACTCCACATACTGATATAACTACTGATGCCTGGCAGGAAAGATATGGCATGAACTTCAGATGAGAGGTTGGTTCCAAGAGTGGCCATTCTGAAAGCACTGTTCAGACCATTCCTCTGAAATAAGTGATTGTTGCCTAGCTGAATATTTCAATAATACTACAGTGACTTCTATTTAATTTATTTCTCTCTATATATTCATTTGCAATATGCTGCAGAAAACAGAAGGCACAAAGTATTTCAGAGACTTATTAAACACTCTAGCTTTTGATTTATATCCTATCTTCCTCTCAAGGCTGGATCACAAGGTGGTTACCTAGAAACGATCTTATGCAATATGGTGAACAGTACAGTAGTGTGTTTCTACTGAAATTATAGATATGTCTAATTGTGATGACATCTGCATACAATAGTTTAAAGTAACATATACAAATGTAATGCAAAATATCCTACCTTTTTTTGTGAAGAATGTTCTCTTTTTTGCCATTCCTTGCCCTCTTTTCTTTGGTGAGGGAGTGGGGGCCACCCTACTTGGAACCCTGAGACCTAAAGATGCAACTGGAGCCTTTCTGCTGCCATCTGCTGATTGGAATCTGTATTTTAATGCACCTAGTTTGCTGCTCCAGTTTGCTGTTGGTCAGGGACCCACCAAAATCCACACCCTCACAAAATATATTTCCTTCATTTTAAAAAAGATGGAAGTGACACAAAATTCATGTTGTTGGCAAAAGCGAGGGTTCATACCTTCTTTTTGAGGAGGACTAGGGTTCAGGGAAGTATCCAATGGACAGGAGTTCCATGATATGGGAGCAGCCACTGAAAAGACCCTGTCTTGAGTCCTCATCAGAGGTACCTATGAGGGTAGTGGGACCAAAGAAGAGCCTCAGCTGAAGATCTTAACAGTCAAGGAGTTGCAGAAACAGGAACACATATCGCCATAGGCAATATGTTGCCCAGGCCTGTAGTTACAACCCCTGTATTCAGACACTGTCAATTGTCAACATCTTTTTGGATCACGTGATTGTTCAGGGAAGCTGTTCACTGAGAGCTTCCTTGAATTAACTGTAGGGCCAACAGACATAGATTTGCTTTGGTACATCTAGATCTTCAGAAGGATTGGGGAGCTTTGCATTTAGCAATGTCTCCATGGAAGAGTGCCAGCTGAAGATTTGAGGTTCACACAGATGTGCTCCTTCAAATACCCTGCACCTAAATTGTAGAGGTTTTTCTAAGTTATAACCAGTACTTTAAAGTGGACCTAGAAATGGACGGGTAGCCAATAAAGTGATATACCACAAGATTTAAGTTCCTTTACCTGGCCCTACTCAATAGTTTGACCATAGTATTTTGAACCAGCAGAAGTTTCTGAAGAATGTTCAAAAAGATCCCCCGTGCATTGCAGTCATCCAAATGGGGTGGAATTCAGGTATGTGCCACAACAGCCAGATAAGAAATTTCAAGCAATGGTCCCAGCTGGTGCAGTAGCTTTAACTGCACAAATGCCCTTCCAGACACTGCTAAAACCTGGCTGTCCAGACTCAGAGATGAATCCAGGAGAACACAAACTGTGCAGCTGAGTTGTCAGTGGAAATGGCAAGGAGCATTTCTGTCTTTTCTGGATTAAGCTTCAGCTTGTTTGTCCAAGTGTCATCAGCCTTTTGGTGACACCAAACTCCAAAACTATTGGTATCCCCTCCCAGTAGAGTCTGTATGTGTTAAAGAGACAAAGCCAGAGGGACCCCACAGGCCATCGGCCAGGCATCAAACAGCAATATCCAGTACCATACTAAGACGATCCCTCTAGGAAAGACTGGAGCCACTGCAAAACATTGCCCATGAGTTCCATCACAGAAAGGCAACTCAGAAGAATACCATGCTATCAATGGTATCAAAAGCTGCTGAAAGGTGCAGCAGAACCAACAAGGACACACTTCCTCTGTCTAGTCGGCCAAATAGATCATCCACCCACACCAAAGTGTGTTAACCAGGTCTGAAGCAAAACTGTGATGGATCTAGATTTATTTTATCCAGGAACTCCTAGAGCTGAGAAGATACTATGGTACCTTGCCCAAGAATGGAATATTAGAGACTGGTTGATAAATATCCAGTATAGTATAGTATATACTCAGCCATAACCCTCCCCCAGCTGTTGTCAGGAGCCTGGAAAGGTAAGTGTCTATGTGGCAGCTCTCATTCTCCAAGGATCCCAGCCATGTTTTCAATTCTGCACGAGCTGAAACCTATCTATTATCACGGAACAAGCAGTAGACAAATTCACATCCCCAAATGCACCTGTCAGTTTACGGCAAAGGAAGGCTTTCGGCAAGCAATGTTCTCTCGGCCTAATCTATTTCACTGAGTTCTTCGGAGGATAAAATAGGAGGGATATCAAGCATGCCAACATGAGCTCTTCAGAGAAGATGAAATGAGTTTGTTATGATTTGAATGATCCAATAAGTATTTGGCCTGCTTACGGTCACTTCAGATTCATCCACAATGCCCTCCAACAGTCATTCCCTAAGAATGCAGATCTTACCATTTTTGGCATTAGGTTCCACTGAATGGAATTTGTTGCATAGATAAGACTCTCAAATAACAGAAAGCCCTGACTCCGAGGACATTTCCTCTGATAACAAACAGTCAGTGTAGGGGAAAAATATATAAATTATCCACGGATTTGTCTGAGGTCAATGATTTAGAAAAACAATGTTTAGACACTCCAGACAAGCCCCGTGCAAAGAATGGTTTTTCAGCTGATTAAGATTACAGTTGTAAACACACACTTGCTGAGCAGTAAATCCCACTGAACTTGATAGGGTTTCCTTCTCAGTAAACATGCCTAGGCAGTTCCAGTAAGGCTGTTGTTGAAGACATAGGAATTGAAGGATAAAGTATTCTTTACTCAGTAAGGCTTCTTTAGGTGCATAGGTAGAGTTATTTAATCCAGTCTGGTTAAGTGTGGCCGGGTTCCTTCCAGTAGCAGAAAGTGACAGAGGGCTCAGGGCACACAACACTAGAGAACTGTAGCCTAGAGTGCTGTGGGACAGGGTGGGGACTTGGCTTTGCCTCACTAAGAAGCACAGAGAAAGGGCATCCTAGCACTGCAGCTAAGACCAAAAACAGAGAAAAGAACTCCTGGAAACAGGAGTTTTCTATAGGAAGGTTTGAAGCTAAAATTGAAGCACTAAGCACAATGCAAAATTTCAAGTAACCATAAATACAAAGGTGAGAGCAAACAAACTGATTTTGGATCTTTTCAGGAAACATAAAATTCTTCTTTGTGGCCACTGTGAAATCACGCATGTCAGTTTGTTCTGTGCCTGTGCAAACATCCTCGGAATCTTCTAGAGCCTGGAAAAAAGGGCCAAGATGCCCTGTTCACTGTGCATGCTCCCTGCCTAAAGGACCATCCTCGGTTCCCTTCTTACCACTGATAAGAGAACACCTCAGGAGTTTTCTTACAGTCTAATGCTATTTGTCTATAGTAAAAATTGTCAGTATATAGGTTTTTCCCCTTACCTCTCACACCTTCCCTCCATTTGCTATTGTTCTTTTCAAAAAGTAGATTAATAGTTTGTGTGTTAGTTCACTGTTTCATGGTTAACAGCCATTCTCATGTTTTTATGTAGTAATAATATCCCCCTCACATGTTTATATTGCCTGGGTGAGAGGCATCAACCACAAAATTGTCAGTTTTGTAAATACATACATACATACATACATACATATATGTATATATGTATATATATGTATGTATGTATATGTATATATGTGTGTGTGTGTGTATGTGTGTGTGTATGTGTGTGTGTATATATATATATATGTATATGTATATGTGTATATATATGTATATATATGTATATGTATATATATATGTATATGTATGTATATATGTGTATGTATATATATATATATATATGTATATATATGTGTGTGTGTGTATATATATATATATATATATGTGTGTGTGTGTGTGTGTGTGTGTATATATATATATGTATATATGTGTGTGTGTGTGTGTGTATGTATGTATATATATAGCCTATATATATTACTAAGGTAGCCATCAGGAACTGTCAGTCATGCTTAAAACTTTATCTGCGAGAAATGTTCCTTCAGGCCATTTATACCATTGCCAAGGAGACTTCTGTTCCCTCAGCTTCAGTCTGTGCAAAACCACCACCGAAACCTCTCATGGAGACTCTATAGGCTGACAATTCCTCCACTAAAACTGTTGAGTAGCAGACTATCCAAGTAGACCCCAGCTAGCCTATTTCATCTCCCACTCTTGAAGCTGAGGAGATAAAACGTCCACTTCCAGAACATCGAAACCAATGGTATCGAAACCAATACCAATAATGAAAAAAAGGGAAAAGAAAACCACCAATTTCAATGTTCTGTTAAAAAAGGCCAAGGCCAAGAAACCAAAGGGCCAGACATCTCTACACAAAGCACCATCTCCATCTCTATCACCCCACATCAAGGCCTCAAGTGAGTGCAGTGAGGACCACAATGATCTTATCTGCCTTGCCTCAAAATGGGAAAGAGAAATGTCCTGGAAGAGGGTGTCATCACCGGCTTTCAGTCATTCACCCAAGTGGAACCAACTCGCCCAGAAGGATTTGAGCAAGCTTTCACAGCCCTGCCATAGCCCAGGTTCTGCTCCAGCACAGGTATTGTTTATATTTCCACAGTGTTCCCGCAAGTCCTCCTCAGCATTGGGCTCGACTCTCAAAAACAAGAGGTCTTCAACAAACCCCTCTCCTGAGTCCATCACTCAATCCACTACACTACACTGGTGATCTTATGGCTATCTTTAAAACCTCAAATGGCCTGGGCCCCAGGTATCTTATATTTTTCCATTTCCCTAAAGACATGATCTTGCACTGAACACATTTGTAGAACTAAAATTAATGGGAGTGTGTTTCACCACCACCATCACCCTAATAGTACCCAATCCTTTTGACAAAGTATTCTGTCTGGGGACATCCGCTAAGAAACATGATTACTCACTTTCTCTCTGCAGATGAACAACTTCCAAAGTTTCTCTGATCGTTGCTTCAGCTGTTTGCCAGTTCCTTAATTTTAATGTTTAAATGTTTTTTTAAAAAAAGTAAAACTATTTTAACACTATGTTGTCTTGTTGTATTATTATAGCATATGCCACTCTTTGGGTAGAAAGCCAGTCCAATAAATCTTAATAACATAATAAGCATTAAAATTAGTAACTATTAATAAAGAATAATGATTAATCATCATGGTGTGCCTTTCAGCTGCCAGACACAGGGTCTATGTGGGCACAATATGGACCGGAAAGGAAATCTAAATTGGATTTTGAGTTGATACTTCAGCACTGAAATATGAATGAGCTTCTAGATCTTCTCTGCTCAAATTCTCCACTCTAATAGATATATAGTAAAGAAAGTGAAGGAGAGTCACTTAAAAGTTACTTACATATCTGGAAACTCCCCCTCAACTCCACATTTGGAGGGGTTAATCTGATGACAAGCATAGGGGATTATTAATTGCATTGGCTTTAGACAAGCACAGTCCGGGGAGGTGCTCTTTTGCCAGTACACCTGCAGCCCTTTCCCCCCCCCCTTAATTGTGCCCCCACACCTGCTATTACTAGACATCCCCCCAAGGAGGGACTTGCAATCCTGCCAAGTCGTACAGTTCATTTTGTGAGGGGGATTAATATCCACCAGGGTTTGGAATGAGATCACCACATTCAGTTTCGTCCATGATAGGATTTCAAACCTTTGCTGAGTGAGAGAGAGAGAAAAACTTATTTTTAAAAAAGCTTTAGACTTAACACAGTACCCTTATGTACTCTGCATCTCTCTTAATATATGACTTTTAAGGAAAAGCATGGCATTAGTATTGCAATAAAGGGCAAAAGCCCAAATCTTCATGAAAAACAGCTCCAATCAGTAAAGCAGAGAGAGAGAGAGAGACAGAGAGAGAGCAATGGAAGAACATTGCCTGAGAGCTTATAATATTGGGAAATGACATATTACCAAATATTGAATTCATTCAGGAGCTCCGAATGCAAGTTCCTTAAACTCCTGCACAGGGTCATGAGGAGGAGGGGAGAACAAGACCTCCTGGCTAAGGAGAAATATTTCTTCTCCTTTCATAATACTAGAATTCAGGGTCTCTCAGTGAAATTGTTTGTATGTTAGTGGCCAACAAAAAGAAGCACATCTTTTCACAGCTTTGTTCAGAAACTTCCGTTCAAACAGAATGCAGCAATGAGGATAGTTCGAGAGGCTGAGCATCCTGATAGGATCACACCAATACTGTGAGTGTTGTGCACTGGCTCCCTCTTTGATTCTAAACTCAGACAAAAGTGCTGTTTTTGTCCTTCCAGAGCCTCAACCAGTTTGGGACCAGGGCATTTGAAGGACAGCCAACACTGAGAAGTGTTTCAACCCTGAAATTAGCCAGGGAGGCTCTGCTTTCTGGCTTGCCATCAAATGCGAGCAGCATGGAAGGTACAGCAGACTGAGCCTTTTCAGTAGTAGTACCACTCCTGCTGAAGGAAAACATATGCCCTCATCAATATTCACTTTTAGGTATGGCACACAACCAACAGCTCCCTCAAGTATGCCTCTCAAAGTGTGCCCTGTTCCTCCCACTGCCATCACCGAATCTCCTGCCATCCTCCTGGTTTCACACAAACTGGACGTTCCTCACTACTGATAATAGCAAAGAGATTCTGTAGCAGAATCACTAAGGGACAAGATACAGAGAGGGCTCCCCATTCAATTCCTTTGAGATCGATACTGTTCTTTCCAGCAATCCCTGACAATTCCCAATCCCTGGCAGCTCCCAACCTTCAAACAGCCTCTGACCCACAAGCCAACCACACATGCAGTCCTTTGAGGTGAAGGGCAATGGAGCAGTCCTGTTTTCCCCCTCCATTCCACTGACCATGCATCTCATTTGTCCCCTTTCTCTGTGAACAGTCACAGTAAGTGGAAGTCCACGTAAGCTGCTTTGCTTTGCTACTCGAAGATTATGCGTCCATGTGTAACTCCAAATAAAAAAGAATCTGTTGATCAGCCTATCTCTTCTTGCTGAATTGAGAGCAGAATCTACGGATGTATGGGAGCCTTGAGTACTTCACTAAACCCACAGGCAAAAAAAAAAAAACAAACCAGAAATGAAGGCTTGGAGAAAAGCCACGGAAAGCCAAAGAATTATGGGGTTTTAGAAAGAAAAGTGAGACAGGTGTGAGTTGCAGAATCTCAAGTGTCTGCTCACGGCACCTAATTAACTAGAACTATTCCTAGATGGAATGTGAACCCTTGAAGACAAAGTTTTGTTTGTTTATTTGGAAATCACTGCAGTTCTTGTTATGCTTCATCAAGTCAACCCCAATTTATGGCAACCTTGATAGGGTTGTCCAGGTATGTAAGACATTTGAGGAGCGGTTTACTGCTGCCATCTGTGAGTTTCCATAACTTAGTGGGGATTTGAACCCAGGCCTCTCGAGTCCATGTGTGTTATTCCATTTGCTGCACCACATTGCACCTGACAGTATTATTATTCCTTACCATACTTGGTCCTCTCTGCTGATCCAGGTATAAAACTAGAGGCACGTTTGTCTCTAAAAACAGTTGACAATTGCCTTCCTTGCACTAGCTAGATGAAACCTTGTAGTTGTTTAATGTTATGTAACATTGAGAGTGAGCATAATTCAGCTGTCATTCTTTCTTGTGCACTATATTGCAAACAGATGGCTATGTGACATTCCAGAGCCAGAACTGGTCGTACACCAGCCTATTGTTTTCCCATCTACCTGAGCTAGCCGGCTGGAAGATGCCACTGATGGATGAGAGGGCAGAAATTCCCATCTTCCCTTAACAATAATCAAGCGGAAGAAGCATGCTTACCTTGGCCTCTGCAGGAAAATTTTAACCATGGCTCTGTCAACAGCTGCAGGAGAAAGTTGTTCAAAGTAGGGCAGTTTGGCCTCTTTCTCTGTCCCACACGCCTTTGACATTAAGGTTGATTTATGAGATCCACACTCCTTTTGTAACCTGCCAATGCCTTTTGGGCAGGGCAAGCTATAAACCTAAAACAAACAAATAACAAATGTAATTCCTCCCTGCATTTTTTTTAGCGTACCAGTGTTTAGATTTTCATAAATGTTTCTCCGTGTACATTCCACTTACACATTAATCCTGATGCAAATGTACTTCTATGCACACTGTTCTGCACATTAAAGAGTTCCAGCCACTATTTTTAGCTCATCACGGACTGTTTCAAGAGATGGACAGAGCTGCCAGACATCATGGAAGTAGTTCTGTTCCTCTCCCTCTGCCTACAAAGAGATTTGTTCTACAGTCACCAGAGCCTGGAAAAGTTACTTTTGGGGGATTGAATTCCAGAATTGCTCGATTACCATGGCCACTGGCCATATTGACTGGGGGATTCTGAGACATATGGTCCAGAACAGTAACATTTCCCAAATTCTGATTACTACACGTGATCTGTGTTCACCATGGTTAGAACCATTAGTCACAGCAAACCAGTTTCTCACCATTCAAAATCCCATGTACCAATTACTGCAACTACATTCAATCACATACCATTCATCCTCTGTAGTTTCAAACTGCATCCATGAAAACCCTGGGGTTTCTTGGAAGTGTATCAGGATTTAGGGCTTTTCAGTTAGAAGCCCAGCAACAGCAGATTAGCTTTACTAAAAGCAACTGTCTGCCCACAGTTACCAACCTCCCCATAAAAAACACAGACATAGGGAAATGATGGATATGTTCCACACTCCCAGGTGATGGGTGGCAACTGTGATGCCCAGCCAACCTGGACAGTTCATTGCACAGACTCTATATACGCTGTAGAATATATCCCAGAATCCTTTGCTGACCACAGGAGTTTCATTCTAATCAGAATGAGATGGAAAGTGGGCCTGTTGTGGCTGATGGCAGAAAACACAGTAGCCAGTTTGAAATTGACTCTTTTAAAATGTGCATTAACCAAGAATTGCTGTAACATAAAATTATGTGACCGTATTTCTAAAATAAAGCATATATTTTAGAATATTAAATACAACCTTGACAAATATCTATAAACAAAAGTCTCCTATGAGCATTGCAAACTATGTTTGAGAGCAAAATATGGAGATAGAAACGAGGCCTTTGCCATACCCCTACCCCCATCATCCCCATGCATCCTGAGGTTCTGCTCACATTCAGCCAAGTGCAAGTAGGAGACCACACATTTTGGCCCCCTATAAAACGGGACCCCTGATCATGAAAGTGCGCAGAACATCCAGATCTCACTGCTCAAAGGGGCAGGACCCCCAGTGGCAACAGGGACTTTGGGAAAGGAGCCAGCAAGTCCTGCCCTCTACTTAAGGCTCATATGTTCTTTATATTTTCTGAAGAGAGTTAAAGCACAACAGCTTTCTGAATATGTACCAGGCATTTGGTACACTTTTCATCTGGCTCGCAATGCAAAACAGTCTTTTTGGCTTAAGCATTCATGGCTTCTGGATACAGAATCAGTGTCTTGTCTGGTGAAGCCCTCCTTGTGCTTTCTTTCTTCTTTTTATTTCTAGGTTTGGTTATACATTGCATTCTCAGCCCAGCACAGAAAAAATAAGCTCTGGCAGTGACTACACTACTGTGTCTTGATTCTCAGTCTGTTTTGTATTTCTACTTGAATTGGGTGATCACACGGAGTCCGTGGGTTATTTTGGCACCAGTGTGCACACTGGCACCTCAATCCAATGTGATTTCATCCACTCCGGAGTCCATCGCCCCCTTCTTTTGAGTTTGTTCTCTGCTGATCACTGGCTCTCCTTTTATGGTTCACTGTGAAGCTGGTAGGTTGTTTAAAGTGTTTCACAGTGTTAGGGAAAAGGGAGAGTTTTCTAAAGTACAGACACATACACACATACTGCAAAAACACAGTAGTCTGCTGTAGTTTGTTGGAGTTCTTTCTACTTCATATTGATTTTTATCTTTTTTGTACTTTCAGAATCGATCTATCATTAAAATAATGTATCAATGCAGTGATAAGGTGATCTAGCACCGAACCCGTTTTAAAAAATTAAAAATAACCTTCGGGACAACTAGAGAGAAAGATTGTAGAGGTGGGTGTTCCCACTGTCCAAAACAACACATCCAGCTTAGTATGTCATCAGAATACCACCCGCACTCATCCCCCCCCCCACATCCTTTTGGGGAATGAAACAACTGATCAAACGGGGAAAAACACTGTTTGAATCACTCCAGCTTGAAAAAAGTAGGAACCCTCCACTTGGGAAGCAAAAAGGGCTGGCTTGATTCACCTCAGTCTTTGTGTTGGGTGATCATCAGTTAAAATAATAATAATAATAATAATAGTGCATCCATTTTACTTCCACAGCAAATCCCGTACTATTTAGCCATGTAGTTGCAGCTGTCTTGGAGACTGGAAAGCTTAGATCATAGGCTCCCCTCCTTCCTCTTTTTTCTTCCACTTCCTTTAAGAGTCCTTGGGTAGGACAATAGTTTGTAGTGGTAACCTGGAAGACAATTTATGGTTGCAGAACACAATCCGTGTTTTTTTCCAAGTCTGCTATGATACAAATACGTAGATGAAAAATAAGAGACAATAAACAGAATGGGTTATATTTTGTTGCCTCTGAATTTGTTTTTGCAATGCTTTTACCAAACATTTTAAATATAATGTTATTAATCCTTCTTTAATATTGCAATAATTTACTATGTTTATCTTTTAATATTGTGTTTTTAATTATGTAACCTGCCTTGGGGCCTTTTTTTAGGAGAAAGGCAAGGTAAAATATTTTAAATATACTAAATACAGGAAAAGGGAAAAGGAAAAGGAAAATAGACAAGGATTACAAGGCAGCCTCAAGAGAAAGAGTATGTGCACATAATCTACTGCTCATAAATGCTGCCTATAAACTTTTTACAGACTTTTGCAGCCAGTCTGGATAAGATGCTAACCTGACAAGCCCAGAATTTACAACTTTGTCTTGCTCAGCTTCATTTGAATAGCAGCTTCCTCCAATGACATTTTCATGTTTAAAACCCTGATGTGCAGTGCGTGCTCTGGTATCACTATATTTTATGGCCTATCAGTAGATCTGTATGTGGAAATTTGCATGGAGATGTTATATGGGTTTTAGGCAGGGAATGCTTTCAATAGAGTTGCTATCACACATCCAGCTGTTCTGCTTCAGAAACCACAAGGAGACCTTACGGCCAACTGAACAAGGGCTCTCCTGGCTTGAAAAGCATTTCCGTCAAAATACGATGAGCACAGAATGACAAAATTGCCGTTGTTTGCACTTCTGATCCATGTATCAAGCTTTCGAGTCTTCCAATGGCAAAGCCATTAAAGGATTGCACATATTCAGAGTTCTGGTTCTTAAATGAGCAAAGCTGCTGCCCTAGAAGTGCAGTGCCATAGCATCCCCCCCATTCCACCCCACAACAACCTTTAGTCCCTTTTCCACCTTTGTATTACAGAAGGCAAGGAGACACTCTGTTCTGCCAATCCATAAGGTTCTATACTGCAGGAAGGCACCTTGCCTTCAGCACAGAGAGCTGCTGCACATTGCCACCCAGTGTAAATAGCAACCACAGCAGCAGTAGCTGCTGGTTTTGCTGGCAGCAGAGATGTCATCCACTATCAGGGTCCTATGTGCCTAGCCATAAAACTGAGCAGGGACAACAATGTCTGACTCTCATGGTCTACTACCTATGGGCTACTTTTCGATGTGTTACTCTATCTCAAGAGTACACAAGGTGCGGCCTTTGAGCTTTGCTGGATTGCAACTCTCAGCAGCATCCCACACCATTCCCTAGGCTGGTTAGGGGTGGGTAAATGTTAGACTTCCCAATGTATGCCTGTAGCGTTCACCCTAAGTTATGCTTTGTAAGTTATGCATTATTCATGTTATATGTTAATGTGGTTAAGAGGCGGGGCTGAAAGAGATGTTAAGAAGGCGGAGCCTGAGAGGAGAGTCAGTTAGAGTCAGTCAGTCTGGGTCGGAGTCTGGAATCAGAGAGAGAAAGATAGTTTTGGGGGTCTGAGGAGTGATTAGTTAGAGTGTAACTTGTGATAATTAATAGAGAAGGTTAATATTGATGATTGATGATTCTTGAAGAATGGGCTTATGAATTATTCCAGAAACCACCTGTAATTAATAAACCTGTCTTGTTGAAAAGTCAGTACTGGATGGACCTTCGTCTTTTCCAAGTAAACTTGGTTGATAAAAGAGATCAACTGGTGGCAGCGTATCAGAGGGCGTGCGAGGTACCTTGTGAGCTCTGTGTTTGGGAAAACAAGCAGGGGCCACGAGGGCGAACGTCACAATACCAACATTGGGAAGTCTAACCTTTACTCACTCTTGAGATACAGCAACAAATCTGAAAGGGTGCATAGGCAGTAGACCATGGCTTTCAGGAGATCTAAGCACAATCTTTAGTATTTGAAGCCCAGACACTCAAAATTCTGGGAAAACAGGGCACTTGAACATGAGACTCTCAACACAGAGAGTAACTGCGCTGAGGTGAAGACTGATGCCACCTTTTTAAAGTAGTGGAGCCACCTTGGATTCACAGTTGCTTCACTAAATCCAAACATGCTTTTCTTCTCCAGGTCAAATTTTTGGGTTAGGTGGAAAGGAAGGATTCTGAAAGTCTGTTGAAAACACCCAGCTGTTATAAGACTGATAGACTGGTACCTCTTCGATATCATTGACCACAGTATCCTTCTAAGTCAGCTGTCACATTTAGGACATGGGGGCTCCATTTTTCAATGGTTCCAGTCCTTCCTTGAGGGCCAGTCCCAGATGGTACAGCCTGAAGAGGCAATGTCCATCCCTTAGGACTTCTGTTATGGGGTCCATCAGGGATCAGCCCTTTCCCTAATGCTTTTTAATATCAATATGAAGCTGCTGGAAGAAGTCATACAGAGATTTGGAGCTTGTTGTCATCAATATGAGGATGGCACACAGCTGAATCTCTCCTTTTCTTCATCGGCAGGTAATGATGTACAGGTCCTTGAGCGCTGCTTGGAGTCGATAATGGACTGGATAAGGATCAATAAAGTAAAAATGAATCCAGATAAGACAGAGATTCTACTGTTGGGAGGACTGTTAGACCGGTTAGAGGGATTTTTATCTGTATTCAGTAGGCTTACATTCCCCCTGAAGGATTGGGTTCACAACTTGGACTCAGCTCTCTCTATGGAGGCACAAATATTTCCTATAGCTAAGAGTACCTTTTATCAACTTCTGCTGATTAACCAGCTGCAACCCTACCTGGGGTTAAGAAATGCCTAAGAACTGTGGTTCATGCATTGGTAATCTCTAAAATAGACTGCTGTAACGCTCTCCACAGGGCTGCCCTTAATGTCAGTATGGAAACTTCAGCAGATCCAAAATGCAGCTGCCAGACTGATTACAGGTACTAGCAGATATAAACACATATCCCGGTCTTGGCATGCCTTTGTTGGCTCCCTGTTAGTTTTCCGCACTCTATTCAAGGTGCTGGTCATGACCTATAAAGCCCATAACAGTTTAGGACCTCAATATTTAGTGGAACATCTCTCCCACAAAATAGCTACCCATCCCATCCACTTCTCACAGTCCTTGATGCTAAAGATTGGGATACCCAAGGAGGCCAAAAGAGCTGGCACCAGGAACCAAGCTTTCTTGATTGTAGCTCCTCCTGTCTGGAATAAGCTTCCTAAGAGGTTCACTAGGTACCATCTCTGTTTTCAGGAAGCTAATCGAGATGGAATTATATAAAGCTGCCTAGTGTTGAACTATTGGCCTAAGATGTTTAAATGTGTTTTGATTTATGTAATTCTGTTTAAAGATAGGTTCACTGGTTTAGGTAGCGACCGGGCTTCTACTCTATTTTTAATGTATTTATTGTACAATGTGGGGGGTTTTTTGGTATAATTTTACTGTATGTGTCAATCACCCAGACAGCATTCGCACTAATGGGGCAGTATGGAAATGGAAATGACAGACAGAGAGAGAGCTGTCCTGGGGCTAGCAGACTACAGATTTCATACATGCAAAGCCATCAGCTTGTGATACTGGTTGCCGTGGGCTGTAGGTAACACCAGCAGGTTCATAAGTCTTTGATCACTGAAAGGAAAGGAAATACAATGTTCTCTTGTTCCTGGCCCGTTGCAAAAACAAATAAAGGCCAACAACCCATTTATGTCTCTACATACAGCACCAAGAGACATCTAGTGGATGAGTAATTTATAGCAAACAGTTGTGCTTCCCCTTAGTAGGCTGTTGCCAATATACGTTTAATTGGAAGTTAGAATGTTCCAGTAGTGCTGTTGTTTTTTAACATGTGTGTGGTTTTTTTGGTTGGAATTTTTTTAGCCAATAGTAAAAATCTGAAAAGGAACTGAAATAAATAACTTTTTCTGTCCAAGTTAATTTGAAAATCCATTCCAAAGCAGTCTAACCTCCTTTTTTGCAGGATAATATATGCTTTCTTCTTTAGCATTAATAGATACGTTATCTCTGGCCCATAATTTTTGCCATCCACTCAGATCACTCCTTTTGAAGAAAACACTTTCATACATTCTTGCCATCAAGCGCAGCTCTATTTCCATGCTACTAAAGCTTTGACACCTGCTTTGATGCCATTAAGAGATATCTGAGCCATTTATCTTGATTGAGAAGATCAACATTCAGCTTATAGGTGGTAAATCTTTGGGCTCCAAATGATTTAGACTACAACTCCCAGAAGCCCCAAGCAACATGGGCAATATAAAGAATTATAGATCTATAGCCCAAAACACCTGAAGAGGCAAAAGTTTCCCATCCCTTTATTGATTTGAAAGTAAGCAAAACAACTTCCTCTCCTCATGGAGAAACAACTTGGCTTATTTTCTCCATAAAGACTTCCACTTTTTGACCCCACGATCCACTGATTTTCCCTGTCTCACTTTCTTTACTCCTTCCTGGTCTGCTGTAGCAGCATCTGTCTAATACCTGCAAGCAAGCTACAGAAAGAGAATAACATTGGTCTCTTTCCCTTCTCCTCTGGTTGTTGAAATTGTAGTCATTGTGGGCAACTTCCCATTCCACAGGGCCTCCTTGTAACTGAATGTGTAGGAAATTTGGAACTTGAATGGTGCTGGCTGAAACGGAATTGTACATAAGCAAAGAATTTCCCTCTATGAATAACCAGCATTCGTAAATCTTTGTTTTAGTGGGAAAGGGTTTAAAAGAATTCCAGATGAGCAAGACAAGCTGAATTAGTGGCTTTTCTAAAGATACAAAAATAGATGGGTTCTTTTTCCCTTTGGGTGATTACAACAGTCTTTCTGGCAGTCCAGAGTATATACAAAATTCTCTTCTAGCACCATATTCCAAGAGAATTGATAGTTTTCCTAGTGGATTTCTACACTGTCCAGGTTTCACATCCATATATAGTAATTAGGAATGCTTTGATGATCTTGACCTTTTTTAAGTTCCTTAATAGTTGCCCTTCGGAGTATTCTTGCCCAACTTCTGGGTAGCTCATTAATTTAAAACTGATTACAAGAAAACAACTCAGAATAAATATATTTTTAAAACACTTAAGCTGTATGTAGATTAGCAAGGAAGAAGTTCCATATTCTGGCGGCACCATAAAAAAGGATTGCTCTCCTGTGTACAAAAACCAAAAGATGTTACCAGAATCCTATGAGCAAGTTCCCTATGATAGATCTTAATGAACAGGCAGGTTCATTTGAGCAGAGGTGGTCCCCTCAGGTACTGGACCCAAGCTGTATAGGGTTTTATAGGACAAAGCTAGTACTGTACTTTAAATTAGGTCCAGAAATACACTAGCAAGAAATACAGCCAATGCAAGACTGCAGATGAGCTTTCACCAACATGAAGGAGCCCCATTTTGTACCGCTGGAGGTTTCTAGAAAGTCTAAGGTGGAAACCCAATACAGAGTGAATTGTAATACCCTCTTTTGGGTAAGTTCCAACCATGGAACAGGAATGATGCTATTGTCAATGGCAGACTACCACTGATTAATGACTTCTTTTTTCAATTTCAGGGTGGGTACCACTTTATCTCAATGTGTGCCTTCTATATGCATAAAAAAGGGAAGTCACAGGTACAGTTGTGCAACAGAATTTGAGCTAATATTCTCTAACCTGGTTATGACTAATACAAGGGTAACACATGCAAATTTGGGTCTATCTAGATAGGCTCGTATGACAGCTGTGATCTTAAGCTGGCACAAATGTAGTTCTAGACACAAATTCTAATTGAACTTCTACAGAAAGGCCACATTCAGGAGAACTCAAAAGTTCTGGGCTTGATCCTTCAGGCAAATAGAGCTCCATCTAAGACCAGTAGAATTCCTCTGTCCAGATCACTTGGATTCCCAACCTTAAGCACCTCCTTTTGTATTCATTCCAAAACTGTCTCTAGTGAGATATGAGACTTCCGTAGCCACTCTTGGACTTGCAAATAGAAATGAAAGGTGGGTGTTGTTTTTATATGGGTGATACAGTACCAGAAATCTCCATAAAGATGCATTAAGCATTTTCATGTAGACATTAAATAGCTGATGTGGGCCAAGGTAGAAAGCCCCTGGTTGTAAGAGAAATCCATCACTTTCTGAGAACAAATGATTATGAAGAACCAGAAACACTACATTATAATACATCTGAAGGTCATCAGCAAGATAGCTCAGTGGTTTAGGTTTCTGGCTGTGGAGCCAGGGGTTAGGAGTTCAGTTCCCCACTGTGACTCCTTGAGAGGGGCTGGACTCAATGATCCATAGGATCCCTTTCACCTCTGCAGTTCTAAGGTCCTAAGCTTATAAGACAGTACAGAAGAATACCATGGTTGATGGGGTGAAAGGCACTAAAAATTCAAAAAACACTAACAAGCTTGCCCTACCCAGTTCCTGACCTAAATCTTGGATCATGGTGACC